>OX382313.1:16035589-16651498 GCA_947507805.1 Aporophyla nigra | reverse complement strand
AAATATCTTTAAAAATCTCAATGCGCTACTGGTGCAATATAAAATAATATTCGTTGAAACTAATTTGGGCACTTCATAAGACGCATTTCCTGATGTATGACTCAGTGCAGCAATTTCGGACATGATATTTTTGAATTTGTGCGTAAGCTTTCATAATAACAAAAGGATTCCAGCAATAATACAATTAAAGTAATTTCTGGAATCTTTTTGTCAGGTTTACTTTCAAAATCTCACTTTAGTTTTTAGGATATTTTTGTGGTTGTTTCCCAATGAATTTATCGTTGTTTTCCTAAAAGCAATACGTTACAGGAACGCCAAAATCGTGGCCGACTCCATTTAGATTTTTAGAGTAACGCTTTAATTTCTAAAAGCTATGTTTTTCGTTACTTCTGTAGTAGTATTGTAGAAGTGTGAGGAGCAGGGTCTTCCGACGAGACGGAGTCGTGTTTGATGGGCTACTACCCGGTAATTTATAGAGAGACGTATACAGGCGCTAGTTGCGCGGTAAACTTTGCTTGCGCGATGCAGGATTTTGTGTGACGACAGTTTAATGCTTAATTCATAACATCTCATTAATGGTATCTTTACGATAATTCGGCAAGGTCGAGTAAATTAAATCATGATAAAAAGTTATATAATTTGTAGGTCTTCCAAGAATTTCGGCAGCTGTGCCAAGGGTCAGAAATATGTGGGAGTATGTTTCAACTGTTACATATTACGTAAATTTGAAAACTGACAGAGTTTACACAATCTTGCTTTTTGACGTTCTATTTTGAGTGAAGGAGAATGAACGTGAACGATTTGATTAGTCTTAAGATTTTGATTAAAGACAAAGAATTTGAAGACGAAATCGTAAATCAGAATTGGGAAGAATTTGAGGATAAAGTAAGTTCTTGGGAAAGAATTCGCGACTTTTCTTGGTTCTTGAGCAAGCACCATGACACAATATTAAGAACCTGAAACTTGATTTAGAATTAAAAATGTTATTCTTCTTTTTGTGTTGATTGACTATTATACAAACGTTACTCGCCCAGTAAGATTTTATCAGGACAGGTCTATCTTTGGCGTCTTTCAAATCCTCCACGTAGGTCCAAGGAAAACCTGTTCAGGTGAAGATCCATAGACGACTCCACTTAAGATCTTAAGAAAAAGACACTTAAGATCATGTCCTGGGTGTCCTGTCAGACAGGAACTGATGGACGCTAGTGACGTCAAACACGTAGCTCAACTCTAAGCCGAATCTATTTAGATCACCATCAGCAAGCTAAGTAGAAGATGAAGGTGTTAAGACGAAAGGATGGAAACTAATATCTAGCAGTATCCTCATGTTTGTAGTCACTAATCACAGTCTCAAGGTGCAAAGATGTTATAAACTGGATGACTGGTAATATGGTACAACTTAGTTGTCTCGTTGGTCTAATGGTGTGACCACAGTAAGATTCACAGGTTGGGCAGTGTTTTGGGTTTTTCAAAAAAGATTTTTCAGTGGTGGATTCGTACAAGGTTGAGCACTATAGGCTCGCCCCCTATTACATGGGACTTGAACATAACTGGCAGCATGTAAGTGTATTAAAGGTACAGCTGTGCCCTCGAGAATTTCGGAAGTGATATTATGTGTAGATGTACTTCTAGATTATAGAAGTACTACATCCAGCAGTTGGCTATATTTAGTATATGTATATAACTGGATTGATCGAGACATTTTCAAAATCATAATCATTAAAAAATACACCCAGGTTGTAATTTATCACGCGGGCCCAGTACGAGTTGAAAGATGTCACATGTCAACGATATTTGGTGATAGAACATACCGGTTTCCTCACGATGTTTTCCTACACCGTTTTGATGGCTGTGGTAGTGAAATTATTTACACAAAGTTAATTGCTTGCCTGGGTTCGAACTCACGAGCTAAACTTATAAGTCAGAGCTGTAACTAGGTTATCACTCGTCTCATTTAAAAAATTATTGTCCATAATTCTAATGTCATATATTGTTCTATATTGTATTGAAAGAAAATTAATGATAGTTTAAACTGAAACGAGGCACGTGTATTTAATGTTTTACAACGTGTGATATTATAACAAAACTCAGTTCTTTGTCTTTACCTTGTGATAATATTAACAATTTTCAAAAGAGCTTACATTTAAGTAGGAATTAATAGTTAAGAAGGTTTTGCTTAGTATTGAAGACAATGGAAAACTATTTTGGTTTACTTGATTATAATAATGCAATCAGGAAACACAGGCTAGATGGAGCGACGATCTTCGTAGGGTGGCTGGTAGCAGCTGGATGAGAGTTGCCGAAAATCGAGCTGAATGGTCTACAATTGGAGAGGTCTAAGTCCAGCGGTTCAATTTCTTCCCGTGGGTGTCGTAAGAGACGTATATATATAGTCCTCCAGACCGAATTTCGGCCACGGCGGCCAATCTCAACGGAGACTAGCCATCGGCGCGGGAGATATTATAGTGCTCAAGTGTATGCGCAAACACAGGAGCACTCACTCTTCCCTCACTCTCATAGTCCGATGGGACGGCAATCCGACACGACCGGAGAGAGATCAGGCGTAGGACCAACTGTTTAACGTGCTTTCCGAGGCACGGGGGTATCACACCGCCAACTTCCAAACTCCGGGCTGCTACTAAGAAATTCCTAATGGAAAAACCCAGTAACACTTTGCCCGACCCGGAAATCGAACCCAGGACCCCACACTCAGCGGTCGCGCTTGCGACCACGAGACCAACGGGGCAGTTAAGAGACGACTAAGGGACTGACTAGAGAACAGGCAGCAGCGTTCTCTATACATTTTACCACCATACTGCGATCGCCAACCCGCCTGCCGTGTGGCCATAATGGCAAACCATCCCACATTGAGGGAGGCCTATGTCCAGTAGTGGACGTGTTTTGGCTGAAATAAGTGGACTGTTATAAGATGACGATGATCATGAATTATGCAGTTTTTGACTGAGGTGAGGGTCTCAATATTGATTGATTTGGAAATGGTTCTAAGATTTTTAAAGAAGAAAACGTGTATGCTCGAGTGGCTGGGAGGATATACAGAGTGTGTAAAATTTTAACCATTTTTGCCCAAATTTTTTTTTTTACAAAAATTACTCTTGAACTTGATGACGTGTTAATAATTAGGGTTAAAATTAGAGAAGAACCAACTTTTTCTTCAAAAGAGCTGAATTTTCATAAAAAATCATAATTTATCATGATATCTCTAGTATTCAGCAGTAATTAACAGAAATCAAAATGAAAAAATAATGGTTTTTGTTGAAACTACAAACAAATATGTAATAAAAGGTAGAAATTTCGTAAATAAAAGACAAAAATGAAATATTTTTGGAACCCTTGGGTAAAAATGTTTAAAATTTTTAATTGTTATAGTTAATTATCTGGTTCATCGAATCCTGAACGGTGGACCATTACTTACGCCACACCCTGTATAAGGGGTGATATTGTATAGGCCGTGTGATTCCCCGAATATTTGCCTATATATTGTCTCTTTGATAGGAATCAATGTTCTTCTTAGCTTTTGTAACAGTGTTTCTAAAGATGGTTCGTTATGGAGTCTTTTGGAGGCATAAATGTAAAGTAGTGATCGTTTCCCGGGATCAGAAAAATGCGCATTTGTAACTGGAGAATTTGAGGAGGTTTTCATGAGGGCAGATATTTTATTTTAAAATTCTTAAGTACCTATGTTGTTTAAAACTGCGCATACCTACACGTGAATACTTGACCGTTGAGTGTTATTAAAATAACAGTCTTATCTAAAAAGAAAGTATATTGAATAAGTCTTCATTTATTACTTTATCAATACACAATAATAATTGTGGAAGAAAAACTGCGTGCACATAGTCACAACGATTCTCAAGTGGGTCGGTTTGGTGCTAAAAGTGCAGTTTTTAGGAAAGCAACGGAAGAATCTGAAATTGTGCTAATACAACATTTGTATGGCCTACATTATATTGCTGATGTCATTCACGCAGATGTAGAAATAGTTGAGTTATTTGGAGATGTTAAAGAAGCAAGAGTGAACAGAAATGTTGACTGGTAGGCTCTAGGTTCGAGCTGACATTGAACCAATGTTAATGAAGATAATTATGAGAATAAATGAACAATGAGAGTTTCCTCGACAGTTTGAAGCGACGAAACCATATGACGTAACCGCTGACTGAGGTCCAGCCTACGTCGAGTGTAACAGATATAAAGTTACATCGTTCGCACATTACAAACGCACCATCGCATCGCATCGAAGTTTATTGACGCCGCATCCGTCTGAACTTGCGAGTTTAAGCCTCTGCGAATGTCATCTAGGCTCATTGGCTCAGTACAAGTGCGCTGACTCGCATGGGTGCACCTTTACGCCGCGCACACGAGATATGCACACAGAAAAAAATTAAAACTGCTCATAAAAATACATCAAAAGATGACAGTTCAAATTCAAATTCAGAATGTTCGAATTTAGAAATGTCCGCTCAACACGCGCGGGAAAGAGACGAACATAACTTTGAGCGTCTGCTATTTAGGTGACGTCGGCCCGGTGCATAGCGAAATATAATGAAAAGTGGCAGTAATTTCGTTGTGTTTACGCGCTGTGCTAGTTTATTTGGTTAATAGCGGTTTGTTTTTCTAATCGGCTGCGTTTGGACCGGTGGCGCCCTCTTCGTCCCACTCCCGCTCCATAGATACACATGGTTGTATTTCATGGAGCTGTCAAAACAATAGCGACCTCGTGGACTGTGATTTTTTTATGGGACAACCCCTTCGGGGTCGGCGTGATGTGTGACAGTGCAACTAGTTTTTGGCGCGGAGAAACTGTGGCGGGCGTAACGCGGAAAATTGAGCTAGCGGTGTTTTTTTTCTAACTTAACCTACGACAATCTTCAGTTGCGCGCGAGCTGTCCCCGCACGCGCCTCGCGTATCATCCGACACGAAAATCTACGAAAATCCACCGAATGGACCCCGAGTCGGTGGCGAACCCCGCCGAATTCACTTTCCGAAATCCATGATAGTGTGTTCAAAACGTTCCATTTTCGAATGCAGCGGAATAGTCGCGACCGCGCGTTCGATGACCTCATAAAGTGAAACTATTTTTTTCTTTCACTTTGCTCAATTTTGTGATGTAGCCATAGTGCCTTGTCGTACAAAACTTATGGAATATTGTGATGTCAAAGTGCAAACTTAGATAAAACTAGGATATAGAGTGTTAGTGAACTATTATTTAATGGAGAAACAAACGAGAAGGAACATTTCATGTGCATATGGACAGATACTGCATGGACTTTAGGTAAGTACGTTTTATAAATTAATCAAATCGTTGGTACAAGTGGTTTGTAATTTATTAAGTCAGTTCTATGAACGCCAATCTTAATCTATGAACTTGATGATTGGAGCGTAGTGAAGTTGTCTGCGGGTGAGTTGCATTGCTAGATTGCGCCTGCAAACTCACCCATGTGACTATCGCAAACTTCGGTCGTGCTCGACAGTGCGAGGGAAAAGGATGCTTATTGACATAATTTTTAAGATAATATAGGTTCTGTTTGGTTTGTATGTGTTATTTTTGGGTTGACGAACTCGGTGAAAGATATTTTTGTTTGGTAGGACACATGAGTATTTTTGTAGTGCGTCGCCTTGCGTGCTCACGATTGGCCTTCGTGCTATCAGCGTAGGTATAGGAACGCTAACCTATTAGTTTGCCTAGGTTTGTAGCGATAATAAGTTCGAGTCGATGGAGTTTCAATGACGAATTCCTAGCTACTCTTGTGGTAGTAAACCTATTTGAATTTTTTCTAATATTCTAATTCATCAAACTTCTTTTCAGCCATGTCTGTGCCACTGCCAACCTCTTTATTTTAAATGTTTGTAAATAGAACGTCATCAAAAAGGAGTTCATAAACGGTTCTTTAATTGAAATAAGAACAAAGAAAAATATCAAGTTGTCGCAACAACTTTTTAAAGTACGTACCTAGGTACGTACTTAGGTAGTTAGTGAATGGCGGGAAACCGGCTTACTTTATACGACCATAGATCTGCCTGATCATGAACTAATGTAGTGGTACTATTATTTCTAGTAGCTACTAACATTATTACGATAACTGGGAAAAAAATAGCGTAAAACGATCTGAGACATAAAGACCACGAATTTTCAGGCTACGTTTTGGAAACCCAAATAATTTGATAAATGATAAATGATTTTATTTCTGTAAGTAGGTTTGTACAAACACTTTTACATGTCAATGATATTTTTTTTTTAAACTAGATGAGTTCGGCGTTTCCTAACTGACTACTCTGAGAAGAAAGGCCGAAACAAACTCAGAGGTCACAGTCTCTTTTAAAAGTCCAGACATAATATTGGTCACAACATGTGAAAACCATGTAGATTGGTGACTGAAATGGTCTTTTGAGGAAAGAACCACACAGATTGAGTGGACCTGTTCAGTCAGTGCAAGCATTTGTCACTAATAGTTTAGCTCAACTCGGAACATAAGGAGCCCAACGCTGTGACGAACAATACCAAAGAAAGGACATTCGGGTAGGCCACATAAAATACTCAAACTGCCAGATCATGATTGCTGAGAAAGAAAGAAAGCAAAATAAATTTAATTTTACTTTTACATTTATTAATTAAAAAATCTCTAAGAAACGAATTGCATGAATGGACAGTGCTTTTAGGCACCTAATACCTACTTAGGCTAACATAAAAAACATAACAAGGCCTAGTAAAATAATTTATTTGAAAAAGGGAAAACGAAACGAAAATACTGAGGAAGAAGAAAAAAAAAACAGTTTCCTGGAACACTTGTTTAAGAAAATCATAAAGAGAACACCAAAACAAATAAATATAATTTTCCTGATGAATCACTAGACTCACCTCTAACTAAATTCAATAGTTACTGGTTCAAGGAAGTTCGATTGTCTTTAAAACAAAAGATAGTGTTAAAACACGTGACTTTAGTAATATAAACAACTTTTGTCTAGGTACCTACTGATGACGATTTGATTTCCGGCGCTTCTATTGGGGAAATCAAAGAGAATGGGGATTATAAAAAGATTGGCACTAGACTTCTCAAGTTGGCTGGAGAGTTAATAACATATGGGTGAAATTGTAAGAGAGATGATAGGAATGAAAATGGAGTGTCAGATAACGAAACTGATGATACTTCGATGGAAGAACGGAATAGAGTTTGTGCTCTGACCATAAATAATAAGGGACAAGAGCAGGTAGACCAAGATAATATTGTCTTCATACAAAAAGTAGCAAAGCAAGGTTGACAAAATAGTTGTCATTGAAATATTAAACCTATTAATTTTTAGCCGCTGACCTATTGTTTTATTATTTGAAACGGGAATGTCCAAATAACATTTTAGTCATTTCATGACTTGTCTTTCCCACAATGACGGAGAGTACTTATTCATGTTTCTTGTGGGGAATTAGGGACAACAAACATTACCTTAACCCTAGGACTCTTCTCGTTAAGGCTTTCTATGGATTCTGTCGAAGGTTTTTCTTTTCCTTATCAGCATCGCCATCAACGGCTTTTAGCAGTTCACCGTGAGAAACAGTCTTCTCCAATTGCACGCGATTGTCTCTTCTTAGCCTTTCTCATCTACTACTCAATAATTGCTTCAGTGGCTTCTTCCTCATCACTAGGATCTTATATATGTCCAGAGTTGGGTCAGTGGGTCGTCTTAGGGGCGGACAGAGTTGTTGTCCGCTTCGTAATTTTTTATGCTGTATTATCTACTATTAATCATTTAGTAGGCATCAGTATCATTCAATTCTTCATCCTGATCGACGTCCAGTTGTGGCATCTTGGGCACAATATCATCAAAAAGATTTTTGTTTTTGTTTGTATTCGCTAGAATCTTCTTTTGTTTGTTGAATTACGTTCATTGAAAGGATTGTCTCTTTTTCATCGTAATTTTACTTGGGTTTTAGAGCATGTCCATATTCCTGCTCATCCAATTACGCCACATTATACTGTTTAGATCCAGACATTGTGGAATAATATCATAATTTTTATTTTTCAAATAAAATGATAAATAATAACATTAATGTTGCACTATCAGAATAACCGTGAAATATTTACCTCTAAATTCTTAAAATATCGAGTCCAGATAAAAATATCGTAAATTAGGGAATACCCATTTATTGATAAACATGTTCTAATATAACTCGTGGGTCACCGTTGATATTTCCACAAAATTGAATAACAAAATAATGAAATAAGGAAACCACGAGTCTATTATTTGGTGGAACAAAATGGAATGATGATGTTTTGTCTGCTTACCTGTAAAATTTTGTGGATTGTGATGGGTGCGATTAAAAACAAAACATCTCTAAAAACCACATCTATTTGACTATACTATAATGATGAGGGAAACTGATTTTTTTTTTTCGGATTTTCGGCCAGAATAATATCAGACTGTATTTGAATGAATCATTCGTTTTCGTATGGTTAATATTTGTGTATTTTATGATTTTGAGCTTTTCCTTTTTTCAGAATAGAATAGAATAGTATTTATTTGCAAATATGGGTTATACATAAGTAGGTATTAGTAGGTTCTCATCAGAGTTCTGCCATATTTCACTATTCGGCATGCAAACATTTACATTATATAAAATTGTTAAAATTTAAATTCTTATTGGAACATTATAATGACACAACTATCATTCTCATTAAATAAAATTATTAAAATTCAAATTTACATTAAAAATATCAACTTAATAATGACATCATACCATGTTAAATTAAAATTAAAATACAAAAAAAAAAAATACAAAATCGTGGTCCGAAAATACACGTGGTTCAGATTTCTGATTGTTATTTTTAGTTTCTAATTCCTGCCTGATAGACTATTAATAAAATCTTGGATAATTTCCGGCAGTATACAGTCCAATCTCTAAAGTCGTGACTCGTTGTAATTTTTTTTTAGGCATTATGAATTTTAATTAGTAACTGTAGAAATGTTTAATAATTCATTTCAAAAAACCAAAATGTATAATTAGCCTCAATGTACACCCATAGTTAGTAATAATGAGGAATAATGCCCAAATTACATACATTTTGTGATAACTGCCAAATTGCATACTTCAATACCTATTTATCAGCGGGAAGGAACCATTGAAAGAAATCAACCTTTCCTCGTTAAGGACTTTTTGGTGTAATTGCAATGTTTTATCAAAGAAATTAATTTTATTTTCAAAATTAGTAATTTTATTTAACTTTAGAAAAGTTCGCTTTTAAATGGACCAAAGACAGCTCCTTGCGGGACGCTGAGCTCGATTGGGTTCAATGTTTTTAAACGTCGTATTAAATAAGTTGCAACGTCTAAACAGTGTTCAGACGAAACATTCGTTTCTTAAAATTGCATTGCCAAATAAAGTGCTATCGTGTAAATGGGCCTTCATAAACATGGTAAGTTTGGTTGCTACGCGGAGCAATCAATTTGTATTCCCCGAATTCATTAACTTTTGTGAGCATAATATAGTATAGGTACCTACATACCCAAATGCATACGTTGATGCGATATGACTCGGTCCGTGACGCCGCATACTTAGGTAAGTATATTGTATTTGAGGTGTCGCACTTAAAATTTTAATGAAATCCTATTTTTAGTGATTCAACAACCGATATGTTATGTACCTGTGTTTAAATATATACCTAATATTCATTACAGGTAGTATGATCCAAAATAATACGTTGTTGTGAAATTCCGTTGTCACAATTTACCTAGGTTTTTTGTTTGACAGTACTTATACATTTGTGTCTCTAATGGATTAATATGAGTTCGGATGTTGTATAAACTGCCTCGGTAAGTCAGTTGTGCTTATTTTGAGGTTTGTTCCGACTAACCTGAGGATTGATCATAAGCAAATTACATATCGGTATCCTGAGGGTAGCTATATTAAATATATATTCTGTAAACAGGGACCTTCCTTCTCCGATATTTGTATTAGTCATCTCGAACTTATCTCATACTACAACAAATCTATTTATCGTCAAGGTTATCAGCAGCAGGAGTCGTTTATCCCAATTGGGTTTGTCGCAGCATATCTTCTTTTGCCATACATCTCTATTTGATACATTCTCATCTGAGTTATCTTTCTAATTGAGTCCACATTTCTAATCTCACCAGATTTTACAATTTCATCAAATTTACTGCCATTTACAACCCCTAAGCTGGCAAAAACAGCGGCTCTTTAAAAAAACATGTCAAGCTAAAATCTGTTAGCTGCACGAAAGGAAATATCGATCGCTCAGAAATATGTCCAAAGGTGCATTTAATATTCGTGCCGGTCAATTCGGGTAGGACAATCAATACAGGCTAACTGACATGCTTTGCTGTGGTTCATCGAACGGGACTCCACGGTGGAGGACTATTTATGGCAATTTTGCAGAATGCTTGGACATTCATTTTATATTTATGATTTAAACAGGTATAAAGTGGCATCGGTGTGGAAATTTGATACGGAGGAATTATGAAAATGTCGTGAGGAAGTTTTATGTGTAAATTTGAATAACTATAAAAGTCGAGGAAGACTAAAAAAACGATGGACTGTATGAAAGAACATATTACTAGAAAAGGGGTATCTAATATTGAAGTATGGAAGAAATAATCATGTTGCGCCGACCTCTTATAAATTGGGATGAGTGAAGAAAATGATGATGGTTGATAGTTATTTTTATAAGTACACATACCAACACAGACAAGATAAGTTACATTAGCCAAATTACTTCTCACACTCTTAACCCATATTCTTCAGAAACAGTCACTATAGTCGAAATAGGCATGGGATTGTTTTAAGTGTTATATTTTTTCCAACATTTGGGGTGTTTTTTTTTTAGCTTCATTGTTCTTCGTCTTTTTAGGTTAGTTCTTGATTAGAAGTTTGTGATTGATTCCCATTACTTTAATTTATGCAGTTGGTGTAATTACTGCTTTTGAGTACAAGTTTTTACCCGATTTAGGTGTTTTTTTTTTGTGTCTGATTAGCATCCTGTTCTGAATATTTTTGACGGAAATTGCTAAATATATTGCTTGCTATGCTTTATACATTCGAACAATTTGTCTGCTCAAAAGCGTAAATAACGGAATAAACGTTGTTGAGTTGTCAATTTATACTATTAGCGTGCTATACAATTACCCAGCTGTATGGTTATTGTCGCCTTACTTTGGTTAAGTGCTTTAGGATTCTCAGTTAAGTGCTATTTAGGTGTAAATCCATAGCATGCATTTAATTTTTTTTCTCTCTGGGACGAACTGCTTACATGATAATAGCCCTACCTGCATTATGTCCTATACAAATGATTAGGTTGTCAGCACCGTTGCTAGCAGGTCTGACTGCTCAATCGCCGGATGTACTTACCTACTTACCTCTCATGTTAGGGTTATTTTAATGCCAATTACTTAAGACTGCCTCGTTGGACTAGTGGTCGCTAGCGATACAACAGAGCTTGAGGTCCTTTTGTTTTTGTGGGTGGGACATCATCAAATGACGTCTCCCGCTCTGGGCGGAGCGGAAGGGCGTGTTAGACTTTTACTGACTAAAACCCACCTGTTCCTTCAGTTGCCTATATGCCAGGGCCGTGGTAACTCTTTCGAACAAATCTCGCGACCCTGGCAGGAACTTGAGATTTTGGGGACAATGGTGCTTCTCGCATCAATTCCCCTATTACGTGGGACTTTAACATTATTATTCTCCTGCCCTTAGTCCAAATGGGACTTAAACATAACCACTTGACAGTCCGGACTACTGAGAGTAGTTTCATTTTGGCAACTACGGTTGCCAAGGACTGTCAAGTGGATAACTGACAAAATGTGAGTGTACTATACTTACGTACACCTCTGCCTTTTCAGGGGTAATAAACTGTGATGTTATGATACATAAAAAATATAAACTTTTTACAAAAAAATAACAACCGACTTCCTTAAAAGAAAACACTACAAAGTGAAAAATAACTTTCATTTCGGAAGTCAGTGGCAAAAAGCCTTAAATACAGATCCTAAGACACCGACTTCCGAAATTAAAGTTATTTTTCACTTTGTTGTGTTTTGTTAGTTTTAACCGACTTCAAAAAAAGGTGGAGGTTATCAATTCGACTGTATTTTTTTTATTTTTTTATTTTCAACTTTAGTTATGGTATGTACCCCGCACTAATCTTATTCGTTCATTTGTCGCGCAAATGATGCAAATTTAAGATTTATATGGTTTTCACATGGATCCCATTGTCAGAATGAAACCAAATTAAAAATGGGACCACACGGAAAGCACCAGATTTAAAATAAAATAAAAATCATCCAAATCGGTTCACGGAGTCAAAAGTTATGAGGTAACAAACATAAAAAATAAATTAAAAAAAAAATATATTTAAAATAGCCGTCGAATTGATAACCTCCTCCTTTTTTTGAAGTCGGTTAAAAACAATTTACCTGGTAGCTGTTCTAACGTTTTAGTTGATAATTCAATAATAGTTGGAAGCAGTTATAAACTAGAACCTAGTTAATAGTTATTCACTCACAGCATCTAATTATATAATTGTAGAGTGTTGACGATACTTCTCGAGTATTTTTAATTATTCTTTCCTTATATACATCGAATGCTATGCAAGTGCATTTATATAGGACACGTTTTATATACCTTTTTATGTATATTTGTATATTCTATGAATAGTCATCTTGCATACTTCGTTAGTGCATTCTTGCTTATAAACTAGATTTCTGTCTGGTTTCACATAGTATTGCCGTCTTTTGTATTATTAAAAGGAATTAAGATATCAAAAGGATGGGGAATTAGACTTCAGAACCAATAATAAGTCTCATTAAGGGTAGCCCGTGAAATTTCACCAGCCTATAATGATCCCACTGCTGGGCCACAGAAAGACGCTGTAATCTACCACGCGGGCTAATGCGTGTTGGTAGATATCAATGATGTAGAGGAGGTTCTCAAGTCGACGCGTTTTATTATTTTTTTGTTTTACCACGCATAACTTTTTACAGTGGTCCGGTTTTGATAATTCTTTTTTTATTGGAAAGGGGATATCTCGAAGATGGTCTCATGTAAATTTGGAAAAAATCCAACCCTAAGGGTAAGAAAGCAGGGGATGATTGATTTTTCACTCATTGATGGTAGAGTATGACCACGAATAACTTCTTACAGAATAGTCCAATTTTGCAAGCATATAGTAATTAGCAGATTTAATTATTAACAGATTACAAAAATTAACAAAAAATTAAACCGCCGAAAAATGAAAAGCAAAAAATAAAAGCCGTCGACTCAAAATTATTTAGGCTTCTAATTTTTTGCTTTTCAGTTTTTTCGGCGGTTTAATTTTTTTGGTTCTAAGAGATACCGGTTTCCTCACGATGTTTCTCTATAGGTACCGCCCGTTTTGAGAGCAGTGGTGATGAAATTATTAATACAAAGTATAGCGCCTGTCTGAGTTTTAATGACTTGTTTATGAAAAATCCATTCAATGGGATTAAATTAACTAAAATGGTTGTTTTGATGATTTTAATGATAATTATTCTGTAAAACTTCTTTCTTCTCTAAGTTTTTATTACAGGCGCGAATAATATTTTAATAAACATACAAAAAACGTGATAGAATTAGAATTTCGCCAGTTACCTTAGCGCATTCATCGTATAGAAAATGGGCAGCAGCGTTCTCTATGCATTTTACCACCATACTGAGATCGCCAACCCGCCTGCCAAGCGTGGCAATAATGACAAACCCCCAATATTGAGAGAGGTCTGTGTACAGACGCCAACACAAATAGCTACTACAATCGGTCAACATTCTTTAATAGGTTTTCAAGTTTAATGCTAAAGTTTAAGGTTCAAGATTAATTGGGAAAATTTGACAGTTTCGAATAGCTTGATGTGCTGGCGTCTGTTCAACAGTGGACGTCATTCGGCTGAAATGATGGTGTTGATGATTCACAGTAATACCCTCATCAAATCAATAATAGAAAATACCTTTCTTAAGCTAAATTCTTGCGCTAAAACTCTTCATCCTACAACAATAGGTACATACGTACGTTCTGCAAGCAAAAGTTTCAGGGAAACTTGACCATTAAATCACTAACCTGGCTACATCAAAATCAAGCCGTGATCGCAAAAAACGAGGTCCCGTTACTGAATGGTCAATGGCCTGAGCTAGCAGCGGTACCATGAAACTATACCACCATCAATATTTACATTATTGACCGACATCATTGACAGAATAGATTACTTAATTAGTTCTTGAAAAAGAAGTGAAATATCTATATTAGGTACTAGCTTTTGCCCGCGGCTTCGCCCGCGTGGTTGTCGGAAATGAATGCAAGAGGACGTACTACCGCGATAAGAATGTGTTATTCCAGGTTATATAGGTAATATAGACTCTGTGTGCTATTTTCGATCGAGATCCATTCAGCCATTTTTGCGTGATTGAGACACAAACACCCAATCATACATATTTTCACATTTATAATATTATTAGTAGTAGGATTATAACTCATATTACTTAGGATTCATAGTTTATGAGAACATCATGTGTGTTGGTGTTTTTAAAATAAAAGTAATAGTATTCAGAGTAAGAAGACTGCGACATAGGGCTTGGTTTAGTTGAAAGTCTTCCTGGTTTTTCTTAACGCTCCTATTTTACTTATTTATACAGACACTCAATCATTTACCAGACACCGAACATAATAATATAGGAATAGTACTTTTTCCAGTGGCTTGGCCCTTATAGTTGTCGGAAAATATCACCCGGGAACCTACTACCGGGATAAAGTAGGTATCCTATCTGTTACGCATCCATGATATAACATATCTTTGTTACAAATTCAATCTAAATCCGTTTGGCCGTCTTTGCATCACTGAGAAACAAACATCCAAAAATCTAAACATCTAAGCCATTTCGCGGTCTCACTCTATTATTAGGTTTATTTTGAGTATAATGAACACACATGTATGATATTCGCAATTACTATGAAGCCAAAGTAATATGAATTACAATCCTACTTATCCTGTACTACCCGGCCCCTGCCAACGCGCTCTGCGCCCACTTTTTAAATCTCTAATATCTTCTAAGATATTCATTTAAATTACATGCTGTAAAGGGCCATATTGATCTATATTGAATGCACAATGTATTTAAGGTACTTAATTGGATAAGGATTAATGCTGTATTGCTTAAAATCGCTTCGTAAATAAGCCCTTATTTATCGTAAAAAGTAAAAGATAAAAAATGGTTATTGTGGGTTATCCCTAAGAGATAGACATATACCATTGAGGACATTTTTGTAGGCCTTTTTAAGGTGTACAATACTGTAGTACATTATTTTGATCTATTTCGTAGGATTCAGCCAGGGTTTTTCGAATTTTGAGACGTATGTCAGCGTAGTTTTCGAAGATAGTTATTTTTTTTTCTAAAATAAAAGAATCTTTCTAAAATAAAAATAGCCTAAGTTACTCCTTGTTACATCAGCTATCTGCCAGTGAAAGTCCCGTCAAAATCGGTCCAGCCATTTCAGAGATTAGCGGGAACGAACAGACAGACAGACAGACAAAAATTGTAAAAAATGTTGTTTTGGTATATGTATCGTGTATACATCCTTATACACTTAGTAAAAAGTGGTTATCTTAATATTAAAAACAGACACTCCAATTTTATTTATTTGTATAGATGTATAGATATGTAAGAAGGTAGATCTTGTGAGACACTTAAAATTACACGTATATTTTAAAACTAAATGGCACCGACATTTCCTAGTTGATTGATACCTAAGATCTAATGCTGAAACAACCTCAGAAGCCCATAGTCTCTTTTTATCTATGTTTTATATTGTAGCTGTTTGTTGTTCCTTTTGAATAAAATAAAATAAAATAGTTCAAACATGTTATTGGGATTTTACGTGAGTTTAATAATGCAGGGCCTTGTGTGAGCTAAGTCCTGACTTGTCCCAACCGTCCATTTCCCGTCTGTTGGAACAAGTCGAGTAGAGGTGTGGAGAAAATATGGGTTGAGCTACTACTGGGTATGTGCAGGACATTTGCGTGAGTCATTACCTAGTGTACTGCAAAGCCTGCCTAGCAGTGAAACAAACATTGTAATATTTAATTACTGACAATATTCTTCAACTGTCAACGATTTTGCCTAGACATGTAAATGCTACCATGAGACGTTAAAAGACTGTGCTCTGTCAGATAGTGTCATGTGTACTTACGTACCATGATTCCGAAGATTGCGTCATACTTACAGATTGACTAGTCAAGGTGGATGCGGTAAGGTAGCCTGCGAAGTTCAATACTTCTTACGTCTTTTGCGATTTGCAGCTCAATGTCAGGTTGTATCGAGACCAGTGAGGGACCAATACGTTGAGAGCAGTGGTGGTCTAGTGGTACCGGCCGCGACTTAAGACTAGATCGTGAGTTCGAACCCAAGCAGGCGCTTTACTTAGTGTAAATTATTTCATCACCACTGTTTTCAAAACGGTGAAGGAAAACATAGGAAAACCGGCTTGTCTAAGAACCAAAAATTAGAAGACATGTGACATCTACCAACCCGCACTGGGCCTGCGTGGTGGATTATGGGTTACTCACTCTCACCGAGAGGAGGCCTGTGTCCCAGCAGTGGGAACATTATAGGCAGCTGATGTCAGGTTGTATCTATGTTGATTAAATTATGATTCGCGACAGAAAAAGAAGGATTTATAGAATTATTACTATTTCATAAAAAAATCATACAATGAAATTATATGAACTAAGAGGGTTGTATTGATCATATTGTTGGGTTCAATTTCTGTAAATACATAGGTGTAAGACCTCTTAGACAGCGGACTCTCGGCCACCGTAGGCGCGAGCTTGCGGGCGGCGAGCAATGGGTAGCTCGCCGCCAGGTAAGGACCAGGCTCGGGTCGACGGCGCGTAGTGTTCCACGCGCGCCTCAAAAAGATGTTAGCAGAACTGAAGGGGTCTGCCAGGACCGATGCCTGCCAGGGTCACCAGATTGTTCGAAAGAGACACCGTGACTCTGGCACATGGGCAACTGAAGGAACACGGGTGGGGTTTAGTCAGTAAAAGTCTGACACGCCCTTCCGCTCCGCCCAGAGCGGGAGAAGTCAATTGATGATTTCCCATCCAAAAAAAGAAAAAGAGCTGTTAGACACGAGCGGCATGCTGCCAACGGCAGATAACTGCAGCCGTCGACACGTGGTGAGGACGCTTCTCTTTGAACATGGCATGTCGCCGGCTGCCGTCGACGCGTCAACGGCAGCAGTTACCTTTGCCGTTGGCAACATGCCGCTCGTGTCTAAGAGATCTTACGGTGGCGAATCATCTTTTGTTCAATATACAGCTTGAAACTGACCTCCATGTTGCAAAAAATCGTTACAACATTTTGAATTTCGAGTCTTACACTGGCGCTTCTCTCTAATGGAGGACACTCTTCTTTGCCTTTTATTTGTCTCATCACATCATAGTCATCGTTGACAGCCTCGTTCCCCCCACTACTCAGTATAGCACCTCCTGCCTGCTGCGCCATGCTTCCTTAGTATATTCGAGTCTCATCCATTATTTTGCCTATTTTTTTTTTTTTAATGACATCTCACACGTAAACCTATGAGGTTGTCGGCTGCTTAACCGGACTGGTGCCTGTAGCTAACTTAATAAATTAAGGCCCCAGCCAGGGTTTAAAAACTAGAGCGAACACTCACTAAGGGCACTTCCTGTGGGGTGTGGACCTCGGGTTATGGCTTCACTGGAAGAGGGCAGTAAGAGACGGGTTGGTTAGAATGATTATCTAGTTGTGACTATTTTGTCTTTATAAATAAAACTCAAGGTGCGAATGCTCTGAAGGGTCCTCTAGGACTGATGCCTGCCAGGGTCGCGAGATTTGTTCCAAAGAGATACCGTGGCCCTGGCGTATGGGCAACTGAAGATACACGGGTGGGTTTTAGTCAGTAAAAGGCTGACATGCCTTTCCGCTCCACCCAGAGCGGAAGACGTCATTTAATGATATCCCACCCACAAAAATAATAATGTGTGAATGTTCAACATTACACCTACTTATTCAGGTTATAAGCACAGTTAGCAGTGTTGAAGCGTTGTGGAAGCAGTCGTGACAGTAACTCGGTGTAAGATTGGCAGGTGGCGCCACGAGCAGTTCTAAGTAACGATCAGAGGCGGCCGCGATGCGTGCGCGCAGCCCGTAAGTACTACTAACAAACACGATGTTTTCACTTACATCTACTTATCCTTTAGATATGTCTCGAAAAGAGAACCTGGAAGTAGATTTTCTTCACGTTTTTTTTGTTGGTTTGTCACCTGTAGATTTAATTGACCTCACCTCTCAAAACGGTGAAGGAAAACATCGCGTGGTAAATAACGGCCCACTCCCTCTCACCGAGAGGAGGCTTGTGTCCCAGCAGTGGGAACAATATAGGCTGATTATGAGTTTTTATTGCACATATTTTTCATTAAAGTTTATATTTACTATATTTATTATGTTGATTATTTAACAAAGTTTTTCCTTCCCTCCCAAGAGGAGGCTTGTGTCCCAGAAGTGGGACCATCATAGGCTGATTATGATGATCTTCCTTCAATACATTTGTAACATACCTTTAATATTTATGTAGGTGCAAAGTACATAGGTACAAGTGTTTAGTAGGTAATCAACCAATGGACGTTGAATTGTGTATTGCAGCAATAAAGACGTGCGCAGGATTCGAAGTGGCCATCTTCCTTTTTGCGTTTGTAATGAACGAATTTTAAATTAAAATCGGATGCTACTCTACAAAAAATACTTAAAATAGTCTTTAAGGCGCGGACTGACTACGATTTTAAATGCTACAACTACATGCTACAGCTCCAACAAATAAGGTTGAAAATTGAATAAATATTTGGATGACGATGTGACTAAGCTGCGAATTGGCATTTATTTTACGGGTTTTATTTAGATTATTCGGACTACACACATTAAATTAAATAATTGTCTGGTTAAAGTTTTAAAGTAATGTTTATTCTATTGAACTCTTTAAAAAAAAGTTGTTATCGCTGAAAATACAGAGATGTTCGACGTCAAAGTTTTTTTTGTGAAACAATTAATATTGGGAATATCAAACAATTTTTCACTATTCTATTCGGTTAGAATTTTTCTTTAAACCCTTCTCTGTCCACTGTATTTTTTGTGTCGTATATTTTCATTGCGTTACGTCATACTCGATTGTCAAAGACACCAGTGTTTTGTGAATATTGAGGTAACACCGCGCCTTAACTTGGTAGATTTAACTCTTAAATTTTACCTTTTATATTTAAGTTTTCATTAAATATTTACATTCATACATACCTATACATGAATTCACGCCTTTTTCCCATGGGGGTAGGCAGAAACCACGGAACACCACCTGCTACGATCTCTATACACTCTTTTTCCCTAGTTTAGGGTCATAAACAAGGTCGTATTACCATTCAAATCTAAAAAAACCGGCCAAGTGCGAGTCGGACTCGCGCACCGAGGGTTCCGTACAACCTGTATGTAGGTCTAAAGTTTAAAATTAAAAAAAAATATTTTTATTATATGATGTAACAAAAAATTTACTGTTTTCGCAATTTTTCCTTTATCTGTACTATAAGACGTTGCTTCGTACCAAATTTCAAAATTCTAGATCGACTGGAAGTACCCTTTAGGTTTTGATTCCCTTGCGAGTTTCGAAAATTTGCGGAAATTTGCGACATAAACGGCTATATCTTTTGATTGCGTTAGCTAAAAAGTTTGATTTTTTCACAGCTCCAAGGAACAGTAGACTTAAGTATTTGATATAAATTTCAGCTTGATACCTTCACGCGTTCCTGAGAAAAAGAGTCTTGACAGACGGACGGACGGACGGACGGACGGACGGACGGACGGACGGACGGACGGACAACAAAGTGATCCTATAAGGGTTCCGCTTTTTCCTTTTGAGGTGCGGAACCCTAAAAATACATAGGTATAAAAAAATATCGAGATTGGTGGGGGCTTACATAGCCATTTGGACCCATAAATGCATTTTTTTTTGGCATGGCATACCATTAAATTCTTCAAAAGAAACTTTTATTCTCACCCCTTATTTTTAAAACAGATACAATAAAAAACAAACGCACATAAAAAAACAATGATTCGAAAATTAAATTAGTTTTCCTGTCCGACCATCAAACAAGAAGCCTCATCAGTCCACAATCCAAGATGGCCGCCTATTTTTTGTCTATTCACTAACGGCCAGGCGTGTATTAGAACCAGTTTCTTGCGTTTCATACACTTAACCTTGTCATTAGGCGCGCCAAGTCATTTTTGAACATAGAATACAGCCGCCATCTGCAATTTTTCTATCAGTCTATTCTTAATTTTATGTTCTAAGAAATAAAGTTGCGTTTTGTTTGTCACGAAGGGCAACGTATGACGTTTTGGTATGAGTGATGTTAGATTTTCGTCACACGGTGCTACGTATCCCCTCCATGCGCAGTGGCAACGCACGGTAAATTGCTCTACATGATAGAAATATATTTTTTTTCTTTTTTGACTAGCTGCCCATTAGAAATTTTATTATACTGTAGATATGTGAGCATAAAAGTTGTATTAAAATATTATTATGACGTCCGTTTTATGAGTAGTCGGGCGTAATGCAGATGTTCAAACTAAATTGGAGTCCATTTTTATCTAGATAAACTGTTAAAAAATACCAAAGAAGTAACTATTTTCCTATTATTATGTCGTATTTCTTATAACAATAAATATTATCACCTGTTAATTATGCAAATCACTTACGTAAATAAGTAGTTACTGTTAAGCACAATTAACCGGCTAACAAGCCTTGCTAAAACGAATAAAACCTCATCAAAAGATGATGTCACTGCATATAAAGTTAAATAACAGAATGGCATTTAAAAAATCTAATAATAGTAGCGCCCATCAAGGATACAAAACTATCTTGCGCGCTATCAAATAGTTCAAGATACAAGGTGTCTTTATCTAATTCAATAGCACCCTTCCCACACAATAACCAGCTTAAATTGACCTCCCGCCAACCATTAACATTCATCTATTACATCAGAACAGTTCAAACAGCCGTCCGCGCAACAGGTCAATTTAAATTAGTGAACAACCGCTCTCGACATTACCCGAGCAACTCCGAATGCAGCCGAATGGATCTAACATGGCGGCCCGCGTCACGGTTTTGAGGTTAAGGTTTGACATTTCCAACCGTTCTAAACAAAAACTAGTTTAGCAAACATATAATTTGCACTCTATTACATCGTTTTAGAGTTAATTTTCGTTCATTTGCGTCTTGATTATGAATGGATAAGGTCGCAAATGGCGCGCAACCGTTGTCATTTTCTTACGTTGGTCGTAATAAGGTCTTGATCTTTACATTGAATTTGCTGCTACCGCGTTATTTAGCTTTGGTTTCGCGCGTGCGTAGTTCTCACGGATACATTGGTTCATTATAGTCGCGTAATAAAGGGCTGTAGTTTTACATAGTCGGCTTTTAAACCGTGTTCTTTTTTATGTCTGAGGTCTTCGCATGTCTTTTGTTCGGTGGAATTTTAATTAGGGTCCATGGATCCATGAATTAGTAGTTTCTACGAGGGGGAAAGGATACTTAACTTTGTTTGAATGTGCCGAGACATTTCTTTTAATGAGAGGGTAGTCATTTGTTACTCACGCCACGCCTGACACATTTGAATATAGTCTGTAGTTTCTAAATCAGCCTAGATTCACAGAAATTGTACTTTTAAGGCAATTAAAAACATTACAAATTCTTGGTATGTGGATAACATCCTACAAGCTTCAGTTAAAGAAAATAGAAAAGCAACTAAGGCATGATTATTACCTATCAAAAGAATTCACACTTTGACATATGTATTTTTTAAACTGTCAAACAGCAATATTTGTTCCCAAGTTAATAGTCATCTGACTTTCGGAAAGAAAAATGAGCCCTAATAGTAACATCTCATAATTTAAATAAACCAAAAAATCGTCTAGCGATCTTAGTTTTTATTTTCTATTACAAAATAAAGTAGAAGAAAAATAGTGTTCAAAAATTTGACTGTATTACACATCATTATGTAGCGAATGAAATCGATTGTAAACATTCAATTGTACGAAAAACGATCGGTCACGTAGTAAATCGATACGTATTATAAAACAATGCGCTCTTATCACTGGCTGGTTATACTGGCAACACGACGCTCTGGAGCCCTAAGATGTTGCTTTTGACTAACAGAAACTAGGCTAGAGATAGTATTTGAAAAAAATATAAAATTTTTGGGAAAATCTTTAAGCTATAATTATGTAAGTATATCCATCATAATTTTATTTAAAATCTGATCTTTCCCAAAGTGTTGCTCAAACCCTTGTGTAAGCACGAGGGTGGTAAAAACATTTGGAAATTTTGGTCATTATCCATCATCTTACATCGACCGTCGTCCTATCATTGGAAATTCTTTATTGTTCTTCCCATCTCGTGTCAACATCCCGTGTGGATTTCCAATTCCAATCCCTTAACATTCATGCAGTGTAGAATTTTACGTTGAGGAGGAAACGAAACCTCTTCAACCGAAGTTAATTACGGGATATCCAAGAGTTTTCTGTACTTAGCGTTTTCGTAGTATATTTTAGAATATATGTATATATCAGAATTTTTGGCCTTCTATGTTTGGAGACAACCATAATGCTAACCACATCTCTGAACAAGACTCAATGAGTCTCGTAGGTGTCATCAAATTACTATATCAAGCTGCAAATCAATCGATGGATTGATCCATTCAGATGTATTTCTATTATTAACTCCACGACAGCCGTAATTACCTATATGCAGACTAAATATTCAGTAGTAGACGGCGTAGAAAATGCTGCACTGCCTTTGTTAGCCTTGTCGCCACTTCCAATTGGTAAAAAAACTCGTTTAAAAAAATATAAAATACTATTTAGCGGAGGTATCTTAGCAGAACAATTATTTAATCCCATTCTTGTCGTCAATGATGCGTATGTAGAGGGCAAAGGCGTAGGACTTCAAAAGGAGAAATGAAGTGAGGGACACCTGGTATCAAACTGACGTTTATTTTACAAGTCAAGATAACAGATTATCTAGAAAACTGTCATATATCAAACATAAATTGTATTACGACCAACCATCAACTATGTGTGTGATGACTGGAAGAATTGGGGAAGGCCCGAAGTATAAATAATCCGTCTCATCCGTATCCGTTGATGCAATCGTTGATAGCAGTTGATGTTATCATAGTATACCTAGACTTAAAAATACTAAATAACAGTATACATCCAAAGTAACTATAGTAAATAGCGTGTATCAAAAATCTGTAATCTCATTTAAGGGTCTCACTATCAAACAACTACGTTCTTTATGTGACCAAAATCATAATCGCAAAAAGTAATACAGCCGTCCCATACAAAACTTCAATACCAACTCGACACACTGTATAATTTCAAAGTTAAATGAATTATGTAGTTATCTTTACATGACGTACATCAACTAACCTTTATTAGTACTGCTCGTCGGGATTCACTTCAAAAGTTGAAAGCAAATCTAGTTTAGGGGAATTTCGCCCTCCAAAATTGAGTTATCTGCCCTCGAACTCGTCCTAGATACAAACATCCCTGACATATAGCCTTTCTTTATATTTAGCGTCAATATTTTGTTTATAGGTTCCGTACTAAGGTAAGTACTCCAATCTGTGTTATAGAGAATGTTTAGTATGATACGGTGAATATAATCGTGGTGGTAAAAACATATCCATGATGTACAATGCTCTATCCTTCTTTATTGAAAAAGCTCGTTTGCTCATTGTGCTGAGAAACCGGTTACCTACAGACTAATGTGCCAAAAATGTGCTACTGTTTCTCATGCTTCAGATTCCATAGACGAACTTCTTGCTTCTTTGACATTCAGAAATCTTCTCCTACATGCTCGGTGATGCATGGTTTCGAGTACTTGTTTGTATTTGGAACCAACCATAAACACAGCGACATTTTATCGTTCTCACATTTGTGTTCTCAATTTAAAATCCGTTCGGGGAACACGAAAAGATAACAAAAATTTCCGCGCCAATTCCGCGGAAGGACACGCGACACGATGTTTGAATTCAGAACGGTTTCGGCGAACCACAACGTTTGCTTTTGCTGTTTGTAAAATTTTATTTACTCTACTTTGATACTTATTGTTTACATTTTAAGGTTGCAGCATATCACTATTGAATGTATTTGTAAGTTTGTGATAAGTTGATTGCCGATTATTGTAATGATCTACAGATTGAATTCAGTTTTATTGTTTCCGCTGTAGAATATTTGGGAGTGAACTAATTGGCTGAATGATTGAATGAATGGTCAAGTCGGGAGCAAATTGCGAAGTAGCCGCCATTCTGTTACCGATAATTTATTTGGCTATTACTTTGGCACTGTTACTGCCAATATTGATTACACTTGGAATGGAATATCTTTCAAATTCGATGACTGTATTTCGGACTAAGTATCTGTTTGAATCATACTGTGGAATCGAGCACTAGGTGGATGTTCTGTTTTCTTTGACATTTGATAAAAGAAAATATTATGAGGAAAACTTCGGTAGGGACCTACCTAATGATAGTGATCTATCTCTACATAGTATAAAACGAAGTCTTTTCCCGCGTCTGTACGCTTAGATCTTTTAAACTACGCAACGGATTTTAATGTGTTTTTCAGCGATAGAGGAAAATGAGTGAGGAGATGAGTGATTCAAGAAGAAAAACTAGTAAATGATTGTTGTATTTCTGTCAGTTATACGTTTGTAACACACATTTTTAAACGTCAAGTCATATTAAGTACCCGAACTGCCAGACCAAGATTTAAACTGAAACAATAACCACATACCTAGTTCTTCCATTCACAATGATTAAAATAATTTAGCTCTTTATCCGCTTTTCGTGAAAAGGATTTTCATCAACATCATCATTACAGCTAAAAAACATCCACTGTTGGACATAGGCCTCCCCCAAAGATTGAGGGTTTTGCCACACTCGCCACGCTTGTCTGGCAGAAAAATTATAAAAACGATGCGTGGAGGGATTTTGGGGAGGCCTTTGCTCTGCAGTCACACAGTGGAAGCTAATAAAAAAAAACTTTATAAATACAGAAACTATTTATCATCATCATCATTTCAGCCGTAAGACGTCCACTGCTGGACTTAGGCCTCCCCCAATTTGGGGGGCTTTGCCATAATCACCACGCTTGGCAGGCGGGTTGTCGATCGCAGTATGGTGGTAAAATGCATAGAGAACGCTGCTGCCCATTCTCTAGTAAGTCCCTTAGTCGCCTTTTACGACACCCACGGAAAGAAATGGGGAAACTATTTATGTCATTGTATAAATCCTTGGCAAAAAATCTGAACAGCTCAGTCCAAAACCAGTAATCGATTCCTAGTCCTAAGTAGCGTAGCGTGGTGTTCAAGTGTTGGATCTTCCATCCTTCCATTCTGCATGGAATTATAAAAAATCATACTTACACACATACATAGAATCACGCCTTTTTCCCATGGGGGTAGGCAGAAACCACGGAACGCCACCTGCTACGATCTACACACTTCTTTTGCCTCGTTTAGGTTCATACAATTGGTCATACACACACGCCGGTTGCGAGTACTACGCACCTGACCTTTCTGAAGAACATCACCAATAAGGTCACTATAATGTCCTCCTAAGGCGTCCCCTCCCGGTGTTTCCA
This sequence comes from Aporophyla nigra, assembly GCA_947507805.1. Taxonomy (NCBI): domain Eukaryota; kingdom Metazoa; phylum Arthropoda; class Insecta; order Lepidoptera; family Noctuidae; genus Aporophyla; species Aporophyla nigra. Next base: position 16,625,756 of record OX382313.1, on the reverse strand, counting down.
CTCACATCTGCCTTGTAAATACCTTTTGTGAGCCGACCTTCATTCATCCTCTCAACATGACCAAACCATCTAAGCATACTTTTTTCAATTTTTGTCACTACATCTTCTTTTACACCACACCGTTCTCTTATCACATCATTCCTCAGCCTATCATTCATAGTCACACCACACATGCTTCGCAAGGAACATGTGTGGTGTATTATTAATAATTATTATAAATAATTATTAAGAATCGTCTTCAAAAAAACCTCATACAGCCTCGTTGTGCTCCTCACAAGCACTGCTGCTGAGCAGGAGGTCCTGGATTCAGTTCCCGGGTCGGGCATAGTTTTAATGGGATTTCCATTTGAAATTTCTCTTTAGCAGGCTAAAGTCTGACTTTGTGCCCGCGTAATGGCAGTACTCTCGCCCTCTTTTACAAGGAACTTAAACATATCTGGAAAATGTGGGTGTAGGTAAATGATAAATGATTTTTAGGGTTCCACACCTCAAAAGGAAAAAGCGGAACCCTTATAGGATCACTTGTTTGTCCGTCCGTCCGTCCGTCTGTCAAGACCCTTTTTCTCAGGAACACGTTGAGGTATCAAGCTGAAATTTATATCAAATACTCAAGTCTACTTGTCCCTTGGAGCTGTGAAAAAATCAAACTTCTAAGCTAAGGCAATCAAAAGATATAGCCGTTTATGCCGCAAATTTCCGCTAATTTTCGAAACTCGCAAGGGAATCAAAACCTAAAGAGTACTTCCAGTCGATCTAGAAAATTGCAATTTGGTACAAAGCAACGACTTATAGCACAGATAAAGGAAAAATTGCGAAAACCGTTAATTTTTAGTTACATCATCAATTATTTTTTTTATACTTTATACCTACAGGTTTGTACGGAACCCTCAGTGCGCGAGTCCGACTCGCACTTCGCCGGTTTTTTTTTCTGTAAGTAGGTTTGTACAAACACTTTTACATGTCAATGAAAACATAGTACTATTAGGCACACCGTAGCCTAACTTTAATCAGCACCCTAATTGCGAAACGCACTATTTATCAGAATCTGAATGGGATTGAAGATTATTTCTAAACCATTGCGTAATTTGTTCGAATAAATTGTCGGCACAGCAACGTAAATAACGCAACGAATGTTGTTTAACTATCAATATGAAACCAAATCCTACCGATAAAAAGTTACGCAATTACCCCTCTGGTTGAGATATTTTGGATAGAAAGTGAGAGATAGGTTTCTTAACAAAAAAAAAAAAAAAGGTAGGTTACAGTTATGTAATTATAGCCGCACGGCTCTCAATCATGTAAAGTTACGCTCTCCGCGGTTTATTCGTGGATGGATGACCATCTCTCCATACCAAGATCTCTCAGACCATTGGAAAGCACACCGGTTGCATTGGTCCCGGCTGACAGTCGATTTGGTGTCAAAAGCTCGAAATTTTGACAACCAGGCTTGTCAAGGAGTATCGTATCACACAGTAACTGGGTTGTAGAGGTCAGATAGGCAATCAGTCCATGTAAAATACTGGTATTCAGCTACATCAGGTTAGACTGAAAGCTGACCCCAACATAGTTGAGAAAAGGTTAGGCAGATGAAAAGGTTGGTACGTTCTTAATGATCTCGCAAGTGAAATGCAATAAACATGATCGTTTAAATATATGAAGTGGTTGCGCAATTAGCATTTCTGCTAACTTATTAGAAAACTGACTGATTTCGAGATTGGTTGCCCGGCCTACTCGTTTGTGAGTTCATAGATTTTGTCCGAGGTACATACTTATAATTTCATGAAGTAATTTCTGGCGTAGATACTTCTGCCCCGACTTCGCCCTAATTGTAGTCAACTATACTCTATCGCATTTTGAAATAATATAGTATTCGACTAATGAAAAAATTTTCGCAATTGGATCAGTAGTTCCAGATATTAAGTTCCAGCTAATCTGGACTTTTAAAAAGCGTTTAGGAAACTCACAAAAATGCATTGCCCTTATACCAATTTATTTGTGTTTTGTACAACATGTCTTTTTCTTCCACACTTAGTCTCCATGAGTCGTCATCTCAGCAGTCACTCCTTTCTATTCATATCATAATTCACACAGTCCATCCGTCGTTTCTTTGGTCTCCCTCTACTCTTATAGCCATCCACAATCATACACAAAACTTTCTTCACGACATTTTCCTCATTCCATGACAACCGATTCCCACACAACTTTTCGGCTATCGGTGCCACTTTCAGACTTCCTCTTATGTACTCATTTCTTATTCTATCTATTCGCTTAAAACCACACATCCCTCTAATGTTTTTGTACGGACTAAAATTTTGGTGATAAATCAGATCCGTGACGCGCCCTGTTTCCCCGATGGGTAATAGAAATGTACATATAGTGCGTCTACATTTTGCCTGTTATGTTTAAGTCTCATGCAATAGGGGGCGAGCCTATTGCCATCAAACGGGCAGAATCCAGCCTCCAGGCTTTTTAAAGATTTAAATATATTAACTGTACCCGGTATGTACATATTTGAGTGCTGTAAATTTGTTAAAATGCTCTACGAATTATTTCAACGTCTTGGAGACACTGTTGCGTTTAACACAAGATATCTTGACGGACTAATTATTCCTCAAATGGAAAGCCACTTATATCACAGTTGTTTTCCAATGGTCATAAGGATAAATAATAAATTACCCAAATTATATAGGGAACTGCCAGTCAATCGCTTTAAAACAGTTTTATTCAAATGGCTTATAGAAAAATTATTATATTCTGTGAATGAGTACCTAAACTATAAGGATTAACATTGACATTTATTGCTATTATTATTTGATAAATGATTTACTTTATTATTCTTAATTTAATAACTATGATTTATGTTCGAATTTAATATCTTCATTTATTTAATTAATGTTATCAATTACTTTGCATGCTAGGTTTAGCGAATTGTATTAAATACTGTAAAATAACCCGACCATCTGTAGTGTACTACAATTCTTGCAAAATAAATTTCATTTCATTTCAAGACTACTATTGAGAAATTCCGGGTAGAAGAACTCAATAACACTTTGCCCGACCTGGGAATTGATCTCAGCACCTCGTACGCTTGTGACCACTACACCAACGAGGTTATATGTCGAAGACGACTTACAAGTCGATGTGTATTTCTGGTTTTGCTTCCATAACTTCGTGACAGCCAGCACGGTTGGCTCCAATGTGAACACGTTCGATATGGTAGATCACTGTATGTGAGGATGACCTTGAATTGACCTACTATGGGTGTGGTATTCATGTGAAACTGCTTTAATAAGGTTTGATGCAGATACAAGAAATTAACTGATTCGATTAAGACCAGACAGTGGAAATTCCTCTTTTACTTTTTTTTTTCTAAGTAGGAAATCATTAAATGACGTCTCCCGCTCTGGGCGGAGCGGGAGCACCGTCAGACTTTTACTGACTAAAACCCACCCCTGTTCCTTCAGTTGCCCGTGCCAGGGCCACGGTAAATATTTCGAACGAATCCGCGATCCGTCACTTATACGAATGCAACGGGTTACAGAGATTTTAGGAACCATATACGAGGATTTCCTTCTGGATTAACACACAGTGTCCCAACATAATAACAACCTGTTACGCAAAGCCGCGGACACAGTAAGTTATAAAATAAATGAACTGTCACACCTTGTACAGACAAATCCACAATTGTTATGAGAATTATTAAATAAATGCCGCTTTGAGAGCCGCGTCGGCTTTAGCGTCGCGTTAGGAAATTAAAGTTCCGACTTGTTTCGATACCGACTCGGCTCTCGGCTGCCGTAAATATGTAAGTATTGTTTAATTTAAATGAGATACGCTTTTGTTTGTGACTGTACGTTGGCAGGAAATGTGGTTGGAGAAATTAAATATAGGAAAGAGTTTGAGAATTTATTTTTCAGTGTCTGATACTAAAACATGCCTTCTCGTGTCTTCATCATCATTTCAGCCGAATGCCATAATCGCCATGCTTGGCAGGCGTATTGGTGATCGCAGTATGGTGGTAAAATGCATAGAGAACGCTGCTGCCCATTTTCTAGTAACTCCTTTAGTCGCCTCTTACGACACCCACGGGAAGAAATGAGATGGTGCTATTCTTTACGTCGGGCACCATATGGAACCACCTGCTCTCATGTTTTGATGTAAATTAGGTAGAATTAATTAGTTCATGACGTGGTAAAAAAATATAGGCCACTCAACAAAGTGTTGGCGAGAGGCATACAGGCAGGCTTTATTTCGTGTAGTGAATTATATTTTAACTAGCTTCTGCCCGCGACTTCGTCCGCGTTAAATTTCTTGTTCCCCCGACCCTTCTCGTCGCGTCGAATCGCCTACCCGTGCGATTTTCCCTGTTTTTGCAACATTTTTCATTACTGCTCCGCTTCTTTTAGTTGTACCGTGATGTTATATAGCCTATAGCCTTCCTCGATAAATAGGTTACTCAACACAAAAAGAATTTTTCAATTCGGACACTGGTCCGAGTAAACTACTCCTACTACTAGTAACTACTGGTAAACTACTGAGTTTCTGAGATTAGCGCGTTCAATCAATCAGACAAACAAACAAACTCTTCAGCTTTATAATATATTATTATAGTATAGATTACATTACCATTGCTCTCAACACGGTAAAGGAAAACATCGTGAGGAAACCGGCATGCCCAACAACCAAAAAGTTTGAATACATATGACATCTACTTATGATGATGGATGATGAAATACTTTTTTTTTTTGCACCGGATGATACATTTACTATTTTTGTAAATAATGTTTAAGAACTTTATGTACCTACCAGAATTATAATAACCCATCATTTTCATTTAAAATACTCATCTAAAACCATACCAACCGCAAACTATATCATTCAATTCTCGATCAAAAATAAGCCTTATCTAACTCAACCACGAACACCAGAACATCCCTATCTGTTCCATTTAAATAGAGTTACACCCATTCTCCCACACGCTCGGCTCTCAGCTTTCGGCTTTCGGCGTGTAAAACCGTGTTGAACTAAAATCTGTGTGTACTGTGTTGGCACTTGCAGTCGGTACCGAATCGCAGACACAACAACGATACCGGAAGTTGAGACTGCTAGCGACAAAAGTGTTAGGGAGTTTGTATTTAAAATATTATTAGATTTCACATCTTTGATTCATTGAATTAAGGTTTTATAGGACATTACGACCTTACGTCTCGCTTAGACACCAGTCTCCCACAATATAATTATTAAAATATAGTTGTTATGTATTTTTCTTTATACTGTGTTAAATGTACCTACCTTATAATGTGGTGAGAAAATAAATCTTTAATATTTATTTAACTTGGAAGGGAAAACAAAAATTACCAGCGCCCTAAATGACGAGAGATGTCCACTGATTGATGAATTATGTCATGTGAGTGATAGGCCTCCTCCAAAGAGACGGGAGGTTGCAATAATCACCTCACTTGGAAGGTTGGTTTTCGATCTCAGTATGGTGGTAAAATGCATAGAGAACGCTGCTACCCATTCTCTAGTAAGTCATCAATTAATCACAATTTAAATCATTTTGAAAGTTAATACTAATCCATTTCTTCATAAGTTCGGATAATTTGTTCGCTAAACAACGTAAATAACGAAATGAATGTTGTTGAACTGTCAAAATGATAGCTATTCCTACTGTAAACGTGTTACATACTTACCCCGCAGGTCAATAACGATCTTCACTTTCGTCACTTCAGAAAAAGGGTTTGTCTACGAAATATATTTTGCATACGTTTTATCTAATGAAACTATTTCTGTATGAAAAGAAGACTAATTTCAACCTTAAAATAAGGAGATCAATATGACTCTAAACTAAGGTTGTGCAGTTGACACTAGAAAAAATAAACAAATGCTTACAAATTTTATCTGGTGAGGTTCATAAGAAAGTTTCGGCTTATTTTTTCTATAATACAATTACCCATAGAGTTTACTAGTTAGCCGTTAACAGCAAATTATATCATCATCATCATTTCAGCCGAAAGATGTCTACTACTGATCATCCCCTAAGAAGGGGGCCTTTGCTATAATCGCAACGCTTGGCAGGCGGGTTGGCGATCGTAGTACCTATAGTGGTAAAATGCATAGAGAACGCTGATGCCCATTCTCTAGTAAGTCCCTTAGTCGCCTTGTACGACACCCACGGGAAGAAAGGAGAAAGTTCTATTCTTTACGTTCGGCACCACATGAAACGCAATTATTTAAAACAATCAAATTCGCTAACACTTCTCTCTCCGCCTGTCCTCACCGCGGCCGCTAGCCGCGTCATCAGCGGTGTCTGTCGAGATTACAGCCGAAACTGTACCGATCTGCTGCACCTGTTGACTGGCTCCAGCCAACGTACGACGCGACTGTACCGAGGTAGTTTGCTTTGGCTGTTATTTAGATTTCGACTCGTGTTTACCAGTATAATACTCAGAACATTGTCTTGGTGGAATTGCGTGGTGGGGGATGTGGGTTTGAGGGCTAATTACCCTACTATGGCGAAGCAAAAAGGAGGAGTAAGATTTTGACCGGTATGTGTGCGGGAATGTATGTATGTTCATCTGTTCCCTCGATAACTTCTTGAAAATTCACAAAAGCTTACATATCAGCCTCCTTAATGTTCCCACTGTTGGGACACAGGCCTCCTCTCTGTGAGAGGAGGCGGGCCCATCCACCTTACGGTCCCAGTGAGTGATAAATAGAAATTACACAAAGTAAAGTGCCTTCCTGAGTTCGAACTTACAACTCGTCAGTGACCGCCGCTACCACTGGGCCACCACTGCTCTAATTACAGTTACATGAGCCACTGATTTTTCTATTATTTAGCTGAAAACTGAAAACTAGGTCGTCTTTGATAGGAAACATATGATCTACCAAGCCAACCCGTATTGTCACCTTTTCCACACAATTCTGTCTTTTGCTAATGCTGGCCAGTTTTGGTAGGGGACAAGCTTGTCCCGCCTTCTTCGTGTAGGCCTGCCGTGGTATATAATGCTGTAAATAAAACATACCCCCAAATAATCAAAGGTCACTTCAATATCATATGACATTTCACTCTAAATAAGACTGGCCTGTTAGTCTAGTGGTTAGTGATCCTGACTGCTAAGACTGAGGTCGTGGGTTCGATTCCCACTTGGACAAATCTTTGTGTGATGAACACAATCATTTGTTCTGTGTCTGGGCGTAATTTATCTATAATATGTATGTATTTAGAAATATATAAGTATATTTATCAGTTATCTGGTTGCCATAGTACAGGCTCTGTCTAGTTTGGGATCAGATAACCGTGTGTTGGTTGTCCTAAGATATTATTATTTATATTATTATATTTAATACGTCAAGTGCTGGACATAGGCCTCCCTCAAGCATCGCCGTGTCGACCAGGGTTAAAGTTTACCTTTCCGAAGCAAATTCATAAATTATTTTTGTCACAGCTAGCTTAATTAATCACACAAAGCCACTTAGCTCTATAAGAGGTAATAATTTTAATTTCGGAAGCTGGTGCCAAAAAAAAAATACAACACCAAGATCCCCGAATTCCAAACTTAAAGTGTTTAGTTCTGAAGTTCGTTTTTTTTTACTTTTATTTCAATAACGCCTCCTTTTTGAAGTCGGCTTTAAAAGTTTACAAGTTGATATCCCTGCCAGCCTATTTACGAAACAAAATAAAAAAGCAATACTACACAATAATATTGAAAAGTTCATCATCCACTGAAAACATAGCCAAACAAAAAGTATTTCACTAAACCGTGAATCGTGACGTCGTGACACTTTAAAACCTACTTGACAGGGCATTGTACCAAAACCGTTACACATTATAACATAATAGTAACCACAAAACATGCAACTACCCACACAACAGACTGTTTCGAACAAGTTTCAGTTGAAAATTTCAGGATAATTACGGATAGTGCAATTTTACAGGCGGTCTGCGAACTTAAATACTCTATTTTGCCAAAATGGAACGAAAAAAGCTGAAACGAGGGTAGGTTGGAGAATAGGGATAATGTGGGTAGGTAGATCTGGTGTAATTTGAGGGTAGGAAGCTGTAGTTAATAGGCCTAGCGGTAATTAAGTTGTGATTAAGGATTTTTCGGAAGATATACTTCTATCTACTGAACGAATGATGAAATATTGGTCAGAAATAGAAAAATACGATAAAAGATATCGTCTTTCTTAAGCTGGATGCGCGAAGGTGAGCTCGATATTCAATTTTTTTAACAATTCGACCGTTAAAAGTATAATATTGTAGTAGAATTATAATCATCAATACAGGCTTTATATTTCATGAAAATGTCATTCAATTGGATTAAAAGAACTTGAAGGTTGTATTGATAACTTTAATGGTTAAAATTCTGTGAAGCCATATTTGTAACGGTCGCGAATTATATTTTAATCAACATACAGCCTGAAATTGACCTGCAAAATGCAAAAAATGTTCTTAATTTGAATTTCGCGGGCTATGCTGGCGTTTCCACATTATTTGTAACTGGCCATTAATTTTAGTCGTCGTACTTTTTCTTATAAAGAAAGAAAGAAAGAAAGAAAAAGTATTTATTGGGACACGCACAGAAACTATACAAAAAACAATACTTAATAAAATAAAAAATCAATTATAAACAAAAGAAACAAATAAAAAACAAAATTTAAAAGAAAAAAAAAAAGAAAGTCCTGTGCGAGGCCAAAGGGCCCCTATCTCAGCATGATGCTGCGACATTTAAAAATAAGTATCGCAGCGCTGGTATTCTGATCCTAACATAAACAATCTCTTCACATATTTCGACTACTCAAAAAGTTAAACACAACAATATAATTCTACAATACCATTACCAAAATACCCCGGTTCGCTGAATCACTTAAAAAGCGTTGGCCGATTCATGCAGCCTAATTTCCTTTGTCGTTTAGGGAAAAAAAAAACATGCAATTTCCCCGAATGTTGCGTCGCGTCACGAGCAGTTCCGAATAGTTCCGAGTAGACACGAAACTGTCGCAAAACACTTGACTATATCTAGTCGCCGTAGTGACTAGTTAGCCGAAATGGATCGCGACTAAAAAGCTATGGAGTAGACTTGTAAAAAAAAATGTGGCTTATATGACATTTTTTCTTCTTCTGAATTCTAGTAAGTCTAAATAATACTATAAAGAGCTCTAAGTAATTGTTTGTTTAAAATTAAAAATCAAAATATATATTTTTTCACATAAACTTACATGGGCAGTTACGAAACGTCAGAACCTAGGTGATGGTGGTAATTGATTGATTCCTATGGAGAAGAGCCGGCAAGAAACTCCATGGAATTTCTTTTAAAAATTATTGGCTTTTACAATGGTTTCAAATTACGGTGTTATTGGTATGGGAGGACAGTGTAGGCCTGTCTACAAGTACCAGGTACTTACTAAAACAGAAAATGGTCTACAAAACAGTTTGCAAAAGCTAGTTATGGTATTTTAAGCGAGTGTATCCCCGTGTCAAATTTTACCAATATGGTGGTCTACTATCTGAACATACTGATCAACACGTCAAAGTCTAGTATTTAAGAGTAGTGTACCTACTAATGGTAGAAAGCATACCTTGAAAATAACTGGTATTAGTTAGTTTCAAAGTCAGTTTCTTTCCCTTCCTATATTGTATGTCGTGTAGATTAAAATCTTTTACTGACGATACTACTCGTATATAAGAATGTCCTTTGGAATATAACATAAGTTCGAAAAATTTATCTGCTCAACAACGTGAATACAATGAATGTTGTTGAGGTGTCAAAATGAAAGCCATTCCTATTCCACTGTTAGTGTGTAAGACTATATCCCTGCAGCTCATCCCGCCTCTCCTTCTTGACCTGCCACGAAGTGTATGTCATTTCAGTCTCTCTTCAACACCATTGTATGTAAAATACCTCAAAATAGTACCACTCCTCAAAATAAAACAAAAATAAAATTGTGTCAACTGCTCCATTCCACTCAAAACACGAAAATTTCACGTATAAATCGCTACCTACCCACTTTTAGCGAGTAAAAATTCGTGGAAAAAACTAAAAGCCGCGCCGGCCGGGCGCCCGGTAGCCACCGACGGGCTGAAACGAGAAAAACGAGTAAGTCAACGGCGAAAAACAACGAGGTATTGACGAAAAACGAAAAGTGGCGTTGTGTCGTGGCCCCAGTAAGTGGGAATGCTATTGAAACCTGGATTTTTTCCTCTATTTCGGAGGTTAGGGATCCATTTTGATGAAGTTTCTCTATTAAGGTCGATTTAACGTTTTCAATTTGAGCTCGTGGCAGGCAACAGACGCAGTGGGCAGTCTAAGGTTTAGTAATGCTTGCTTTGTTCCCATTTCTTCCCGTGAGAGCTTTAAGAGGCGACTAAAGGACTTACTAGAGAATGGGCAGCAGCGTTCTCCATGCATTTTACCACCATACTGCGATCGCCAGCTCACTTGCCAAACTCGGTGATTATGGCAAACCCCCCAAATTCGGGGGGGCCTATCTCGAGCAGTGGCCGTCTTTCGGCTGAAATGATGATGATGAATGAATGCTTGCCGAGTTCATTCCGTGGATGGGTGACCATCCGTTAAATATCAAGACGCCACTGTGGATCGGAAAACACGGTTAATAGTGGGTCCCGTTGTTTAGCTTGGATCTTTGACAGTCGTTACGGATACGGTGGGATGTGGAGGTCAGATTACATAGACTGGAAAATGGTTGGGTAAAGACTAGGCGGATGATGATGATGAACGTTTTCATTTCTAAGTAGAGCTGTTTTCCCGGGCGTCAGGAGTGAATAGCGGACTCCCGGCCACCGTAGGCGCGAGCTTGCGCGCGGCGAGCAATGGGTAGCTCGCCGCCCGGTAAGGAACAGGCTCGGGTCGACGGCGCGTAGTGTTCCATTCGCGCCTCAAAGAGATGTCAGCAGAACTGAAAGGGTCTGCCAGGACCGATGCCTGCCAGGGTCGCGAGATTGTACGAAAGAGATAGCGTGACCCTGGCACATGGGCTACTGAAGGAACACGGGTGGGTTTTAGTCAGTAAACTGACACGCCCTCCCGCTCCGCCCAAGAGCAGGAGACGTCATTTGATGATTTCGCATCCAAAAAAAAAGTAGAGCTGTCTTAGTTGTCGGTTTATTACTAAATTTAGTACTGTTCTTTTGTTTTGTAGCTCCATAAATTTTCATCCCATATTCTCCTCATCTACCTAGCCTTTTCCAAACTATGTCGGGGTCAGCTTCCAGTCTAACCGGATGCAACTGAATATCAGTAACTTACACGTAGTTCCAAAAATATTTTCCTAGGAACCAATAAATTTCAACGATACCATTTTAGCAAGTAATCGCGATGTGGCGTGCTGAAGAAAAGTAAACATTTACCTAGTTTACATTATTTTTGTGTGCTTTCGTGATTTTGGCTGCAACAAAATATTATTAAGGCACATAATCATAATTTTGAAGTTATTTCAAAGCCTACATAGCCTTGGTATGTTTGACTGAAATTCGATATTGTTTGACGTCAAAGAGATTCATCAATATATACTACATTTTATGCAAGAAACTTAATTCTTTTGTTCCATATTTTATACGTTTTCTGTCTTATACTAGCTATGCCTGTGGTTTCATCCGTGTGGATGACGGATATGATCCCACAAGGGACAAAAAGCGTATGTTCCTTCCTATGACATTAGCTATCTGCCAGTGAAATGCCCGTCAAAATCGGTCCAGCTGTTTCGGAGATTAGCCGGAAGGTCAGATGCGTAGTACTAGCAACCGGCGTGCGTGTAAGACCAGGCGTATGGCCGTAAAGGAGACAAAAGGCGTTAACGTTCTGTAGTTTCTGCCTACCCCTATGGGGAGAAGGCGCGAGTTTTATGTATGTACATATGTATGTTCTATGTTATGGGGGTTTGGTTTCCGCACTTAGTCCTTTGAGTGGACCATTGTGCGTGGGCCAAGGCGGCCGTCGGTATTTACTCCAACCAGCCCACCTCCCTCCAGAAGTTTATCATGTCTCCTGGTCTGCTAAGAACGTCCGTGTATGATTTGGGTGTCCCGAGGGTATCTGTCCTAATCTGGGTGACGCCTGTACATTCGAAGAGTACATGCGCAACGGTTTCCTCAGCCTCCATGCAGGCCCTGCACAGGGGGCTGTCCGTTATGCCTATTGTGTGAAAGTGCTTGTTTAGCGGGCAGTGTCCTGTGATGGTGCCCGTCATCAGACGCAGACCATATGTATATATGCATCTGTAAGTGGCAATCGATCCAAAGGCACTTCAAAGCCAACGTTTTTATTATACAGGCACTTCACAACCGACGGTTTTAGGTATTATTTTCATGTTTCGAGTTTTATACACATGATCTTTAAGAACCACCATCTCAAAAAAAGAAACTGTTCTTTTTTCACGGTATAATAAAAATAAAAATAATAAAAAATAAAATAAGTTTATTGACACAAAAAACCTTTGTATACAATAACAATAACAATTCACATAGGTAGTTAAATTGGTTTTTGGAAAAAGGCTGCACAAATAGTGGAAAACCCTGCCTCCTAAACTAGGGAAACCCTGTGACCTAGGAGTCAGTGTTCTACTAGTTACTACGTATACAAAATAAACCTTTATTTAAGAGTGTGATTCTAACAATAAACCCATAATGACCTGATTTGCTATATGTATGTGTGAGTATGTGTGTGGGGGATGGGATGAGAATTGGGATGGAGTGTGGTGTGGTGTCTTTCTTGCTTATCGTTAATTACATAACATACTTAAACAGTCTATAATGTTTCCACTACTAAGACACTGGTCTTCTCGCTTTTTAGAGGGAGTGGGCCGTAATCAACCACGCAGGCCCTGCGTGGGTTGATAGATATTACATGTCTTCAAATTATTGGTTCTAGAACATGCCGGTTTCTCCATGATGTTTTCCTTCGACATTTTAAAAGCAACGACCCCTGGGCCTCTACTGTTTAATAATTGGAAAGTGATCATTTGAATTAACTGATATTCAATTCTACCTGCCATGCCTTTGTCTACCCTTTCAAGAACTTTTCCAAGTAAATAAAATGAAGTTATAACAGGGTAAAGGTACAATTATGGATAAGTATCAGCTGCTTAATTTCCCTTTGTGAATTATATATGACTGTGAATATTAATTAGTAACTCCAGTCCTGCAAGGAGTCTTGCTGGGAATGTCGTTGGTTTAGTAAAAAGAAGAGGTTGCTCTATATTTTGTAGTTTTTCCTGAGCTAATCTACTGTCTCCTATTTTTTTTAGACATGCGAACATGGTCCAGCGGGTTACCACCCACGACCTACAAGACGTAGGTAAGGCGACAGACCAGAAATGGACTTTGGTTTTTATAAATGTTATCATCACCACTGCTCTCAAAACGGTGAAGGAAAACATCGTGAGGAAACCAGCATGTCTTAAAATCAAAGATTCGTAGATCTGTGACATCTATCAACCCGTACTAAGTCCGCGAGTGAGTGTCGTAAAGTGAGTGCACCACCAGGGATTACGGCCCACCCACTCTCACCGAGAGGAATCCGGTGTCTCAGCTGTGGGGCCATAATAGGCTGATTGTATCATGTTATGCGAACATAAATGTATTTATGAGCAGCTGATTTAGAAGTGCAAACCAACCTCTGCTGGAAGATACCCTGGAACCACAAATGTTACGAGAGAGTAAAATTTCTTTTTTGAGGTACCAAAAATCAAACGAAGGGTATCAATTACAGTTTTCATTAAGAGAACCAGAAAGACTAGACTAGACTAGACTGTTGGTAGGTACTGCTTAGGTCCCTTGTAATAAAACAGCTTAAATATATGAATCCCAATCAGCCTATTATGTTCCCACTGCTGGGACACAGGCCTCCTCTTTGTGAGCGGGAGTGGGTTGTAATCCACCACGCGGGCACAGTTAAGGTTCATTAATGTCACATGTCTTCGAATTTTTGGTTCTATGACATACCGGTTTCCTCACGATATTTTCCTTCACCGTTCAGAGAGCACTGGTGATGAAATAATGTAGGTACACTAAGAGTAATTCGCCTGTCCGGGTACAAAACTACGATCGATACAACTCGTAAGTCATGGGGCCTCCACTGTTCTGAAATATATGAATAATTTAAAATTAATTAATTACCTAAACAAAACAAAAAGCCAAACCAAAAACACGCTGACCACTCGTTAGTAGTTACTCAGTTCAGCACCAAAACTGGTTGACCTAGATTCTGGACCTTGTGTCCATTCTAGACTAAGCGATAGGCTAATATAATTTGTGCCTAGATTCAGAGAATAAAATTAAATAATAACTAGATGTTATTATGATTATGATCTTTATGAAACTTCTTTTTGATTTATTTTTATCTGCCTCGTTGGTCTGGTGGTTGGAGAGATCCTGGATTCAATTCCCGGATCAGAAGGTTAGGTTATTCCATTAGAAAATTCTCGATAGCTGCCTTGGTCTGTGCTTGGTAAGTGGGTATAGATTTGACTGCCATTATTTATTTATTAAGGATCGCCAACAAAAGATATACACAATACATTGACACAGAAATAAAGGGCAACATCAGGTATTAAATAGGTGTACGCCTTCAATTATAGGAGCCCACAGCATGCACAATAGAGTTAACAACTAAACTAACCAAGTTGGTAAGGTTGGTGGCGGGGTGGTAGCAGTTTTTTTTTTTAAATATACCAAATATAAAAAGAAGGTAATTTAACATTTTATGATGCTTAAATTAACACGTAGAGATACTTAAATTGAAACTAAATGTATTAACCCTTTATAGGACGGCTCATACAAAGTGGCCAGTAAACTGAACAGTGAATAGTGAAGAAATGACCGTCCACTTCAAGAAGTGACTGTCTAGTTTACTGGCCACTTTGTATGAGCCGTCCTATAAAGGGTTAAACAATTCTTATATTTAGAAAGAGACTTATACGGGACTTAAAACGTATTAATGAGATGAGGGCGTTATACATCTTTATCTACCTCGGAATACGTGTGAAAGAATGAACACATAACTTGAGTGTTTAAAAGATTCATTCCCAAGACACGGTTGTGACTCCTAGTGTCGCGAGATTGTTCGAAAGAGATACCGTGACCCTGGTACATGGGCAACTGAAGAAACACGGGTGAGTTTTAGTCAGTAAAAGTCTGACACGCCCTCCCGCTCTGCTCAGAGCGGGAGAAGTCATTTGATAATTTCCCAACCAAAAAAAAAAAAAGACATGGTTGTGAGGTCAAATCGTGCAAGAGATTATTCCCTACAATTTTTAAATTAAAAAAAAGCACTATTTAACGATGTCAAGACACATCCAGAGATAACCTTGAAAGTGCCACACGCAGTCGTCTAAAGGGATGTTCAGTACTTGTTCATTCTCTGTATGACAAGTGACCTCACAGCCAGACAGCAAATCGTCCTGTCTAAATCTTAGTTAGTGCCGAAACGAGTCGACCTAGATCCCAGACCTTGTATCCGTTCCTAGGCCGGGCGATAGGCTATTATATTTCGTGCCTAGATTGAAAGAACACGTGTCTGTATCATAGTTATCTAATAGTGTTTGGTACCTAGTTGTGTTGGATGTAATTTTGGTCTGACATGGCCGGATTTGTGATACAGACTTTCATAGCACAAATTAAAAATGCTTGAGCTTTATTAGAAGAATTGTACGCAATGTTGGATGTTATTTTATCTATTGTTAAGTGAATTAAGGGCTTACATCTAATTAATGGCCGAAAAAAAAGCGTGTATTTGTGATTTTTTCCCTTGATATAAAAAAGTATGCATCGAAAAAATCCTTCGATTTAAGACTAGATAATACAATACAAAAACGTAATTCATTTGGTTTTTTGATTTCAGATGATGGGTAGAAAAGTTACAGTGGTCACCGCGGAAGGCCCAGCGGTCCGGGAAATATATTATATCTGACACATTTTTTTTTAAATAAAAAAGTTACGATACATAATCAAAAATATACCCTTTACTATGAAAAAAAAAAAACAGTTTGAAACCTGTAATCATTTTACCAAAAAACAAAAACGCTTTTTTCCGCCCGTTAACTAGATGTAACCCCTTAAACACGTAAATATCTATATTTATTTTTCGTATCTTAAAGAGAAAAAATGGAATCCTTATATTCGTTGTTCGTCTGTCGGTCAGTCTGTCAAGACCCTTTTATTCAGGAAAGCGATGAGTTAATAAGTTGAAATTAATTTAAAATACGTGAGTCTTCAGCGCCTTGGAGCTCATAAAAAATGAAAATTCTCAGTCAACGCATTAAAATAATACGGCCATTTATGCATTTGATACTCGCAAATAAACAAAAACCTATCGTGAGTTACTTCCCGTTGACCTAGAATTGAGGTGTAGCAACATCTCACAGCAGAAGTAACGAAACAAGTTTAAAAATTGTTAATTTGAAGTTTTATCACTAAATTGTGATTACAAACTCACATTTGCAGATAGAAAATTGACCGTGACGCATATCGATATATGAGAAACCATGGTTTTCAACTACAGTGTTTATGTATTTGGGATATATTCATGTCAACTACGGAACCCTTAATTGTGCGTGCTACGACAAAAATAGTTTTGAGTTTCGCTATTGACTTTTTCATGTTTAATTAAACATGAAAAAGTCAATAACGAAACTCAAAATTTATCTTATTTTAGAGTATTTTCAGAAGAACATACTCATGCTCTCATTGATTTAAATGTTAAATTCTTACCATAAACCTATAAAAATATAAACAAAATCTCACCGTGTCCTAAATATCAAATATCGCAAGTTAGCACAAACTAGCGTGTGAAAACAATACTAAAATATTTCGCATGCAATTAGATATAATGGCTAAAACGACAGTATTGTGTTGCTAGAATGATGAACTTCTAATGTCTACAGAAATTATTATAAATTACTTTTAATTGGACTGTCTGTCTGTGTAATATAGGGAAAAACAAAATCAATTGAAAGTTTTAACCGAACCATTTTGTTGTGGCCACATGGGCCGATCGATCCTTGCCAGGGTCGCGAGTTTTGTTCAAAAGAGATACCGTGGCCCTGGCATATGGGCAACTAAAGGAACACGGGTGGGTTTTAGTCAGTAAAAGTCTGACACACCCTGCCGCTCCACCTAGAGCAGGAGACGTCAATTCATGATTTCTCACGTAAGTAAAAAAATGGATCGATCGATCAGCCGCGGTTGGTCTTTAGATGGGTAACGAGGACGAGGGGTTTTGGTATGTAAAGATGGTCACTCATCCACCTCCTACCTTGAAAAGCACATTAAGTCGTCGCTCCTAACTGTCATTCGCCGAAAGTCTACAACCACTCTTACCTTCCTATAGGCTGGTTACATTAGTTATTTTGGAACAAAACACACGTCGTGATCTTCTCGTCGTTATCTGCAGCCGTCATCTCAGTGCTTACTTCCCTTCCTACCAAAATCTTCTTTTATACAATACTAGCTTTTGCCCCCGGCTTCGCCCACGTGGATGTCGGAAATGATCGCTAGAGGACGTACTATCGCGGTTAACGTATTAAGAATGCATTAATCCAGGTTATATAGGTAATTACCCGCGACTTCGTCCGCGTGGTATTTTTAACAAAAAAGTTTTTCGTTCGTTTTTTTTCGTCAGATTCTATTTTTTTTTCTAAAATAAAAGTATCATAACTTACTCCTTATTACACCAGCTATCTGCGAGTAAAAGTCCCGTCAAAATCAGTCCAGCCATTTCAGAGATTAGCCGGAACAAACAGACAGACAGACAGTCAAAAATTGGAAAAAAAAATGTTGTTTTGGTATATGAACCGTGATACATCATATACACACTTAGTGAAAAGCGGTTATTTTAATATTACAAACAGACACTCCAATTTTATTTATTTGTCTAGATATTCACATATTCTTTAGTCTCTATCCATTCCTAATCACACTTAAACTAACCCAAATTATGATTTATTTGCTAAAATTTGTTAAAATTAACTCTAAACTACCCTCATTCTCCCTACCCACTAAGTAAGTATAATTATTTTTAGTCCGTATATTATTTTTTTATCAAAGACAAACCCATATATGACAATACTAGTTTAAAGTTTACCTACATAACAGGCGTCAGTGCAGTCTACAACCTGTATAGAAATTAGATGACCAAGCGCAATAGAACACTCACTTTTTGTTACGTAGGTATTGTCCTATATTTAGTTGATCTAATATATTCGTTAGATTGTAGCGTGTGAAAATATCGCCTTTTCACTATTGGACTACTAGATGTACTAAAGTAAGTACCACCCATAATATTTTTCTTTTTTTTGGATGGGAAATCATCAAATGACTTCTCCCGCTCTGAGCGGAGCGGGAGGGCGTGTCAGATTTTTACTGACTAAAACCCACCCGTGTTCCTTCAGTTGCCCATGTGCCAGGGTCACGGTATCTCTTTCGAACAATCACGCGACCCCGGCAGGCATCGGTCTTAGCAGACCCCTTCAGTGCTGCTGACATCTCTTTGAGGCGCGCGTGGAACACTACGCGCCGTCGATCCGAGCCAGAGGGGTAATTGCGAAACTTTTTATCGGTATGAATTGGTTTAATATTCATAGTTAAACAACATTCATTGCGTTATTTACGTTGCTGAGCCGACAATTTATTCGAACAAATCACGCAATGGTTTAGAAATAATCTTCAATCCCATTCAGATTCTGATAAATTGTGCGTTTCGCAATTAGGGTGCTGGTCCTTACCGGGCGGCGAGCTACCCATTGTTCGCCATCCATACTTGGTACTGGTACCGTGTGGTTCCGGACGTAAAGAATAACACCACCCCATTTCTTCCCGTGGGTGTCGTAAAAGGCGACTAAGGGACTTACTAGAGAATGGGCAGCAGCGTTCTCTATGCATTTTACCACCATACTGCGATCGCCAATCCGGCTGCCATGCGTGGCGATTATGGCAAAGCCCCCCAAATTGAGGGAGGCCTAAGTCCAGCAGAGGACGTCTTACGGCTGAAATGATGACTTGGTACTTAGCTTTTACCTACTCAAATAAACAAAAACATCATTAGAAACAATTTACCGAATATTGTAAGAACCAATTTACCAAATATTCATATACTTGATAGCTGCGGTTTTTTAATCAATAACTGCGTCATTATTTTCCGTTTAAATACAAAATTAAACTATACTGTCAGTCTACTTATTCAAAGTCCAACAATTTGGCTATAGCCACAAATAATTATGTGTGTCACTATGCCAGACACTGCCTAAGTGTTAAATATTCGGTTTATAGTGAATCAGCATTGTTTTGCAATATTTTTCCTATAATTGCTCGCTCGGGTTTTTATAGAATTGTATTTTTCTTGGCTTTGCGAGACATTTTTATAACATTTTAGGACAAATTATTCGGCTCGCACGCATCTGTCGAGTCGTCACTTTTAAATAATATAATATACTAGCTTTCGCCAGCGTATTATACAGGGTGTCCCAAAAATCAACGTCAAGCCGAAAACGGTTGATAGGCCAGGTGGTGACAGTTATCAGAAAAATAATAAAAAAAATCTAAGTTAAGTATTTTTTTTTTTCAGTATAGTCAGTTAAAGTTGGGCGATGTAATAATTTTTAGTACCTACATGGTGGAGCAAAAAAGTGATGTTTTCTTTAAAACTGAGGTAGTTGTGTTTTAATTTTGGAATGTAGTTTACAAAAGGGTTATTAAGGTTTACATCACTCAAAAAAAAAAAAAACATGATGTCAATAATTTGAAAAGTACTTAACTTAGATTTTTATTTTTATTTTTCTGATAACTGTCACCACCTGGCTTATCAACCGTTTTCGGCTTGACGTTGATTTTTGGGACACCCTGTATACATATAAATGTTCCTCTTGGATCACTCTGTCTGTTGATAAAAACCGCATTAAAATCCGTTGCGTAGTTTAAAAGACCTAAGCGTACAAACACGAAATACAACTTTGTTTTATACTATGTAAGATTTTATATAGGTGACTCGCACGACAATATTTTTTCTGTGGGTGATTCGACTATTCAGTAATTCGTAGTAGGCACCACGAATTTCTGGAAATTCATGTTTTGAACAAAACTTTAAGAAAAAACTAAAAGTTATGGAAAAAATACACTAACTTCATTGCATAAAATAACAGGTTTTAGATTTTATTTGAATTGCAACTCGGTACCTAGACAAAACCTTGACCTAGTCAAAATTCAGTCTAGACTAGACGAATTGCAAATTGCATTACATAGGTATATAGACTTGCCTGCATTATTTGTACGAGTACCAAGAAACATAATATGTAGTTTCATAATATATAAGCTAACAATTTTAAAATAATAATATGTAAGTACAGACGCCAGCAAATCAAGCTACCCGAAACTGTCAAATTTTCCAAATCAATGTTGAACCTAATACTTTAGCAAAAAAGTTGAAAATCTATTTCAGAAATTTGACAGATTGTGGTAGCTTTATGTGCTGTCGTCTGTACATGTATATAAAAAAGAAGGCGACAGAATCATACTCCAAAAATATTACTCCGCATCAATGTCAAAAGGAATAGTGCCATGTTTTATGGCAATGTAACGGAGAACACTAGTGACGTAGTGGCTGTGACATACGAATTGCATTGGTCATAGGTTCGAACCTAAACAGATTCTTTACTTTGTGGAAATTATTTCATTACCACTGCTCTCAAAACGGTGAAGGAAAAACATCTTGGTGAAACCAAACTCTCGGAAGAAATTTTACACCTATACATATGACACGTGTAGATGACCCACCCTTCACAGAGGGAGGTCGCCTGTGTCCCAGCAGTGGGAACATTAGGAATTTTATTCTAGGTGCATCATCTTCACATGAAATTAAATTATATAAATATGGAATGTATACAAATATTGCAAAACGTTTTAAAGAGTAACGGTGGAGTTTCTAGCCCATTCTTCTCCATACGAATCTACCTTTTGGAAGGGGCAACTAGAATCAATTCTATTTCAATGTAACTGTTGACGTTCAAAAGTGTCATTTATGTGCCTATCTAGAAAAAAAAATTGGAGTGTCTGTATGTTTGTAATATTAAAATAACCGCTTTTTACTAAGTGTATATGGATGTATACACGGTTCATATCCCAAAACATTTTTTACAATTTTTGTCTGTCTATCTGTTTGTTTGTTCCGGCTAATCTCTGAAATTGCTAAATCGATTTTGACGGGACTTTCACTGGCAGATAGCTGATGTAACAAGGAGTAACTTAGGATACTATATTTTAGAAAAAAAATAATAGAATCTCACAAAAAAAAAATTGAACGAAAAACTTTTTTGTTAAAAATACCACGCGGATGAAGTCACGGGTAATTACCAATATAACCTGGATTAATACATTAACCGCGGTAGTACGTCCTCTTGTTTGAAATAGATGCTTTGACTTTGACATTAGAGGCTGTTTTTGTATAACAATGCTGATTCCTACGCATCCATTTTTTAAGAGTCGACCAACCTGCGATATTTGTATTTTCTAGTTTCGGTACATGACGTAAATCATTCGGTTGATGGCAACTTAGGGGGAAAAATACGTCCATATTTTACAAATAGAAAACATTATACATGTCATGTAGTCGAAAATATTACTGTTTTAGTCACACCTGTTGTAATGCGTAGGATTTAATTTTAGGACATTGTTTAGCTAATGTTTTGTTTTTAGTTATCCTTATGTTTAATATTTGCTTTCCCTAATTACTAATTATTAATTATTAGTATTAGTTATTTCGGTACTTGAACACGTATGTACGGTAGGTATATTAATACCTTTATTTACATTACATTTATTATTAACCCATTGAAAGCCGTAATTACAGACACAATTAAAAACCATTGTGTCTCGTGGATCGTTCACGGTATACGAAGAGTTAAGGGTATTAAGTGTAGCAACCAGCCTTACCAAGGGGTACCGTAGTACCCAGTACCCAGGCAGTCGCTCCATTTGAAATACTGGTATTCAAATGCATCCTACATAGTTGGGAAAAGGCTGGGCAGGGGATAATGATACAGCCCGACTCTGACCGTCAAATACCAAAAAGCTTGATTAAATTGGATTTCACGGGCAACCCTGGCGCTTCACCTTAAGGAAGTATTTCTTGAAAAACGTAATAAGGAAGTACCTTCATCATTCTAACTGACTCTTTGACAATTTAAAAGTGCCTGTGCCGTGGAGCCTGTGACTTGATACCTGTGCCGTGGTGCCTGTGCCTTGGTTTATTTAAAAATATTGTGCTATTTTGTTTTCATTTATATTTTAAGTAAATATATTTTATCATTTATTTTATATAGTAATAGTTTTTCAATGCGGGATTCATTGTTATGTCCGTAAGTGTGTCCGTGGCATCACAGCTGGCCCTATCAGAATACCAGCGCTGCGGTAGTTGTATTTTTTTTACAAATATCGCAGCATTATGCTGAGATGGGAGCCTTTTTGGCCTCGCACAGGTCTTACTCTTTTATATTTTATATCTTTTAGAAATACTTTGTTATCTGTATGTTAAATGTAGATGTTTCTATGTTCTTTTTTATTATTTTATGTCCTGTGTGTGTCCCAAATAAAATATTTTTCTTTCTTTCAAAAATAAAATGCTTTAAGTTTGAGTTTGAATTGAGACCCTTTCAAAACAAAATGACCAACTAACAGAATACATCATCATCAATTCAGTCTAAAGACGTCCACTGCTGGATATAGGCCTCAAGGTACGGGTTTGCTATAATCACCACGCTTGTCTTAGCAGGCGGGTTGGCGATCGCAGTATGGTGGTAAAATGCATAGAGAACGCTGCTACCCATTCTCTAGTAAGTCCCTTAGTCGCTTCTTCCGACACCCACGGGAAGAAATAGGATAGTGTTAATCTTTACGGCATACGGAACAATACAACCCAACACAATACAAGGAAATGAAACAATTAATATATTCGCAAAAACATCAAGTTTCCAATCTCATTGGGTAGGTACCCATTTCTTTAGCTAGGTTTCATAGCTATGAAAACATTACCTATTCACTATTCCTCGAAGGTCAAAATGACAAAAGCATTTGTTTTTAAAGTCTAGGCTGAGAAGCCTATAGGGCTATTGGCAGCAAAATGATTTATAATAATGGGTGTTTTGAATCCACATCCTGAGAAACACTTGTCAGCTGATGTCATTCTGATTGTTCACATTTTGCACCGTTTTGTCATGGGATTTTAAGGAAGTAAGTGGAAAAAATAAGTTCGCAGGTATTAAAGTGGATAAGTGCTTGTGGCTAAGTAATACGGCATAAATAGCAAGGGTTGATCGTTCAGGTTAAGCTACGCTTGCTGCGGTTGGTCCGTGGATGGGTGACCATCTTTACATACCAAGACCCTTCCATGCCTCGGGCCGTTGGCCCCGGCTGTCTTTCGTAGATCTTAGACAGTCGTTACGGGTCGTCAGAAGTACGAAAGTCTGACAACCAGTCTTACCTAGGGGTATCGTAGTATCCAGTAACTGGGTGGTGGAGGTCAGATAGGCAGTCGATCCACGTAAAATACTGGTACTCAGCTGCATCTGGTTAGACTGGAAGCCGACCCCAATATAGTTGGGAAAAGGCTAGGCATATGGTGGGCTAGGGTAACGTAAACTTCGATTTTTCTGGTTCAGGTTCTGTGCTTCTCGCATCCAACGGATTCTTACGGCCCCCACAGAATCACCGGTCCATCTTGTGGGACGTCTTCCCACGCTACGTCTACCGGTTCGCGGTGGCAACTCCCGAACTTTTCTTTTCATATTCTGCGAGCAATTTGCCTTGCTCCAGTTAATGAAGTTCGGCAATTCTTGGGCTATGTTGGTTACCTTGGTTCTCCTGCGGATCTCTTCATTTCTGATCCGATAACGTAGGGAAACTCCACGCAAAGCTATTGCCCTTTGGGTGACTGGCCTGTTAATCTAGTGGTTAGTGACCCTGACTGCAAAGACTGAGGTCGTGGGTTCGATTCCCACCCAGGACTAATCTTTGTGTGATGAGCACGATCATTTGTTCTGTGTCTGGGTGTAATTTATTTATCTATAATATGTATGTATTTAGAAATATATAAGTATATTTATCAGTTATCTGGTTACCACAGTACAGGCTCTGCCTAGTTTGGGATCAGATAACAGTGTGTTGGTTGTCCTAAGATATTTATTTTTATTTATTTATTTTACTTTTAGTAACATATTTTGCTTGTTACGTTGCCTATCTGATGGTACCAACAAAATGATCGCAGTCCTCTCTCAAAACCATAAAACAATGATCATAACATAAAATCACGCCTTGTGGAAAACAAGGGTTGCGCAGAAGTGTACTTTTAGTACACCCACATTCGCCAGTAATATTTAAGTCTCATTTAATATGGGGCGAGCCTATTGAAATCAACCGTGCAATTCCAGTCCAGATTTCGGGCTGCTAATCTACACTAATATTATAAAGAGGAAAAATTTGTGTTTTTGTTTGTTTGTAATAGATAAACTCAAAAAATTCTGGACCGATTTTAAAAATTCTTTCACCATTAGAAAGCTACATTATCTTATTTAAATGTTATTTTACTTTAGTTTCTTTTATAGTTGATTTTGCACTGTATACGGTCTCAACATTGTTGTGTTAGATTTGTAAGGGAAGTAGCGAGACAGCCCCAACACAAGTACTTCGGTAACTTACTGGGGCTGCCTCAATTTATGTTATAAATGCAAGGTTTGTAGATGCAATAAAACATTTTATTTTTATTTATTTTTACATTATCTGCGAGTAACATAGGCTGTATAACATCACGCTACAACCAAGAGGAGCGGTGCAGTAATGAAAAATGTTGCAAAAACGGGGAAAATCACACGGGTAGGCGATTCGACGCGATGGGAAGGGTCGGGGGAACAAGAAATTTAACGCGGACGAAGTCGCGGGCAGAAGCTAGTGACAAAATAAATTAAAAAATAAATTCCAGATATAAAAACCTAATGACACTTTGCCCGACCAAGGAATCGAACACAATACTTTATCCTCAGCAGAAGCTCTTGCGATCACTAGACCAAAGAGATACATGATCACTCTACATTATCTCCCCAATTCCCTTTTGAAACTGAAATCAATACTCACTTATCATAGCCACATAGTAGTTTTATCTCTGAAACGAACTTCCCATCGGATATCCTTCGGTAACCTTGTAGGGCGTATCCTATGATCCACATTATATACAAACTTATGTCCGTAGGCTTATCTATGAATTCTACATTTGATAACCGCACCCAAATGTTGCAATACTTGCACATAATATATGGCCTGTTCTACTAACATCCGCTTATGAAGGAACTGAAATAAATATGTTCTTTAATGCTTGAAGATGTACCTATGTGGTACCGTGTGGTGACGGACGAATAGCACCATCTCGTTTCTTGGCGTTGGTATCGTAAGAGGCGACTAAGGTACTTACTAGAGAATCGGCAGCAGCGTTCTCTATGCATTTTACCACCATACTGCGATCGCCAACCCGCCTGCCAAGCGTGGCGATTATGGCAAAACGCCCTTAATTGAGAGAGGTCTATGTCCAGCTGTGAGTGCCTGTCAAACGAGGCAATTATGGCTAACCCCCTCATTTGGGGGAGGTCTATTTGAGCGTTTTCCGGCTGATATGATGATTATTCCTACTTGTATACCGTGAAATAAGGGTGCTTACTCTGGAATATAATTCCGATAGATCGACATTGGTCAAACGTCAGTTGGTTGAGTTAAACGTCAGGGATTGGCTAGACTCCGTGAGTCCAGCCAATCCGTGACGTTTGACTGACAATTCCAATGTCGATCTATTGGAATTATATTCGAGAGTAAGCACCAAGGTCTGGAAATGTAGAATCCATTCATAGTCTTCATTTCAGCCGAAAAACGTCCTCTGCTGGACAAAAACCTCTCCTAAGCACCGCCACTTCGACCAGTTCTGTACTATTCGCATCCAGTGTATTCTGGAAATCAGTCACTTCTACGTGCTAGGTACCTAATTCTTGCCTTTTTCCCAAAAATGTATCCGTAATGCACATTTAGGTGACTGAAAATATTTTGCATGAAGTAAAAAAGAAGTACTTTTTTCTAATCTTATACTCTATTAGTCGTCATCTCGGTAGTCACCTCATTTCCTCCTAGTGTAGTCCTCCTAGTCCTAGTGTGGGGTCTAGGGTTACTCCATTGCACACAAATTACCCTCACGATTCAATCTTTGTGTTTTAATTTCATTCTGTGCTTATCGTGTCTGTTAACTTGTTCTTCTTAATAAATTTACTTACTATTTCTAACCATATAATCTTCCTCAAAGTTCATCCATCGTTTCTTTGGTCCTACAGCTGATAGTGGGACTGACTGGCCCATGTATGGTATGGCCACGGTCTCACGTGTACATTTTATTGCGTGTGCCTGGTTACAAATCCTTCCTAATCAACACTTCAGAAACTACAAACCTTATACACTTTAATCCTAAACCTGAAACTAATTAGTATTCATAATTTGATTAGCAGTTAAAGGGACGGGAAGCCATTTTGCATAAACAAAATCCAATATTGTGGCATCTGTGTGAGTTTGTATGAGTATGTGTGCGTGTAGCTCCAACCAAGGGTGATGGGCTGTATTCGTAGTGTGGGATCTCGGAAGTTTTCGGTTGAAGATGTTTGAGTTTGTTGCGTGGAAGTCGGAAAGTCGGAAGAATCGACAATTATGCCTTTATAGGTATTGTATTAGTTTTTACGTGACCTAAAGTAGAACAAAGACCTCTTTCTACTGCGGACAATGTTACAACTAAGTAGCATGAAACGCAACACTTGTTCACTGTGATAAGTTGGTCAGTTCGGAATTATAGTTAGTTAAAGTTTAGATATGCACACGATTGCTTTTGGGTTTTTTTTAATAAAAAAAAGTGATACGTTTAACTAAACACACAATATGATTTTTTCAACAGGCCCTTCAACCTTCAAGCTAACTACATAGATAGTTAGATACAGATGTTACTAACTTGTTAATCACGATCCGCAGCGTACAACACAACAATAAATTCACAAATTCAAGTAGAATAACATTGTCACTTTTTGCAGAATTTAATTTAATCAATTTCTTGATATTTTTCCCATCACATAGCTACGAATAACAAAATAGTGGATCAAACCAGCTAAAAAAAAACTGTTAAGACTTCCCAACCTCATCTCTCCAAACTCGACGAAAACACTCGACAAACTCAATCAAAAGTTCGCGCCGGTCCGGAGTCCGGACTATAGCTACCGCCCGGCAGTACATTCATACTTGTTGATTCAGACGGGCTTCGCAAACGCTGCACATGTAGGTAACACATATTGCAGTTTGCTTACACATAACACTATTATATTCTTCGCCACGTGGAAACTGATTTGAGATAACATATAGATCAACCTTGGGAAGATTCTTTCTAAGGACTTCAGGTATACGGCCTTCCTCTACTCAGGGGGTGCTCTGAGCCCTTGAGTAGATGGAAAAAGGACACGGAAGGAAGGGAGGAAGGAGTACAATGGCACTGTAACGTGGTCGCTCACAATAGGTCTCATTAGAAGGTTAAAAGACACACGGCAATGGAGAGCTATGCTTGGAGTTTCTCTACGCGATCGAGTCAGAATTAAACAGATCTGTAGAAGAACCAAGATAACAGACATAGCCTGAAGAATTGCCAAACTTAAGTAGCAGTGGGCAGGACAATGCTCGCAGAACAGATGCCTGACGAGGCTGAAAGGTTCTAGAGTATTGGCCTTCCCCAAGGTGGACCGATGACCTGATGAAGGCCGCAGGAATCTGAAATCCGCGAGAAGCACCGGACCCGTCGAAGTGGCGGTGCTTGGTGGAGGCCTATGTGCAACAGTGGCCGTCTGATGATGCTGACGTAACTAGTAACCCCGTCCCTTCCTTTCAAATCAAATCAAATCAAAATATTTTTATATCCCATAAATCTACATGGGCACTTATGAAATGTCAGAAGCTAGATGCACGGTTCCAAATTGTTGATTCCTATGGAGAAGAGCCGGCAAGATACTCCATGGTTACTATTTTAATAATAACTTTGCTAAACAGTTACTGGTGAAATGTAGTTGTACTATTCACCTCTGCCTGCCTCTTCGTGAAATACAGGCTGAATCTATACTAATATGATAAAGCTGAAGAGTTTGTTTGGTTGAACGCGGTAATCTCAGGAACTACTGGTCCGAATTGAAAAACTCTTTTTTATTGGGTAGTCTGTTTATTGACAAAGGCTATAGGCTATATAATTTTAATCAACAATCAAAAGGAACGGAGCAGTAATGAAAAAAAAACTAAAAAACACGCTTCCATTGAAAACTAAACTAAAAAGTACAAAATAATGGAAAAAAAGCGTGGGGTGCTTTTTAAGGTATTTTTTACTGATATCAGGCACCCCACGCTTTTTTTCCATTATTTTGTACTTTTTAGTTTAGTTTTCAATGGAAGCGTGTTTTTTAGTTTTTTTTTAAACTATTATTTATTTTCTATTTTTTAGGGTGTTTCGAATTTTGAGACGAATGTCAGCGTAGTTTGTGACAGTTTTTTTTGCCGTCCTGGTAACCCTGGCAAGGATAATGGCACAAATTTATGAAATTATTGCATTGTCATCGGTCTTTGACAGGTGTGCAAAGTTTGAATGAAATCTGGTCGTTTAAAGTGGGTCAAAATCGCGCTATAAGGTGTCGGTTACAAACAAACATACAAATATACAAACATACAAATATACAAACATACGAATATACAAACATACAAGTGAAGCTAATATAAAGCGTGTAAAAAGGGACCAAAACTGGCATGCAGTTCGATGCGACGGGAAGGGTCACGGGAGCAAAACTTTGACACGGACGAAGTCGCGGGCAGAAGCTAGTACTTAATATATTGATACATGTTCAAGTTCATAATTGATTGCATCATCGCCAATAACCGTAAACTGTATATTATGCTTACATAACACCATGAGTGTTCGTCTAGGACAAAGTTAAACATCATTACTGTCAAGGACGAAACTCTGAACTTAGTTTGGCTTAAATCTGGTAGAGTTAAGTTGGAATTTGATTCCTGTAGGTCCTCGTATGGTGAATATTCTATGATATAGTTATTTCCTCTAAAGTTTGTGGAGCTGTGTGTCTTTTATTAGTTTTAAAACTCATTAAGGAGGAGGTTCTTAATTTATAATTATATTTAGATGTTTCTTTCTACATGTCTTGGGGTTTTTTTTTTTTTGTGGGTGGGAAATCATCAAATGACGTCTCCAGCTCTGGGCAGAGCGGGAGGGCGTGTCAGACTTTTACTGATTAAAACCCACCTGTGTTCCTTTAGTTGCCCATATGCCAGGGCACGGTAACTCTTTTAAACAGAGCTCGCGACTCTGGCAGGACATATCTTGGGGTTACAAAGATATTGTGGCTAAAAAATAACAGCGGCACAGGTTGATCTAACCTGCTGGATAAGCTACGCTTGCCGTGGTTGATTTGTCGATCATAATAGGTTGGGGAAAAAGTTTCTTCGCATTTTTTAAGAAAATTCAAAACATTTTTTAATAAAGTTTATTTACATTTAACTAAAGTAGGTATGTAGGTACCATTTTGTTCGATAACTTTTTGCCATCTTGTAGGTAGGGACATGATCCCATTGCTATAGAAATTTTGGGACTTCTGGTCAAAATACCGCGACAAGTGGTTTTGGCAGTCCTCTCGTGATATTAACCTGACACTGCCTAAAGAAATCTGAAGACACCTAAACAGGTGGAAATCTGAAGGTGCAAGGTCAGGACTATACGGCGGATGCATTAACACCTCCCAGCCAAATTCTCTTAATTTTTGTTGGGTGGCTAAAGATGTGTGAGGTCTAGCGTTATCATGATGAAAAACCACACCCCTTCTGTTGATTAATTCCGGCCGCTTTCTCTCAACTTCTTGCTTTGATCTCATCAGTTGTTCGCAGTAGAGTTCAGAATCGATGGTCCTGCCTGGTGGTAACAGCTCATAATGAATAATGCCCTTCCAATCCCACCACACACACAGCATCACCTTGTTGCGAGTTAACCCGGGTTTCGCCACAGTCTGTGAAGCCTGACCGGCCTTTAACCACGACCTTTTTCATCACCAGTTATCAGCTTCTTCAAAAATGGTTCGGTTTCATTACGTCGTAATAAAGAATCACAAATGAGTACACGGTTCATTAGGTTTCTTTCAGTGAGCTCGTGAGGTACCCAAATGTCGAGCTTTTTTGTGTACCCAGTTTTTTTCAAATGCGCCAAAACTGTTTTGTGGTCAATTTCCAGTTCTTCAGCTACGTCGTAACTACTGGTATGCCGATCTTGCTCCACTATTTCAAAAATGGCATCCATTTTATCCGTAATAGGGCGACCAGAGCGACGTGCATCTTTGACATCAAAATTTCCGGATTGAAAACGCTTAAACCAAATTTGTGCTACTCTCACAGACACTACACTAGGTCCATAAACATCGCAAATTTTTTTCGCGGCTTGCGTTGCATTTTTACCTTTTTTGTCATTGATTTAAATAGTAAAGATACGGTCGTCCGAACATTTGACGGACGCGGTCGCCCTACAAAAAACACTAACGTCATCTATTAGAACTAGTATGAACTACGATGTCAATCCGCGTGGTCTGCTCCTAGACGTAACCTTGTAAGAGCGGGGTGTGGTATTTTTCGAGGTATAAAGAAATAAAAAAACAACCTTTTATTTTTGAAAATTTATATTTGTTGCAGATTGTTGGTGTTATTAAGTTTTCATTGGCCTTCGAATAAAACATTTTTTTTAAAATTATTTATAGTAATATTATTAAATCTTTCCATTTCATCGGCTACAGGCTACAACGAGCGCCGCTGCAAAGTTATGTCGTACTTTTACGCGGCTTCGCTTCGTCTTTGTCATAGGTTGAGACAAATATGAAAGAAAATTGTTTTAAATAATGTTAGCAGTGGATTTAATGACATATTTTTAACTTACCGGTGATATGAAATGTTATCATTTTTTTTATTGTGCTTTTTGTCGTAGTTCACGCAACCCTTCACGGCAAAACTTGGCATTTTTGCTTGCAAAATATACGACCGTTCCGAAGACAGCCGATCGCGTTCTAGTTCACTTCGATAAAGGGAGGACCATTTTGGGACCAAGTTCGAGGCGTCATTGTAACATGCGGTCCGCCCTGTCCTTACGCAGTAATATAATATGTCAATGTTTTTTGTAGTAAAATTTTAAAATGTATCGAATTTCTTCATTAGATTCACTCATCTTGACGGTACGAAAAACAAATGAAAATCACACATTTTCCTAATTTGAATTTGGAATTATGTTCTTTAAAATTTAAACTTTCAATGATACCAAAACCAGCCAGATACAAATAGTATAGCCAAAGAGATTTTATTACAAGTTCATACATACTATAATGCGAAAAGACTTTTTCCCCAACCTAATATTTAGATACCATCGAACAGCATCATCATCAGCGTCGAACATCTTTACATATCAAAACCTTCTGTGTCTCGGAAAGCATGTTTAGCCATCGGTGTCCTTGCCAGGGTCACGAGATTTGTTCAAAAGACATACCGTGACCCTGGCACATGGGCAACTGAAGGAACACGGGTGGGTTTAAGTCAATACTGGTATATAACTCTAAGCAGAGCTACACAACACACACACACATACACGACATATCTTCAGAATCTTCCTACCGTTGAAGTATTATCCTAAGGTTCTCATAACTCACACTATTTTATTTTATATCAATTTAAAGATAGTTAATGCACTATAACTTCCTTTAACTTGTTGATTGAAATAACCAGTCGGACATAATTAAATCAAATACATACAAATACAACAGAGTACGTTCCATCATCATCATCATCATTTCAGCCGAAAGACGTCCACTGTTGGACATAGTCCTTCTCCAATTTGAAAGAGTCTGCTATAATCGCCACGCTTGGCAGGCGGATTGGCGATCGCAGTATGGTGGTAAAATGCACAGGGAACGCTGCTGCCCATTCTCTAGTACCTTAGTCGCCTCTTACGACACCCACGGTAAGAAATGGGATGGTGATATTCTTCTTCCGGCAACAGACGGAACAATTGCGTTCCATTTTCGAGAACAACTTATCATTCTTTGTTCCAACAAAGGCTCGGCTATGACTAAGCATTAATTTATATTATAAAAGGGCAAAGCCCGATTACACATATTTTCCGACATCACCTTGTTCTTGTAACCTTTACTCCGCCAAAAAAAACACCCCCACAAACCCATCTTCTCTTAAAAACAAAACACAATCTAACAAAGAAAACCAACCGTCCGGCGTCCGGGTGTCCGATTCTAAACCGTCCGTCCGACATTCGTCCGGCCGATCTGTTTCACTCACTTAGTACACCCCAGCACCCCCTATTGATTTTATTCGCCCCACTTTCGACGACACACCGCCCCCCCACCCTTTTTAAACGTTGGCTGCTAGACAATAGAACGAAATTTTTAAATTTTCTCCATCTTTTCATGTTTTTTGTTTTGTTTTGTAACTAAAAAGATTACTGTATGGACAGTTGGCATTATTAACGCTATGAATGGTTTTCTAAGAGCCTTAAACAAAGTTAGGAAAACTAATTACTTATCAAACTTACTACCAACTTAATTTGTACGTATATTCAAATTTCAATTGTAATTTTTAGACAGTTGTATGAAATGACTATAATACGACCAAATGACGTAGTATGCCTATTTGATAAAGGACAACTTTTTGTACTTCTTTTAACTTAAGGACATCAACGGAAAACTTAGATTAACTAAAATCGCCAACATGCGCTATTTAAAAAATGCTCGTTCCTTCTGTAAGAGAAGTTTATATTCTTCGGTAGGAGAATATCAGATGAATATTGCAATGTTGCCCATTGGTGTCCCATTTCTTCCCGTGGATGTCGTAAGAGGCGACTAAGGGACTTACTAGAGAATGGGCAGAAGCGTTCTCTATGCATTTTACCATCATATTGCGATCGCCATACCGCCTGCCAAGCGTGGCGATTATGGCAAATCCTCCCAAATTGGGGGAGGCCATGTCCAGCATTGGACATCTTTCTGTTGAAATGATGATGATGATGATTGCAAGGCTCTTCATTCTCTAAACCAATTTACATAAATATTTGACCTTTTAACTGAAAATAGCCCGTACTGCCGATATAGCCCATCGATTAGAACACATAGTTTATGTCCAGAAATAGATCGCCTACATGCGTGGGAGTTTGAATGGATGACGTCACGTGTTTTGCATTCCATGTCGGTCAAATATTTCTGATTCCGCGGCTTTCGGTTATGTTTTAGTAAGTATATTAAATGTATGCCAATGGTAAAGGGTAGATATTAAAATTTTGACTTCATGGAGAATCTTTCATGAAAAGCCTGTCCAAAAAATGGTCGTCTGCCATAATCGCCACGCCTCACAGGTGGGTTGGCGATCTTAGTATGATAATAAAACGCATAGAGAACGCTGCTGCCCATTCTCTAGTAAGTCCCTTAGCCGCCTTTTACGACACCCACGGGAAGAAATGGGATGGCTATACTTTACATCCGGCGCCACACGGAATACTTTTTACTGTTGCGAATCATATTTTCAACACACACCCTGACACTGACAGGTAAATTGAAAAAAAAAAAAAAAAAAGAATTTCGCTACTACCTGGGAGTTTCCCCCTTTTTTAAATATGCTTGTTGATTAAGTTATCAAAAGCATTGGTTAAAATACATTTATTTGAAAAGAAGGTGCTGTTTTGCTATGACTAACTGTGGTTACAGATTAGTGGTATTTCTACTAGGAACCAGATCAACACGCTTACTAAAAAACTGACAACAAAAAACGTATATTATTACAACAATATCAGAACGTGTCAAACATCGCTTCCAAACTAAGTCTATTCTTTAAACAAAATAGGAAAACTACAGCTCTATAAACATCCAAACACAACAACCAAGACCTATTTTCCCAAAACAGAAACTGGCTCAAACTAGTGGCCTTTCAATTTACTCCTCAATTTCGCGTCAAATAAACTTCAACCTTAGTGACAAACCTCATCTCTTTTACCAGCCAGTCTTTATGGCTACAAAAAAAAGTATTTAGGCAAAATGTTCTAAATTCAAACCGTGACAGACCTCATCTTTCTTATCAGCCAGTCTTTATATCTACAAAAAAGAAAGAAGTATCTACGCAAAAAGTTCTGAATTCAAAACCAGTTACGTCAAACGTTACATTTGACAGCACAGCTATCAAACGAAACTCCACGCCTTTAAAACTACGACGAAAACAATGCAGAGTGCATTTACCTCACCAGTCTACAAACACGAGATCTTAGCACAGTCGGCGGAGTCTTCAGGCGAGCCTGGCTGGGCTGGATCGAACAAAATCAATACAATACGACTGTTTTTAACGTGTACTTCCATATCTGTGTGTAGATGTAGCTATGGAGGCGAGGAGCAACAGTTAGAGTACACCTGAACGGCATTGTGGATTTTGGGAGGATTTTTGAGGTTTCTTGGTTTGGTTTTTTTGGTTTAGATTATCAGTATATAACGTTGTCACTGCTGGAACACAGGCCTCCTGTCTGTGAGAGGAAGTGGGCTCGTCCACCATGCGGTGGCGGAGTGCCGGTTGGTAGTTGTCAAATGTCTACGATTTTTTGGTTCTAGGACATGCTGGTTTCCTTTCGATGTTTTTTATTCATCAGTTTGATAGCAGTGGTCATGAAATAATGTATACGTACATACGCCACCACTTAAAGCTACTACAATCTGTCAAATTTCTTTAATAGATTTTCAACTTTATCGTCAAAACATTAAGTTCGATATTGATAGGGAAAATTTGACAGTTTCGGGTAGCTTGATGTGCTGGCGTCTGATCATAAAGATTGTGGATCGATGTCCCTGCTGACAGCCAATAAAAGTAACATTTAGAGTCTTTTTCTATATCCATCTCCAAATGCTCTTTACCCAGCAAGATACAAATACAAACGTAGTGATTGTTTCAAAAACATACAATTGTCAACCGTTTACCTAATTCTGTGTTCTAAATTCAAACGTGTTTCACGCTCAAAACGCTTAGCTCACGCCTCGTCATTGAAATTTAATTAAGTAGACCTAGATCTAGAATATTACCATTTCTCCAATGTTTGCGTCAAGGCTGCTCCGTTTGTTTCACATACAATTACAATCTGTTTCAATGCTTATGTTGCGTATCTTGACGGTTTTCCTTAAGAGCGCACCGAACTTCTGACGCCAATTTCAGCGTGACGGGTCTGGCTAGAGTGAGCTTCGTGCGCTAATTTTGGTATTTCTTTTGTATTATTAAAATAATTAGGCATTTTAGAAATGTAAAATATATACGTTATAAAAAACATGTAGTTTTGTTGTTATTGAAATACTGATGACCTGCCGTGAAGTATTTAAGCCGTACTAAAGGTTTGTGTTTTTTTTAGAGATTACTTTTGACTTTTTCTATCAAGGAATCTACAAGTACATAATAGTTTTTTTTTTTTTTCTAAAATGTAAGCTTCATGGAGTAATTCCTTTTATATGTTACATATTATTTGCATAACTTAAGAAAGTAAAGAAAATACCAAAGAAATGATGGATGGACTTTGTGAATGATGATATGGATAGAAAGGGGGTGACTACTGAGATAACGATTAATAGAGAAGTGTGGAAGAAAAAGACATGGTGCGCCGACCCCAAATTAATTGGGATAGAGGGAATACTGATTATTTGCATAACTAAAGGTTAAATAATAACGATGCAGCATAGGATAAAACGAACGCAGTTATTTTGCACGATCTTAAAGTAGTTCATAGAAGTAAATATAGGGATA
This sequence comes from Aporophyla nigra, assembly GCA_947507805.1. Taxonomy (NCBI): domain Eukaryota; kingdom Metazoa; phylum Arthropoda; class Insecta; order Lepidoptera; family Noctuidae; genus Aporophyla; species Aporophyla nigra. The sequence goes on along the minus strand of OX382313.1, from coordinate 16,589,839 downwards.
TTCATTTCATTATTTTTGAGAATGTGATGCGGAAGAATGAAGATAATGTCGTGAGGACAGATTTGAGAATGAATATGGATGGGTATAAGACTAAAGAAAGACCAAAGAAACGATGGATGGACTGTCTAGAGGATGATGTGGTTACAAAGATTAGTGCAGAGACGACTTCTAACAGACTGGAAGAAAAAGATTATTCCGCAGGGTGCACTAGACGCATACCTATTTCATTAAATATTGATAAACGTGAAAGTTAAATTGAAGAAGTACGTTAGTACAATTTGGAAAAATAATGATATCATTGATTGCATTGACTGTCAAAGTGTCGATAAATAATAACTGTATTTAAAAGGTGCATTATAATACAAATACAACAAAAACAGTCTTTAACAATTAATTATTTCAACAACAATTGACAGATCGATATCCCTTTAATGGTTAATTGCAATCATTTTCATTTCAAGTACAATAAGTACGTAATTCATTATGATACTAAATAAAATAAACCGGCCAGGTGCGAGTCGGACTCGCGCACCGAGGGTTCCGTACCAACCTGTAGGTATTCACGGTTTATGCATAAGGTTTATGTTTATGATTTTTTTATTTGAGTTGATTGAATGAAAGGTAAATTGTGGTTTACACACACATTATACCACTTTGGAAGTGTCTCTCGCGCAAACTATACAGTTCAGAAAAAAATGATATTAGAAACCTCAATATCATTTTTGAAGACCTATCCATAGATACCCCACACATATGGGATTGAAGCAAAAAAAATAGTTTCAGTTCTAAGTATGGGGAACCCCAAAATTTATTGTTTTATTTTTCTATTTTTGTGTGAAAATCTTAATGCGGTTCACAGAATACATCTACTTACCAAGTTTTATCAGCATAGCTCTTATAGTTTCGGAAAAAAGTGGCTGTGACATACGGACGGACAGACAGACAAACATAACGAATCTATAAAGGTTCCGTTTTTGCCATTTGGCTACGGAACCCTAAAAACGGCTTTTCTTTTTAACATTTCTTACATCATTATTCACTGCATCTATTTTGGAAGACCTCAATTTCTCCTCAATTTCTGCGGTCTTCTTTTGTTTTCGTAAAACATGCTTGAAGAAGGCTAATTATGTTCGACAGTGGACGTCTCTCGGCTATTATGATCATGGTGATGAAATAAGGACCCAAGGGCATGGTCAAAGTGATATTCTCTCTGATGAAAGCTACCGGAAACCTATTCCTGTTGAATGTCTTTGCAGAACTACTCCTTATGTAGACCCTCTTTTGTGACTTGAGGATTAATTTGAGTTCAATCAGCTCATCTATCTTATATGCTTTATGCAATAGGTACCAACTTAACTGCACCACTTCATCATCATCATCATCATTTCAGACGAATTGTTTTGGGATGGTTTGTCATTATTGCCACGCTTGGCAGGTTTTTTTTTGTATGGGAAATTATCAAATTACGTCTCCCGCTCTGGGTTAAGCGGAAGGGCGTGTCAGACTTCTACTGACTAAAACCCACCCGTGTTCCTTCAATTACCTATATGCCAGAGCCACGGTAACTCTTTCGAACGAATCTCGTGACCCTGGCAGGCCTCGGTCCTAGCAGACCCCTTCAGTGCTGCTGACATCTCTTTGAGGCACGCGTGGAACACTTCGCGCCGTCGACACGGGCCTGTTCCGTACCGGGCGGCGAGCTACCCATTGCTCGCCGCTCGCAAGCCCGCGCCTACGACGACCGGGAGTCCGCAATCGACTCCCGACGCCAGGGGCGTCTCCTCCTGCGGCGGCTAGGGACGTGAGGGCGCAGAAACTGCCACTCCCTCACGCGCCCCGCCTCCTCCTTCGCGAGCAATGCTTCGCAGAAGGAGGTGACGGCACGCTTGGCGGGTAGATGGCAATCGCAGTACGGTGGTAAAATGCGTAGAGAACGCTGCTGCCCATTCTCTAGTAAGTCCCTTAGTCGCGTTTTATGACACTCACTTCTAAGTTCCACGAAAACCTTAGACCTTCGATGACGATGTTTCTTTTTTATATCGAAACCCAACACGTGGGTAAAGTATTGTCATATTTAATTTGACCCTGTATATGCCCGAAAGTGATACGCAGTTTGAAACGCCACTAACTTTCAAAACCACGGTCTTCGGAATGCTTAAAGTGAAGAACCTGTTCAGCCATTGCAACGGTACAAGAATTCATCCAAATTTTCCCATAATACGCCATTCATTTCCATGAAAATTTTCCATTTATTAAGCAAGTTTCTTTAACAAAAAAAAAACTGGTAACATTATAGGTATGCAAAAACAGCTTGATGAATTCAGCACTTGCCCCTATTCCCATGACAGTCCGCTTATAAAAACTGAATACTCGATCGATTATCGAATTATAGTCGATTTTATACCGTACGACTTTTCAGCTACTCATTTTATCGTTTAGTGGTTTGTTATTATCTATTTTATTTATAGCTTCTTTTGCTAGAGACTATAAATGGGTTTTGAAGTTGAAATATTGTCAGGTTGTTCAATTGGATCACCTTTTGTTTTTTATATATGGTCATCCATATATCCATTTCTTTTATAACTATCGTATATACGTCTATTGATGGAATAATGGGAGAAGTTAGTATTGCAAAGAATAACGCCTGACAGAGCCAAATGACCATGAGCCATTCTACTACCATAAAGAACACAGCATTGTCTATTAGTAGTCTTATCAACGGTTACTTAAAAGTACCTGTCGAAACGAGCGATACTGTTTTGTATATTGCTGAAGGGGCACTTATTTAACTATATAATGCCCAAGTAGTTTCCCACAAAGACAGAGCAGAAAAAAACAAAAGAGAAGTCAAGAGCTAGAAACCAAATTGCATAACACACTATTAATCAGAATTTGAATCATATTGAAGGTGATTATGAAATATATTACGAATCCTTTGCTCCATGTGTTTGAATAGTGTGTCTGCTTTATAATGTTAATGACGCAATGAATATTGTTCTACTGCCAAAATGGAAGTAACTCCTACTAATTACCTATCTGAAATATAGAGAAAAATAAATAGAAGAAAATACCCAAGAAAACAAATACAATTACAATAAAAAAATTTTACAAAAAAAAAACAACCGACTTCCTTAAAAACACTACAAAGTGAAAAATAACTTTAATTTCGGTAGTCGGTGTCTTAGGATCTGTATTTATGGTTTTTTTGCCACCGACTTCCGAAATTAAAGTTATTTTTCACTTTGTAGTGTTTTTAAGGAAGTCGGTTGTTTTTTTTTTGTAAAAAAGTTTTTATTTTAAAATTTTTAGTTGTGGTATTCACCCTGCACTAATTCCAAACAAACAATGCATATTTATGCGATAGCAGAAATCGCGGTTGATTTCCTGTCATTTTTTAAAGAGTTCCGGTGTCTGTCTCCCGAACTCATCATCAGATCTATATGAAAATTATATGGGACCATTTCGGAATAAACCCCTTTCGAACAAAAAAAGAATTTTGCAAATCCGTCTATATATGACGGAGTTATGGCCGAACATACATAAAAAAAAAAAAAAAAAACATATAAACATCCGAATTGATAACCTCCTCCTTTTTGAAGTCGGTTAAAAATCAAAGGCCATACGAATAGCATCATTTAAACACCTTTGCATGAAACTTGCAGTGACATTCATTATGAAATAATAATTTGCACAAAAAAACTCTACAGGCAGCAATTCACTGACTAGCCAAATTCAAATCTAGATCAATAAAATTTAAAACGTTTGATACATAGGATATTGTATTCTAGGTCACAAATATGTAGGTCTGATGCAAATATCTTGCAGAGTCTACACAAATGTTATTGTAATAACTGTCTCTTTCAATTGTGTGGTGCATAAGATATGTTTTTAGAGTTTAGACTTGAGTTTAGCTATATACACCGTGACATTTCAGTCATCTTACAACGGCAGCCCACTTCATGTAACCAATGACTACTACACATCCATAAGAAAAAAAATAACATTTGAATAACTAAAAAATAAAAATATTATTCATTATGATGACGCAGGACGTAGTTTTAAACTGATATTTTGTCTTATGGAAAATGGAGATGGGATGATCTAGTCGACTCGTGCACTGGGCAGGTATGTTCTGTACCGTATGACACGCAAAACATTATTAACAGGATGTTTCATAATTCTAATGCATTATTTATTTTTCTTAGTACCATTATTATCTTAATTAATGATAACAATTTTTAATCACGCCTAGAGGTATATTATTTCGGATACATTGAGTGGACAACCTTTGTAAGACGACTAAAATGTCACGGGGTATATTCTCGCTGTTATCATCTTCACCATCGCAATCAAATGCTGGACATTAGTCTTCATCATCATCTTCATCATCATCTTCATCTTCATCATCATCTTCATCATCATTTCAGTAGAATTACGTCCATTACTGGACATAGGCCTCCTCCAATTTGAGGGGTTTGCCATAATCGCCACGCTTAGCAGCCGGGTTGGCGGTTGGTGGTTAAATGCATAGAGAACGCTACTGCCCATTCTCTAGTAAGTCACTTTTTTTTGTGGGTGGGAAATCATCCCATGACGTCTTTCTCGTCTCTCGGCTCTGGGTGGAGCAGGAGGGCGTGTCAGACTTTTACTGACTAAAACCAGTTCGTGTTCCTTCAGTTGTCCATATGCCAGGGCCTCGGTTACTCTTTCGAACAGATCTCCCGACCCTGGCAGGGTTCTCTAGTAAGTTCCTTAGTCGCCTTTTACGACACCCACGGGAAGAAATGGGGTGGTGTTATTCTTTACGTCCGGCACCACACGGTACAGTATAGGTAGGTAAAATACTAATCTACTAGTATACTATACAAAACAATATACGCTGCAAATTTTTCGTAATGCACTCTCTGAGTCTAGGAAAATACAGAAGGTGTCGTTTTGAATGCATTTAATTCTAGAATAGAGAGTAGCAGCTGCTGCCATAAATGATTACAGATTTAACCGTTATCCGTATTTGATATATCAGGAAACTGTTGATGAAATAGGTTGCGATGAATGTCTAATCTCTCATGTACCTAGCACAAAGCCGTGGAAGATGATTTCTGATTGAAATAGACGAGAACATTGAGGGGCTTGTAGATAACAGCCCGTGCTGATGGATCAGGTTAAGCTTCGCTTGTCGCGGCTAGTTCGTAGATGGGTTGCCATCTTTACACACCAAGACTAGCATCTTCTCCTAATCACCCTCAGTGCATCTTCATTTGTAGATCTTTGTCAGTCTGCCTAGCCTATTCCAACTTTGTTTGGTGTCGGTTACCGGAAACCGGAGCTAAGTACCAGTATTTCATATGCAACGACTGCCTATCTGACCTGATCTCCACAACCCAGTTACTGGTTAATACGATACCCCTTGGTAAGACTGGTAGTCATACTTTCGGGCTTCTGAAGACCCGTAACGACTGTCTAAGATCTACGAAAGACAGCCGGGACCAACGGCTTAACGTGCTTTCCGAGGCACGGAGGAAGCTTGGTATGTAGGGATGATTAATCATCTTTGGACCAGCCACGGTACGCGTAGCTTATCCTGGCCGTTGACGGGCTGAAATCACAAGCCCCTCTGAAATGCAGGAATTAATATATGGACAAGTGAGCGATTATGTTTCTCAGGAATTACTAAATTAATAGAAAAGTGAGCATGTCTCTTAGTCTTACGTCTACACTACCCAACCATATACATATATTGTTATCATGATTTTTGTATGAACTTTTGCATTGCTCATATATAATAAAGTGGGTAACTTCTTGCTAACAATTCTCAAATATTAAAAAGACCGAGTAGAGCCTGACCTGACTAAAGCCGCGGACAGCGGAAACAAAAATAGCCACGACAACCTACTTCGACGAATGCCAAAGACAAAGAAAACTGCCATCCAATTTTCCCTTTTTCTTGCATGAATTTTTGATGGGAATTTCCGTAATTATATTGTGTCAATATACGACTGTCTTTTTCAACTTAAGGGGGATACGCTAGCGTAGCCTTCGAAAATCAAATTTTCTTACGTTTTTTTGCAATTTGCAGGTCAGTATCTGACAAAAATATGTTTCATCATCATCGTTTCAGCTGAAAGACGTCCAATGCTGGAAATAAGCCTCCCCCAAAATAGGGGAGCTTTGCCATAATCGCCACGCTTGGCAGGTGAGTTGGTGATCGCTGTATGGTGGTAAAATACATAGAGAACGCTGCTGTCCATTCTCTAGTCAGTCACCAGAAGAAGTGGTTTGGTGCTATTCTTTACATCCCGCCATACACAGAAAAGTATTCAGTATTTGTTTACAGAATTAAATCATAGAAATCATTAATTCGACCCCCTAAGTACGCGAGCTTCTGATCAGACCATGCCCCACTTGCCCTAAGTGCCCGTTGGGGTGTCCTAAGTGCCCGTTCATCTGCACCTCAGATGACTTGAGAAATGCCACTGATGCCACAATCAACGTGGTCATCTACTGGGCTCAAAAAAGGGGTAAAGTGGACTAATGACAAGAGAAGAAGAAGAAGTTTATTTACATAATAACTTTGAATTTACAAGTTCATGAAGTAGTAATTCAATGGGATTGACATACCATATGATTACCATACTGCGATCGCCAAGCGTGGCGATTATGGCAAACCCCCCCGAATGGGGGGAGGCCTGTGTCCAGCAGTGGATGTCTTTCGGCTGGAATCATGATGATATGAACTTAGATAAAAATTAAATTTTGTAGCGAATCGTATACACTCCTGGAAATTGCAAAACTCCCAAAAATTGAAATTAATCTCGCGGGCTACCTGACTGCATCCACCTTAATATTTTAATTACCTAATAAAACCTACTGTCTTTGTTATTCGTTTGAACTCTTCATTGTTTTACCTGCCCTGTTATTAGGGGTTGAAATAGACGGATATATAGGTACGTAAGTTTGCAGTGAGTTGTCAGTATTGTTCCAAACTGATCGTTAGTTTCGAATATTTAAGTATGTAATTGCTTTGTTCTTTCGTTTTGAAGTTGTTATTGCTATTTTAGTCTATGGATGTGGGGGAGTGTTTGTAGCTAAGTAATGTTAGCTGCACAGGTCAATCGGACAGCTGAAGCTACGCTTGACGCGGTTGTACAGTGGATGGGTTAATATCTGTACATACTGGGACTATTTTTCCGGAAGAACGTTAACTTTTCTGTAATAAATCTTAAATTTATGGATCATTGACAATCGTTAAGGGTCGTCAGAAGCCCGAAAGTCTGACAACCAATATTAAAAAGGGGTATTCTGTAACCCAGTCCCTGACTGCATTATGAAGGTCAGATAGGCTGTCGCCCTATGTAAAATAGTAGTATTTCATCTTATGCATCTGGCTAGAGTTGAACTCGACCCCAAAAAAGGAAAAGGCTAGAGAGACGATGAAGAGCATGCGGATCCCTGGTATAGGATGGAGAAAGGTTTGGCTTAGTTTAGTTACTTGTGTAATAGATATGGTATAATTTTGCTAAGTGTGAGACGGATTTGCTGACGAAGGGTTCCGCACAGTACACTATTTAATACTAGGATCGAATGCATTTTTTTTAAACACATTCTTATATGGAAACCTAAAATTTTTGACTTTGTTTTATTTTAATATTTTTTTAAACCTTTGCAAAGATTTCAACTGTCTACCTATTTACGGTTCATGAGTGTATCTCATAGCGATCTGTAGATCGCTGACAGACAGGCTGATAGTTAGTAATAGGGTCCCTGGCACGATTTGGGTACGGAACCTCAAAATGGAAGCTTTTAAGTAAGTATTGTTTTAATGGGCTGGTTAGATGAATGCTTGTTTTTTGATGACATCACAGGGTCAAACATAAGAAAGTTGCGATAGTATAGTTGGTTGATGTAAGATTTGGTAAGATTAAGTACAAATTAGTGACTAGCTACTTCCACGACTTCATCTGTCTAAATTTTCATGTCCCCCAATGCACCTCGTCGCATCGTCTGACCTGCCCGCGCTGTTACGTCGTTTTTGTTTACTTTTTTTTCTTGTTTTCGGCTCCTAAAAGTCCTAGTGAGATTTTTATAACCTAAAACCTTTCTCAAGAGCTGGGCTATCAAATCAATAGTATATTTTTAAATCTGTTTAGTAGTTCAAGAGATTAGTGAGTTCAAACAAACTTTATTAGAATAAATGATTGATAAGCAATAAGGTTGATGTAATTTATCCATGGCTTTGAATAACTTTTATTGAAATATTTTTGGATTGATAGCACTTTATGAAGTATGTGTTGTCTGAGAAATGTCTAGTTACTGCAGTTTCTAAGGCGGATGAAGCTGGAAACTAGTCTAAGATTAAAATATTCTCGAGCCAAGACCTCCTGTGCCTGTACCCGAGGTACACCACCTGTGGCTTCGTAAATTTAGAGTATTTCTATCCTCTTCACACTCACTAAACACTCCTCAAGCCATCTCTTTCACTCCTGTTTTCACAAATAAGTTGCATCCGAAAACAAAATAGAAAACTTTCAGATAGTACAAAGGAGACTGGTCTTTATTCTTGAAGGAGGAAGGGGCGAAATGGCGTGCATGCGAATAGACTGAAAATTCTTTGTCAGGCGTACTGAAAGTTTCAGCGCTGTAGGAAATGCACCGAGCTGTATACTCTGATTGTAATATAACGCAATTTAAAATAAATAGGGATGGGTAGTAGTCGATAAGATTAACATTTTGATTTTGGCGTGAATTTAATGTCTCGAAAATCTTCCGTTTGATCTTCAATGGTTTAACTTCCCAAAAATTATAATTTTCGTTTATCTCATGAAAATATTTTATTTAGTCACGGTCATTTTATTCACATTATTGTTTATCTGGTTAAGTGTGTCAGTGAAACTTTCTAAAATCAGACTTAAATGTCAGACTTTCGTATTCTTTTTGAAACATTGATGTGGATACTTTACTATACTGTATCACATATTTATTATGACTATCGCCAAAAAAACAACATTCTCTTGGGTAAATTACGTTTATAGATAATCTACAAGAAATAATATTATTTTATTTTAGTTTTACACATTCAAGTAATAACGTTTTCATTAATTCATAATGAAAACATTAAAATACATCCAACCACAAAATATAATTAAATATACCTAAACATTCTTCAAATTCGAAAACTTGGCACATCGTTGCTAAAACTAACAGCTTCTAAGAGAAAGTATTTTTACTTTGACCTCTAACCCATCATAACTTTATAATACCAGCACCATTAAAATTTAGAAAATAACCGCTTCGGCTTGTAACGGTTACTTTTAACGTTATTTATGATATTTGTACAGGTTTTAATACGTAGCTACCGCATCTTTCACTGGCATTATATATTAATGAGAAGTTAAAAACATGACGCATGTAGATATTCTACGAGGGAGAAGGCACAGATGAATTATGGAAGTACACAGTAGGTACCTACATTTAGTCCCTGCCAGGGTCGCGAGATTTGTTCGAAAGAGTTACGGTGGTCCTGGCATATAGGCAACTGAAGGAACACGGTTTTTTTTTTTTGGATGGGAAATCATCAAATGACTTCTCCCGCTCTGGGCGGACTGGGAGGGCGTGTCAGACTTTTACTGACTAAAACCCACCCGTGTTCCTTCAGTTGCCCATGTGCCAGGGTCACGGTATCTCTTTCGAACAATCACGCGACACCGGCAGGCATCGGTCCTAGCAGACCCCTTCAGTGTTGCTGATATCTCTTTGAGGCGCGCGTGGAACACTACGCGCCGTCGACCCGAGCTTGGTCCTTACCGGGCGGTGAGCTACCCATTGCTCGCCACCCGCAAGCTCGCGCCTACGGTGGCCGGGAGTCCGCTATCGACTCCCGGCGCCCGGGGCGTCTCCTCCTGCGACGGCTAGGGACGTGAAGGCGCAGAGACTGCCACTCCCTCACGCGCCCCGCCTCCTCCTTCGCGAGCATTACTGCTTCGCAGAAGGAGGTGACGGCTTCCCATGCCCTCTCGCTCCGTACCATGGCTCGCACCAGGGCCGGACGCTTGAGGTCGCCGCCGCCGATCGCCTCCACGAGGACACGGCGGTGCTCCGCCCAGGCAGGGCACACTTCCACCGTATGCTCCACCGTGTCCCCTAGACGATCCTCACAATGGAAACACACGGGCGTTTCCTCCCGCTTTATCCTGAACAGGAACCCACCGAAGCACCCATGTCCGGTGAGAACCTGCGTCAGGCGAAAGGCGAGGACGCCGTGGCGCCTCTCTATCCACTCCTCAAAGAGGGGACTTACCGCCGCAATTGTGGCGTGCCCTGAACACGGTTGGGTTTTAGTCAGTAAAAGACTGTCACGCCCTTCCGCTCCACCCAGTGGGAGACGTCATATGATGATTTACAACCCACAAAGAAACGAGCTATATTATACAACGAGATTTATTTTCATTTGGCCACCTATGATATCAGATCTAGGTAATAGAGGGCGAGCCTCTTATCATTACTCAGCTAAAGATCCAAAGTCAGGACTGCTATTGATAATTTGTGAACGAATAAATCTAATAGCTCTTTGGACTATCAGGATTAAGACTCAAATTTACATTTTTTTTTAAACTGTATCTCTACAAATAATCTAGGTATACAAATAAATAAAATTGAAGTAATAATAATAAGTAGTTTGTAATTTACAAATTTACACTAATATTATAAAACTGAAGAGTTTTTTTGTTTGTTTGGTAGAACGCGCTTATCTCAGAAACTACTAGTTCGAATTGAAACAATATTTTTGTGTTAGTAGCCTATTTATTGAGGAAGGCTATAGGCTATATAAAATTACACTAAGATCAAAAGGAGCGGAGCAGCAACGAAAAATGGACGAAAACTGGCAGGCAACTCGATGCGACGGGAAGGGTCCGGGGAGCAAAAATTTGACGCGGACGAAGTCGCGGGCAGAAGCTAGTAAATGTATATATGGAACTAACATCAAAAACTATTTTTTTTAATGTTGGCTGTCTGTCTGTTTGTTCCGCCTAATCTCTGAAACGTCTGGACTGATTTTGACGGGACTTTTACTGGCAGATAGGTGATTTTTTTGTCTGAGTAGCACTTCCCTGTGTGATTATTTCCGAACACCACGCGGGCGAAGCCGCGGGCCCAGATAGTCATCAATAAATTTGCCATGCATGGCATAAAACTACTCACAATTACCCTTCTACCCTTGAACTATTCCATAACTAACTTACCCTGGTTATTACGTACCCCGAACACCAAGCCAATAATTTAATAAACCTCTTCCACTGTTTTCGTTAAAATACCCGTGGCTTTATTAAATTAATTACCTATATCATAATATCGACTGTGTCACATCCCTGGCTCGGTAACCGGGTTGCATTTCATGGGTAAACTGGTGTTGTCCCAGCTTAATCTTTAAACGAGTTCGTTCCAATTCGTATTCAGAGATGGTGCTGACCAAAACGATTGTAATTCTTGCCCAGTTAATTATACATGTCGTATATTTTACTCACTGATTTAATATTAGCTTCGGTCTGGCTCTTATTTATAAATCGTCGCTGGAATAGACAGGCTGGAATTTTTAATATTCATCATTATGCCACTGCTCCTCAAAAAAGGTGAAGGAAAATGTCTTGAGGAAACCGACATGTGCTAGGTTCAAAAATTCGAACACATGTGACATCTACCAACCCGTATTTGCCGCGTGGTAGATTAAACCCCACTTCTTCTCTCAGAGCGGGCTTGTGTTCCAGGAGTGAGATGATCATAGGGTGATTATGCCTGCCGCTATGCCAAATGATTTGGAATCTGCGCAACAAGTCGTCGTCTTCCATACATCTCTATCACCTCATGATTATCTTGTCCTTATGCCAATTTATTAGATGTCGACGAAGCATGAAATTTCGGTTTCGGACTCCTGCTAGACTTCCTCGTGCTCCTATTACTCCCTTGTACCCACTTCCCCGTAGAACAGTACTGGGCGCAGGCTCTATCGTCCCTCGGCTTTGTAAACTGTTAAACAGCTACAGCGACCTAGTGGATGTGCATTTTGACTCGTTTGGCAAGTTCCACAGAGCAACAGTTAGCAATGTGTAGTTTTATTTCATGTTTTGTGTTTTAATCTTAATTTTGTTTTATTTTCTCTTGATTTTTATATGTCTCTTAATTGTATCATAGTTCTTACTTTTATGGGGCATGCGGTGCTAACCTATAATAAACTGTAATACTAACCTTAGTTAATAGAAAAACATTTTTATATTGTATAAGTATATACAGTTGTTGGTTGGCCAAAATAAATAAATAAATGACTTCTTATATTGTCCTCTATCAGATGTCATCAGCATTCATTCCCTTTGTGTCCATATAATTTCTCACAGAATCCCTCCATCGGTTCTCTGCTCTTCCCCTTCTGCCATTCATGGGCATTCATTCTCAAAACGGTCACCTTCATTCCTCAGCATCACACGTCTATACCATGAAGTGACCACCGATTTTGACACAACTTCTTGATAACTAGCGCCACTTTCAACGGGAACTTTTTGAATATTATTTTGATTCAAGAAAAATCTCATACCCCACCATTTAGTAGCATTACTCTCTTCTTCAACCCACACCCTCAAATTATTGAATGTAGGTCTCCTTTGCACGAAATTCTTTCCACTCTTAAATGATAAATGATTTTATTTCGGTAAGTTGGTTTGTACAAACACTTCTACACGTCAAACATATTTTTTTAAACTAGATGAGGTCGGCGTTTCCTCTACTCTGAGAATAAAAGCCGAAACAAACTTGGACTCTATCCATCAAATTCTTCCCTGTTTCTTTGGCCAGAAGAAGAAGCGTTTACATATTCGATTAAGTGACTATAAGAGTTGATTTGAGTTTTCAAAGGAGTTATCAAACTCTACGATTAACAAGAAAAACCATTAACTTAACCTATTAACCTTATAAATTCTCTATTCAATTTCAATACTACAGCATTAAAAAGGCTCATATACGATTTACAAATAACAGATTCACTGGGCGACGCGTAGTTTCTAAGGGCAGAGGTTATGCTTTCACTGGCGGTATGCCCGTTTGTTTGTGTACCCGATATGGTTATACAATATTTTGTTAGGTAGGCACCTACCTACTCACCAACCTGGGAAAAATTTGCTTTGAAGAAATGTGATGGGTATAAACGTGTTTTTTACCAAACGGTCTGGTAAATAGTTTATAATGCTCTCACAGCCGGGCTGGGACACAGATCTCCTCTGAAAAAGTGAGCTATAAGCCACCACAGGAGACCTGTCTTGAGTTTCCGTTCCTCTCGATGTTTTCTTTCACCGTTTTGAGGGCAGTGGTGATATAATTGCACAAAGTGAAGTGCATGCGCATGAGTCCTAAGACTGTTACATCATTTTCCCTGTCTTAGGTACGTGTAAGAATAATATTGCGCTGTTGAAAAATAAACTCAAATATTGACGAACATAATTCATGTTTCCATTAGATTCGCGAGACAATGCAAGGTTATATTCTGAATACTGATAAGAAAACATTCAATAGAAGTTAGTACAAGTCTGTAAATGGATTTGGGTGGTATTAACTAAAACGTTATTATAAATGTTGTATAATTTAATACGTCTTGCAGAGTTACCTACACTACTTAGCAAATAAAGTACAATAGGTACCTACCTAATGATAGGTGTAGTTGTATAAGTATTTAACGAAATTCAACATCGCAAAGTATACAATTACACAAGCAAATGCATCTAACTATATTATTCTAAAACACTATTTCATATACAAAACACATTTAGTGCAGCTTTTTATCATTTAACTTATCTCACCCACGCCGTAGCGATAAAACGAGATATCTAAATGCAAAATGGCCGAACTCCTATCTATCATAGTAACAATCATTGGCCTAGACGATTTACTAGGAAGCAACGCGCCAGTTTTGACATTGCGCGTGACCTTGCCCCGAGCGCGGTGATTGGACGAAAATTCAAGATGGCGCCCGGCGCTAGCGCAACCAGTGTCATTGTTTCTGTTAATTAAACGACCGGTTTCGTGCGTTTTTCAAACGATGCAAATTCGTGTTGGCTATTCTGATTTGCATACGAATAATGTCTTTATATTATAGCTATTATAAACTTGTTATGCGTTTGTTTTTGTTCTTCTATGGCCTTCCGATATTTGTTGATTTTTTTATGAAAAGGTGTGTTTATATTCCTTTTCAGGCGGTAGTCTATGGAATTCAATAGGTGATTGTGTGGGGACTGACCATAAATAAACACATGACCTCAATCTTTTTCCCATGAAAGGTTCAATGATTATTTTGTTGAGAAATTCTTGTTACGTTGATTCTTCTGTCTACATTCTACATTTTTATGTATAATGTTCCGCGATTCGTTCAAATTTAAATGAATCCTTCTTTGGAGCTAGCGTACTTCCTCTGCAAACTGCAAAACAACGCTTATTTGGCAGCAGAAATTGGTATGGTGATAGTATTTTCTTGGACAAATTCTTATTTATGTAGTTGTATACTTTTCGTATAATATACTGTAAACGTCCAGACTCGTAGAGGGACAGGAACAAAACAAGGGAATCCGTTGCAAAAATGTATAAAGGACAACATAATGATGATAATAACAAAAATACTGAGTAAAAGTCAATGAAGATTCCCACACAGTGGAATGCTCGTTGAATTCCTTATTATAACGTGATAGATTAGTGTCTAAGATGGTCTTTTGAGGAAAGAACCACAATGATTTGGGTGCACCAGTCCAGTCAGTGCACGCATTTGTCAGTTATCGTGCAGCTCAAACTCAGAACTTGTAGAGCTCATCGGTATCCTTCCATTTCATTCTCAGACAGATCCTAAGAAGTCGATAGCGGACTCCCGGCCACCGTAGGCGCGAGCTTGCGGGCGGCGAGCTACCCATTGCTCGGTAAGGACCAGGCTCCGGTCGACGGCGCGTAGTGTTCCACGCGCGCCTCAAAGAGATGTCAGCAGAACTGAAGAGGTCTGCCAGGACCGATGCCAGCCAGGGTTGCGAGATTGTTCGAAAGAGATACCGTGACCCTGCCACATGGGCAACTGAAGGAACACGGGTGGGTTTTAGGCAGCAAAAGTCTGACACGCCCTCCCGCTCCGCCCAGAGCGGGAGAAGTCATTTGATGATTTCCCATCCAAAAAAAAAAAGACAGATCCTTACAAATAATAAAAGTTACAAGATTATATGCAAAGGTATTCGTGTTGGCGGACGTAAAGAATAGCGCAATCCCATTTCCTTCCGAGGGTGTCGTAAGAGGCGACTAAGGGACCTTACTAGAGAATGGGCAGCAGCGTTCACTATGTATTTTAGCACCATACTGCGATCGCCAACCCGTTTGCCAAGCGTGGCGATTTTGGCAAACCTCCCGAAATTGAGGGAGGCCTATGTCCAACAGTGGACGTCGTTCAGCTGAAATGTATGTATGTATATGCACATATATCTAATAAATTATTCATACCAGCAGTTAGCCAGCCCTGTGGTAGGAGTTTATTTTAATAGTATTTTACAAGATAATTACTAGTTAGTAGCCAGTTTGTGAGACTTAGTCAACTTTGCAATTAAAGAAACTGTTTTAATGGTTATCTTGTCTATTTTTCTTAACTTCTGTGTGTCTTTAACTGTGTGGGATTTTGTGTTATATTTACTTATTTCAATGGTAAAACAATACCTTTTACAAGAAAAACAACTTACTTCCAAAATCAAATCACTATAAAGTGAAAAATAGGTTATCTTTAATTTAGCAACTCTTAAGTTACGATAAATGAAATAAGATTTATTTGCTGAAAATATTTTAATCAACAACAACTTTGAATCTGCATTTTAGATTTTTATCAGTGATTTCCGAAATGAAAGTTCTTTTTCACTTTGTTATATTTTTTTTGGAAATCACTTTTTTTTTTTGAGGTTTAAAGAAAGTATTTTCTCTTTTTAGTTATGGTACCTACGTACCCCACGCCAATTTATGTCCAGTCCAGAAAGTTATGGAAAATAACCAAAATACAGAATGGTTAAATAACGTATTAGAAGCTAACGCAAAACCAGCCCAAGCAAAGTTAATAAAAATTGTAGGATAACATCACCAATAAGGCCTATGTCTTTCTCCACTTGACCAAACCATCCAAGCATGTTTTTAAATATTTGTCACTAGATCTATAAACTGCACTGTTGCCTGATTACATCATTCCTCAGCCTATCATTCATAGTCACATGCTTCGCAATGAACCCATTACGTACCCTCTTTAAATTATAACCTGAATTGTCAAGTCTAACGAACTTAAGACAGATCCAACTGAACAGATACACAGCTGTTTGGATTCAGGGTATCCCTATTATAAGCGAGTGGCATCCTTTAGCTTCTTCCAAAACCCCTAACCAAACCTGTTAAATAAAGACAATCTATAAAGTGGTTTATTTAAGAAAAAATAAAAGTTTAAAAAAACTAAAAAACACGCTTCCATTGAAAACCAAACTAAAAAGTACGAAATAATGGAAAAAAAGCGTGGGGTGCTTTTTAAGGTATTTTTTTATTGATATCAGGCACCCCACGCTTTTTCATTATTTTGTACTTTTTAATTTTGTTTTCAATGGAAGCGTGTTTTTTAGTTTTTTTAAACCTTTATTTATTTTCTATTTTTTAAGGTGTTTCGAATTTTGAGACGTATGTCAGCGGAGTTTTCGAAGACAGTTTTTTTTTGCTGTCCTGGTAACCCTGGCAAGGATAATGGCACAAATTAGTTTGTGACGTATGTCAGCGTAGTTTTCGAAGACAGTTTTTTTTGCTGTCCTGGTAACCCTGGCAAGGATAATGGCACAAATTTATGAAATTATTGCATTGTCATCGGTCCTTGACAGGTGTGCAAAGTTTGAATGAAATCTGGTCGTTTAAAGTGGGTCAAAATCGCGCTATAAGGAGTCGGTTACAAACAAACATACAAACATACAAGTGAAGCTAATATAAAGCGTGTAAAAACAACTGACGGTGTCTTAGGTTTTGTATTTCTGTTTTTGTTTGCCACCGATTTCCAAAAAATTTCGGAACTTTTTTTTTTTCTTTTACAGTTGTGGTGCTTCCCCATACAAAATATATCTTTACTTGCTAAGTAAATAATAGTGACAGGAAAGTATAATACCATAGACTAAGTGGATAAAATATACGTGGTATTAAGTCTAACTCAAAAACCACTAATTAGACCACGACCAAATTTATTTGCGACCCGTCGGTAATCTTTCAAACAAATTTAATAAATCTGTTTTATAAATGACGGAGTTCTGAGGTAAAAATCCTTTAAAAAAATAAGCATAGAAGCATCATTATGCTCACTATTTCTCACTAGAATCTCCTTTTTTTGAAGTCAGTTAAAAATTTATACACATTAACCATCATCTTAATTTTCTTCTTCAACATCACCACAAAATTTCCTAATCATCGTCCATCCACCATCTTCTTGCGATAAATTTCGGTCGTCAACCCCTATTAAGTAGCCAAAACAGCCATTTTCTAAAAACATTACTTGCCCATAAATTTTCATAACTCTTTCCACTAATTTCAGAGCTCAAAGAGACACGTTTGACTGAAATTATCTTAAGTCAGCCTTTGACACCGAAGTGGCGTCTCATAATTTCACCAGGCTATTTAAAACTTGCTCTAGCGAATAATATTTTATTTTAATACTATTTTTTGCTGCTCTAAAATAAATGTGGTTATTTTATTTTGCTTCTTTCCGTTACGTTGGGATAATTCCAGTCAGTTTTTGAAGAGTGTTAGATACAAATAAATTGAGATAAGGGTAGAAGAAATTGTGATTTTATCAAGGACTAGCTTCTACCCGCGACTTCGTCAGCGTCAAATTTTTGCTCCCCTGACCCTTCCCGTCGCATCGATTTGCCTGACAGTTTTCGAACAGTTTTCGTTGCTGCTCCGCTTTTTTTTACCATAGCGTGATGTTATATAGCGTTCCGCAATAAATAAGCTATCGAACACAAAAAGAATTTTTCAATTCGGACCAACAGTTCCTGAGATTAGTGAGTTCAATCAACCAAACAAACAAACTCTTCAGCTTTATAATATGAGTATAGATATAGTATAGACAGTAAAGAAGTCATAGCAATTGCTTGGACAAGTCAATAAAACCATCATACGTAAACGTCAAATCACGTACATTGCTTAGTTATTAATAAGTTTTTTATTTATTGTTCACTTCAGGTTATAGACATCATTGTAGCCCTGGCTCTTGTACTAGGAGTTCCTGTATCACAAGAGCCAGATTTATATTAGTAACGTAACACACATCTTAAAGGTCCATAGCCAATTGCTCCATATGTTTGAACAATTAGTCTGCTCTACAAACGTACCTAAATAACATAATGAATTTTGTTCGAACTGTTAGAATAATAATAAATATCTTAGGACAACCAACACACCGTTATCTGATCCCAAACTAGGCAGAGCCTGTACTATGGCAACCAGACAACTGACAAACACACTTATATATTTCTAAATACATACATATTATAGATAAATTATACCCAGACACAGAACAAATGATTGTGCTCATCACACAAAGATTTGTCCTGGGTGGGAATCGAACCAGTCTTAGCAGTCAGGGTCAGTAACCACTAGACTAACAGGCCAGTCAAAATGAAAGCAATTCCTATTATAAGCGTTACCCAATTACCCATTTGATTTCGTTATTTTACCTACTGGTTGTTTCTACAACTACTATTACCAGGATTAAAAGTAGCCTATGTTAATCGATCTATGAGTGTGCCAAATTTCATCCAAAACCGTTCACCCACTTTTGCGTGATTGAGTACCAAAACATCCCAACTCATCTTAACATACAACAAGGAATCTAGGAACAAAAATCAACCATCCATGTCTAATCTTAACCATCCGTCTACAGCCTCTCAATATTCCCCCAAGAACCTCCATACATAAAACAGACAAGAAAGAATCTCCACGCTCATAGTACAAGATCCATACAAACTAATCTTTCCTTTGTCTCAAATCACTCATACACGATTTTAAACCTTACACACTAAACAATTCAGTACAATATCAAAATATATCCAATAATTAAAGTAAAGGTACGGTATAATAAGGCAAAAAACTGCACGAAAAATTGATAAGGGGAGGTAGTGATAACGGGTGCATTCTCCCCCCCCCTACTATCGATCGGGGCGAGCCACCCAGGGTGTATAAGTATAAAAAGCGTAACAAATTTTCGTCTTAAGAAAAGGAAAAGAAAAAATGTATACAGCCACCCTTTCGGGGTGGGTTTCTCCCTTAGGGTGGGGGATGCATTTTTCTCGTGGTCTCCTCTCTCTTTCTATCCGTAAGATGTTACAAAGTTTTCTTTGTTAGCCGGGGTTAATTAGATTTTTCGTTGGCGTGCTTATAATGATTTTTGGTTTGTTTGTGGTTAGTGTACTTCGTGTTTTTGTAGGCTGAAAAGTTTGTGTCTGATATTTTTACGGCTATTAAAAAAATACTAAATATGATTATGTATTTTTAATGCACCAATATTAATTATTAAATGTACTGATTTGAGTTTTAGGCGTTCGTAGAAATCTTCTATTCTAAAAACTAATCAATGAAAATACCAATTTAAAAAAAACCGTAGATCAATATGTGTAGCAGACTTTTTCTTTGTTCTAGGGCGTTGATTAGAAGGTAATACTAGGGAAGGCAATGTTATTAATTTCTTCTCGTTTTCAGTTTTACTACACAATCCTTCAAAACTGAAAAATTTAGCTTTCCACAAGCAAAAAAGTAGCAGATTTCAGTGTAGGTTCTGAAGACCAGAGGGGTAATTGTGGAACTTTTTATCGATAGGAATTGGTTTAATTATCATAGTTAAACAACATTCATTGCGTTATTTATGTTGTTGAGCCGACAATTTATTCGAACAAATGACGCAATGGTTTAGAAATATTCTTCAATCCCATTCAGATTCTGATAAATTGTTCGTTTCGCAATTAGGGTGCAGTTCTCGTAATTAAACGTTCAAAATCTAGTTTCAATGTCATCTCGGCGACAAACAAATGTCAAAAATGTATGATAATTCGAGGTATTTTTGACAGATTGAGATTAAACTGTAGACGTTCACAAAATTACGTGAATTTACCTCTCTGGTCAAAAACTGTTTAGCAAAGGGATCATCATAGATACTGCCAGGGTCGCGAGATTAGTTCGAAAGAGATACCGTGGCCCTGGCATATGGGCAACTGAAGGAACACGGGTGGGATTTAGTCAGTAAAAGCCTGATACGCCCTTCCGCTTCACCCAGAACAGGAGATGTCATTTGATGATTTCCCATCCAAAAAAAAAAACATCTTAGATAAGGAGCTAGGTTTAATCACGTTGAAAAATTGTGAAGGCTCTAAATATATATTTTTTCCTTAAAATCACTGTGACCGTCTAAGAATGACTTAGAAAGCATCCCATTGTCATCTACCAAGCTTTTCTCTATGTTGGGGTCAGCTTCCAGTCTAACTAGATGCTGCTGGATACCAGTATTTTAAACGGAGCTACTGTGGATCTGACCTCCAGATCCTAGTTACTGAGTAACACGATACCCCTTTTAAATTTCTGTCATTCGAAATTAATTCAAAATTTTAAATATCACTGACATGTTACATTAAGGCAGCCAAACGACTGTTAGGGCTTTTCAAAATTCGTAAATAATATCTAAGTTTCACGAAATATTACAAAAACAGTTGAGTCATCTACGCGCGCCCTGCAGACGCGGTTCTCTAACCGATTACGGACATTGACCTTCGTCCAGCGATTAATCAAAAACATTATTTGTTGCTTTTTTAGTTTTCGATATTTATACCCAACACGTTGGTAACGTAAATAGGTAATTTAATTTGACCCTGTAAAATATATCGAGAATATATTTTGTAATTTTTGCTTGATACAGAAACTATACCCTTTTTAAACTTTTTTCAATAATACAGACACACCGCTCACACATCACAGTCAACAATACATTTCACATGGGCTGTAACCAGACGTAGCAACGGGCTACAGCAACCAATGTGAATGTTACAGTAACCTACATTGGTCGTCACACTGCCCTGTAACTGACGCGACATGAAACACCATGTTGCATTCAACTCAGTTGGTGTAGGCAGGGATGTGTATTGTCGTTGAATATGAAATGGGTTTGGAATAAATCTGTGTGGTAGAAGTTGGAAATGGGATGAGTTGGAATTTTATTGATTAACAATTAGAATGCTGTCTGTTTAATTGAGAAAAAAACTGGCCAAGTGCGAGTCGGACTCGCGCACCGAGGGTTCCGTACAAACCTGCAGGAATTCACGGTTTATGCATAAGGTTTATGTTTATGAAATTAAATGTTTTTTTTTAATTTTTATATTTGAGTTGACTGAATGAAAGGTAAATTGTGGTTTACGATTTATGACGTATTATAGATATAATATATAAACCAATTTTCGGTGGAAGTTTACATGGTAATGTACATCATATATTTTTTTTTAGTTTTATCATTCCCTTATTTTAGAAGTTACGGGGGGGGGGGGGGGGGGGGGTGACATATTTTACCACTTTGGAAGCGTCTCTCGCGCAAACTATTCAGTTTAGAAAAAAATGATATTAGAAACCTCAATATCATTTTTGAAGACCTATCCATACATACCCCACACGTATGGGTATGATGAAAATTTTTTTTTTTTTTTTTGTGTGAAAATCTTAATGCGGTTCACAGAATACATCTACTTACCAAGTTTCAACACCATAGCTCTTATAGTTTCGGAAAAAAATGGCTGTGACATACTCGGACAGACAAACAGACAGACATGACGAATCTATAAGGGTTCCGCTTTTTGCCATTTGGCAACGGAACCCTAAAAATAAAACCTAGCTGGCATTTTTTATTTTTATTTTAGTATGAAATAGTGTTCTGTGTGTTACCGGACGTAAAATAATAACACTATTTCATTTCTTCCCGTGGGTGTCGTAAAAGGCGACTAAGGGAAAAAGGTGACTAAGGGACTTACTAGCGAATGGGCAGCGGCGTTCTCTATATATTTACCACCATACTGCGATCGCCAACCCGCCTGCCAAGCGTGGCGATTATGGTAAACAACCCAAAATGGGGGAAGCCGATGTCCAGCAGTGGAGGTCTTTCGGCTGAATGATGATGATGATGATATTAGTAATAGTAGTAACCGTGGAGTAAAATAGGAATGTTTGGGGTCTAGAACTAGTCCCCAAAAGTGCAAATAATGACTAGCTTGGAAGCAACGATAATTTTGATACTTTAAAACAGACTGACATGCGGCAGGCATTTCCGTTGGAATTCTTGCCATCTGACTTATCTTAAAGATGATTACGCCTGCATTTTGTGAGAGGGTAAAGAGAGAAGCACTCACATTTCGTCATTCATATTTAAGTCCCATATAAAACAGGGTAACAATCCAGACTCCGAACTGTACTATGCCCTATCCGGGATCGAACTGAGAAACCCACTGTCAACCAACACACCAACATTTTCTTACCTAAGTATGTAAGTACACTAGGCTTTGAATGAAACAAACACGTACCCACTCTGCTCACCCAATAAAACACGACGATCCTTATACTACGTTCACAGAAGCATGAATAACAACTCACAATGAATGTACTAGGTACCTGTTGAGATAAGTCTCAGATTTGATTCCTGTTTCAGGCAACTTGCCAAGCAGGTCAAGAGTATGAACGCGTATATATTTCATAGTAGGTTAGTATAGTTTTGTATCAAAACAAAGAATGTTTAGTGAGAAATTCGTCGTTTTGGGAGTCTGTTTTTTTTGGCTTGTCGCCAGTATCTTATGGCCATGATGATGATTCTTGCATAATCATTTGTTCTGTGTCTGGGTGTAATTTATCTATAATATGTATGTATTTAGAAATATATAAGTATGTTTATCAGTTGTCTGGTTACTATAGTACAGGCTCTGCCTAGTTTGGGATCAGATAACGGTGTGTTGGTTGTCGTCAGATATTTATTTTATTTATTTCTTGTGACTCAGTTCTAGCCGCACCGGTCGATCGATTAGGTTAAGCTTCGCTGGCTGCGGTTAGTCCGGAGATGGGTGACCATTTTTTACTAAGACCCGGCCGTACCTCGCCAAGCTGTTAGTCCCGGCTGTCAATCGTGAACTTTTGACATTCGTTACAGGTCGTCAGAAGCCCGAAAGTCGTGAAAACCCGTCTTTGTTATACCTAGTTTATGTTTGTGTAAGTATCAAGATTAGTTGAGAATGTATATCCCTCAATAGATTGATAGTTATTTTAGTCTTATAATATAAAGGATTTTGTTATTAAAACGGGTTTGTTATCTACTGTAGATAAGAATAGTATCGAACTTAGTTTAAAAATGTTTGAAGGCAATTTGTTCACACACACCATCACGCATGTAATACCGATGGGGAAGGCAGATCTGTACCTTCAGTCACCAAAAGAAATAAGTAACTGGATCGTCGGATATAGTTGAAGATTAGTAACAAACCGATGGGTGTTTTTGAATGAAATTTAATTTGATAGAAGAACTGTGTGTTTTCTTATGATTAAATTAAATTTTATTCGAAAACATCAATGAGTTTCTTAGTAAACTTCAACTATATCCGACTGTCCTGGTTACTTATCTCATTTGGTGACCGTAACTATAGCAAAACATTTTGTCTCCCATAAATATTACTTTTTTAAGTTCTTTGTAAAGTAAAGATTACATGAACCAAAGAAACCTTTCCACAGCTAAATACAAATAGGTGTACATACCGCTTAATATCCTGCTACACGTTGAAATATTCACAAGTAACCACAAAATTCAATTTGTAGTCAGAAAACCCGCTTCTACTCAGTCTGAGCAGAATGAAAACACTTCGGGAGAGTAAAAAAAAGGGGAGGTTGGGGTGTTTTGTACGAGGAATTAAATACGGGTGGAATGGGGGCAAGAAAAGTGGGAAGACGCCGGATGATTAATTATTAGTTTGTGTGTGTTACGTCCGAAGATAGGGGAGAATCGGGCGCCTGTGTGTCCGAAGGGGGAAGCTGCCCCGAAGGGGGCGATATGTTTTTATTAATTACATTGATTCATTATGTGTGTTCTACTATAGTTAGGTTGTTTTGATTTAATTACTTGTTTAAACGAATATGAATTATATTTTCAGTGTAAGATGTCTTGTTGGTCGCTTTGTAGTTTCATCCCCCATTGGTGCCCATAGGAGTGAAGAAGAAGAAACTAATACTTGCGCTTTCCATACTGGAGAACTCGTAGGTGGTAGCTAGCACTTCTACTGAGCATGAGGTCAAAATGTTATTGAAGTTTCTCAATAGCAGCCCAGAGTCTGAATTTGTGCTCGTTTGAAACCAATAGCTTCCATATCTTCCCGTGGGTGTCGTAAAAGGCGACTAAGGGACTTACTAGAGAATGGGCAGCAGCGTTCTCTATGCATTTTACCATCATACTGCGATCGCCAATCCGCCTGCCAAGCGTGGCGATTATGGCAAACCCCCCAAATTGGGGGAGGATTATGTCCAGTAGTAGATGTCTTTTGGCTGAAATGATGATGGTTTAATTTTTTTAAATCTTTATTGGGAAAAAAAGGCTATAATCTAGCCACGCTAGCTAATTTAGCCATGCTTGGGTAAATTGGGGAAGCCTTTTGGCTGTAATGATGAAGATGATTATGAAGGCAGTACACACTGCAAGACCAGTCGTGGCCCAGTGGTAGTGGCTGCGACTTAAGAATTGTAGATCATAAGTTCTTAACCAGACAGGCGCTTTACTGTGTGTAATTTCTTTCATCGTGAGGAAACCGACAGGCTCCAGAAAGAAAAATTCTGCATGCGTTGCTATTGCCTCGTTGGTCTAGTGGTCGCAAGCGCTACTGTTGAGCATGAGGTCCCGAGTTCGATTCCCAGGTCGGACAAAGTGTTATTGGGTTTTTAACCGACGAAAAAAAACTGAGGAGGTTATCAATTCGACGCGGATATTTTTTTTATTTTTTTATATATGACCACGCATAACTTTTTACATAGTAGTCCGATTGTGATAATTCTGTTTTTATTGGAAAGTGTATACTCCGAGGGTGGTCCCATATAAATTTGAAAAACAAAATCAAACCCTAAGGGTCAGAAAACAGGGGATGATTGATTGTTCACTCACTGATTGTTATGTTTAACCACACATAACTTTATACAGAGTAGTCCGATTTTGATAATTCTTTATTCATTGTATAGGGTATACCTTGCCAAATATTATAAGTATATCAAAGCCACAAAAAGTTATAAAATAAAAACTTTTTACCAAAAAAATTACCGCCGAAAAAACTGAAAAGCAAAAAATAATAAACCTTAGAATTATGAGTCGGCGCTGGAAAATCAATGAACAAAGATCACTCAAAGCGCCGACTCATAATTTTAAGGTTTATTATTTTTTGCTTTTCAGTTTTTTCGGCGGTTTAATTTTTTGGTAAAAAGTTTTTATTCATCTGGAATTGAGTCTGAGTTTGGATTTGTGTCCAGTTTGGTGGCAATGGTTAGCCCCCTATTACATGGGACTTAACCCTAGATTACTAAACTATCGTAAAATTTACGACGGCAAAATCATGATTCCTGGAAAAAATAAAGTTCGCGTCGTTCTCGCGTTCCGTTTAAACCGTGTGGAGCAAAAAAAAATTAAACTATTTTCATTATTATGTGATATCTTAAACCCAAAGAATAAGTAATTGTAATTTCTAAACCAATTAAAATTTATAATTTTTAGATTTATTGTTTTATTTTCCTGTCGTATTTTTTACGAATGTTTAGTAACAACGTCACTTGTAGGATAGTTTAGTAATCTAGGGTTAAATTAACTGGTAAAATGTGGGTGTGATATAGCAACACCTCTGCCCAACCCTTTGGGGCGCAGACGCGTGATATTATGATGTGTAATACAAGAATTCAGTATCATCATCATTTGCGCTTGGCAGGCGGGTTGGCAATCGCAGTATGATGATAAAATGCATAGAGAACGCTGCTGCCCATTCTCTAGTTAGTCTTAGTCGCCTCTCACGACACCCACGGGAAGAAATGTAATGGTATACTGGAATTAAAGTAACCTGAAATTCTTAAGGTTTCCTAAAGACGTTCGTAAAGGAGGAATTATAAGAAGGTACAGTTAGCTACTTATCTATAAATACGTTGAAAGGTCTTGGTAGATAAAAGCAGACGGTCTAAAGATAACATCGACTGTCCAAAGCGAGTCTTTAGCTTTCAATTTCGTTGCTTCTCTAGAATCTACAATTTGCTTTACTTAAATTAAGATTTTGTGGGTGATTTCACCTTTTGAAAGGTTCTGTTTTAGATGGGTTATTGCGTAAAGTACTAATTGCAGGAATGTCTTCCATTTTGACAGTTCATCAACATTCATTGCGTTATTTACGGTGTTGAGCAGACAAATTATTCGATCATGTGAAGCAATGGTTTATCAATATACCTACTTTAAAATGATTCAGATTCTGTTGGATGGTATTAACACAATAAAGGAAGCATATTTTTTAGATATAAGTAGTTGTGGAAGTGGCTATCGGAATCGAGTTTCAAAAAGGACTCGAGTCTTAAAATGAACTCGAGTCTTGTAGCTCATCATTCGAAAAAACTCGAATAACTCGTCAGATTTTTTTGTACGCAAAGTAACATCATAACCACTAATTTGAATTTATTGCCTTCTTTCGAGTCTTTCGGATTAAATTTATTTATTTATATATTTAGGATCTCCAACAAAGGATACACACACACATTACTAAAATCACAGTTATAACGGTTTCTTTTACGTGTGCTCCTTCAATTACAGGAGACCACAGCATGCACATATAACTAGGTAAACGATAAACTAAAAATTAAAATTAGAGAAAATACATCAAAATTTGAGCAAAATATAACATAAAAAGATTTAGAAATAAAAATTGAATAAAATGAAATCGGTCGATATGATAATAATTTTACATTAATTGTTGACGTCAATTCAAAGCTGAACAGATATGTACCCGGTTACTGCGGTGGTCAAATTCCTTTTGTATTCCAAAATGGGGAGGGTTATGTCTAGGTTGTAAATAAACATAAAAAAACCGGCCAAGTGCGAGTCGGACTCGCGCAACGAGGGTTCCGTACAAACCTGTATTTTCTCAGCTTAAAGGCAATTAGACCTAAGTATTTGATATGAGTTGCAACTTGATATATTTATGCGTGCATGAGGAAAAGGGTAATAAGTTTATAATGATTAAAAAAAATATATTAAAAATATTTTTATTATATGATGTAACTAAAAATTTTCGGTTTTCGCAATTTTTCCTTTATCTGTGCTATAAGACGTTGCTTCGTGCGAAATTTCAAAATCCTAGATCGACTGGAAGTACCCTTTAGGTTTTGATTCCCTTGCGAGTTTCGAAAATTTGTGGAAATTTGCGGCATAAACGGCTATATCTTTTGATTGCGTTAGCTTAGAAGTTTGATTTTTTCACAGCTCCAAGGGACAGTAGATTTGAGTATTTGATATAAAGGAGACGGGCATTTCTGGGCCAAAATGTAATAAGTGGAGAAATGGTTTAAAAAAAAGCTTATATTTTTCTATATCAAAATCTGAAAAATCAACTCAATTTACAATCTGGAAAATGAGAAATCCTAAAATTAAGTTAAGGTTCCCAAGTGAATGGAATATCGATTAAATTATAATCGATTAACGTTCATACTATTTAAGAAGATGCCTTCACCAGATGATTAATTCAATTAAAATAATTAAATCTATTAGAAATAACATACTGCACAGCTTAAACCAATTAAATATTTGTATAATTAACATAAATTGATCCACGTGTGTTAATCGATTAATGTATGTTTAGTCTGTGCTAACTCTGACATGACATGCATGACATAACGCTGACACTCACTCGTTTCATATTGTTTATTGCATGTGCGTATCGTGTTTCCACCCATAGTTTTATTGATGTTTCCTCAACCCCTGCTTTCATTCTACGGACTTTGGAGCTACTTTCTTGTATGACCCTTGCCTTGCTACCATACCCAACACGGACAACCCCGCTTAAACGTTGGACTTGGACTTGTCATTTTGGATTCTACGAACAGCCTACCGATTGGAAAGCGACACCATGGATCGTTGTGTAAATTGATAGCGACTAATCGCTGTAATACAACAGATCGTCGAGATTTGGATGACGAAATGATATTAGCAGTAATTCGTCAATGGCGTACACCACAATCTGTAAGTACTTACTTCTTGTTTACCTCACCAACGTCTACCACGCTGGCTTGCAATCTTTACAATATTTTTTCCTTCACCGTTATACTAACAAAATAATAATAAAAAAGAAAAGATCAGTGGGTCGTTTTAGGGGCAACATTCTTATTTCTAGTAGCACAATAACAACCTTAGGTACAATGAGTTATATGTATGTATAAAAACAAACAAATAAGATCTTATATCAAACTTAAATGGTTATTTGGTTGTTAGAGAGTAATTCACACTGACCTCTGTACTACATCATAGTATAAACTGTATCACGGTAGGACAGTATTCCCCGCTCTCCAATAATCACACATGTTATCAGTGAACATAATATTTGAGATATTTAGCAAGTAGTTCTGTATTAATTAATATAATAAAGTACAGGTAAACATTTAAAAGGCCCATGTAGATACATTATATAGAACTAAGTAACTGTCGGACTAAGATTTTTTAAAAGTACTTAATCATGTTATCTGTTATTAACCACTTTTTACATCTTTCAGGTAAAATGCAGTGACCATGTTTACCAAGCTTGCTGGTAGTTGGATCAAAGACCACCTCTTGTTATGAAAATAATATGGTACCTTAGTTGGGCTAGGTACCAAGACAATATAGTACCAACCTGCACAGTTTCTAGATGACAATTTAATCATTATTGAAGATAAATAAAAAATATTAAGAGAACATTTTTATTTTCTCTCCCTCACTCTAGAAATACCTATATAATCATCTGCTTAGCCTTTCCCCAATTATGTTGAGGTCGGCGTCCTGTCTAACCGGATGCAGCTGGGTACCAGTATTTTACACGGAGTGACTGCCTATCTGAGTTCCACAATCCAGTTACTGGGTAATATGATATCCCTTGGTAAGACTGGTTGTCAGACTGGGCTTCTGTTGACCCGTAACGACTGTCTAAGATCTACAAAAGATAGCTGGGACCAATGGCTTAACATGCTTTCCGAGGCACGGACGGGTCTTGGTATGTAAAGATGGTCACCCATCCACGGACCAACCGCGGCAAGCGTAGCTTAACCTGATCGGTTAACCCGTGCGGCTGTTATTACTTAGCCACCAGCCCTTCTACAAATACTTATATAATGATTAATTAAGAATAGAGAGAATAGTAAAGAATAGCACCACCCTATTTCTTCCTGTGGATGTCGTAAGAGGCGACTAAGGGACTTAGAATTGGCAAAAGCGTTCTCTATGCACTTTGCGACCACACTGCGATCGCCATCTCGCCTGCTAAGCGTTGCGATTATGGCAAACCCCCCCAAATCGGGGAAGACTTATGACCAGCAGTGAACATCTTTCGGCTGAAATGATGATGATGTTGATGAATTATAATAATATTTTTTATATTTAACACCCCAACTGTATTTTAAAGAATGAGAATCGCACTTTAAAAATCAGCTGTTAAGTGACCCCCCTCACTTTTCCTAAATCTTATTTAACTCGGTTCTCAGATTGCCAAAACCTGCAAAATTTTCAGTATTTGTTTAATAATATAGTACCTATCAATAGACACCAATTTCATCTTTTTACATCCAGGCCCAAGATTGTATGAAAGCGTATCCGTCTCCTTTCAGCTTCATACCTCCACGCGTTCCTG
This sequence comes from Aporophyla nigra, assembly GCA_947507805.1. NCBI lineage: Eukaryota > Metazoa > Arthropoda > Insecta > Lepidoptera > Noctuidae > Aporophyla > Aporophyla nigra. The sequence goes on along the minus strand of OX382313.1, from coordinate 16,559,885 downwards.
AGAAAAACAGTCTTGACAGACGGACGGACGGACGGACGGACAACAAAGTGATCCTATAAGGGATCCGCTTTTTCCTTTTGAGGTGCGGAACCCTAAAAAGAAGCCTGAAAGTTCTGGCAACCACTCTTATCAAGGGATATCGTATTACTCAGTAACTGGGTTGTGGAGATCAGATAGGCAGTCGCTATAGTCTGGAAGCCGACCCCAAAATAATTGGGAAAAAGCTAGGTAGATGATGATAGTTGTGGAAGTACCTATACACCTGGACCCTTAGTGAAAAGTGCGTGGCGATTATGACAAAACCTCCCAAATTGAGGGAGGCCTATATCCAGCAGTGGACTTCATTTTTGCTGAAATGATGACGGTATAATGGTGTCGAAACGACAATTCCCACACATAAAAACATGACCTAAATTAAATTGAATCCCAAAACAAGATGGCCACTCAAATAAAAGTGCATTACTTCAATTTAAAGCTCGCTATTTAAGTGGTTTTAATTAAATGTAGCCGAGCATTAATTTTGACAGCCAGCACGTATGCAAAGTAGAGTATTTTATAAGATACATTTAATTTAAATGGGTTTAGCAGACAAAGGGATTGTTGTATAGTAAATTAGTAATGTTACAATTTTTTACTCATTTTTTACGTATTTATACCGATATTTAACTAATATAAAGTTTAGTTTAGTTTTGTAACTTTTCATCATAAAGAAACATTAACCGGTTTGTGTTTTTTAAGTTTGTATGTAGAGAGCAATCTCAGAAATTTTCAAACCAAATTTGAAAAAATTCTTTTAAGGCAAAGCGACATTTGAACAGCTTAGCCAGGTTTGACGAGATCTGGCAAATTAAAAAATGGGGTGTTGCAGAGGTTGTGAGTTTAATTCAAACCCGAAGCACTCGTATCAATATTAACTGCCAGTCTTAGCTTGGTTTTGTTCAGTGATCTAACAACACCTAAAAATAGCGTAAAACAATGCTGAGTGATAAATTTATGTAAATGAAACTTATTCTATAAAGTACCAAATTGAACTGGTAGTTTCAATTTGGAAGGTACTTACTGGTATACTGGTACTTTACATGATGGTGAATAGTTTTTATATTTAGTAATTTACCTTTTCGACATTAAATATACATTCAAGGCATTGTTCGATTTTGTGCATTTTAGAGGATAGATTTACTTATACGAATTCGACATGATAATATTTACAATAATTTATATAATTACTATTTACAATCTATTGACATATTAATTTATCATATAAGTTATTGATTTTATTTTTAGTGAAATTTACTGTTTGATATTCATAATTTATTGTTTTTAGCTGTAAAATATTAATTAATGTACTACAAAATTCAAACACAATGCGAATTGTTATATAAATAAATAAATTAAAGAATAAGTTGCATTGTAATTTTTAATAATTTTCTTAACTCTTCTTAACTACTGATAGCGAATCGAATTCATCACAATTCTACAATTTAACAAAAGACCTATCAAGATTTATTCAGAAACAAAAACAAAACGCAATATTTTTTTTTTTTTTTAAAGAAAAATGATATTCCAAATTCAAATCAATATTAAAACTGGACCAACTTCCATCGTATCAAAATATTGACCCCAAAGACTATTCTCTTTGATTGACCCAAATTTGAGCATGGCTGAAAGTAAGTACCTTTAGTTGAGCATAAATTTTATCGTGACCTTGCTCTAAGGACGAAACGCTACAGTTTCTACCTAGGTAGGTACCTAGTTCGACGAGGTCAATGCAGTCTAGATTATCATAAATTCTATTCACTGGAAATTTCTGTGACAGTATTTTTTTCCAATGTGGGTTTTTGTAACTTTTTTTACTACTAATACTAATGAAACGTAGATAACGGGTTTCCAGCTGTTATCTATTAGCAAAACTACCAATAGTGATTCTAAAATGCGTAGACAGTAGTGTACTACCGTACACTTAAAAATCATAACCTAAGTCTTTTTTAGTCACCAAACTACTACTAGGTAGTACCTACGACTTACTGCGTAAGAAATTTAATGGCCCGTACTTAACGCAATTCATAATTTACAATTTAAAAACTGTAGCAAATGCAAATTATACAACAGCAGAAAGCAAACACAGACGAAAAAGGAATAAATACGAACAAGTCCCAAAGCCCAATATTTCGAATAAAGAATCATTACAACAAGAGCAAGGAAAATCCAATTCGCGCTTCTTTTATTTCATAATTCGAATTTCGAATAGCTGACAGTACAATTTCAAACGTTCAAGAATGAACGAATGAAACGTTACGTTTTTTTCGACAGTCGTTTAAAATGTATAAAAGATTATGTATATTACTCCCACATATACATTTATACTAAATTCGCTGAATAATTTCCATTTTCTCCCTAGACGTAGTTCATTTCTTATAAAGGCTGGTCTACACTGCGCTATTAAATTACCTCTTTCAAATTTTCAATGAATTTGTTATATTTGAACTTCAGGAATGATTATTTTTTAAGTTGGTAGAGCACAAAAATAAGTTGATAGTTAGCATTGAACCTTTCAGGATTCCAGATCCGTTTCAGTATCTCCTTAACTTGAAGCAAACTCGACTTTAAAACCAGTGAACGATAGATACTGTAGTAAGTTGACTCTCGTAACTTGTACTACAACTTCTATAACTATCTAATAAGAAAAAAAATGTGTACACTCAAGGGCCTCGTAAACACATTACTTATCATCTTCATATCATGTTAATAGTAATCTATATATATATATACAGTCAGCCCAGAATTTGGCTACGAGCTTGGCACTTTCAGTAGCGTCCATCAAACCCTCTAGCGTGCAGACACCAGGACACGCAGGAAACGTTATTTAGTGCCACATTGGTCGTGCATAGATATGTATAAGCTAGGGTGGAGTCATCTGTGAATATCCACCTGAGCAGGTGGAGCTTTACAAGTCCACAATACTATTTAAACATGCCTAACAAAAAATTAAAATAACTAAGCCCAGTGTGCCCCAACCTTAAGTCTCCCGGTCCCAACATTTTTGTCTTTTTCACGGCTTCAATTTAAAATTTTATTTCCCCGCTTGACCCAAAGGGGAAGACGGGGTAGGGGGAGGTGGGCCAGAAGACACTCATTATGACCAATTTCACCCGACTGTTTTTCCTACCATTGTTGGTGTACTGATGGCTCATTTCTACCCTTTATTTCAAGTTTTTTGTTAAGATTTTTCAGTCTGCGGAAAGAAAACTTGGGCTATTTTTGTTCACTTTTCCCCGTTCTCCCTCCGTGACAATTAAGCACTAAGAAAATGGGTCGGTGTTTTATAACGTTTTTGTCTACTTTGTTATTTTGATTGTGACTGAAATTAGCAGCCGCCATTGTTATATTGTTATGCGAAAATGTGTTTTTATTCTAAATGGTGCATTTAATTTACGTAATCGTACCGGGATGACGATTAATAGAGAAGTAACTATGGCAGAAAAAGACGTTGCCATATTGTGTGGACCCCAAATAAATCGGGTTAAGGATTAGGAACAATAATTTTGAATTTATTATTAGAAAATGTGAATAAAAAGGTGTGTTTTTATACCCTACTTATTTACTAAATAGCATATTCTTCACTCCATCAAATTATGTCAGAAATACTTCTAAACTTAGTTAGCTTGCATGAAAAATACTCGGAGAGCATGGAAGTGAAGGGGCAAAAAGAAATGCGTACAATGTCCATATCGCGTCCGTAAGCGCTCGCTGTTCTTATTTTAAAAATATTATGAAATTACTGAGAAATTATTTTTTTGCTAGACGTTCTTTTGGGTTAGATACGTACCTACGTAGTGTTGTTCAATTGCAAATACGAAATAGTTTTAGATTTTCAAATATTTTTTTGACGGTTTACGTGATAAGTTTTTCTCCTGAATTTAAATGTAAATAAGTATCTTCATTCTGAATTTACATTTTTTTAGATTATAATTTATTTTTTATTTTATTAGGTTCACCAACAATTGATTAATAATAATAATAATAATAACCCCGCAGGGCAGCATGTGGCGTGCTGTTGGGCAGTAGCGACCCCACGGACCCTATCTCCCGGGAGAATTCTTGTTCCTCATCTCTGGCTTGCCTTTATTGGCCGGCTGGAGTGAACACTGATGAGGTTCAGAGCTCCCGCCTCATTCTTGCCTTTATTGGCTGGCTTGAGTGGAGATTCGTAAGAGCAAACGTGCTCGGGGAAAGGAAGTATTCCAGTAAGTGCTCGTAGGGATATTGACCATCTTCCGGGCTCTGGGATTGTTCTGAAAGCCGTGGAATACCTCTCCACTTCTCATGCACCTCAGGAAGTGTTGCCCCCTTGTCGCTGCGTCACTATGTGCCAGCGACGGTTTCCGGGGGCCCATTATTGAGTGTGCAAGTCACCCCCTGCCATTTAATCCGTGTATATAAAAAACATTGATGCGGCAGGGGCCATAGGCCTTCCATAGTTTTTGGTAACCAGTCCATTTTAGCCAGCCAAATACATAGCCCAACATCTTGATTTCCATATCCTGCAATAGTCCAACACCAACCGGAGGTTGTCCTTGGGTGCACTTGCACAGTGCATACGGGGATAATCGTCGGTTAGTGCCTCACTTCATCTAAATTTTCTAAGGGGCCTCTGCGAGTTGGCTTCGGCCCCTCGTACGCCTTCCAAAAGACCGGGATTCTAGGATCCCGAGATATATTAACATATACGAAAATAATAATAATAATATTCCACAACTATCACACAACGCCATCTAGTCCCAAGCTAAGCAGAGCTTGTGTTATGGGTACTAGACAACTGATAAACATACTTATATATTTCTAAATACATACATATTATAGATAAATTACACCCAGACACAGAACAAATGATCGTGCTCATCACACAAACATTTGTCCTGTGTGGTAATCGAACCCACGACCTCCGGCATAGCAGTCAGGGCCACTAACCACTAGACCAACAGGCCTGTCAAATTACACCGATACAATTAATAATACATTGAGAAAATAAAAATTTTATAGTGCATCAGTTACTTAAAGGTAAACACCACATGCATGAAACAATAATTCCGAGAAATAAGCCAACTTATTTAGTAATAAGCGCTAACATTAAGAAATTGGTAACATTGGTAGAAAAAAAAAACAGTAACATTATATAATACAGAGACATGCAAAATTAAAATTGATAAAATTTTAATTCGTTGACACTGATAACATTGGTAAAAATTGTTAAGAATTTTATAAATAAAAAATTCATGTTTCTTTTGTTTTCTATAAAATCACTCATAAAATAATATCATTAAGAAAATTGTTACAAAATTTTAACATCAGCAACATAGCGATGATGTGATTGATGTTAAAAAAAAAAACAATTAAAATATGATTAAATCTTTTTGTATTCACAACATACTCAAGTAAGCCTACTTATTCTCTTAAAACCAAGTAAAATAACACTTCTTTCGTTCTCTAAGTCATACTTATTTTCTTCCACACAAGTTGCGAACCGCAAGTTAGTCACAAAAGCAACAGGCTTTCACCGAAGACGTCTTCCGTTTCCGACGAAATCAAACTCAATAATAGCCTTTATACACAGTTGTCTTGTGTAAACATTTTTATACTTGAAAATTTTCACAGAATATAATAGAACACGTGCTGTAAAATAAGTAGGTGCTTATAGAGTTTTCATTTAGTAACATGATAATAAAGGAATTTATACATATAAGAGCTTTTACTGAGTGAAAAAGTGTCAATATCCTGAAAAAATATTAGCAAATTAATCTTTTTTTTTTAAACATAAGAAAAATATCTTTATGAACAATATTCTCCTTCTCTATTTATAAAGAATTACTAATTAATGAGACAATTTACAGACTGGTTACAATTTTATTTCAGAAAAAAATGAACACTCCGTTTTTTATTCGAAAATATCTTTGTATGTACCTATCTTGTTATCTGTTCATTCAAGAGATAATTAAAACGTCACCCTCTTAATCCGAAACTACATAATCGTAAACCACCCTCGGACAAAAAACTAAACATCTAAAATTACCGAAAAAAATTGACGAGGGGTGGTTCCCTCTCCCTGGCCAATTTAATGTGCACGGCTGTATTGATTCTCCGGCATTCTTTCACACAGGCGCGGAGGAGCCCCCCCACCCGCCACCCCACTTCCGTCACCCTATACGAACTTGGGATAAACTCGGATAAGACTTTTTCGGGATATGGTCATCTCTATTTTTTTTCGGATAACGAATTCAAAATTAGGAGATGGTTTAAAAAAGGAAATGAAGTTGAGAAAGGGTTTCGAATTAAAAAAAAGAATATATGAAATTAAGTTTTTATTTAATCATCGAATGTCTTTTATTTGTAGAGTTGAGAGACGTAATTTTATATTTTCGGTCCAGATAAAATTAAAATTATACTATTCAAAGTTAAATAAAATAAACTATACATCACTGCATGTACAATCTTATAGAACATATACAACCCCTACAGTAAAGAGTTCAAACCTAGTAATTCCAAGGGAAAACACGTCATCCAAAGTGAAATTACACTCAGCAAACAAGATGAAGAGAATCTAGAACATTCACCAAATAAATCTATGTGCTAACAGCAACGCAACAGGTCTGAAAGCGGCCATGCAAATTTAACACAGCCTACAGTAAACTTAGTCTGGCTTTAAATTCACTTATTGTAGACTTTTGTTCATTTTGAAGCTTAACTTTAGATGTGATAAGTAGGTATGGGTGATGGTTAATTAACTTAATTTAATGATTGGCCGTTAGTAAGAATGATCTAAAAGGTACAGTAGTGAAATAATGAAAGAGCTTTTTATAATATACCATGAATGTAACTGGCTAAAAGAACAATATCAGCAGCCATAATATTCTAAATCCGAAAAGCTACAGTTTAAAAAAAGACTGCTCAATATCATCCATATAGAACACAATACTGGCACAAAAAACCGTTCAGCTAAACCTGTTCATAAAACAAATTTTCCAAGTGCGAAAACCGACGTTCGAAATTCGAAAAAAAGAATGAAAAAATATGAACAACATAAGCCTTCACTCGGTTCATGATAAACTCGTATCAAACGGCGGCCAGCGCCAAAACTAGCGATCAACAAAAACAAAAGCACAACGCAACAGGTAAACCAACTTCGCACAGCCTAACAAAATTAAACACAAAATACTCGACGAAACCCCAGCCTGAATATCAACATCGTCCAACTAAAGTTACTCTGTGACAAATTCCATAGATGGCACAGAAGAACACAACCACATATGAAACTATGCACAAAATAACAGTTGTTAAATATTTAAACGTGGCTTAAAGTTATTCTGTGACAACGAATGCATTCCATACGCTCGAAATTTAAATTCAAACAGGTGTATTAGGTTGTGAGATTTGAATTTGAAATCTGAATTCGAATATGTCATGTGTAATTTGTAAAAGTTTTTTTTTTGCGGTTCTTATTTACCAGAGACGAAAAATAAAACATGGCTACTTTAATTATGTATAAAGACATTTCTCGAGTTAGAATCTTTATGTAAAATGCATGAAAATCTATGTGTCAACGATTTCCATTAACTGCATTTTCGTCATGCTCTCATAATTTTTTTTTAGACACTTTTTAATGTCCGTTACCCCGCACAATGGGTGTCGGTTAGCACAGGCGCGACCGAACTTCCCGCCTATTGAATTTTCGCCTACAAAGGAAAGTTTTCAGGAAACGTACCGGGTTACTCCACTCGCCCTGTTTTATATTTTAGTTTAACTTTGACTAAATTGTTCAACGGATAGTGTATTTCAATTAAAGTTACCATGCAACGTTCCATTATGTAAATTTCGACACGAACTCGTATTGAAATTCTTTTTCTTAATTGCGCATCGAACGCCGTTGTAAATATAAATTAATTTAATAAATAATAATAAAATCGAGCAGTGCAGGCCACCAACGAAAACCGTTGGAAACTAATTAAAAACATCAATTCCCCGCGCCACGCTACGGGGGAATATTTCAAACGCACGCACACATACGCACACCCCACCCCCATGCACACACACACCCAAGACGCACACAACAGTTAAAAATAAGTCCCGGGCCATATCCGCGTGAGAGAATGGTCCCGTGACTGCTGTACGATAGAATGCGGTATCTAGTTGAAATAGGGTCAGTATTATTTACTAGGGGTTTGATAATGATATTCTACGGAATAGATAGGGGGCTACGAATCGATTGTATGTGTGAATGGGGTTCTTTTTTTGAAAAATGTACTAGGCAGCATACTAGAAAGACTATCGGAAATTGGCTTGATTACAAAATAATGACCGTTGAAATAGATTTTCATGTTCAGTTTGCTTATAGCTATTTCGTGATTGAACAAAATTGAAAACAACACACCCGAATCTGTTCAAACCAGCAGCCTGTCCCATTTCAATTAAAACTCAAACAAAAGACAACTTCGTCCGAAACAATGACATATTCTAAACTAAATTTAAATGAAAATACACATTCCACGTATCGGGTGTTGCCGCTGAACAGTTGCCCAGTTCTAGAACTTATCCGCGGGAGACGGGGATAGGGTTCCGTCTTAAGGCTGAGCGGGACGGAGCTCAAACCGAGTTATCGTAAATTGATCTGGGAAGGGTGGCGGGCGCGGCGGCCCCAAATTTGACAGCCATGGAAATTGGCGGGAAGCGTTATTGGTCGTCGATTCGAATTTTTTAACTCTTTTTTTATGTGTTTGAATTTAGAATTGAGATTCCAGTTTGAATAATTCGAAATGATAGATGAGCTTATTCTGTTTTCGATTCGAATGTGGATGTGAACGCAATCTAATCTATGTGTGTGGTTGACACAGACGCAGATGTAGGCAAGACATGTTCCTGGTATACGTAATCTTCGAAATCAATACGTTACACGTGTCTTCAGGCGATGCCCCAATACAGGCGAACTCATTATCACGTAGAGATGTGCTCACTCTCTAAGTCAAAACCGCAAGCGATATACACAAATCAGAATGTACGATACGACAATTTGAATTTCCGATCGTGTACTCGCACTTCGTTATGCGAAATTAGGAATTACAATTTATGTGAATCGAGAATCGGCGACATAACTCGCAACTGGGTCATGTAGGTCAAGGGAGATGGAGATTTACTATTTATTTTCAAGCTTTATTATTATTTTTATCGTGAGACCGAACGACCTCGATGCGGTCCATAACAATGTATAGGTTTAGCGAAATACCCCTTTGTGTCTTAGATGATCCCGGCTCACGTACAAGCGGCCTTATAAAAGCTTGCACACACCAACATCTTAATAACAGAATCGGAACGCTTCGAGCGATTTTTAAAATAAGAATATCATAACTGGCCACCGAGGGGCCCCTGAGGGGGGGTCGGGGGGCGGTGGATTTCGGAAGAACGTTCGCACCCCCCTCAAGTTTTTAAAATAAGAAAATTTCGGTGGAGCGTGATATTTTTAAAATAAGAACCTCTTTCGTGGCATATTCCGTGGAGAGAGATTTTAAAATAAGAATAGTTTCGCGATACCCCCCGGCCCCCCGTTCGTCTGGAGTTTGAAATAAGAATTCGGGGGCCAGATTCGGGTGGCTCGGGCATATTCGGTGGGTGTCGGGTGTTCTTGATGAGGATCGGAGGTTTTTCGTAGAATTTCGTTAGCTCCTTTCGGGTTCATTGACCGTCGGGTTCGATACTTCGATGAATGTTGATAGTAATTGAATAGATTTCACTTCTTATTTTGCTCGAGTCGCCTTCGATGTTCGAAGATAGCCCGGCTCGTTCAGGAAATGGGAGTTAATGAAATTTTAGTTAGTGGGTCGACGCGATCGGTGAGACTAAATTGAAGTATGTTTGACCTCTAGTTTCAGAATGTTTGGCATTTTGAGGTAGGTAATAGGTTTCCCCATTTCTTTCCGTGGGTGTCGTAAAAGGCGACTAAGGGACTTACTAGAGAATGGGCAGCAGCGTTCTCTATGCATTTTACCACCATACTGCGATCGCCAACCCGCCTGCCAAGCGTGGCGATTATGGCAAAGCCCCCCAAATTGGGGGAGGCCTAAGTCCAGCAGTGGACGTCTTACGGCTGAAATGATGATGATGATGAATAGGTTTCGAGGGCAAACAAAATTTTTATTTATAGTATTACTTACACGCCAGATGATTCTGAGTATTCCGATTTCGATATTCATTTGTAGTGACAAAAATAGCCAGTGAGTAATAAAAGGCAGCCAAAATATTGGGGTTTATTTTTCGCGGGAAACACATTTCTGTGTTACGGCTCAGGGGTTTTGTGGAGCGAGTTTATTTCCACTGTGCGAATGAAAATGAACGTGACTGCCCAATATTATTGTTGTATAACTTTATCGTGAATCGTGAATCTATAAATTTGTCGATATAGGTAGACGTCAGCCGTTGTGGGGTGTAGAAGAACGGTTTGAGGGTAGGCTGAAATGTAAGTTGTTCTGTCTTCTTTGGTTTAAGTTCCGTGTAGTGCCGCACCATCCCATTTCATTCCGTGGGTGTCGTAAGAGGCGACTAAGGGACTTACTAGAGAAGGGGCAGCAGCGTTCTCTATCCATTTTACCACCATACTGCGTTCGCCAAACGTGGCGATTATGGCAGATCCCCCCCCCCCCAAATTGGGGGAGGCCTATGTCTAACAGTGGCCGTCTTCCGGCTGAAATGATGATGATGATGACTTGATTAAAAGAAAGATCGCGTACGTTGTTCATACTTAGTTAGAGGAGAAAGTCCTTTAAATGTTATGATAATAACCGGGTATCATTTTTCGAAAGGTACTAAAACTTATTTTCTGGATGTAATCGGGAAAATTTTTGGGGCATTGTTTTTCTTTAGAGCAGACAAGTTTTGTGTTATTTACTTAAAATATACAGTATTTACTTTCCGGATCCATTGTCTGTGTAAGATTTTCTAAAACAATGATAGGAAAATAGATAAACACACAGACAGATAGATGGACTATTCGGAATAGTAGTATTGTTTCTGTAAGATGTTGTTTAGCAGTCATGGTAGGGAAATAGACGAAGAAAACATTTCCAAATTCAATAACTTTGACGCCAACCAAAGACACTAATTTATAGACTATTCAGAAACCACTAATAGGTACTTAATACGTTTACACATTTCTGTATACCAGTGATCTGTATTGAATCATAGACAACATAGACTAATCAAACCTCATTTAGAGTTTCACGGAAATCTTGGAACATCCACAGATAGTATAATGTTATTAATCGATTCCCTGATGGCATTCATTCGCCACGTCTTTGAACGTCATGTTTTCGTTCACTCATTCACTCACTTGAGATGTTTGTGTGAAATGTTTGGTATACCTGTTTCTCTTGAATTTAGTAATGCTCTTGGCTTTGCGTTCACAACATACAATGTACAGACGCCAGCACTTAAAGCTACTACAATCTGTCTGTCAAATTTCTTTAATAGATTTTCAACTTTAACGCTATAGTATTAGGCTCAAGATTGATTGGGAAAATTTGACAGTTTCGGGTATTTTGATGTGCTGGCATCTGTACGTTTGCTTAAATACTGATCATCTTATTTACTTTTCCTTCCAAATTAAATAGAATGTCCATAGTCTACAGGAGCAAATGCAGGGCTACACAAGTTGGATTATAAGACCAGAGGGGTAATTAAGGAATGTCTTAAATGTTGACAGTTCAACGACATTCATTGCGTTCTTCACGTTGTTGAGCAGTAAAATTTTTCGAACATGTTAATCAATGGATTAGCAATTATAACCCTCAAAATGATGAGATTCAGATTGATAGTGTTTTACGCAATTAGGGAGCAGGTGCCATAATTTCGGACTTCTTTGGTAATTGGCAATATACCATCGATTTTGAAGAGTATGTGGAGCAGAACCTTCCTCCTAACACCAACGGTCTACATCACTAAACCGTTTACCAAGCCTGGTTATTCCACAAACGGTTGTACTGTATATCCGTTCGTCTATTGACATTTACGGACTGATGACGATGATGATGAGCTGGTGTACCATCATCATCAGACCGTTGGGGTCTTGTCTCGTATAGGGTCGTAGCATTATGCTGAGCCATGTCCGTTTTGCGTTGATTTGACGCATATGTCTCAACTTGTTCTTTTTTGTGTTGTGTTCTTTTTTTGCGTCAGGTTTACCTCAAGTAAACGTATTTTCTTCTTTTCTTCTATACTATGAAAATAGTCATGGTCTTCTTAAAATTCTTCAATAAAGTCTGAATTGATAGGAAGTCGCATCATATATCTTTTCTTCAGGTTATTTACTGGGTAATGGGAATAATGAATCTTTGCCCACAATTTAAGCTAGTTACTGGAATCATGGCGCTTTACTTTGTGTAATATATTACTTATATGACCACTCTCAAAACGGTGAAGGAAAACTTCTTGAGGAAACCGGCATGTCCTAGAAACAAAAACTCAAAATCATGTGACATCTACGAACCCGCACTGGGCCCGCGTGGCCCACCTGTGGGAACATTATGACGCAAATCTAACGGTCTTTTCTTTCCAGGGTTGTCGCACGAGTGCCATGGCGGAGTGCTCGTTCGCGCGGTGCCAGCAAGAACGTCGCGCTATACGCAAGGAACTGCAGCGCTGGACCAAGAACATGGTCTACATATTGGGTGAGTGACAACCTTGATTTTTTATTGCTATGTGTAAATCAACAATCTTATTACAATATTTTGTAGTGCATTCTGTTAATTGTTATTATGTACCAAAAATACTGTGGATCTTAAAAAAGATTTGACTTGATGACCTCAGTATCCATCCAGGTCATTTTATGACAGCAAAAAGACTTGACTCAAAGATCTGAACAGCTAGGTCATTAAATTTGCAAAAAAATGACTTGTCTTAAAGACCTCAGTAGGCAGGTCACAAATGGCCCCAAAAAAAAGTCTTGACTTAAAATCCTCAGTAACCAGGTCATTAAATGCGCAAAAAAAGGCTTGGCTTAAAAACCTGAACAGCCAGATCATTAAATGTCAAAAAAAGGCTTGCCTTAAAGACGTCAGTAGACAGGGCATTAAGTGCCTAAAAAAAGGGTGTTAAATTAGCCATATTGGCCATGACACGTACATGGTTGGTACTTAGAAGTAACGTTTCTTACTCGTGACTTTAAGACTCACGGTTACAAATTTAAATCAACGACAGAAATTCTAAATTTAAAAATTTCACGCTTCGAAAGGTAAGCGAATTGAATAATAAATTCGCATTTATTTTAAAATTCGAATATGAATTTTGTAAATTGAAACATGTAAAAATATAAATACATTCATATTTAATGCGAATGATAATTAATACTGAAACTAAAAAGAAGATTAAGAGAAATGAAATTATTTTAAACATCCACATTTAAAGCTACGAATATAAGATTCAGCATTCATATATTTTGAATTACTAACGAAAAATTCCCTCCATTTTGTCACAAGCTTATATAAAAGAGCAACAGTACACGAAACCTGTGCTTATCTTCCACACTAAAAATATCCAGTGAAACCAGTTACACACTCGTTCACTGAAGCAACAGTGTTGGAGAAGGAGTAAATATACGACAGAGACTGAACTTCATTCAACAAATGCAGAGAGTAAGGTTGATACAACATATGTTGTTATATTTCGCTGCAAATCTACGACAGAGTTCTATGGTGCCCGAGAAATTGGAGCTCCAACAATAAGACGGTACTTAAAACAGTTTAATTTCGCTGCGGATCTACGACAGAGTTAGGTAAACGGTGCTAAAAAATTCTCTCCGAGTTCCAACAATTAGATGTTACTTATAACAGTGTACCAGCCATTCAAGCTTATAATTATGGTTTCTATGGACCTAATGACCTAAATATATGCTTTTGCAACGAGTATGTTAATATTCTGGTCTGGCTGGAATTCTAAATTTTAAGGCACCATAGGATAGCATGGTTAAGCAGCCGATAAACTCCTAGGTTGAACTTCACGACCCCTGACAGACATAAAAAAGTGTTCTCATTAAATAGTAATACACCAGGGATAAGACTCACGTACCTTAAATCATTTGCCATTGTCACGGTAAATCATTTCTGTGTTTCAGTTTAATAAAACAGCATTATAGATACACCTGGAGTGTAGTAGACTTGTCAGACTTAAAAGCTCAGTCAAACTTCGCAGTCATAATTACAGGAACACCTTAATTGGCTATGTGTGCGGGACACTGACGAGATTATCCACCGGTGGCGCGAGGACGGCCTACTGTGATAGGCTTGAGTCACACATTTTTATCACAGTTTGGGAACAAAAACCGTGATAAAATTCGTGACTATTTCGAGCCTATTGCAGAGGCCGTGCTCGCCCTGCTACGGTGTGTCTGTTATCGCGTCGGTGAGACTCCACGCACACAATCACATCTGCCACGATTGTTCTAAGTTAAGTCTCTGTTTACTATCTACTCTCACGAAGTTAGTTCGTGAAAATTTTGTACACCAACTTGTATGAATTTTGTTCGTGTGTTTATTTGTTTTACGGCCTTATTGCGATTCTCGTTTTAGGGTTATATATGAGTAGCTTTTATATAGAGTTTGGAGGGTTATTACGCAGTTTTGTGTGACTTGAGGCAGGTCTGGTTTTGAGTGGGATGATAATGTATTCTTTGTTTATCGTAGCCATAATTTTTAGGTGTATTAATAACTATAATACAGAATTGTTTTACTGACAGAATTCCGATTCAATCTTTCTCAAATGGATCAGGGATTAAAAAAAAATACTTAAGCACAACTCTGCTCTGGGCGCAAAGAATAGCACTATCCCATTTCTTCCCGTGTGTGTCATAAGAGGCGACTAAGGGATTCACTAGAGAAAGGGCAGCAGCGTTCTCTATGCATTTTACCACCATACTGCAATCGCCAACCAGCCTGCCAAGCGTGTCGGTTATGGCCCCCCCGAATTGGGGGAGGCCTATCTCCAACCGTGGACGTCTTTCAGTTGATGATGATGATGATAACACTGCTATATTTTTTTTCTGGTTATTTTACGGTTCAACAACATTATCCCACAGTTGGAAAAAGACCCGTAACTTATTCTATCTATACTAATATTATAAAGCTGAAGAGTTTGTTTGTTTGGTTGAACGCAGTAATCTCAGGAAGTACTGGTCCGAATTGAAAAAATATTTTTGTGTTGGGTAGCCCATTTATCGACAAAGGCTTCAGGCTATATAACATTACGCTACGATTAAAAGGAGCGAAGCAGCAAAAAAAATGGACGAAAACTGGCAGGCAATTCGATGCGACGGGAAGGGTCAGGGGAGCAAAAATTTGACGCGGTCGAAGTCGCGGGCTGAAGCTAGTTAATAATAAAAAATATACATAGGTAGTTCAACCTCGGAATGAGTCACTGATATATTTTTTAGAATCTGGGTCAGGGGTCAGTTGTACAATTTTAGGTAGTCGCCTTTATTCGCCATGTGGTATGGCTACAATGTTTTTTTTTGTTACGGGCCATGTAAATCGATTTTTTTTAACAATGTGGTTATTTAAGTAGTTTTTAGAATCCTACTAATATTATAAACGTGAAAGTTTGTATGTATGGATGTATGGATGTGTAGATGTTTGTTCCTCTTTCACGCAAAAACTACTGACCCGATTTAGATGAAATTTAGCACATAGATAGTTTATAACCTGGAATAACACATAGGGTACTTTTTATCCCGGTAGTATGTTCCCGCGGGATAATTTCCGACCTCCACGCGGGCGAAGCCGCTGGCAAAAGCTAGTAAAGAATAATTCGATTTTTATAGAAAGCTTTAAGATTCTAAGGGTGTTAGATGTATGAAAAATCTAAACTTCTATTCTTTTTAATATTATACATGCGAAAGTAACTGTCTGTCTGTTAGGCTTTCACAACTAAACCACTGAACTAATTTTGATGAAATTTGAACCCCAAGGAAGGACATAGGCTATTTATTTCCGCGACTTCATCTGAGTCTGCGATAACCGACATTTACGCGGACGAAGTCGCGGGCAAAAGCTAGTAATTAACATACATAAGATTCCAGTGTTTAATCACAGACATTATGATCAAGTACTCTAAGTGGTGATAAAAATGGCGTGAAAAAGATTATGATTTAAATTATTACACTCAAATTAATGAGTGGTATTTCGGGAATTTTAGGATTCTAATAATAACTAGGTACCTATGTCATTTAGAATTAGATTCTCAGTGGACCTATACGTATTACAAATTTCAACATGATACCTCTGCGCGGACGGACAACGAAGTGATCCTATAAGGGTTACTTTTTTCAAGACTCTAAGTGGTGATTAACATCGTTGACCTGATTGGTGATTTTAGCTACGTGAATGATAACACACTGGCTCTGCCATTTATTGTAAAGGCGCAAGTTTAGTGCCAGTGTAAGTTTCCAAATGATGTTCAGACCTTATATGGTGATTAGAACATCTCAGTGGTGATTAGAATTCAATGCATTAGAGATAAGACTTACAAGTCTATCTTTGTATGTAATCCTACTTGCCAAAGTCTATATCACCAGAACAGTGACGTTTCATCACCACTAAGAGTCTAAAACTCATCGTGGTGATAAGAATTCGGCTCGCCAGAGATAAGGCTCCAGTCGTATCACTGTACCTAATTCTACACGTGGTTATAGAGGCCAAGAGCGTTGCAGCGATCGATCCATAATGACCGCAAATTTGACGTCATGTAATGGATTTTTTTAGTGTTTGATGTGGGCTATGCCCAGCAGTGGACGTCTTTCGGCTGAAATGATGATGATGATGGAATGGCTTTAAATTCTTTGTAATGCTTGAAATATAAGTCATTGGTTTTAAGTATTGGGTGACATTAACTTTACTAAGTAACTAACCGGTACATATTTATTTATTGCAATCCACATTGTAAAAACGATGTTGCAAAGGGCTTAAAGCTAGTTATAAAATATGGACCCTGTAAGGTCACAGTAAAATAATGAAATTAAGATTAAATTAAATTAAAGCTACTACTAGTATAAAAATTTAGGTATTTAAATTAATTTAAAAATTAAATGAGAACATAAATTTTCACTAACATTAAATGATTACAAATTATTATGGTATCAATTAAGATTACTGAGCTCAGTCCTCACGCTCAGTCGGTAACCAGACGCATATTTAGAACTGAGAGCAAAACTAAACGCACAAGTGTATATTCACACTCTATCCGTCATCTGTCATTATTTTAGAGAAAATTCAAAAGTTAGTAAATTTTTAGGATAGGAAGGATTCCTTATATTTTCGAACGATGCCTTTCGTATTCACTCATTATATAAGGGTTAAATATAGTAAAATAGAAATAAAGCCCTTGAAGTACGGTAAAACCTAGATTGTAACTATCTAAAATTACTATAGTTTTAAAGTCTAATAAAACATCGCTGAAGAAATAAAAGTATTATAACATCTACTTTTCCCTCGTAGGTCAGTGATAAAAAATAACTTATACTTAGTATAATAACTATGTCTTGGAGACGCATTGACATTGTGGGCAAAACCTGAGGGGTTCTATGGTCTAACCTGAGGGGTAATTGCGGAACTTTTTATCGGTAGGAATTGGTTTAATATTGATAGTTAAACAACATTCATTGCGTTATTTACGTTGCTGATCCGAAAATTTATTCGAACAAATGACGCAATGGTTTAGAAATAATCTTCAATCCCATTCAGATTCTGATAAATTATGCGTTTCGCAATTAGGGTGCAGGTTGAGGGTGGCACAATATCGTGGAGATTGCCACTAAAAACCTGGGGTCTATGCCTAGAAGTGGGTTAAAGGTGGCTGTGGATTATGACGATCACTGTCTTAAAAGAGTACGAATGATTATTCAGTCCTTACGTAAAGATCTTGGTAGAAAAGATTTATCTGAGTCTTTTACGTCAGTGAAAGAATAGGGAAAAATTGTCTAGATTTGTGTGTTAAACATAACTTACGAACTGTGAGCGTAATATGAATACTATAGATGGTGCTTGCATGAGACGACCTTACGATTGTATAGACTTCTTACAGTTACTTTAATATATTCGAACTGTCATATTAATTGAGAATAGAATAGAAAAAAAACAATAAAAAAGAGGTCGGGCTGTCAAGCCGAAGAAGAAACTGATAAATTAGATTCGTAAACGTTAATTAGGAAAAGTTATCCGCTATATTCTCTGCAACGTGTTTCATTAATAGCCCCCGTATCAGAGACCCGTTTGTTGTCTCACAGTACTTGTAACCTTGTAACCGTTCGTTTTGTAAAAGACAGAAAACCATACAACGTTCTGATACATAGTTGGGAGAGGCAAACGCCAACATCTACCCAATTACCAATAACCAAAAATACATTGTCAAGTCTCCTATTCTCTTTTTTGGGGATAATTAATTTATTCCATGACTTGTTAAAACCGGAATGCCCATGGACAGTTTCGCTAAATTATTAAGTTTTTGGGAAAACGTGACAGCTATTTTTGCTAAAACTATCCTATGCCATTACTCAAGTATTTGGTATTACACCGAACTCAGGATTTTGAGTTTCGTTGTAGGTAGCAAGACTTCACAAGTTTATATTTTTTTTAGATTCTACAAAACTGGCAATTTACAACAGTGTTTCCTGTACTCTAGGAAACTGCAAAACTATACTCCCATCTTTCTTAAACCAGAGCAAATGTATAAAACCAGCACTTAATTGAATTTCAGCTGCGACCATTGTAGAGAGGTGCATCGGTCGCGACAGCGCGCATGCGCCCTTGTGTTCTCTGCCAAACAACCTGTTGCAACCGGGACGGCGTGCACTAATGCAACTTCTCTCCCCGCAATCAGGAGCTAAATTATTCAATACCTAGTCTCCAACTAAGGCTAACGTTTCGGAAAAACTAAATTCAAAATTCTAACTTAACAACACAAGTGCATAAAAATTTTCAACAAAGAATACCAACCGCCGGACCCGAAAATTCAAATTTCGAACGAACGTCTTGTAAGTGCGTCGCGAAGTCGCGTCTTAAGACCAAGACGCAGTGAAGTGCTCAGTGAAATTAATCGGTGCTTTTTAAATATCATAGTTTTTTAACCAGTTATTCGTTGCCGTTTTTAATTAATAATATTTATATTCGTGTTTAAAAAAAAGTTTTTGCTAAGTTGACGCGGAAGTTGGTTGAAGTCAATTTTGAAAATCGAATTTAGGTTTCGCGATTCTAATTCGGTTGTGCGGGTAATTGCAGACGGGTGGCGAAGTTTAGCGGCGTCTGAAAACGTGAAGTTGGCATTCGCAAGCAACAAGTGTTCGTCTGATGCCTTCCCGGGTAAATGTGCCACTGTTACGAGTTTGCATGCCCGCTGTGCCGGGATTACGCTGCGTACTCCACGCTGGTCCCATGAATTCGGGATTTTCGTTGTTCCGTTATTCCTATTTGTTGATTTACTGCCGGTGTTGATTTAACACGGTCGTGCTTTTTCGCAGTTTCCCTAGTTTAAAATCTCATTGCTTATTTTTGGCGCATGTATGGTTATGTGTTACCGTTTTTTTGCATAAGTAGGGTGGGGCGTTCTTTTGTTTTAGCAGGGTGTAGACGTCACTCGCCATCTTAGGTCGACAAAAAAGTGTCATGGCGTCTTGAACGGAAGTTCAGTTTTGTGTTCTAGTTTCCTAGATCCGAGAGCTCTAGGTGCCATTTTGGGGTTGGTTTTAAAACGGGTTTTCTTAAGTTTTTTCTTAAGACAATATTTTTGGGAAGCTATCGTTTAAATGTCAGTTGTTAAGCTTCTAAATGACTATTAAAGATAGATTTTCGTTTTTATTTTTGGTTCGTGCTTTTTTTCGGGAAGCTGCTTAATGTCTAATTAAAGTAGAACTGTAGCTTTAAATAACTCATCTCATTACAAATTATTCATTTATTTATAGAAGATTATAAAATTTTCGACGATATTTTCCCTAATAATTCCTCATTCTAGATACTCACTAGAAAAAAATCATAGCCTGCCCAATACTGCTCAGAATGAGGTCCTGGGTTCAATCTCCGGGTTACGCAATATGTTATTAGGTTTTTTCATCAGAAACTTCTAAGTAGCAGCCCGAAAGTATGGATTTATGCCCGGCTGATGTTAATTGGCTCGCCCCTATTACATCAGATTTTTAAGTGGCGAAATGTAGGTGCATCTCTGCCTAACCCTTTTCGAAATATAGGTGCAATGTTATAATGATATAAAAGCCAAGATTTCACTAACAAAATTATCCGTTTCACAAATTACCGAACCAAATCTTATTTCGCCATATTTTCCGGTCACGAATTTTTCACTCGATTATTTCGTCCACAGATTCGGTTTGTAACTGACAACCTCTCGGTTCAGTGGTTAATATACGTGGGATTTGGTTCTGTCTACGACAGACGTAGGTTCGAGTTGCGGAAAAATAAAATATTATTTATGAGGTCGATTGTAAAAAGGTTGACATGTTGTCGTATCTTTTTTTGGCTTCGTTGTCATGCAATTGTTGTTAGGAATTTCTTATTGCATAATATGGGAAGTGGTAAGTTCGACTGTAATATAAAAAAAAAACTCTTTTTTTGAATTCGGAACTTGGAATAGAACAAAAAAATTACGAAATAAAATAAAATAAAATATGACTAATCTAGACAACGTTAAAGCAAAATGTAAAAAAAAAACATTTATATCTGTTATTTGTATGGTGTACATAACAAAGAATATTCTATTTTATTCTATTACGAAATAACTGTCACTTTTGTATCTTAGACAGTCGTTAGGGTCGACAGAAGCCCGAAAGTCTGACAACCAGTGTAACCAAGGGGTATTGTATTACCCAGAAACTGGATGTAAAGGTCAGATAGGCAGTCGTTACATGTAAAAATACTGGTATTCAAACGCATCCGGATTGACTCTAAACCGACGACAACAGAGTTAAGAAAAGGGAAGCTAAATCTTACCACATATCCTCAGAATTTCCCTACCGGTTAACTCATTACTATTATATTACTATTTATGTCAATTTAAGAAAAAGTATTGCGTGGAGGAACAAGAGAAGACAATATTACTTACATATTATTGTATAGAAACAAGTTCTTCTAACTTAACCAATAGCTGTGCTGCTGGGGAGTTTGTTCCGCCACTTCTTCTTCTCAGCTAAAGTGCTAGGAAGTGGTGAAGGGCGGACGTTTTGGGGAACTGTCTTATGTAACTTTGACGTCCAAAAAGTGCTGACTTTCAGCCTAGTTTGAAGAAATGAGTTTTGATTTTGATTTATTAATGGATGGGAAGATAAATTAAAGCTCACAGCGCTGGTCTAAATTGGAGGAGAGTTGCTAGAGATATACAGTCGCTTTATGTAAAATACTCTGTTTATGGTTAGAGTGGAAGCTGACCTAAACTAGGTTGGGATAAGGCAGGAAGATCATGATACCATTAGGAAACGTTTTTAACCTGTGCTCCATTTTTCCGCATAAAGATAGTTTAATTTCCGGGATTTTTATGAAAAAAATAAGAAAAACACAATTTCAGTGCACTGTTTCGCAAACCACATTGGATAGTAGGTAACCCAATCAAATCATTTTTTTTGTATGTATACTATTATATAATATTATAAAGCTGAAGAGTTTTTTTGTTTGAACGCGCTAATCTCAGGATATACTGGTCCGAATTGAAACAATATTTTTGTGTTGGGTAGCCTATTTATCGAGAAAGGCTATATAACATCACGCTACAACTAAGAGGAGCGGAGCAATCATGAAAAATGTTACAAAAACGGGGAAAATCGCACGGTTAGGCAATTCGACGTGACGGGAAGGGTCGGGGGAACAAGAAATTTAACGCGGACGACGTCGCGGACAGAAGCTAGTTTCATATAAACCCATGGGCACTTATGAAACGTCAGCAGCTAGGTGCACGGTTCCAAATTGTTAATTCCTAAGGAGAAGAGCCGGCAAAAAACAAAATACTGAATTACCATCTAAAATAATGTTATTTCGCAATAAACTCAGATACTGTAATTCTACGGATTCTTTGAACTTTCGATATTTTACAGCAAAAGTGTTGACACAGGAAAGCCATACAAAATGTATTTGACTTGTAAAAAATACATTGTTTTACGGGCTGAAGTTACAAGTTCTGAAACAAGTTTACTTAATTTTAGTTACGGTCACTGACCCCGTTACCTCCAATGTTCGGGAAAAGCCTTTTCTGAAGGCTTTGTGTTTTTAATTTAGAATAGATTTGTTGTAATCACATTTTTGCAAACCCAGTTTTTTTTTTGGATGGGAAATCATCAAATGACTTCTCCCGCTCTGGGCGGAGCGGGGCATGTCAGACTTTTACTGACTACACCCACACGTGTTCCTTCAGTTGCCCATGTGCCTGGGTCACGGTATCTCTTTCGAACAATCTCGCGACCCTGGCAGAGAGGAGTGCGGGACCCAGTTTTATTTTTTTGGTATTGGCTTGTGAAGAGGGACTTGTGCCATCATGTTTAGGACGTCCAGTACATGTCGAGACCCCTCCATTCCTCAACACGTTAAGCCGTCGGTCGCAACTGTCATTCATAGATCTTTGCCAGTAGTTACGGGTAGTCAAAAACCCGAAACTCTGACAACCAGTCTTGCCAAGGGGTACCGTGTTACCCAGTAACTGGGTTGTGGAGGGCAGATAGGCAATCACTCTGACCTATTAGACTGGAAGCCGACCTCAACACAATTGGCAAAAAGCTAGGCAGAATTATTAGCACTTTAGATTTTTTAAATCATGGAGAATCTTTTAATCTGAAAATCTAACCACCAATATAACGTTTGTGGGGATATTCTGGTTCCTAATCAGAAGATGACAATCATTTCTTGATAGACACTGATAGTTTTTGAACAGCACCTTGTTAGACTAAAAACGAACCAACATTTATTGGCAAAAGAATCGAATAATATCTACAGAAGATAAAATAGGTTTTGACTGTAAGTATCATACCTCCATGGGTGTTGATCGTGACAAAGCCTAATGCCGTGGTCTTATGGCCTGTTAACCGACGGGCCACGCCAGGCTTAGTTCGCCTGCCGAGGCCTATCACGGCCCGTGCCGGGAATTAACATTTAATAAAGCATAGGCTGTATAGGCCGCGACAGGCCCGACCACGCCGCGCCTTTGAACTTACCGACTACCGTCGGATCGAACGGGCGGCGACGGGCAGGCGCAGGCCCAGGCCCAGGCACTCTTTTTATCATTTCAAATAACAAAAAAAGTACCCGAATTATAAAACTTTTTACATTTCTAAAGCCGAGTCCGTAGTTTTTAAATAAAGTTGGCAATTATTTAGACTGTTTAAGTGCCTATTTAAACTAGTTTAGCACATAATAGTGTGTTCACAGGAAAACTGTTAGACATTGTTACGTAATCGGTGGGCAGTCTGTAAACTGCCTGCGTTTTCATTGCTCTGCCCACATTTTTGTGCAAGGAAATAATTTAACTGGATGTGATAAGAAGGGAGTTGTCTGTATGTATGTGTACAATAAATTCATCTATAGTAGTGTACCTTTGGAATTCCTCACAGTTCGTGTTTTTTTTTTGACAATATTTGAGAACTGGTTACTTTAAGTATACAGATTTTTTTATTCTATCAAAACCAGATAAATACTTCAGATATTCGGTCGGACTCAAACGACATGCCCTACGGATTCTTGCTAAGTCATATAAAAATAAAACGGTTAAGTTTTGGCTACTTAGGAATTAAACCATATTAACTAACTTGCTTGCTTGTACTATTAGCTACTTCATTGTATTTACTGCCAATAACAAACAAAAGTATTTATAATTTAACCGCTGAAAGATTAGACTCCATTATTATCTTCCTATTGTAATTCATATTTTGATAGGCGAAGTAGACAAACAACTTAAGTTACCCATGTTTTGCCCAGATGTACCGATTTGTCTGACTTTGTTTGTTTTATTGAGAAAAAATAATAATAACCAAAGTCATTGGAGCCCATCTAGCGGCCCTTTTACCTCCGTTTATTCCTAAGATTAAATTAACAATTACGCTCAAATCCTTCGCTCTGCTACGCTCAACACTTCCTTTAAATCTAATTCTTGGTTGCCACGTATAGCAACAAAAACGCGGAAAGGAGCTCGGCAGCGGTAGAGGCTGTTGTTATTAAAACATTACGACAGTAATTAGTCAATTAAATGCCTCATTAGCACTTTATAGGTCTTAGATGTAACGTGGTTTAACTTTTCTACGGTTAAAGACAACTGGTTTGTTTCTGTCGGTATGCTTTGAGAGGTGCGACGATGGTGTGTGAAAATATACGGAAAAGATAAAGTTTTCCCGAAAATAGTTAAAATTTCGTTTAAATTAAGTATCTTATTTCCTAAATCATGGCGTAAAGAAAAACATAAAATCTTTAAAAAAAGAAAATAACAACCAACTTCCTTAAAAAACACTACAAAGTGAAAAATAACTTTAATTTCGGAAGTCGGTGTCTTAGGATCTGTATGTAAGGTTTTTTTGCCACCGACTTCCGAAATTGAAGTTATTTTTCACTTTGTAGTGTTTTTTTAAAGAAGTCAGTTGTTATTATTTTTTGAACATTTTATTTTTAACTTTATAGTTACCGTATGTAGGTACTTCACACTAATCTAATCGCATTATTCGTTATTATTCGTCCATTTGTCGCGCAAATACTTAATGCAAATTTAAGACTTATATGGTTTTCACATGGATTCCATTATCAGAATGGAATCAAATTAAAATGGGACCACACGAAATGCACCAGCTTTCAAATAAAAAAGAATCAACAAAATCGTTTCACACAGTCAAAAGGTACGAGGTAACAAACATTAAAAAAAATACAGTCGAATTGATAACCTCCTCCTTTATTTGAAGTCGGTTAAAAAGAACAAGTTGGGGGAAAATATGCTTTACATCCACCCAAAACGGCCATCACTAAGCATAATGCTGTGCTGTGATTTTCAGCCCGTGGTACTGTAAATACAAATATGAGAAAATAAATTGAGTTCAACGATAAACATGGATACTTCATGACATATTTCTCCCCTCATATCGTCAGGAACTACTATAATAAATAAGAATACCTATGACCTTGTAAAAATAAAAGCCATTCAAAGAGATGGTTGAGGGGCTGACTCACCAGGATGCACGAGACATACATTCAAGTATATAGTCACTTATGGATTCTTCTCATACATAAAAATTTAAGGAAAATACCGAATTTCATGAATATCATTAGCTTTTCCTTATTTTTATCCTGCCCGTAGTATTTCAGGAAGATAATGTCACACTAGGATATCACCTACATTTTACGCCGAATCTTGGGAGTCCCCGCTCCCAAAACTTGAGGTATTCCACTAATACCACTGATTAGCGGTTAGGTAGAATCATTATCATTTCAGCCAAAAGACGTCCACTGCTGGACATAGGCCTATTCCAAGCCACCGTCACTTCTCGCATCCAGCGGATTCCTGCAGCCTGCACCAGGACATTGGTCCACCCAGTTAGATGTCCTCCAACATCTTCTACTGGTACGCGGTGCGCTAGAACAGTTTGAAGACCTGGAACGTATATATAACAAAAATATTCATCATCACAATCAAAAGTCATTTATTCAAAACTAGGCTGAGAATCAGCAGTTTTTGAATGTCAAAGTTACATAAGACAGTCCCCCAAAAGCGCCCGCCCTCCACCACTTCCTAGTGCTTTCGCTGGGCAGAAGAGGTGGCGCAACAAACTCTACAGCAGCGCAGCTGTCTGTTAAGTTAGAAGAACTTGATTTCATACAATAATATGTAAGTTATTACGAACACAAAACATAAATTAAATGATTTGTCATATGTCAGCTAGCACTCGCCAATATAACAAAAAAAAAACATTATCCACAGTCTGAGTACACCCTTTGCTGGGCCCCTCTTTTCTTGTGCCAATCCCCATGCTCCAGTGCCAGGCTCATCCAGATTTTGCTCACGATGGCAACAATATCGTCCGCCCATCTCACCGCCGGACGACCGACATCTCGTCTTCCAGTCCTTGGACGCCACTCTGTCAACGCCTTACTCCACCTGTCTTCTCTGCGCCTTGTCAGGTGTCTTACCCAGCTCTATTTCAGCTGAATAATACGCTTTCTGGTATCGGAGACCTTCGAACTTCTTCGTATCTGGATGATTGGAACTCTAATAGACGCAAGGAAATCTGGGAACGCTCCAAGGCTCTCTGTGCAATGACTAGAATAATGATCATCATCATTTCAGCCGACAGACGTCCACTGCTGGATATAAGCCTCCCCCAAAGGGAGAGTTTCCCATTATCATCACGCTTTTGGTGGTAAGATGCATAGATAACGCTGCTGCCCATTCTCTTGTAAGTCCCTTAGTCGCCTCTTACGACACCCACGGGAAGTAATGGCGTGGTGCTATTCTTTGGCACCACACGGAGCCAATAACTAGACTAGTAAGCAATAATAATGATCTCCGTGACGATGACGGTACCGTGTGATGCCGGACGTAAAGAAAGAATAACACCACCCCATTTCTTCCCTTGGGCGTCGTAAAAGGCGACTAAGGGACTTACTAGAGAATAGGCAGCAGCGTTCTCTATGCATTTTACCACCATACTGCGATCGCCAACCCGCCTGCCAAGCGTGGCGATTACGGCAAAGCCCCCCAAATTGGGGGAGGCCTAAGTCCAGCAGTGGACGTCTTACGGCTGAAATGATGATGAATAATGATCTCCTAACACAGGTACGTATTATTGAAGACAATAGCGTTGTTGAACTCTCTGGTTCACTGTGTCATGTCAGTTGGTCAAGGTTCATTGGACGACGTTTTTTTATTCCTATTTGTGTCCTTTTAATGGTGCTCACATCCTGTTTGATGCTGAGCTGAAGACAGAAGCGTAATACGGCGTATCCTAAAAAAGGTGCGGAAAGCGCTTACGTTGGGAAATAGGGTTAGAGAAATTAATTGCTTACCAACTTGGCACCCGACGACAATTTGCCATGTTTCCTGTATTCGTGTGGGTGAAATATGGCTGAACTTCTACGGTTCATAAGCACTAAGATAATAAAGAATTCAAGTATAACCTATCTGTTTTTAGACGATAAAAGCACTGCTGAATTCAAATATCGACTAAATTTAAAATAAAACAAATTTTCAGTCGAATGACGTGCCGTGCTGGAAATAGGCCTCCCCCAAACACCTCCACTTCGACGGATTCTGTGCTTCTCGCATCCAGCGGTTTCCTGCGGCCTTCACCAGGTCATCGGTCTATCTTGTAGGAGGCCTTTCAAGATGCGGTCGTCACTCTAGAACCTTCCGGGATCATCAGCCATCTGTTCTACGAGCAATAAACCCTCCCTACTGCCACTAAAGTTTGGCAATTCTTCCGGCTATGTCAGTTACCTTAGTTCTCCTAAGGATCTCAAAAAACGAAATATCCAGTGAAAAAAATGTATAAATATGATTACAAGCAACTGCTCTGCCTATCACTTCGGAAATATCTAGCATGATATTATGATCTGGCAAGTTGAGTAAATTATGCGAACCTCCCCAAACGTCCTTTCTTGGTATTCTTCGTCGAATCGTTTAGCTTCTTAAGTTCTGAGTTGAGCTGACAAATGCGTGCACTGACTGAACAGGTCTACTCGCTCTGTGTGGTTCTTTCCTCTAGAGATCATTTCAGATAGCTATCTGCATGGTCTTTACATGATGTGATCAAGATTATGTCTGGACTTTAAAAGAGACTGTGACCTCTGAGTTTGTTTCGGACTTTCTTCTCAGAGTAGTCAGATAGGAAACGCTGACCTCATCTAGTTTAAAAAAATATCATTGACGTGTAAAAGTGTTTGTACAAACTTGCTTACAGAAATATAATCATTTATCATTTACTAGCTTGTGCCCGCGACTTCGTCCGCGTAAAATTTTTGCTCCCCTGACCTTTTCCGTCGCATCAAATTGCCTACCAGTTTTCGTCCATTTTTCGTTGCTCTCTTTGATTGTAGCGTGATGTTATATAACCTTCAGATTATATTTTTTCAATTCAGCCAGTAGTTCCTGAGAATACCGCGTTCAACCAAACAAACAAACACTTCAGCTTTATAATATTAGTATAGATGGAGTCTAAACTACCCACATTTAGTTACAAATTTCAGCCTTTTAGCCTATAGTCTGTAACTCAATCGCGAGTTACGGGCGACCTCCGTCAGTGTCAGTGTGTGTGTGATGCGATCTCAGGAACATTATTGTTTCAATTACTCTGATGAACACACACTTATGGGCTTCGTTAACGTTTTTATTGTAGAGTTTTTGTATGGAAATTGTTTTTGCTTATATATTGGAGTATCATTCCAGCTGTATAACGTCCACTGCTAGACATAGACCGTCACTTCTCGCATTCAGGCCTTCACCAGGTCATCAGTCCACCTAGTTGGAGGGTTTTCAACGTCTTCTTCCAGTACCTAGATGGTTCGGCAGAATGTATTATGATGCATTCGGGTAGACTGGTAGCCGACGCTAACATAGTTGGACAAAGGCTGGGCAAATAATGATGAGGGAATTTTATTAACAGTTTATTTTCCTGACCTTTATAAACAGCTTATATTGTTCCAAATACTGGGATACAGGCCTCCTCCCATTGAGGGGGAGTGGGCCATAATCCACCATTCGGGCCCAGTGCGGGTAGGTAGATATCACATGTCTTTAAATTTTTGGTTCTAGGACATCCCGGTTTCCTCACGATGTTTTCCTTCACCGTTTTGAGAGCAGTGGTGATGAAATTATTTACACTAACAATAAATAAAGCGCCTGTTAGTGTTTGAAGAACCTTAAACTAGTAAGTCGCAGTCGATTCCAGTAGGCCAGTACTCTCTATAATCATAATCAGCCTACATTGTTCCCACTGCTGGGACACAGGCCTCCTCTCTATGAGAGGGAGTGGGCCACAATGCATCACTCAAGCGAAATGTGGATAAGAAGATGTCATATTGCTTCTTCGATTTTTTGATTCTAGGACATGCTGGTTTCCTCAAAATGTTATTCTTCACCGTTTTGAGAGCAGTGGTGATGAAATTAATTACACGAAGAAAAGCGCCTGTCTGGGTACGAACCTACGCTCCACTGAGTCACCACGACTGTGCTCTATAATAGAATATAATAGAATAGCATTTATAGGTTAAACATAAGTAGGTATTAGTAGGTTTTCATCAGAGTTCTGCCATATTTCACCATTCGGCACGCAAATATTTACATTATATAAAATTGATAAAATTTAAATTCTTATTGGAACATTAAATTAGTTATGTCATTCTCTTTAATTAAATAAAATTATTAAAATTTACATTAAAAATATCAACTTAATTATTACATTATACCCATGTTAAATTAAAATTAAAATAATACATGACTAAATCTATTACAGTTGAAAGCATCAAATTAGATGCTCCTAAGTTGGTTCCAAGTAATATCTAATAAGCCTTAATACTACCTGAGATATCTTTGCATAAGCAAACCACGACAAACACACCAACACAGATTGCCAGGCTTGTGTAAATTCATGTCAACAGACATAAGTAAATTACGAAAGTATGAATAAAACACAATATCATCTTTACATAGTATTAAAGAACGCTTCCTGTGTATCTACACTTCATCATTTCAGCCGAAAAACGTCCACTGCTGGGCATAGGCCTCGCTAAATTAGTGGGGTTTGCCATAATCGCCACGCTTGGCAGACGGATTGGCGATCGCAGTATGGTGGTAAAATGCATAGAGAACGCTGCTGCCCATTCTCTAGTAAGTCCCTTAGTCGCCTCTTACGACACCCACGGGAAGAAATGGTATGGTGCTATTATTTACGTGCGTCACCACACGGTACATTACGGTACGGTATGGTCTCTACGCTTACATCTTTTAAACTACTTAACTCTATGCAATTGATTTAAATGCATATTCCATCAATAAAATCAAAGCATTTATTTCATTGCCGTGTGGTGCCGGACGTAAAGAATAACACCACCCCATTTCTTCTTGTGGGTGTCGTAAAAGGCGACTAAGGGACTTACTAGAGAATGGGCAGCAGCGTTCTCTATGCATTTTACCACCATACTGCGATCGCCAACCCGTCTGCCAAGCGTGGCGATTATGGCAAAGCCCACCAAATTGGGGGAGGCCTAACTCCAGCAGTGGACGTCTTACGGCTGAAATGTATGTATGTATGTATTTATTTCAATTAGGCCTAAAAAACACACTTTTGAACGTCAACTGTTACATTGTGAATAGAATTGATTCTAGTTGCCCCTTCCAAAAGATTCGTATGGAGATATAATAGTAGATATAATAGACAGAGTGATTCAAGGGGACGGTCTATATTATGTATAATACGTCGGCGAAGCCACTGGCAAAAGCTAGTAACAATATAATATACCAAACCTACCAAATTAAAGTTTAATAAATAATAGTTTTAAAAAACTAAAAAACACGCTTCCATGGAAAACCAAACTAAAAAGTACAAAATAATGGAAAAAAAGCGTGGGGTGCTTTTAAGGTGTTTTTTTATTGATATCAGGCACCCCACGCTTTTTTTCCATTATTTTGTACTTTTTAGTTTGGTTTTCCATGGAAGCGTGTTTTTTAGTTTTTTAAAACTATTATTTATTTTCTATTTTTTAGGGTATTTCGAATTTTGAGACGTATGTCAGCGTAGTTTGTGACAGTTTCTTTGCTGTCCTGGTAACCCTGGCAAGGATGATGGCACAAATTTATGAAATTATTGCATTGTCATCAGTCCTTGACAGGTGTGCAAAGTTTGAATGAAATCTGGTCGTTTAAAGTGGGTCAAAATCGCACTATAAGGAGTCGGTTACAAACAAACATACAAATATACAAACATACAAATATAAAAACATACAAATATACAAACATACAAGTGAAGCTAATATAAAGCGTGTAAAAAAAACATCACACTATTGTTACAAACATATTGATCTCTTACTAACTTTAAGAAGCACCTCCGTCCGCTTGAAGGTCGGAAATAAGCCCATAAGAACGTACTACCACTTGTAGCGTACTACCGTACTACAGTACTACAACGTGATAAAAAGTAATCTATGTGTTAATCCAGGTTATAAACCATCTGTGTGCCAAAGTTCATCCCAATCTGGTCAACAGTTTTCGCGTGATTGAGTAACAAACATCCACACATAGAAACAAAATTTCACATTGTTAAATATTAGTAGGATACATACAATAACTCTACAAATACTGTACTTTAAAAACTCTTAATCAACAATATCCCAGTTGCCTTTTCAGTCACCAAAATCCAGAGTCCACTAGTCCCAACAACCACAAACTTCTGTTCTCTCCGCAAAAACCTAATGGCCTATTGTGACATACCAAAATAGGCATGAGGTACATAATAATGATACCTATCCTCAATGGCCTCTTAGAACAAGACACAAACATGGTCTATTATCATACAAGGACCAGGTAAGTCTTATAACCACAAATATAAACATAAATCTCACAATAACCCTCACAGAAAAGGGAAAAATGGTCTATAGGATCATTATAAATATTATAGTAATAATAGAAAACGTCTAGTGACATCATTATAAAACTGTTTGACCTCTGTATCTGATGATTGAAAGCACCATTATCTTATAACATTATCACAAATATATCATTGACCAAATCTTTAAGCAAATGATAGGAAATAAAAAAATAATGTATGTAAAATTGGTTTGGGAACATTTTTAGATCGATCGTGGATTCCAATAGGTTAAAATTCATACAATTTTCAGGAGTCAAACATCACTCCGTACATTATAAACAAAACTCTATATCTGACCTAAAAACCTCAAGTTCTGAGTTGACGTACACGATTACTGACTATTTGGACTAGTATTCTCAAATCAGAATTTGCTAGTAGACAATATTGGTAATACAACCCATGGTCAAAGAAATGTCGTAAAAGAAATTTCGACAAAAGATACCGACAAAATATATAACAACTGTCTTAAACCAACCGCCAATATTCTGTAATCTTGTAAATATACATTTTCCAGTCCAGAAAATAAATCTCCAAATTGAATGAATTTATTTATTATTGTTGTAAATTAATCTTTCGAGGCACTTTTACATGTCAATATTTTCTTGATCAATATTTTAAAACTAGATGGACCTCTGTAACAGTCAAAAGGAAATTGCTATAATCACCATTTTTACCTAATACACGAGTGATTTCATCTTGTTCGAATTAAAAGACAGGAGAACTATTAAAAACTTTGAAGCCGTTATGGAAAGAAAGAAAGCAAAATTGATTTATTTGTCACAGAAACACGTGAATAAAATAAATTGAATTTTATAAAATTAATAAAAATAAATTGATTATTGGTGAAATTGATCATCACACTTACTAGATTACCATAAAAAACTAAAAACAAAAAGGCAATACCAACAACATTAAAACTACGGAATTATTCTGATCCTTTTCAACATAATGCCACTCCAAAACTAGCAAAACTCGAAGTAAATAAATAATAGTTTAAAAAAACTAAAAAACACGCTTCCATGGAAACCAAACTAAAAAGTACAAAATAATGGAAAAAAAGCGTGGGGTGCTTTTAAGGTATTTTTTTTATTGATATCAGGCACCCCACGCTTTTTTTCCATTATTTTGTACTTTTTAGTTTGGTTTCCATGGAAGCGTGTTTTTTAGTTTTTTTAAACTATTATTTATTTTCAATTTTTTAGGGTATTTCGAATTTTGAGACGTATGTCAGCGTAGTTTGTGACAGTTTTTTTGCTGTCCTGGTAACCCTGGCAAGGATAATGGCACAAATTTATGAAATTATTGCATTGTCATCAGTCCTTGACAGGTGTGCAAAGTTTGAATGAAATCTGGTCGTTTAAAGTGGGTCAAAATCGCACTATAAGGAGTCGGTTACAAACAAACATACAAACATACAAATATACAAACATACAAACATACAAGTGAAGCTAATATAAAGCGTGTAAAAATATAATTTTGCAGTAAATTGATTAAAAAAGAAAAAACAATGAAATCTAGAAATAATCATATTCACAAAATATCCCAACTCTACAATCATTTGTTACTATTCACGTAGCGAATATCGTAGCACTAAAAATCCTAGCATACAATAAAGATCTCGTAGCAAATGCCTTTATCTAAAGTATCAGTCATTTAAAGCTGTTTCTCATTCTTTATAAGCCCTGGAAGTCGGCTTATGTCTTGAAGAATTCATAGCCCGACGGCTTACACTTTTTGCATATTTAATGATAGTTTTTTGCTGAAATACACCCCCTAAGATTACCTCCGCGCCGTAGAGGACTTCAGTTACCTCTAACAAAGGCAAAACTAGCTATAAAAACAAGTTTGAGCACTATTCTAATTAATATGACTAATATAACCCTTATCGCAGGGCTTAATATAGATAAGGAAAGTAACTAGACGATCTTCAAGTGTTTTATCATATCAAAATAGTTCTAATCACTATCTACGATAACCTCAAGCCCGCCAGAAAAGTCACAAACGAATTTTACAAAGCATTAAATGTCATATACGCAAGTTTGGACCTTAAAGTGAAAGAGTTAGATGGTAAAATCGCACGTGAGCCCCGTAACTAATTTTTTG
Organism: Aporophyla nigra; assembly: GCA_947507805.1. Taxonomy (NCBI): domain Eukaryota; kingdom Metazoa; phylum Arthropoda; class Insecta; order Lepidoptera; family Noctuidae; genus Aporophyla; species Aporophyla nigra. The sequence continues at coordinate 16,526,161 of OX382313.1, read as the reverse complement.
ATGCTACGTTCATCATAGTAGCAGCGCCATCTCTACGAATTCCAACAAAATTTTTCACTGAACCATTTTCTTATAAGAACTACACACACAGATGCAGCCTGTATGCACGCAGCACACACCCTCGCGTTTCTATACAATCGAACGCACCCACACGCCGAAGAAAAAAACGATAAAAAACTGCACACAAACACAAATTTCGTACACACACTAGACAAGGATAGAATATTCTTTGGAAAAAAATCGAATTTCAGCTCCAAAATATTTTTGAAGGTTTTTTATACATTGTTATGTAAGTTAGATGTCATTTGGATTAATACAAAGTGTAAGATAAGTCAGTAGAACTGAAATGCACAAGGTTCATACAAGCGCGGGACACTCACACAGACGAACGTGTGCGGACGACACTGCAGTCTGTCGATGTAGTAGTGCTATAGTGCGATGGAACGATCTTGAGTCGTTTTTGTGTTTCTGAACGAGGAAAGTCTCGGTGCAGAAACTTTTGTGGTTTTACAAGTGATTCATATTTAAATGTGGATATAAACTAAAGGATTATCTTCTTAATAAATTGCTGAAACAAAAACAATAAAAAGTATTAGTTTCTCCTTTAAAATCATCGCGAAAATACTTCTGAAAGTGTAAAACTGTGAAAAAAATTGAGTTTTATTAGTAAAGGCAAGTAAACATTTTCATTGACTAAGGCTAGTGTTAATGATTCGAATTAGCAGCCATTCCAACCAAAATTCCCTTATTTTTCGGTACATTTTTTTTCACATTTACGAGTGCCAGCGGCAAGTATCAAGACCGGCCGAGCGCCGGAGCTCGGTCGCAGTAAATACAAGGTAATGGCTAAGTACGCACGCCGTCTAGTACGGTGTGCGCGCTCGGTGCAGTCCCGCCTATGCACAATCGGTGGAGCGTCGCATTTCCGTTCCCGGCACACAACTGGACCACAACACGCGACATAACCGCTAAAAACCTCCGAAAAATAAACAAAAATATCTAAAAAAAAATTGACCACAGACTATATTTTACTAAAAAAAATATTCATATCATCGCGTAGTGGTTTCAACAAAAACAAAACAAAATCTAAGAAAAAAATATTTTGGGATTTAGTGAGTTTTTTCCGAATTTCTCCTCGTATTTAAGTGCGGCTCACTTCGCTGAGATGCAAGACACATATCACATGGAAACTTAGGACCCGAACTATATTTTTATTTAGTATTAAATAAGTAATAAAAGGAATATTTTTGTGAAAAGTGACTGTCGTGATGTGTTACAATATATTATGCTGTGACAGTGTCATCGCTGTGAAGTACGGCTGAATGGATTTGTGATTACATGAAGACGTGACGCCGATTTGTTATTGCAACTTTTTTCTTTTTTTTACAAAAATTACTACCGAAGTGTCAAACTGGACGGAAGAGGAACCGGCCACCTCTGACGCATGTGAGTACAATTTGGGATTTACCGCGTTAAACAAAGAACTTTTTTTGAATTTTCAAAGTCAATAATGTGCCCTTAATCTTGCGTTCTCCTTGACTTAAAGTGTTGTTAGTGTGCGTGCGATGCATATGTAAACGCATGCGTAACGGTCGCTGTGTGCGTGGAGTTCACGCACATTTTTTTGTGTTTTCTTACAAGCTCCCCACCACTCTCCCCACCTATACTCGTTATCGTTTATCTGTCCCACTCTTTTTCTATGACTACGTCGTTTTACATTGCAACGTTGTGTTAGTGTGCGTGACCCGCACGTGTGTGCGTTAATAAATTGCAACCTATATTTTGATCGAAGGCCAATGACGGCATAGAGAAAACGATTCCATTTTCAAATTTCTTTTAGATTTCTATTACAGAGCTGTCTAAACCGAAAAAGCAGTTGATATCTTTTCAAATTTGGAACTTTAAACTTTTTTGGCAATGAATTTTTGGGATTTACGAAAAAAACTTTACTAAAAAGGTTAAATAACTTTGAATTATGATTTTTTATTACTCCTATATAATAATAAAAACGAATATATAGCCAAAAAAGCGTTTATTAGTGTAATAAATGAGTTATTATCGGTGCCACGAAGCTCTCCGCGGAATTGTAGGCTAAAATAAAGCCGTCGGAACTTTGACGTGCGCTTCGCAATACATTTTTTTGCTTAAATTAAAGTAAATTCATTAATTTATAGATAATGTTTTACATTATTCATTTGATTTTGCTTAGGTTTATACGGATGTAGTCTACAACTGATATTAAAGGCTTGTATTGTAATATTTATTTGAAAAAAAGCGGTTAATGGTTATTTCTAATTAATTAGAAACATAAACAAAGTATTTTGTTACGTAAAAAATAAGTCGGTATTGGTTATAGAACAAATGCCTAAAGGAGAGATATATTTTTTTTATTTCTAACAACAGATCTAATACATTTACCATATTTTATAAACCCTTTGATTTCCTTATTCAAATGAAATGAAATACAGAACCAAAGACCATTTGGTTAATACATCAGACATTTATCAGTGTTTGACAAAAACATGTTATTTATAAATAACAAAAATAAGGTCATTTGTATTCAGGAAGTAATGTACTTATGCATTGACACATTCATATGACCTATATTTTATCGTCACTGAATTAAAGATCTTTTTAAATGTGAAAAATAATCAATTAGGTACTTATTTTTTCAATAACTTTGAATATTTTACTGATAAAAACCTTTTTATCACTATTATATACAAAGTGACGCATAATTAAGTCAAATTACTAGGTATATCTCTTAAAACGTAATTTACAAGTTGATTCTATGGTTTTATGTTAAAGAGAATTGTTGTCAATTAAATTAGACCTTTACTTATAGGTCTTATTCGGTGTTTACACCGAACACCTTAGTTTTCAATATCAGCGTGACGCGTTTACCTAATTTTACTACTTTTTGGATCGGCTTCGCCCGCGTGTGTGTCAAAAATAATCCTACTGGAACGTACTACCGGGATAAAAAGTATTTTATGTGTTAATCCAAGTTATAAACTATTTGTATGCCAAACTTCGACCAATTTCGTTCGTCCGTTTTTGCGTGATTGAGACAAATAAAAAAATCAAAATTTTCACATAATTTATAGTACCTACCTACATATAAGTAGGATCGTTTTACATAAGATTCAGTGCACTTTAATTTGTCTACCGTCTTAGTCGTATATTCAAATTGAATACTTAATCAATATTGCATTAATATTTTAAAACTAAGAATAGTTTGAAAGTGAGTAAATAGGCTTCAACATAATCATTAGCTTCTCCGCAAAAACACAGACTCCAGACACAGACGACTTCGTACCCCGATAGTACCTTCTATTTCATCTAGGTACTAATTACATAACTAGAAAACCAATAATACGTCTCTCTACAATATATTTCAAGCAAAATATACCTAAGTTGCAAAACAACAAAGCTCCTAAATTGAATCCTTAATTTAATTCAAACCGCCGAAAACCGCCAAAATTCATTTATGGCACATTAAGAAATTCCATCCTTCATTCAAAACGCCAAAATTCATAAACGGAACATCAAGAATTCGTACTTCCAAGTCATTCACAACATCAAAACCGCCAAAATTCATAAACGGAACATTAAGAAATTCCTTTCTCTCTGTCATTCAAAAAGTCAAAATTCATAAACAGAAGTTTAAAAATTCTTGCCTACCCGTCAAAATACCAAATCCGCCAAAATTCATAAAAGGAACATCAAGAAACTCAAGTTCGCGCCCTTCAATTGCAGTCGGGTCCTTGCGCGCGCGGCCAAGGCGAGCGCAGGCGCAGCGACTGTCAATGTTACTACATAACCTACAACCGCTATTGCCTTATGCCCGCCATCTTGCATTGAGACTCGTTTGAAGGCTACGCATGGCTGATATCTTAGTTTTAACTATGTTTCTGCTAGGTTTATGTCTATGTGAACGCGTGAACATCTCAATTTGGAATTTTATGAGGAGTTTCGTGTGATAATTTCGCTGCTGAGTTTGTTTACGCACTTTTCACTATTTTTTTGTTTAGACGTTCTTAAACTAAGAGTTTTTCAGTTATAATTGTCAACTTTCACAAGCATTTTCCAAGATTATCTTTACCTTTTTACAATCTAGGCCAAACTTTTAAGAATCTGTATTTTGGGCCTCACACATAAAATTTAAATAATAGCCTTAAAAAACTATCTTTTATAAGGTCGATTGACGTTTTGATAGTCTAGTTTATTATGCAAGTTACTAACGGACGTGGCTAGGCGGGGGTATTTAGGTGCGCCCGCGCAACGGCCAAGGCGAAAGTCACAATCTACTGTCGAGTCTACTTAATTTGACGATAGATGGCGCTAGGTTATGCATTAACCTAGACTAGAATTCTGTACGGTTCGGAAAACGGTCTGGACGGTGTTTTTAATTTTCGTAATCATGTTAAAATTCAAATCAAGATGGCCACCAGAGGGGTAATTGTGGAACTTTTTATCGGTAGGAATTGGTTTAATATTCATAGTTAAACAACATTCATTGCGTTATTTACGTTGCTGAGCCGACAATTTATTCGAACAAATGACGCAATGGTTTAGAAATAATCTTCAATCCCATTCTGATAAATTGTGCGTTTCACAATTAGGGTGCAGAAGGAAGAAAAGGGTTGTTAAAAAAAAAATGTTCTTTTCTAAATGCAATAAAATTTGGTCTAGTTAGAAATAGTCAAAGTATTAAATTGAATGTCGATAACGATAAAATAGCTAGAATTCTTATCGTGTTACACAATTTGCGTCATTTCCATTGTAAATGGCACTATTAAAATCCAAATAAAATAGCATTTTTGTTTTAAAAGTAACGAATTATCATTTCATAAATTTATGTGTTTGTTATCCTTTTGAAATCTAAATAATTACGTATTTATCTTTTATTTAATAAAAAACTAAACAGCTTACCTTAGATTAGCTATAATTTTTTTTTTTTTAAACTTTCGTAAGGAATTCATTTTATTACAATATTTCAGCAGATATAATGTATATAAAAATAATAAAAAAATGGTAATATTCTAGGACTCTAAATCAATATTTAATCTAGTTCAAACTATTAAAGTATCTAAACTATTACACATACAGGCTGTGTATAAAACGTTCAATGTCACAACCGACTCACTATAAGCCGCCATGTTGAATTTATTCCCGCCTAACTCTCTGATATTTATAATAGACGCCTGCGCAGTCTAGCGGTCTAGATATTGTCACGAAATAACTGTTGTGGGTTTATTTTAATACCAGTTATAATTTAAGACTGAACATGATTGCTCTTAATGTGTTTAATTTATTGTAACACATTTAAGATAAACAATAACCAATCATTCCTCTTTCCTAATTAATCCAAAAAAAAAATCTGAATGGAAAAATCAAAATCAAAAGGCATTTATTCAAACTAGACTGAGAATCGGCCATTTTGCAAACTTCGAAATTACATAAGACAGCTCAGAATGCCCGCATTTCTCAGTTACATCAAAATCAAAAGTCATTTATTCAAACTAGACTGAGAATCCGCCATTTTTCAAACTTCGAAATTACATAAGACAGCTCAGAACGCCCGCATTTTTCAGTAACATCAAAATCAAAAGTCATTTATTCAAACTAAACGGAGAAACAGCGGACGTCAAAATTACATTAGAAGCTCAAAACGCCCGCACTTCATCACTTCATAGTGCTTTAGCTAAAAAAGTAATTAGGATACTAAACCTTCCTGTCTTTGATACAAAAATATTTCTCTACTTTCCTCAATATTTCTATTTTTACAACCACTTAACGATAACATGTTTTACGAACCAAATGCACATAATAACTAAAAAATAAAAGATTTACGTCAATGAGATAAATAAGTAACTACCGTTCAATTTATTTATCAGCCATTAATTTTATCGCCATTTTCTTTAAGTGTTGCTAGAGTTCATTTTGAAGGACAAGTTTTGAAGAGAACGCATTTATTGTTCTTAGGGTTACGCTGGCAAAAATTGTAAAAATTCGAGGAAAGATCGTTTTATTTATTTAAAATGTCCAACAAAAAATATCATCATCATCAGCAGCCTGTAATGTTCCCACTGCTGGGAGTATATACAAAAAATATACTTACACAATACATCACACATAACTTAAACGCAACATAGTTTCAGTTGTCTTCTAAAAGAAACAACACTTGCATCATAATTCAATAATAGGCCTAAAAGTAAGTAATAAAAATCATATCAGGAACTATGGGGATAGCACTGCCTAAACAAACGTTTTACATAACTTGAAAAGTGTTTACCAAGAGATTCTCAAAATAAAATACAACGGAGCGACATTTTTTGCATTTTATTTTATGTATTTTTAACTGTTTGTTGCGATATTAAGTTGCTCCTTTTCAAAGCTATGGGAAATAGAGTACGTAGTCTTTGTTTCTCAGCTCTAGGAACCTCAAAATCCTCAAAATCTTATATTAGTCTTCAGTGATTAGTCTCCAAAATGTCTGTCAGTCACTCAAAGTACCATTTTATTCAACAGCACACCATTTCACGTCCAAAACAGGTGTAACAGTAAATATTAAGCGATTAAAATAAATCTACCTGCGTTCAACGGTCGTGCGGTGAATCTAGGTTGTGGACACTAGGCCGAGACAGGTGCAGCTACCCTACTGCAACCAAACCAGTCGAAATACTGGCCGCTAACGGATCTCACTATTTGAATTTCGAACGACGATATTGTGGTTTGAAAATGGAATGTTTGGGGCCGTGATGGTTGAAGATTTGGAGTTCTTGATTTGAAACTTTGTGTTTACTTTACACTTAGTACTGGAAAATTTTGATACTTGAAAACTAACTAACCAATCATGTCTACACAACGTGAAAATTTTGGGCAGAAATAAAAAGATGTCGTCTCTTCATACATAAAAAAAACTTTTTTACAAAAAAAAAAAAAACAACCGACTTCCTTAAAACACTACAAAGTGAAAAATAACTTTAATTTCGGTAGTCGGTGTCTTAGGATCTGTATTTATGGTTTTTTTGCCACCGACTTCCGAAATTTAAGTTATTTTTCACTTTGTAGTGTTTTAAGGAAGTCGGTTGTTTTTTTTTTTTGTAAAAAAGTTTTTATTTTTAAATTTTTAGTTGTGATATTCACCCTGCACTAATTCCAAACAAACAATGCATATTTATGCGATAGCAGAAATCGCGGTTGATTTCCTGTCATTTTTTAAAGAGTTCCGGTGTCTGTCTCCCGAACTCATCATCAGATCTATATGAAAATTATAAAAAAAAATTCTCCCATGGTCCCACCATTTCGGAATAAACCCCTTTCGAACAAAAAAAGAATTTTGCAAATCCGTCTATATATAACGGAGTTATGGCCGAACATACATAAAAAAATAAAAACATATAAACATCCGAATTGAGAACCTCCTCCTTTTTGAAGTCGGTTAAAAATAACTTCTAGCAAAATTCCTATCTTCCACGTTTATCAAGAGGACAATACCAAAACCAGACACAAGACATCTTTAATTTTCAGAGCTTAATTTAACCCCAAACAACGAATGCAATACAAAAATAACTAAATATTCATTTCTGCAGACAATAATAACTGTCCACAAAATGAAAAAAAATCGCAGATACCCAAAAATGAGGTCACTCAGAGACGGGCGCCGAAAGCGACGTGCGTTTTTTTTCGTCGTTCATTCGATTACTGTCTGGAACTCGGAAGGTATTGTTTTCCCTCCGTCTTGCGAGCAGATGGATGTTCTGTTTAATTACGTTGGGTCAATTTTGAGGATTCCCTTTCAATATATTTTGGGGTTCGTACTGTAAAGGGGGCGTTTGGAGTTTATTTTGAAGTTTAAAAAGTTGTTGTCATATTCTGTTCCGGAATTTTAATTCTATTTCATACTCTAATCTTACGATTCTTTCTCTTCACAGAGCTGTGGAATACCTAACACCAATCTTTTAATCATGAGAGTTAAAATACCAGCCAGGGTAGTTCAAGATTTTGTCATAGTTCTAATGTCAATACTAGATTTTATAAGAAAAAAATAAGACCGTCAGAATTCGTCAATAGTAATTTATAGTACAAACCGATCAAATTAGTTATTCGGTTCTGCTATTTGTTGTTTACTCTAAAATATTAATTTACAACAGAAACATAATTTTGCACCTCTGGGAAAAGGAATTCAGAGAAACTTGGAGTACCAAATAATTGAAAACATTATTTCTGATTCCTGAAAGCTTTATCAGTGTTACCTCTTGACAAATGATTTCCGTGGTTGTTGTTATATCTGTAAACCAATCATATTCCATATCATTAATCCAACATGACATTTGAAAGCAGATTCTCTGATCAGAGAATCTGGTCTCAAATGTCATGAACTCATGACTCGTGGTGTAACTAAACCTTAGTCTCTATTAAGGTTTACTTGCACCACAAGTCACTCAGTACATTTAGCACTAAACTAATGCCTTCTTTGGAACTTTTCTAAGGATTGTGTGCCTGGTTTAAAGATAAATGTGCTAAAATACATCGTTCTATTTCTAAGAATTGTGATAAGAAGATGAAATTGATAGAATTATGTTTTAATAACAGTGGTACATTCGATTGAGTTATGGTGTTTGGACGATCATAATCAAAAAGTTTTTTCAATTCCGTCTCAAAGAAAAGCGCGTTCAAACAAACTTCAGCTTTGTAATATTTACTATATGTATAAAAGCCCAAGTTCCTTCACCGATTGCAGTAACATTCAAGATACATAAACTCAGAAACTACTTACATATTAAATGAAAAACCCACATTGATTCTTGCCCGGATTTAAATACATAACATGCGAGGCAAGACCTTAACTATAACCGTAATAAATTTTGTTTCATGTAGATAGAAGCGTTGTTATAAAGATTGACATTTACAAAGCTAATGAAAGCTGTCATAGTGCAAACAAAATCAGTTTATCAGAAGAATTAAGTTTAATTTTCTTTTCTTCCAGCGTGTTATGACATCCGGTACTCTTAATAAGTACTTAAAACAAGAAGGCTTCCTTTTTACTTCTTAAAGGCAAGGGGATGTTATTAATTCATTAATTTGTCCTCAGAATATACCCATATAATTACGATGTGGGATCAAAACTGGTTAATCCATGTATGCCGTTACATTTTTGACGTTTCTTCAACTTTGGAACGTCGTTTTTAGAGAGAAACGGACATTCTAATAATTTTCTGTTATTCTTGAATGTTCTTTAAAGTAATCATATTTCATTGAGTGACTAAATAAACATTCTTCTTTTGAGTTCTCCTTGCTTCTAATTTTAACATCTCAACAATATAAATTCATCATCATCATTTCAGCCGCAAAATGTCCACTGCTGGACATAGGCCTCCCCGAAGCAACACCACTTCGACTGGTTCTGTGCTTCTCGCATTCAGCGGATTCCTTTGCCCTCTACCAGGTGATCGGTCCACCTTGTGAGAGGCCTTCCAACTCCATATTTTCCGGTACGCGGTCGCCACTCCAGAAACCTTTAGGCTACTTATCTCTAATGCCAAACCACTAATCATTGATTACCATAGATTAGGAACCTCTCTGTAGCAGCCTGGGGTCTGGTCTGGGGTCTTAATGGTCAGGCTCACCGTTTTACAGAGAAACTAAAACATAACTGGCAAAATGTGAGCGAACCCTTTCCAGTCCCATATAAAATCTTCTCCAAATTCCACTGATTTCAGTGCTATTCTTCAAATTAATGCGTTTTTCATTGATCAAATTAACTTCCTATTTGTTCGCTGTAAAATAGTAAACAATTTAATATATTATGCATGTGTGTTTGTAAATAATCGACTAAACTGTTCCTCACTACAATGTTGTCGCTAGTGTTGACGAATTTTTAAACAAACTATAGTGATTAACGAAATATTTTTGTGATTAACTAATTTTCTTCGTCAGATTTTGTTTATTAACTCTTCTTGACGATAATATCAAACAATATTTTGCTGGAAATGGAGCTCAATTTTGAACCTAAAAAACAAACATACAAATTGCAGTTTATAGCTGTAACTGTATTATCTGCTTACCCCTGAAAAATACAGCATTTTAACCAGGATTCCCAGGATAAATACCCAGAGTAAATACAGTGATGAAATAATATAAAACTTTAAAGGCCACGATGTTCAAAATTAATGTTGAGTTAGACGTTCCGCTCGGGGCAAAGAGACTTATAAAAGTAATGAAATAAGTTACTATTTATCCACAAACATGTAGAGACAGAAACCTACATCAAAAATAATTGCAATAAAAAACTAAGGAACAGACTACATACATATACATGGCTTAAATTTGTAGATTATTGTTAATAATTTGCAGGCCCAGTCCAAAATCTGAAACAGAGACCAGTCATTTGGGTTTTTCATCCAAAACGACAATAAATAAATAGCCCAACTTTTCTAAAATCCAATAATAATTTCATTAACAACCACAATCACTGTAAACATCAACTTTCAAGCCTTAAAAACTATTTAAAATACGAAAAACGAAAACCAAAAAATAAAAACAACAAAAAATTTAATACGAAACCGCGCAATTTCAAGTAGCGAACTAAAATCAAAATGGCGGGCGCGGATCAAGTAATATCTAAGTATCGTACAAAATAAATTCTCAGTAAAAACTGATGCACCTCATCCGTCTACAGTTTAAAACGAGAAACAAGACTTACAAAAAGGTCTTGCCCGGTTCTAAGGTATACTCGTTTGTTGCCTTTCCGTTTTTATTTATTCTATGGCGTTCGAAATAATAAATTCCTTTTTTAAACTTTGTTTGACATAAGATTTCATTTCAACATTCGATATAGGGAAGGCAATACGTTCTAAAATAGATTTAGCTATTGGAAATGTCAATCAGCGTTTAATTAAACCGTAAAAACGTCGAAGTTACAGGGATAAACGTGGTTTCGCCCGAGTAAAAGGCTTTCACTGAAATTTGATGTCCCGTTTTGGCGACGAGGTGGAAACCGGTCGACGTGACCTACCCCACTCGCGTATTCCTTACGGTAAGGCCCAAGTCGGCCGAAAAATAAGATGCACGAAAGGATACTTGCCCTTTCCTTGTGCATTCATGGGTTCCGTGCAAAAGTTCGGATATTTTGGTGTATTTTCGGATGATTTGACTCACTTTTTGTGTGCCTATTTCAGGGTCAAAGATTGTGATTTATTTTTCTATCTAAATGTAATCTGATTGGGTTCTTATTTGGCACACTTGTGTAGTTTTGATGACAATACAATAATATGAGGGTGATCTGATGATGGACTTTTGGACATAAAGGAAGACTATTTTTATTTAAATATATTTGTACATTAGCTTCGGCTCGCGGCTTCGCCCGCGGGGAAATCCGAAAATATCCCACAGGAACGTGCTATCGAGACAAAAAGCTAATTAAAAAGAATAGCAAATTACACCTTATAAAATTAGCTATCTGCCAGTGAAAGATAGACAGACAAACAAAAATTTTATATATTGTTTTATGTTTGTTACAAGCAGTTTGATTTCTAATTAGTAAGATTGAAGCCAAATTATAACATCCTAAAAGACTTAGGCATAACATACAACACTTCTCTCTAGCCAAAGTTATTCTGGATAAAACCATTCTTGCCAAAATCTACTTCTCAATAGATAAAAGCTTTCTTTCACGTTACCATTTTTTGCCCCATCTTTATCATCATCAACATCTCTTCAACCTTTATCTACTGCTTTTCATAGGACATCCATCTTGAATTAACAGTCCATTCACACTTATTTTATCTCTGATTTTGCGTCACAGTCAAAATCAAAGTTACCTTTGTTCTCGTTACAATAAGGTTGCTGTTAGGTTGCTGCTGTCACTACTGTTAGAAGTAAAATAACTTTGAACCAACTGTACCTTATTCCCAAACTCAACCCATCAACCTACTAACCATATAGATCACCGCATTCTATTTTCAAACTTTTCTAATGCAGAGTATTAGCCTTTTCGCACGTGTCCAACATGAAAACAGTTTTATCTAAAATTCTAGTATTTCCCGCTAAAGTCTCGATATTTATGAGATTGACATTGACATGCTTCTAGTAATCTAGTAACCGGGTAGCCACACCTGTTGTCGAAGAAGGTTTGTCCTTGAATGACTAAAGATCGGAGAAAATGTAATCTACGTTATATTTTTCATCTTACTTAGTTATTGACTTTCCTATTTAGAGTCTTGAAAAGGTTATTTTTTGAGTCTTTTCAAAAACGGCAGATATCTTCAGGAGTGTTTATTTTACTTGGGTAAATATGTATTTAAAATGTAATTCTATGTCTTCTTCCAGATTTATTTTCATAAATCTGTAGATCACTCTTTTTTATCACACTGATTGAACAGCCTCACTCTATCTGTGTGGTTCCTTGCTTAACAGAGCATGTATGGACTTTAAAAGAGACTGTGATTTCTGAGTTTGTTTCGGCCATTCTTCTCAGAGTAGTCGGATAGGAAACTCCGAGCTCATCTTGTTGTCAAAAATATGACTGACGTGTAAAAGTGTTTGGTATAAATATATAAACAGAAATAATATCATCCAAATGTTTTATCTTTTCATGATTTTCGCAAACACATACGGAATGAAAAACGTATGACCATTTTGAAGGATTTCTTTTCTTTGTCATAATATACTTAACAAAAATCAAACCGTACTGCAGCCGTGTGGTGAATTTTGGCCTAATCCCTATCACAGAGAGGATACTTGTGTCCCAGCAGTGGGAACAATAAAGGTTATTTATACCTATGACAACATATATAAAGTTTTGAAACTGTGTAAAAAAAATACAAATTTTGACAGCGAAAAGTTAGCAAGAATTCCTTCAAAATTGCCTATTTTTCATACCGTTTTAGTCAATGAAGCGGAAAAAGCTGTGATATTAGAAATAAGTATACCGGCTCATCCCCAGTATAACGATATTAATAAATCATTATTACTAATAAAATAACCCATAACAAAAGATTTAAAAAAAACTTTTTACAAAAAAATAATAACCGACTTCCTTAAAAAAAACACTACAAAGTCAAAAATAACTTCGATTTCGGAATTCGGTATCTTAGGATCTGTATTTAAGGTTTTTTTGCCACCGACTTCCGAAATTAAAGTTATTTTTGACTTTGTAGTGTTTTTTTTTAAGGAATTCGGTTTTTTTATGTTTTTATTTTTAACTTGTTAGTTATGGTAGATACCCCGCACTAATCTAATCGTGTTATTCGTTCATTTGTCGCGCCAATACTTAATGAAAATATAAGACTTTTATGGTTTTCACATGGATCCCACTGCACGAATGGAACCAAATTAAAATGGGACCATCCGAGAAGCACCAGCTTTCAAATTAAAAAAAAAAAACATCGAAATCGGTTCACCCTTCAAAAATTATGAGCTAACAAACATAAAAAAAAATTATTAAAAATATACAGACGAATTGATAACCTCCTCCTTTTTTTGAAGTCGGTTAAAAATTAAACGAGGTTGTGGATTTCGACAGACGCGAGCAGATCAAGGTACCGGAAACTGTCAAATTTTCCCAATCAATATTGAACGTAATTCTTTAGCATTAAAGTTGAAAACCTATGATAGACATTTGACAGATTGTAGTAGCTTCAAGTGCTGGCGTCTGTAAACCATTTTTAAACAACAATTCGCAATACCATTTCGATTCGCATTCCCGTTCGTAATTGTACATCCCTGCCTTCGCACTTAGTAGGCTAGTACCCGCTGGAAGATAATCGTTCCGCCCAAAGCTACTGGGAGCTTCATCTTACGTCTTCAACAGTGGAACCAGTTTGGTCCAGACCCCAGTGGTCCATCAGTTACGTTCCTTATATTTATATCGTTCGTTATTATTGTAGGGTGAAGTGCACTGTTTATGTCCGAGTGAAAGCTGGATGAAATAAAAATAGAATTGACCTTTTCGGGAGTTGAGACTATTTTCTGAGAAACTATTTTAACTAAATAATTAATGACCTTTATCTAATATTAATCTAATAGTAGAAACTTCTCTATTTTGATGATGTATTAAAAATGTTTTTTGTTTTTACAAATTCTTATGAGTTTTGAATTTCGGGTCATACAAAGTGTTTTTCGATTTTTCGAACATGAATTTCTCAGTATCAACCCGGAGTTTGGATTTGTGGTCGATTGATGGCAAAAGGCTCGCCCCCTATTTTGACTTAAACATTAACTGTCGAATTTTCCACTTCGACACCATTTTCACCATGTATTTCACCTCTGCCTAACCCATCAAGAATTTCAGGCGTGACGATACAAATCTTCCCAAAAGTGTAAGATAATTTTGTATTACTAAACTACTTATAACTTTAGAGAAAATAGGCGATAAGGGAGAATTTAACACGAGCAAAACATCTAAGTTCAACCTTGACATTTCCTGTAAAGATTATTATATTTTACGTGGGAGGAGAGCCACTCGCGTGTTTACGTGTTCGAAAAATCAATACTTAATGTAAGAGTGAGACTATCTGTGCATCTCCTCAACTATGATACAGTTAAACATATTATTACGCGTGTATTCCTCTAAGAGGTAAACAGGAGTGTCCATGAAGTTTCTGGCCCGTTATTTGGAATTGGCGATTAGCCTCATTTCTTGACTGACCGTCTCCTTGATAAATTGCTGCCATCTAATCTCTTCACCACCCTTGGTTGACTGGTAGAGAATGCCTAAGGCATTAAGTTCGCCTTTGTACCTTTTTTGTGTGCGAGAAGTTTATTGCGAAAAGAAAAGATTTATAAAAGAGTAACGTTGGGAGTTCCACCCCATTCTTCTCCATATGAAACTATCTTTTGGAAGGTGCAAATAGAATCAAATTTATTTTTGTATAAATTTTGAATTTTGGAAGTGCCTTTTATTTGTCTATTTGAAATAAATAATTTAACCTTGTCAGGGATAGATAGAGGTATTCAGTAATATACTTCATATCACTAGTTAGATTAGCTGCTGTGAATATCCCAATAAAAGTAAAAACTTAATTATACTTCGCTCAACCCAGGGATAGAACCTCAGTAAAGTCACGCTAGAGTGATCACTTATCTGCATGGTCCTCACATGATCTGGACTAAGATAATGCCTGGACATAAAAGAGACTGTGACCTCTGAGTTAGTTTCCGGTGTATTCCTTAGAGCAGTTGATTAGGGAACACCGAATCCTTCTAGTTTTAAAATATTATGAGTTCTTATATCAGTTATAACTAGAATTCCTGCCACCTCTTGGAAGCCTCAATCAAGTTACTGGAACATTTATTTAATCCTGGTTTGCACAGTCAGCCTATAATGTTCCCACTGCTGGGACACAGGCGTCCTCACTCCGAGAGGGACTGGGCTGTAATCTACCATACAGGTCCAATGTGACGGGCTTATTGCGTAACGCACATAAAATGACAGTTGTTCTCAAAGGATTTGATTTTGACAGTTCATTCACGTTTCATTCATTGCGTTATTTACGTTGTTGAGCAGACGTATTCTTCAAAACTATGAAGAAATGACGTGTGGCGTCGGACTAAACGAATAGCACCACCCTATTTCTTCCCGTGGGTGTCGTAAGAGGCGATTAAGGGATATCCTAGAATGGGCAGCGGCGTTCTCTATGCATTGCAGACTATCATACTGTGATCGCAAGCCCGCCTGCCAAGCGTGGCGATCATGGCAACCCCCCCCCCCCCCCCACTTTGGGGAAGGCCTATGTCCAACAGTGGACGTCTTTCGGCTGAAATGATGATGATGATTGTGATTGTAAGTGTGACGCATTATGGTTGCTGCACTCTGAACCAAAACTTGAACGAAATTTGGTAACCATTTCGTCGAAGTTTTGGTTCTGGGACATACCGGATTCCTCACTTTATAGTTTTGTGCATTTAAAACAAAAACAAGTTTAAAATGATAATAAAGTATATTCCTTGATATCGATACGCTAAACCTTGATATTTAATGCCACTGTTAACTTTTGAACTTTAGGGTTTAATGTCAATATTTGATCTCGAAAGAATGTTTCTTTCTTAAATTACAGAAAAGCCAATTATATTTTTTAACTTTTTGTGGCACTTCCTTATTGTTGGATCTCACTCACCGTAAAGACAGGAAATGTTTTTTTTTTTCGAATTACTTTTCAAAAAAATCATAAAATACACACATACTGAGTGCAAAAAGCCTTGTATTCAGCCAATTAAAGTTTATTGTTTTTTCATTACTTGTTGTCAGGGCCAAGGGACCAAAGACAATAATTATTGCGTAAATGTTACGAAATACTTTATGTAGTACTGTATAAATCATAATTTCCAAGGAAATTCCTACATTTCACGAAACGTTTCTATTTGCTTAAATATGTTAACACATATTCTTATTCTGTCGAACGGTACTGAGAATTCAATAAATTCTTGTAATAAAATCGATAGATTGACCTTCAAAGAGAAAGTATTGATGTTGTTACTATTTTTAACATATCTGCACGACTGCGAAGCAAATTTCAAGGTCTTGAATAAGGATGACTATTTAAATAAAGGAAGAAACGATGGATGGATTATGTGAAACTAATTGTGACCGGTACCCTAATTTTGTAACACACAATCTGAATCCTATAAATGGATATAGCTAAAACATTACTTCATATGTTTGAGAAATTTGTGTACCTACTCAAAAAAATAAATAACGCAATGAATTTTGTTGAATTGTCAAAATTAGAGCCATTCTTACTGTTAGTGTGTTACGCAATTACCCCGTTGAAAGAGGGTAGATATGTGACATGACGGTTGATAGAGATGGGTGGAAGAAGAAGACATAATATGATGCAGAGGCCACAACTGAATTAGGGTGAAGACAGAAGGACCATGACTGACCAAGAACATAGTTCAGAGCTTCCCACTGTAATGGCACAGTTTTAAGTTATAAAAGACAGAAAATTGCATTTTTTGCAATGTGTAAGTACATATTTATGCCAGCGAATACTAGTGTTTTAAGAACACAGAAAGATGCCATTTGAAAAATTCATTAGGTACTTTTTAAGTACTAAAATCCTTCAGAAAATTTAAGCAATTTGTTCTTGAGTTATTACTAAACTTAAAATAAAAAAATAACACACGCACAACTTTATTTGTTACATAATGTAACATAGGCCGGTAACAGGCTTCGTCACCCGAACGCAGAAGCGTGTGTTCAGTATGTATGCGGGACAAAAAACAAAATGAGAGCCGGTGAATGGCCCCTTGCGCCGGAGTGCCAGGGCTGACCAATGGGAAGACTTCAAATGTTAGAACACTCATATTTTACAGGTACACTATTGGGAGCGTGTCTTTGGGTTGATTTTGAAGGTTTTTAGGCCAAAACTTCATGACTGCAATTTTTTTAGCAAAATTGTTTATAATGAAACAAAAAGTAATATTAATTATAAAACTACGTATAGTGTAATAAAATTTTAATACACAGGGCTTATTTATGAAAAGATAGTTCTTTTTGTAAGTTTTTCTCACTGACATTGGGGTTTGACAGCTTTAACAAAGACGGAATATGTCAAACTGTTATATATTTTATTCATTAGTTTTATGTTTTTTGTCGAAAAATCTGGCTTGGTTTTGATAAAAAAAATGTGACAAGAATAAAAGAATGAAAACTGCATAAAGAGTACCTAATTTATTGCACATAATCATGAATAAAAAGCTCCAGTCAGATATTACAACAGACATCGAAATTCAAACGATTCCAAACTTCTTCTTTTTTTAACTGACCATCATTTGATGTATTGATATTCCTGTCATACCTCTTTTAGTGATTTCAAAAAAAGAACGCTTAAAATGGCGATTGGACGATCGGTTGTGGCAGGGCAGGTTTCAACAGGGCTGGCCATTACTGATGAAACTAAGATTATAAATGCGGCTACTGATAGAAAATAGCTGTGATAATTATAGTCTATACTCAGAAAATGCTATAATATGAGGGCTTCACAATATTTCATTTCTCTTAAATAAAACAGATACTGAACTGAAAAATTGTTATAGAAGTTAGGACTTTTGTTTGGCTTCCTTCTCAGAAATGTATCAAACTCAAATTCAAAGCATTTATTCCAGTTAAACTCTTTTGAATTGTTAAAAACTCGGCTAGTTAATCAGAAAGTTGAAGTTAGTTCCCAATTCCAAAACGTAGGTATATGGAAAAAAAATCTCGCGAATACTGAAGTATTATATTTTATTTATTCAACGTATGAAAAATGTATGTAGACAACTATGTTTACTACGTATATAATTAAACAACAAACTATATACATTTAATTTAAAAACGCAGTTTGCGTACATAAAATGAACTGATTTCTATACATTTCACACTTCCTCATAAAGAACTCATCTGATTTAATACTCTGACAAATTCCTCTATTCGTTTTTTTTTTATTGTAGTTAAAATTTTTTTTTTTTTTTTTGTTTTGAAAAAGTATACCAGCGTTATTTGTAGAACCTGTCAATCTTTATAGACGAAGAATTAAATCGTCTAAAACTGAAAACCTGCATGACTCAGTCTTGTATATTTAATTCATGTAATCTTCTCTTCGACAGCCCTACAACCATGCGTCAGCGCGGGCAGTTTGACAGCTTTTGAGTCGCGTTCGCTTTTTGAATTGTGGGCGTAGAGTATCTTTTTTGATTCGATTGGCTTAGGTTGCCAGTCATTCTACCTAGTTTCTTTTTTTTATCTGTACAAGTTTTGTTCATTAGTCAGTATGGAAAAACAAATGACATGTATGTGGCTTTTATGTGGTCACAATGAGAATGATGTTGAGTAATGCCTTTTCCATCAAACTATCAATAGGAATGTTTTACTTATAGATTTTAATTTGAAACATTAAATGTATTTCATGTTTATGTTAAGTCAGAAGATAGCTTGTCAAACCAGCTCTTCTAAAAACTATTGCCCTCCTTCTACAGCAACATAGTCAGCCTACGATGTAACCACAGCTGGGACAATGTCCTGCTCGCCGTGCGAGAGAGTGGACCATAAAAATGGAGTTGGTATACGTCCGTACATGTACACCCATCCATGATACAGCCGCGGCAAGTTAGCTTACCCTGATCGATCGACCTGGGCGATAAACTTTTCTGATTACATTTTAATCCCGAAGATAAATGTAGATATCTACTGCTCTCTGGTTCTGGATCTTAAAGCTGAGATGATCTTGTTGATTGGTCTAAAATACGAACAAAGCTGAGTGTTATTCCTAGCATGAACTAACTATAGAGTCATGTGGGGTAAACGTACGCATTTTTTAATTAATTGCTTCCAGAATAAAAGGTTTTGTTAATTTAAAAGAATAAAACTTTTATTCTAATGTTATAAACATTTGTGAAGGGAAACAAAACATAAAATTACAATTCTAACGATAATTAATTTTTTTACTTAATTATTTAGTCAACAAGGGAAATGCGGCTTTTTACCCGCATCGGTGGGAAAGTGTCCGCACGCCTTCGGTTAAGTGTACGCAACGCCAACAAAGTGGACGCACGTAAACTTTATTTGATATTGCACAATGATCACATGTGAATTTGCCCTCCTCGAAACTGGTACAGGCGTTGTGCCACCAGGACTTATAAATTGAACACTCAATCCACTCCTCAGTATTTTCTTCGATGTAACGGACAGTAGTAATCTTGTTCTGAAGATATTTTTTTCTATAGTCGGTAGGTGCAACTGGAAATTATGTTCAGCTTGCATTTATTTTTCCTCGAAAAATAATGAAGGGTGAACATATGGACGGAGCTCCGGCTGGTAGCATTGGCAAGACATCTGATTCTGGATTCATCGACGCGGACTTATATTTACAGTAGTAGTAGGATAATCCTATGCTACTGATTATTGACAATCATTCAAGCCATAATAACCTGCAAGCTACTCTGTATTGCAGAGAGAACAACATCGTTGTACTTACATTGCCACTTCACAGTAGTCACAAAATATAAGGGTGGACAGGAACATTTAAAGTCGTCTAAAAAATCTGTATGTAATTGAAGCTGATAAATGGATTGCACAGCATCCTGGTAGAACTAGTAACCAATACCAAGTGACTTATATAATCGACAGAGCACATAAAAAGTTGCTACTGTAGGTAACGCAGCTTCAACATTCAGTGTCACTGGAATATATCCTTTGCGTAGCTTTAGTTTCAGACGTTTCCTAAAAGTACTCTCATCGATTCTAACAATTCCTGCGGCTTTTCGTTTTGATTTTCCCTCTTCTATCAACTTTTTGGGTTCATCAATCTGCTCTTGTGTACAGACTTTCCAGTCAGGACATTTCCTTATATATTTGCATTTTCATTCTAAATGGCAATAAAATAAAAATATAATGGGGTAAGTATACGCATTTTAATTACTGCGGACACTTACCCCCGGACACTTACCCCATCGCATCAAAGCAAATAAAAATAATAAAATTGTGAAGTATGAGTTACCTTAGACAAAATACATAGATTCACACAAAATATTTATTAATTTCTCCTGTTCCTAGTCACTTTGTTATTCAATCAGACTAATAATATGTCTTTAGCATGCAAATCAATTTCAAAGAAATAAATAACAATCCGTGGAAAAAGCAATATTGTCGCGTAAGTTTCCATAGCACTGTGAGGCAAACCTGTGACGCAGTCCTCTAGCTTAGTGGTCAAACGCGATCTAAACGCGACAGGTCTCGACCTGCTGACACCCGTGGCATACGCACAATATTCACTGCGGACACTTATTCACTGCGTACGTTTACCCCACATGACTCTACATTTCCACCGATAGCACCAATATAAGGTCACAATTTTATCAGTTCAATAAATGCTTTTTATGACTCAGTATGTGTTAATATTATGAGCGATTGAATCGTTCGACGCACTTATTGAGGTTGGTGCACCGTTCCTACACATATACGTTTGTTATTAAATAAATAATAAGACCATTATTATTCTGAGATTGATTTATTCAAATGTATTTACTGAAAATATATTTTTTTTGAATGTTTACCACACATTTCCCACGTAAACATTGTCCTTTTGCCTCACACTTGCTTATTAAGACGATTTCAGACGCTTGACTTTTTGCTTATTTTTGCATTTCAAAGATCTACCTACAAAAATAAACATTTCTTGAGTATATGAACTCAGAGGGTTATATTTATGGTCACCAAATCACATGAGACCTGGAGTCTTCTAGGTTTGATCCAACTAGATTCAAAATACAAAGGGCTAGTCTACACCCAAGTCACACACACCTAAAGCCAAGAGATCTATTCTTATCCTTACTTAACATATTAATCAGTTAATTAATTAATTATTAACAAGCAACAAGTGAGGAAGTGACAATGACGTATAGTCAACAATAAAATTAGTAATACAATGATTTTACATACGGAATTCCGGTGTCCGTCCGTATGTTTGTCAACAACTCAGAAACGCATCGGGTTAGTAATTTATTTTAATGATGCATTCGTTATTTATTAATTCGTCTGTTGAAGTGGGATTTTTCTAAAATATTTACTGTTTCGTTGTGTTGAATGATGAGGATGTAAATCCTCTTGATAATGAAATGTGCGTATGGCTGACATATTGACAGATTGTAAACTAAAAGCCAATTGCATAATTAAAAACAAAAACAACCGAGTTTCAAATTCGTATACCTTCATTAGCTAAGTAATTTTTTGCCCATTCTTCTCCATACGAATCTACCTTTTGGAAGGGGCAACTAGAATCAATTCTATTTTCATGTAACAGTTGACGTTCAAAAGTGCCTTTTTTGGGCCTAACTGAAATAAATGCTTTGATTTTGAATTAACAATGACAGGAAGAATAATAATCGGGGAGAATAGTATCGTAAACATACACTAAGTGGAAAAAACCTATTATTGAAGTTAACTAACAAATCAATCATCATAACTTGACCAAATTTATACAGGACCACTCGATAACTTCAAACACAAGAAGAATTTTACAAATCAGTTTTTAAATAACGTAGCTCTGATGTAAACAACATAAAAAAAAATCGGTTAAAACGTTAAACATTTATTTACAATCCCTTCTCAGTGATAATCAATTGAAAAAATATCATACCTATATTTTTTAACAGATAAACGTGTTCTTAAATTAAATATGAGTTCTAAATTCAAATCTAATGTCAACTAAATGCGGTTGGTTGACGCGCCGAATGGTGGAAGTTTTGTTAACTAATCACTGAGGGCCACATAAGATTCAAATTAGGTCGTAGTCGATTTACTGATCACAGACTTGAGCCAAATAACTGTTTTATTTGGCTATTCTACCTGTATTTTACTAACAAATGTTGGGTTTGGCTTCGATTGGTTGAGAAAACACATGAATTCAGAGCAGAAATTAGAGAGAGATTTGCAGTACTTATTTTTACTCATTATTTGCTGCACCGTTTGACGTCATCACGTCAGCGCCGGCTATCGCTGAAAACCAGCGCTAGGGCTCTGCCTCGCATAGGGTCACAGTATTATGCTGAGCGATGGCCATTTTGCGTGGATGTGACGCATGTTTTCCCCCAGATTTTTTTGTGTTGGTCTTTTTTTGCGTCATGGTTGCCGAAAATAAACATTTTTTCTTTCTTTCTAAATTCCATCATCTCCCGATTTCCAAAGAGCGAAATTCTTTTCCTTCCTACAAACTCACACAGCCATACTCATTTCCTATATTTCCTTAAGTATATCAAAATATTAGGTAGCAAAGCTTTTGACCTGGTTGAGTCACCAGGCTCCCATAAATGAAGGCAAGATACTGCCAACCAATGTTCAGAGTAGACATGTTATGTGCTCGTCAAGTTCTCTGTTTAATACGGAATAATTTCAAGGGTATATGCTCTGGTTCAGTCACCAAAAGAGATGAGTAACTGATGAACCGAGAAATGAACTGTTTACATACATACGTACATAAACTCACACCTTTTTCCCATGGAGGTATTTTATTTATTTATTTATTTGCTAACATGTTAAACACTCATTAGTAGGCATGCATTAATATTTTATGACAGTATTAAGACATGCACCCTGTAAGGGCATTGCAAATTTCACTTACTTATCAAAGTGTAAATTATTGAATTAAAATTAGACTAAATTAAAAATTAAAGGTAGACTGAAACCACAGAAAGCCATCTGCTACGATCCTTACAGACTCTTTTTTGCTTCGTCTATGTTTATACATCTGTTCATACACACGCCGGTTACTAGTACTACACATCTGACCTTTCTGAAGAACATCACAAATAAGGTCACTCTATTCTCCGAGAGCATCCCCTGAACTGTTTGGTTTTCGAAATCATACATCTGTTTCTTATTAAACTTCAACTATATCCGACGATCGTCGTTACTTATCTCTTTTGGTGACCGTACATGATAGACGTTCCCTTTATATTGTTATTTTATTCTAGGAACTACATTGTCTTCGCATTTTAATTTACGTATACAAAATATTGTGAAACATTTTAAAAGAGTACTCTATTGTAACTATGAAGTTTCTTGGTCACTCTTCTTCATTTGAAAATTCATTTTGGTTTTGGCGCCACTACAGTCAATTCGAGATTATTCTTTTAAATTTTGAATTCCGAATTCATTCTTGGTGACAAAATGGACAATCCCATGATTTGGCACTGACTCATCGTGCGTCATTTTCGTGTAGTAAATAAGACCTCTTTTTGCTTTTTTAAGTTTGTATGTGTGTATCTTTTTGCTTTATGTGTGTATGTAAGATTGTATTGTTTTTTAAATATGGACTTGTCTGAAATAAATTTGATTTGATTTGATTTAACGTTTAATAAAAAGTGCATTTTCTCATCCATACGAAACTATTTTTTGTAAAGGGTCTATGCTCCCAATTATATTTTTTCTTTAACCAAAATGTCAAAGTGTCTCCTAATGGCGCGCTTCAAAATAAAAACGAAGATGGAACTTTGACAAAGTTGAATAAGGGAGATTTCTAGGTTTTTAGAAAACATGAATTTGATGAAAGCGTGCCTCAGAGATAAGAGGCAGTGATCAAGTTGTTATTAATAAAAAGTAATACACTTCGAAATGAAAACGAAAGTGGAAATAGAGCCACCCAAAAACTGTCAAAAGGATGGACACCAGTAAAATTATCTTCTATTTCTTACTGAAAATCAGTCATTTATCAATATTAAAGCGTATTTTAAGCCATGCTCCTGAAAACTAACAAGTTTGCAAGGACCGAAGCAGAAGGTATTCTTTCATTTCTGCCTACCCTCCGAAGAAGAAGGAGTGAGTTTATATATGCGTGTAGCTCTATAATCACCAATACATTTCCAGCCAAATACGCGCCAATATCGGAGTTAAAAAGTCTGATACAAAAGTGCTAGAACCAGTCTGTCTGGGATTGCACGTATATACGTGCCAAATCAGGGCGACAACCTTTAGATGGATAACAACGCTCATAAGGGTACATTACTTCTCGCCAGTGTAATACTCATTTTTATCTTTGTTTTGCTACATTATCTTAACTTTGTGCGTAGTATTCTGGGTAGTAAATACTGCGTAGGACATATGTTTTCTTTATTCGGACAGTTTAATGCCGACTCGAATTCTTAATTCAAATTTATAGACGGATAAGAATAGTAGTTTTCGTTTGTTATTTGAAAATAGAACTTTTCAGTTTATTGTGAGGACCATAATTGCGTAACACACTATCATTCTTAATTTGAATCATTTTGACGGATGTTGCTAATCCATTGCTTCATGTGTTCGAGAAATTTGTCTGCTCAACAACGTTAATAACGCAATGAAAGTTCTTGAACTGTCAAAATTAAAGCGATTGCTACTGATAGTGTGTTACGCTGTTACCCTGCAGATTGTAACTGGGCAAGTCTACAAAAAAAGGAAAGAGTAATGGCCTTTATCTTTGCTTTATACGTTTAAATGATATTAGACTTTAAAATTTAAGTTGTTCGACGATGTCTTATATTCTATATCACAAGGGATTGCTATCCAAGATTCACGAAAGTTTCAAATTTGCAACTTAGTGTCTCAAAAGGCAGGTCTGTAAACCTCCAAGCCACCACATCCACGTTAAACAAGACAAATATAAAAACAGTATTCAGTATTGAATGTAGAAAAAATGTAGGTTCCTTTAGCTTTGAAGCACTTGTACATATCACTCTGTTTAGAGGAAACCTCAATACATTACTTAACACTCTACACAAGACCCAGCCGTGGTCTACATTCTCACACCAAAGCCAATTCAGTTTGACCGAATACAGCCCCAAAGAA
Organism: Aporophyla nigra; assembly: GCA_947507805.1. Classification (NCBI taxonomy): domain Eukaryota; kingdom Metazoa; phylum Arthropoda; class Insecta; order Lepidoptera; family Noctuidae; genus Aporophyla; species Aporophyla nigra. The sequence continues at coordinate 16,500,858 of OX382313.1, read as the reverse complement.
CAATAACCCGAAAGATGAAAACACCGAAAAATATGACATGAAATATTAGCAACAAGAGAGTGGGAGGAGGGAGATCGATACTCGTCGAGTGGACGATTCGACGGCGACCTATAAAACTGCTAAGATGCTGGGGTGAAATCGCCTGGGGTGGTGGTTACGGATGAGCTAAGTTTTGGATACGTTTCGGGCTAATTTATTTTAACGCGCTTGTATTATCTTTACCTGTATATTTGTAAGTATGTAACTTTGTTTGTGACCGACTCCTTTGGACTTGAATTGGGTCACTTCAAACGGTCAGATGTCATTTAAAATTTATTGACTTATCGAGGACCAATGACAGTAAAATGATTTCATAAATTTGTGCCATTATCCTTGCCAGGGTTACCAGGATAGAAAAAAAAAATTAAACACTCTTTTTAGCTAGCCGAACTAAGAAAATAAATAATAGTTTATAAAACTAAAAATTTCGCTTCTATAAACTGTATTATTTTTTAGGGTTTATTCATGTGCGTTTGTAGGCTAGAAGTAACTGTTGTTGATAAGATTAAAGAGCTCTTTTTTCTCCTATCAAGTGTTAGTTTGCAATGACAAAGTACACATTGCGTGTACTACCAAGGCAAGCCCTTATTTAATCTATACGTTAGAATTATTCCGTGTGGTGTCGGACGTAAAGAATAGCACCAAACCATTTCTACCCGTACGTGTCATAAGAGGTGACTAAAGGACTTTACTATAGAAAGGGAAGCAGCGTTCTCTATGCATTTTACCACGAGATTTGAGTATAGGAAAGCGATTTTGAACTCTCCTGTATTGGGTTGAAGATCATAATAATCAGCCTATATTGTTCCCACTGCTGGGACCCACGCCTCCTCAGTGAGAGGGAGTGGGCCGTAATCTACCACGCGGGCCCAGTGCGGGTTGGTAGATGTCACATGTCTTCGAATTTTTGGTTCTAGAACATGCCGTTTTCTCACGATGTTTTCGTTCACCCTTTTGCGAGAGGGTTTTTAGGGTTGCAGAACAAGTGCGCGAAAAAATTCTGCCACGAAGTTTGTTCGTCTTTAAAGATGCCGCATCTATCTAGATTCTTTCCCTAATCCGCGTCTATCTTGAGGGTCAAAGATCCCGAGCGTGTCTGTACGTTTTAGACAGTAGACAATGTAGACAGGCTATTTGTTTGGCTCCCAGTTCGGACAGCCACGGTGGGGTAGGGCATGGTTGGAAGATGAATATTTGGTTGAGACGTGCGAGAAATATGTTATTTTTTCGTACAAAAAACATATTTTTGGGGATTTTTTCTCTTAATTTTTTAAATGTTTATTCGGGGACTTTTTATGTTCTCTAACAATGAATATTTTTTAATTATACGCAGGACTGGACTTGTGGTGTAGTAATTTAGGACAATTTCAGTAAACTAAGGTTTCAGCTGGGCCTGTCACCGTAATGTCACAATCTGTTTGTGTTTTTGTCTTTAAGTGTTACTAACATAGTTTGTAAGTACATTGATACTAACACTACGAGTCTTGTTGGTCGAAATAAATAATTAAGTGTAATAAAAATATTGAATCGATAAGCAGTAATGTTATCTAAGTCCAAAAAAATGGCAACATATCTTTTTAACAATCCTGCTTTTTAGGTGGGTGTTAGGTTGTGTGCTATTTACGTTTTGTTCACATCTGTGGATTTTTATTCGTTACAAATACGTTTATAAGAATGACGTAAGACCAGGGTTTATCAACATTTGTTCAATTTTTCACTTCAAATGTCAGAGAGTCAATTCTCGTAATTAAAAAACGTTCAAAATCAAGTCACAAACAGTCAAAAACTTGTCAAAAATATATGAAACTCGAGGTATTTTTGTCAGATTGAGACTTAGGTCAGACTGTGAACGGTCCTATAACTAAAAGAATTGCTCCTCAGATATCAATACTTTAAAATAGGTACTCCATATCTAACACCAACTTAAAAACTCCACCTATCAAATAACATAGTAACATGACAAACAAACTGACGGATAGGCGCTAATAGTCGCCAAATTGAGGCTGGCACCACGCCAACTGCTGACAACGAGAGTGAAACGTCACCGCATGAGATGAACTTTGCTCCCGGGATGCTGGGAATACTTTCTCCATCTTTCTATGGGATCATAAGATAGGTAACATCTTTTTGTTCTTCTGGGTTCCAGATACGAGGCCAGAGGGGTAATTGCGTAACTTGCTATCAGCAGGAATAGGTTTCATTTTGACAGTTTTATAACAATCATTGCGTTTTTTACGTTGTTGAGCCAACTAGCTATTCGAACAAATGACGCAATGGAATAGAAATAATCTTTAAAACGGTTCAGATTCTGATTGATGGTGCGTTACGGAAAAAATGAAAGCCATTTCTACTGTTAGTGTGTTATGCAATTACCACACAGGTCATAAGACTATTATACTGAGAAAATTAGACTGTTAAATTAAGACACTTCATAAGCTAGACATTCAGCCGTTTAGGCTGTAACATGTACTAAAATATCTCACAAAAATAACCTCCAAACAATATAACTCTTCTTTCTAAATAAGCCTTTTATTTTGCTTACTCTGTAACTAAATAACTCCACTGACCATCATCGGTCCTTCGACAAACATAGCCAGCCCACTGCCACTTCAGTTTGCTTACTCTGCGAGCTATATCGGTAACTCCAGATCCTCTCCGGATAATTTAATTCCTGATTTTGTCCTTCAAAGAAACTCCGAGCATAGCCCGCTCCTTAGTGCGCTGAGCGATCTTGAATTTGTGGATTAGCCAAACTGTCAGTGTCCTCGTTTCGGCACCGTATGTCATTATGGGCAGGACGCACTGGTTGAAGACCTTAGTCTTCAGACATTGCGGAACATGCGACGGGAAGACTAGAACTTGCTAAATAGCTTGCTATCATCAGACGATGATAGCAAGTCGACCCCATAGTTGGGAAAAGGGGGTCCCAACTATGGGGTCGGCTTCCAGTTTAAACGGATGCAGATGAGTACCAGTATTTTACATGAAGCGACTGCCCATCTGATCCCCACAACCCAGTTACCGGGTAATACGATACCTCTTGGTAAGACTGATTGTCAGACTTTCGGGCTTCTGACGACCAGTAACGACTCTCTAAGAGCTACGAAAGACAGCTGGGACTAACGGCTTAACGTGCTTTCCGAGGCACGGAAGGGTCTTGGTATGTAAAGATGGTCACCCATCCAAGGACCAACCGCGGCAAGCGTAGCTTAACCTGAACGATCGACCAGTGCGGCTGTTATTACTTAGCCACAAGCCCTTCTTGCTAAATAGCTTTCTAATGGGTACAAATTAGTTGTTGGCATCACGCCACGGATTCTGTGTAAGTGTGGAATCTTTAACTACTTGCGTAGTAATTAATAGTTTATAGCCAAACCTGGGTGATAGACTGCCTAGGAGGATGTTGGTCAGGTAAACTGGTTGTCTGTGGACAAATAGCATCTGTATTAGAACGGATCTGAAAGAAATTTAAGAAAAGGGAATATGTCTCGTGTCTTGAAAGATAAGTAAGAAGAGAGATCAAAGGAGAGGAAATAATTTTGGCTACTTAAAGGCAGCGAGAAAGCTCGGTATAGACATTATAGACAAGTCAGCGGCAAGACATGTTTTTTTTTCTTTCACAATCCTTTTTTCATGCTAGAGATATCAATGAATCGTCGCCATGTTTTATTTCGGTGACATCAAATTTTGAAATTCGAACGTCAAAAATTCAAGTGTGATATTTGTGAGGGTTGAGGACAATCCCAATTTAAAAATGGAAGGTTTAACGACAGAACATAAAATATTAATATTACACAAATTATACGGTTTATTACTGACAAATTAATTACACATTGTCGACACAAGTGAGAACACTAGACTAATTTGAGATAATCCTCGTTTACTTGTGAGTTGAGCACGTGCTAAGCATATGAGCACAGCACGTGTTTACCACGCTACTGTGACGTCACAGACATTATGTCTAGTCTACAAGACATGCATATCGCACGGTGTAGGCGTAAAAAATGCAATGGACTGCAGTTTTTGTGGCTAGTGTTTATGTTGTGTGTTTTTGACAGATTAGGCTGAGTAGGTGTGTGTGCATTTCTATTTCTAGGCTAGTATTTTTTTTCTACATTGCATCTACATTTAAAGTGCTACAGTTTTGATACTTATTAAAATAGCGAAGTGAACTTATTTGAGCCACTACTGGATCTTTTTTCGGAATAATGAATAGGGAAGAATTTCACTTAGGGGACATAGAAAGTTGTTCCGTAGTTAAAAACGTAGATACTAATATATCATTAAAATGCAATAGAACAGAAACGACATTTTGTAGGTTAGAAAGAATCTACCACTGATACAAATGAGTGCTAAGACCTTGATTTTACTGAACTAAAACTGTGAAGGTTTCTTCAGCCTAGTCTTTTATTATACATTACAATACTGAAGAGTCTGGTTAATTATTATATTTAATTAGTAATAATGCAAACCACTGTCAAATTAATATTCAAAAAGTGTGTTAACCACTAAAAAAACATGAAACAAACCAACGCCACCAACATGGCAAAAAAACGAGCTAGTTTTATTTTAAATATTATTTTCCTCATTCACGAATAAAATTCAACACATTCAAATTTCGAACAACCGAAACTCAAAACCCACAACACACTAGCACCACCAAACTATCATTGTACAAAAAAAAAAAAAAACAAAAAGCTACCATTTTCCACGTACAGATAAAACGCCACGAAAGCTCTATTAAAAAGCAAAGTTAATCCACAATACTATCTGTAAACAAATAGTGGGCCCGCCATTTTGGCGTGCGGAAAAAAACATTTTAGAAGGCGGAACTAGGCTGGGTTTTTGTTAAAATTCCGAAGTGCGTTGGTTGGGAGGCCCAATAGCGCGAGCGGGCGTGGCTTCTCGATTCCGGTGACTTTCGACAATGACCTGTTTTTGTTCGATGATTCTTGCTAGATGCGATTCTCTTGTTTTGCTTTTGTTTTTTTGGCGTAGGGTTTTGTTAGCGTGGTTCCTGCTGGCTGTTTTTTGGGGAAGCTCGTGTTCGATTTTTGATTTTGTGTTGAGATTGATTTAAGGATTTAAGTTTTAAAAATTGTTGTGACTGACTATGTTTATGATAATACCGTTAAACCTTTTCAATGTAAGTACAATAATTTTAAATATAAATTAGTATTTATTATTCTATACTTATTGTTTTTAGGGTTTTTCAAATTTTTAAATTGGATGAAAACTGTAGCAAATCATAAGCAGATACAAAAAATAAACTTAATAAAGAAGAGAAGTAGTGTTCGTACTTATCTTGGTATTTAAAAAAATCTAAGATCGATGATGACTGGCTGGTGATAAAGGCAATTACACACCGTTGTAAAATTACTTACAAGAACTGGCAGTGGGAAGTTATTCAACTTTTACTTTTGCGTTTCACCGACAAACGTTAGAGCTGAATCGATCAAACTACTACCTACCTATATTTATTTTATAAATAGTCTGTTTGAAAGCGAAAAATCTGCATATTTGTTTACAACAATATTTATAAAAAATAACTAAAAACCTTTGAAATTAAAAAAAAAACTAATTTCTTTATAAGTAGGCCACAAAAGTAGGTATCGTGACCAAGTTGTCCCCAAACACAGTATCACATTTTGAACTCCAATACCTTTAGTATATTCTGATCTCAGATAATACAGAAATAAGATAATTAAACGAACGAAAACAAACTAATTTCATAAAAAACCGGCCAAGTGCGAGTCGGACTTGCACACCGAGGGTTCCGTACAAACCTGTAGGTATATAAGTAAAAGTTCACCCATCACGACAATCGAGTCGTAGTTTTGTTTTTTGGCTTGGTTTTATTTCTATTTGTGTTTTGTTCTGTTTATTATAATGATGTAACCAAAAATTTACGGTTTTTGCAATTTTTCCTTTATCTGTGCTATGAGACGTTGCTTCGTACCAAATTTCAAAATTCTAGATAGACTGGAAGTACCCTTTAGGTTTCGATTCCCTTGCGAGTTTTAAAAATTTGCGGAAATTTGCGGCATAACGGCTATATCTTTTGATTGCGTTAGCTTAGCAGTTTGATTTTTTCACAGCTCCAAGGGACAGTAGACTTGAGTATTTGATATAAATTTCAGCTTAATACCTCCACGCGTTCCTGAGAAAAAGGGTCTTGACAGACGGACGGACGGACGGACGGACGGACGGACAACAAAGTGATCCTATAAGGGTTCCGCTTTTTCCTTTTGAGGTGCGGAACCCTAAAAATAACTCATTAGATTGAAAGACAGAATTACAGAATTATTTTTATAGTACCTACACACCATTGCTTTTACTTGAGTTAGGAAAAGAAGAAAATATTACCCATTTGAATAAAGAACAAAACAAATGAAACAAAGAATTTATATTTCATTTTGAATTAAGAACATTGGAACGAAACAATGTAAAGATGGACGACTGACTATGTTTGTGTATTGAAGTTTCCTTTGAGTTCTCATCTTATGAAATTATTAATATTTTTCTCTTAAATGTGGTTTAATCAGCTTACTGAGTAATAATTGCTTGTTTCATTGTAAAACCGATAATTTAATAAGTCTTACAGAATTGTTAGTATCGGTGGTTCTAATGAAATCAAGATAACATTAACGATTTTGTTGTAAATAAGTTTCGTCTTTCATAAACCAGTGTTTATGAAAGACGAAACTTATTTGCAACAAAATCGTTGTCGCCCAGTGGCCACAGCAGTTCTAGGCATTTCACTAATGAAAAAATAAATGTTAAGAAAGTTCACAAATTACTCATTCTTCATCATTGCAGCCGAAAGACATCCACAGCAGGACATAGGCCTTCCCCAAGGGGGGTTTGCTATAATCGCCACGCTTGGCAGGCGGGTTGGTAATCGCAGTATGATGGTAAAATGCATAGAGAATGCTGCTGGCCATTCTCTATCAAATCCCTTAGTCGCCTTTTACCACACCCACAGGAAGAAATGGGATGCTGCTATTCTTGGCAACACACGGAACCACACATGATCACTCAACTAAACCAGCTGACATTAAATTTGACAGCGTTTATCAGTTTTCAAAACCACCAAAAATTTACCTTTCCTCTCGATGTCTCTAAGGATTAGATTGGCTACTAAGTAGGGATATGTTTGTAGAAGCAACTGAAGTCCAGTCCCAATTTAAAGAAGCTTTTCTGATGTCTCCCTAAGATCATCATCTATGTTAGTACCTCTTTTTCATCATCATCAGCAGCCTATAATGTTCCCACTGCTGGTACACAGGCTCTCGGTGAGAGGGAGTGGGCCATAATCCACCACGGGGGCCCAGTGCGGGATGGTAGATGTGACATGTCTTTTTTGGTTCTAAGACATGCCGGTTTCCTCACGATGTTTTCCTTCACCGTTTTGAGAGCAGTGATGATGAAATTATTTACACAAAGTAAAGCGCCTGCTTGGGTTCGAACACAAGTCGCGACCATTACCACTGGGCCTTATATACTTATAATATTATTGCCCACCATCTCTGCTAATCCCCAACACGTTAAAACGTCAACTTAAGTACGTTTGCGCGTATCTTACGGCAGTAAAGCGTGACGCACACCGAGCTCTTACTTTAATTAGAGCGGTCGAGGCGCGGCCGGTGACGTTGATACAATTCGGTGCCTTTTTGTATAATAGGTAATAGGTAGAACGGGCTGTTGTCCGCAACTCCACGTCTGAGCGCGTATTTTGCGTACGGGTGGGAAATCGGTTATTCGATCCACCCCAGCTCCTCGAGAAAGGCCAGCAACGCCTTGATGTTGCTGACTATCTCACGTAGGGTACCTGGGTTACCGAAGTACTTGGCCCTGTATGTGGCGATCGCCGGGCAGTTTAGAAGCACGTGCGCTGCTGTCTCGTCGTCCTCAATGCAGGCCCTGCACAGCGGACTGTCTGTAACTCCTATGACAAATAGATGTTTATTAAACGACCCATGTCCAGTTATTGCTGCTGTAACCATACGCAGCTGTCGTTTGTCTAATCGGAGGACCTGTTTTGTGAGGTGGGCATCGATGGTAGGAAGTGCTTCCTTGGCCTGCCTGCACTCACTTTGGTCCACACATAGCTTACAGTGTAGATCCCTGGTGCCTTTTTGTATTTCGAAGCGATTTTTTTTTTTTGCCAATTTCCTAAAAGCTGCATTTTTTTGCTGACACTGACAGTTTCACGCGTTCGGCGTTCAGTGTTCAGCGTTCCTTGTGGTGCTGGTCGTAAAGAATACCACCATTTTTTTTTTCTGGGTGGAGCGGGAGTGCGTGTCAGACTTTTACTGACTAAAACCCACCCGTGTTCCTTCAGTTGCCCATGTGCCAGGGTCACGGTATCTCTTTCGAACAATCTCGCGACCCTGGCAGGAAGAATACCACCATCCCATTTCTTTCTATTGGTGTCATAAGAGGCGACTAAGGGACTTACTAGAAAACGGGAAGCAACTTTCTCTATGCATTTTACCACCATACTACGATCGGTAGGGCTGGATGGCATCTTTCCAGCCCTACAGTGAGGAGTAGATCAGCTAAAACCGTAGCCACCATGGTATTTTACATGAAGCCACTTCCTATCTGCCCTCTATAACCCTGTTATTGGGTAATACGATACCTCTCCGTAAGACTGGTTGTCACACTCTTTGTGTGAGTTAAGACAGAACCCTTTAAAAAAGATTTTTCTTTGTTTGGTCTACTTACTGCAAAAATGCTGTGGTATATATCTAAATATAAAAGTTTTGTAACTATACTGCTTTAGGTAGATTATGTTTCATTTATTTATTTTTGATACTAATTCGTTACGCCACAGTTATATCCCTATATTTAGAAATTATCCTGCGTTTAGTTTACCTAAATGGTATATTAACCTGAATCAGACAACCTATTTTACCTGATATAATAATTAATAACAACATGTTTGTTAGTCATTAAAAATAAATTTAAGTATAACAAATTCCTGTTACGACTATTTAAAAAAACTTTTTTACAAAAAAAAAAACAACCGACTTCCTTAAAAACACTACAAAGTGAAAAATAACTTTAATTTCGGAAGTCGGTGTCTTAGGATCTGTATTTATGGTTTTTTTGCCACCGACTTCCGAAATTAAAGTTATTTTTCACTTTGTAGTGTTTTTAAGGAAGTCGGTTGTTTTTTTTTTTGCAAAAAAGTTTTTATTTTTAAATTTTTAGTTGTGGTATTCATCCTGCACTAATTCCAAACAAACAATGCATATTTATGCGATGGCAGAAATCGCGGTTGATTTGCTGTCATTTTTTAAAGAGTTCCGGTGTCTGTCTCCCGAACTCATCATCAGATCTATATGAAAATTATATGGGACCATTTCGGAATAAACCCCTTTCGAACAAAAAAAAAAAATTTTGGAAATTCGTCTATATATGACGGAGTTATGGCCGAACATACATAAAAAAAAAACATATAAACATCTGAATTGAAAACCTCCTCCTTTTTGAAGTCGGTTAAAAAAATGTAATTAACACCTACACTCTGTCTCTTATGTTAAAATTGTTGAGGTCCGTAACTTCGAGTTGAGTTGCATGATTACTGACGAATGCGTGCACTGACTGAACAGGTCCACTCAATCTGTGTGGTTCTATCTGCAGAAGACCGTTCCAGACACAGATCTACTCGTTCTCACATGATGTTACCAAGATTATGTCTGTAAGTGCTTTAAAAAAGACTGTGACCTCTGAGTATGTTTCGGCCTTTCTTCTCAGAGTAGTCAGATAGGAAACGCTGACCTCATCTAGTTAAAAAAAATGATTAGACGTGTAAAAGTGTTTGCACAAACCTACATACAAAAATAAATTATTTATCTGTCCCATGTAGGTAATAAGGGCAAACTTGGAAACATAATAATTTAGCCACAGATTTATTCAACTCTTTAATATATTATTTGATGACGTTCACAATGAATAACAAGGTTTTTGTAAATAGATAAAACCTTAGTACTTTTGTGGTAAAGCCCTATAAATACACAATTAATATTATTAATTTCTGTATCATGAAGTACTTGGTCTAAAGTACTTTTGGTATCAAACTGCAACCATTGGTACTTATTTGTTAATTATTAAAACTAACGCAGTTTTCCTGTTTTCAACTTGGTGCATTGTAGTTTTCTAATTAATATTAATATTTTGTTCTTGTAACCTATTTTGATAGTGTTTTACTTCTGTTTTGTTGCATTCGTGTTTGCTTTCCAGATATGATTCAATTAGTTTTTTATATTACACTGTTTTCAGTTTTAAGATCAACAAAGTCTTAGTGTAATCCACTACGCAAACAGTTTAAATGTCAAAGTGTAAAGTCTGAAGATTGGAATCAATTTACAAAACAATTTTTTTAGCGTCAAAAAGAAACGTTGATTACTTGGTACATTACTTTGCGGGCGTCCCAAATTTGACCCATTTCGATGTTCTTCCTGCTCTAATTAATATTTTATTATGCATGTAATCGTAACTTTTTATGACTTTTCATGAAATATGGTGATATTTATATTTATTATTTACTTTGACTTCAACCACGTAATTGCAATATGCATATTTTTTTATCCAAATTTACTTCAGTCGGTATGTTTAGCGCTTCTAGTGTTAACTGCGTAACACACTATCAATATGAATCTGAATCACTTTGAAGGATATTGCGAATCCACTGCTTCAAATCTTTGAACAAATTGTCTGCTCAACAACATAAATAACGCAATGTATGCTGTTGAACTGTCAAAATGAAATCCATTCCTACTATAAGTGTGTTACACAATTAATGAAAAGACATAATTATTGTCCAAATAAAATAAAAAATATCAGTACCTACCTTTTCATAGATGTAGTACAATCAAACCCACACACACAAACATATATAACAGTAATTTTCGTCCCGTCTGAATCAGATATAAAGGCAGGAGGACTACATTCAAACGATCCACTTACGTATTTTTCTTGTTAGGAAGATCCTAACTCCAGATTGATATGTCATGATTGAATCGTACGTGTCCTGCGACCTATAAACGGTCTTATTATCACACCTACTGACTTCCTCCCACTTCAGCCGGCGTAGCATGACCAATTCTATATCTATTCTACCAAGAACAAAAAAAGTTCCTTATGTATTTTTATTCTGTAAAAATTTCTATCTCATCAATAGTACCTAGAGAGAAATAGTCATCATACTTGACATCGTACTCTTGTCGACTGAAGAATAGAAACATCTCTTCTCTTCAGTTTTACACAATTTTTCTACGATACAATCTATCATTTTGTCTTCTCTTCCGTCGACAAATTCCGTTTCTATGGCGGTCATGCTACGCGTGCAGCACACGTAGCATGACCACCGTAGAAAGGGGTTTTGTCTATTCTTGGTAGAATAGAGATAGAATTGTCATGCTACGCCCGCATATAACGGTACAAATCTTTCTACAATCTTTAATTCTGTCTTTAATCTTTCTACAATCTGTAATTTTGTCTATTCTTCCGTCAACAAAACCCATGTCGACGGTGGTCATGTTACGCGTGCAGTAAATTTAGTAGTCTGGTGAATTGGTGTAGTAAATTATTATAGTTCTCTAAATACGCAGTAGACGACAGATGTGGTTTTACTTTTTTTGTTACTGTATCATTGTGTAACATAACATTTAAAACGAGTATAACTTCTGACAAATGCGTGCACTGACTGGACAGGTCTACTCAATCATCAAGGCCTGTTGGTCTAGTGGTTAGCGACCCTGACTGCTATGCCAGAGGTCGTGGGTTCGATTCCCACCCAGGACAAATGTTTGTGTGATGAGCACGATCATTTGTTCTGTGTCTGGGTGTAATTTATCTATAATATGTATGTATTTAGAAATATATAAGTATGTTTATCAGTTGTCTAGTACCCATAACACAAGCTCTGCTTAGCTTGGGACTAGATGGCGTTGTGTGATAGTTGTGGAATATTATTATACCATTTCTGACATCAATTTACATGGTCTTCATATGATCTGACCAAGATTATGAGAGTAGAGTAGTCAGATAGGAATCGCCAACCTTATCAATTTTTAAACTAAATATTATTGACGTGTAATTGTGTTTGTAAAACCACCTTACAGAAAGAAAATCATTTATCAAATCCTATCAAAATCTTTTTCTGCAGCTAAGTATTTGAAAGATAAATATTAATTTATCATCATTCATCATTCTCCTGCCATTATCCCAATCTATTTGTGGTCGGCGCAACATTTCTTATTCTTCCTTACTTCTCTATTAGTTGTCATCTCAGTAGTCACCCCCCTTTTCTAACCATATCATCTTTCACACAGTCTATGCATCGTTTCTTTAGTCTTCCTCTGTTCTTATAGCCATCTCCATTCATACGCAGAACTTTCTTCACATTTTCGTTATTCCTCCGCATCCGATCCGATACGAAAATCAATACTGATTAGCAAAACTTGTTATCACGGTTATTGTTCGTCTAGACGTCTTTACTACTAAGAACATATTGAAGGCAGACATATATAGGATCAGTTTTTCTGAATGTTATTATATAATACCCCCTTGCGCAGAAATTTTTCTTCAGTTTTACAAAAAAAAAAAAAAGGAACTTTCGCAATTTGAACTATGGCAATTCATGGTTACAATTTACGCACTGGATAAAAACTTATCCTATGAATTCCACACTAACAGAAAGAAAGATCATCATCCGCCTCTCCTTTTCCCAACTATCTCTGGGTCGCCTTCCAGTATCACCAAATACTACTGAATACCAGTATTTTACATGGAACGATATCCGGCTTGACCTCCACAACCCAGTTAGGTACTACGATACTCCTTACTAAGACTGGCTGTCAGACTTTCGGGATTCTGACAACCCGTAACGACTGTCAAATATCCACGGAAGACAGCCGGGAACAACGGGTTAACGGTTTTTTTCAATCTAGGGATCAACTGCTAACCTGCACCCTAATTTCGAAACGCACAATTTATTAGGATCTGAATGGGATTGAAGATTATTTTTAAACCATTGCGTCATTTGTTCGAATAAATTGTCGGCTCAGCAACGTAAATAACGCAATGAATGTTGTTTAACTATGAATATTAAACCAATTCCTACCGATAAAAAGTTCCGCAGTTACCCCTCTGCACGCGTAGCATGACCACCGTAGAAATGGGTTTTGTCGACGGAAGAATAGACAAAATTACAGATTGTAGAAAGAATTAAAGATTGTAGAAAGATTTGTACCGTTTTATGCTGGCGTAGCATGACAATTCTATCTCTATTCTACCCAGAATAGACAAAGTTCTTTCTATGGTGGTCATGCTACGCGCGCTGACCGATCAACCCAGGTTATACTCAGCCACTAGCCTCTATTAAAAGAAAGAAAGTTACTAAGTGATAGCTGAAAAATAAACTTTCACATTGAACAATAGACAGCCACCTTACAGCAATGTCGTGATTGGATCGCACGCGTCCCGTGACCTATAAAAGTTATTTGAACACCCGTGCACCGCACCCATGCATTACTATGTGAACTAGCCCTTATTTGCGAACGGTGTTTGCGCTCGGTGTGCGCACGACTTTATCCTAATTGACGTTTAGCTAAATTGTTGTGGTTTGCTACTTGTTTTTAGTTTATTTTGGGTGTGTGCTGCTTAGGGTAGGTTTAATATGGATAGTAGATGAAATAGTAATGGAGAAACCACAACGGTCTGAGCTCAGCCAAAACGTGTTTTGAGAATAATGTTAAGTAAAAACAGTGCAGAATGTAACAGTGCAGAATGTAATATTACCATATCTTGGCTTGTAAATAAACAAGTTTAAAAAGATACGCCTTCGATACCACCTTCAATAATAACTTGCAAAAATTAAACCTTTTTTCATTTATGCTCCGTCAATATCCTCCTAATGCAACCTACCTCAACACACACTGAGATGCGTCAGTGTGCGACCGGCCTAACGCACGCTTTTTTGCGTGCGTCCTACGTGTTAACGCACTCAAAAGCATCCGCGTTACGCACACACGCGAAAATTGTGTGCGCACGCGAAAAATGCGAGCGCGTAGATGTGTGCGTGCGTGCGGTGACACGCACACAAGAACGGGCGAAGGACACGCCGCGAGGGCGACGACCCCGCTTTTTTGCCACAGCGCGTATTCCACTACCGACCAAGAGCATTGGCCGTTGCACAATTTTTTACTTTTTTCCTTTTTTGAAACACCCGAAGATCGTTCACTCCGACAGTTGATACTATGCTATTTTTATGTTCTGTGGGAATAGGGATATGATGTCAGTGTTATTTATTTTGTTTTATACATCTTACCGGTTTATGTATCCCGTTTGTTTTGATTGCCAGTTTAATTAATGTTTAAGATGGTCCGCCTGGCATTTGTTGTGCTTTTCGTTCTTTTTATAAAATAATATTTTGAAGTGTAGTTCGTTTATGGACACGTTTTTACGATAATATAATAATGGGTCAGGCGATTTGAAGGGTTCTGATGTCATTTGTTTTGAATATGTATGAAAATAGGGCTGTCTGTATTCAAAAGCATAAAATAACAACTGTACAGTCCACTACATGCAGTCGAACGGATTTCTTTTACCATTTTACAATTTAAAATGCAAAAAGGAATAAAAAGTAGTTTTTGTAAGCATCGTAGCAGTCAATACATCAGGCAATCGTTGGCTGCTGTCAGTCCAATGAATGTTACATGACAAGTCATTCTGAGAGGCGAGCGGTTTGTCAACCTGTAACACTAGAGTACCTTGCTCTGATACTGAGGTACACGAGATAAATATATTAAAAACGAATCTTAAGACAGTTGTTGTATATAATTAATCTTAAATGTCATTTACTGCTGACAGAATCAGAATTGGTTGTGTATTGACGGTTTTATTGACTTTCTATTCGTATTCAAAAAATAAATGGGAATTGGGCACTAAACATGATTTTAGAATATAATTTCAGCAAAACTGGATGTTGTGGGAGCCTAATATTAATCTAAAATGCTAAATGTAACCTTTAACTATGCATTCAGCCCTAAACAACCTCAACAGAATTATTAAACACATGACAGTTGATTTGCAACCTGCATTGTATTACGAGATAATACTGTATCTGAATACTTGTTACAAAGTTTCAAATAAATCACTAACAAATTAACACAGCCGCAGTGTTTGGAAGGCCACTAAATCCTAACTTATCGCCTCTAAGGGAATCTAAATCAGAACCTACGGACCTTCGCATATAATACATTTACAAATGCTTCCATATTTTAGTTTTAAATGCGTTTTATCACGCTCTAATGTCAACTAAGGTATAATGGTCGAAACTTGTCCCGTTCAAACCGGATCGAAGCGGTTACTGGCAGTTTTTTAGCCCCGTTATATGTATCTGGACGACATTTGAATATGGAATAAGAAATGCCTAGAAAATAGGTAAACTGTTAAAGCATTACATCTCGAAATTTCATAAATTTTTCGATTTTACCGAAGTTGTAGGAAAATAAATTTTTGTTCATAACTTAGCAGTTATTAGCGTGAATTAGATTATTTTGAGGCGTTCGGTAAAGTAGTTTTCAATTTCCTAAGTATTTCACTAGGAAATTTTCTTCCCCAGAAGCACTCGCACATAATTAGGAATTCTTGTAATACCATCCATCAATTATTTCTTGAAGTTGCCGACGTATTCTTTTGGGAAAACCTTTAATTTTTTTTATTGATTTTAATGACATAATCCTAGAAACACCCCTTTAAGGTTCAATATTGAGAGACATAATTATAACATAGGTATCTTTACTTACGCATATTACGTTACTTTTCGCAACCCTAACGAAGTAAAAATAAATCTCTTACATTACGCCAACATGTTACAACCCGACAATATCACAAACAACGCTGTTGAACATTCGGCGCGGGGCCCACCCCAATTCCGTCCCTAACCTACCCCAAGCGGACGCACAACACGTCCGTGTGTGCAAAACGCACACTACCTTCTAAACACCTTGCGAGTGTCGACACGGCGAAATTTCGGATGACGACTTCTTTTTTTTAATTTTTATGTTCGTTCTTGTTTACAAATTTTTGACAGCTGTTTTTTTTTCTTTCACAATGTTGAGGAAGGTTATATACTGTATTGAGTTTCTTATGTAATTGTTCATGACATTGCGATCGCGAGGTTAAAGCGTGTACGTCTACGTAACTGTGTTATCATACTATACGATTAAATCACTACATTTCTAGTTGCTAGTAGTGTGTAATACAGTTATTTAACTTGAATAAACTAGCCTAGCAGTTACATAACGCCAAAAAACATGTCCTAAATTCTCGGCAGCTTACTAACGGTGAAGTTGTAGCTAAGTAGGTATGCACTACCAAAATGCTTACATCAGTAGATTTGTATGCAGACGAAATAGGTCGTTTGCCTTGACGAATGTCAGTCGGAATGTCTACGGGACAATGTTTTCCGCTGACGGCTGCCGTATCTTTAAAAGATTAGCTTGAGGCTAACTGATCACTTGTGTCGTATGTCATGCCCGCCTACGGACTTTGTCTGTAACCATGTTATTTGAAAGTTAGATACGTGTTATATGATACAACTTTTGGCGGTTTTAAAAACTATTTTATTAATCAAATTATTTTAGTTCGAAACGAATATTTATAGCCCTACCACAATCAACGTTTAATCCCTTTTAAACAACAATTATTCATTATAAATACAGTCTTATATGACTCGTCAAAAACATTCATTGTGTTTGTGTGCCGACCCATATAATGCGCCGATGTGTGCGTGCCCTACATAAATACAAATACAAATTAAACCCTCCCAATTTGTGTGCGTGCGGTGCGGCCGTGTGCGTAGCTTCTTCGCTCGGAATTCCAAGTTTGAAATTGGAATGAATGACGGTTAGGTTACTGACCTACGCCAGTGGCAGGCGTTCCTTTTTTTAATTTGCGTTTTTTCAATGAAAATATTTTTATTTTCGGGTTTTTGTCAAATGAACTTTGTAAATGAAAACACACTTTGAAACTTGTTTATGATCATAGATTAAATAGAAATTAAAAATGGCTGAAATTATAGCGTAATTGTTACACTGGGAAGGAAATTGTTGTTCTGTGATGTTTCAGCTGTCCCACTTAAATATTAAGTTATGTAAGTTACTGACGTGTAAGTTTAAGTCATAACTTGAAGTCCTATCCTATAAAATTGGCGCGTCAATCGGGACGCAGGAAGGAAACCTGCAATATAAATTCTTGAGTACTTCCACTATCACCACCATTTTGTATGCAGTACTTTTATTTGTACTTACCTATGAGGAAAATGACAAATTTGTTTATGTACTTTACGTAAGTAAGGTGCTTCGGGTAATTCAATAAGATAAGGAAAAAATTTAGAAATATTTTTTAATAAAACCGTTGAAAAATTTTGACAATAATCTATCTATTTACATCTTTATAAAATTAAAAAATGTTCGTAATGGAATAAAAAACCCTAATTAGGGCCAAAATTGGAAAAGTTTCTCGGATATAGTTAAAGTCCTTTTTATGGGTTGTTTTTATGAATTAGTTTGGACCGGACAAAGTCTCTGTTGGGTCAGGTGTTGAATATAAGTATATATATTATCATAAATACCGCCTAAATTCAGGGATGCTATCTATTTGTTCTCATTTTCCGAAGAATTTTCTTTTGGTTTTCCAATTTCTATACATGTAAATTCTGTGTTATCCTTGGACATTTCTGAGATCGGTGAATGAAAACATTATGAGGAAACCTGGTCTTATAGTTTATATTTACTTGAGCAAGAGTAGTGACTAATGTGAGTAATGCTGCCTTCTCTGAATCAGAAGACGCCTTTGCCCTACAGTGAGAAAATAATAGGTTGGTATTATATACCTACATATTGGCTATGGAATAACAGCGGCACAGGTCGATCTACCAGGCTAAGCTACGGTTAGTTTGTGGGTGATTATCTTTACTCTAGGCTTTCATTCGCTAATCTTTCAAAGTCATCACAGGTCGTCAGAACCCCGAAAGTCTGACAACCACTCCTCGTGTTACCCAGTAACTGGGTTGTGGAGGTCAGGTTGGCAGTCGCTCCATTTAAAATACTGCTATCCAGCTGCCCCAACATAATTGGGAAAAGGCTAGGCAGATGATAATAAGGTATTTCCTATAATTTCATATTTCACCCTGAAGTGTATCTGAGACAGTTTCTGCCAGGGTCGCGAGATTTGTTCGAAAGAGACACCGTGGCCCTGGCATATGGGCAACTGAAGGAACACGGGTGGGTTTTAGTCAGTAGAAGTCTGATACGCTCTCCCGCTCCGCCCAAGAGCGAGAGACGTCATTTGATGATTGCACCCACAAAAAAAGACAGTTTTATTGCATCTTATAGCTCTATGCTTGCTATTCATCCGATTTTAACAACAAAATGAAGTGTCGTTGGATTTGTCTTTGGACTTTTTTTGTATTTAAAATGTCACATTCCTATGACATTTCAAGGTAAGACAAGAAATGTCATTTTGATATCAGGTGTTTTTTTTCTGTCAAAGTTTTTGTTTTTAATTTCTTTTGATACTTGTTTTTCTTCAAGTATTCATTTGTTAGTTATTCTAGTAGTGTTTATTATTCGATCTCATTACATACGATTATGTAATCTCAGTCCAAGATTGTGGTGTAAAGGATTGTAGCGGGCTTATTAACATCTTGTGGGCCAGACTGGAATGTTAAGCAGAGCTGGGGCTAGATGCTAGACTTGTTTGTACTACAAGAGGTTGATTTAATCAACGAAAATGCTATATAATGAATGAGATTAAAGTGATTTTAAAAATATTAAAAAAAATATATTAAATAAAACTATGTACCTACACGTAAAAAAAAAAATACTGTACAAACGCGGACTTAATGCCAGAGGCATTTTCTACCAGTCAACCTTAGGATGATGCAGAGACAAAACATGGCAGGTGCAACATAAGGGATAGATAACTCGGAAAATAATATTTCTGTGCTATTGTAATGCGGTTTTGCCTTAATATAGGTACCTTATTATATAAAATTAAGTATCTTCTTTTAATTTACAATTTAATTTTTTTACAACCTAATTTAAATTAAAATTTAATTTAAAAAAAAAACGATGTTTGAAATCTGAATCGCGTTTTACTTTAATACTGATACAAAATTATTAAGATTTATAAAAATATATTTTATTTTCCAATTTTAGGCCACAGTGTTTAAATTGAAATCCTTTTAAAAATATTTCGCACAGACATTACCGAAATCCAAACTTCCGGTTTAAAAAAAACCTCTTCCTTGCCATGGTTCCGTAGGTCGTGTTTCCCTATGCGTGAGCGAGTGAGACAGAATATACGATATCCGTCCTGTAAGAAAGAGAGGGCGTGAGGGCGACGACCTTTAAAACAAATCGTTGTAGAAAGGGTTCGGTTTCAGTAGCGTCCGCAAATTAGGCGGTAATTATATATTTAATTACTTTTATCGCTGCAAACTGTTGCGATGACACTTTTAAGATTCTTTTTATTACGTCTTGGACACGATCATAAAAGAAAACACCGTGAGTAAACCAGCACCATAATTGCGTATTACACTCAGAAACATCACTCTATAACTGCTTCCTATGTAAGCAAAAACTACAGAACGCCACCTGCACGACCGCCATAAAAACGGAATTTGTCGACGGAAGAGAAGACAAAATGATAGATTGTATCGTAGAAAAATTGTGTAAAACTGAAGAAAAGAGATGTTTCTATTCTTTAGTCGACAAGAGTACGATGTCAAGTATGATGACTATTTCTCTTTACTTTTTTATTGATGAGATAGAAACATTTTTACAGAATTAAAATACATAAGGTTTTTTTTTTTGTTCTTGGTAGAATAGATATAGAATTGGTCATGCTACGCCGGCTGCTACGATTATTTATCGATTTGGTTCGTTTACGTTCGAAAATAAAATAAAAACATTTGTTTCAATTTTGGTAGTACAAACGATGTCAATTGACGTTATTATGTGTTAATACACCAGTTCACCAGTTAAAGAAAGGATTCGAAAAAAAAACATTTCATTTCAATTTTGATAGTACAAATGGTGTCAATTAACGTTATTGAGTTATTTAGGTAGGTCGGTACTCACTTTAATTTTTATAATGTAGTTTGGTTAGTCCTTTTTTAATTCTAATTTCTTTTATTCTTTTGAGGTCAAACTGAAAGTTTGTTGTTAGAAGTTTCATTTCAGGAACAGATATCAAAACTCTGTTGTTTTTTTTTTAATGGGTTTATTGTGTTAATGAATAAGTTTTTCTTGTTTTTTTTTTTTATGGGAATTAGATTTGCTCTATTTTATCTTAATTTATACCTCACTCTTTACTAACTTACTCAGTATTTATTTTATGAACTTCGAATTAATAGGATTCTTCATCACAAGTTGATATCCACAATTACTAACAAAAAGAAACATCTTTTGAAATGAATCACTGATAATTAACTTTTAAAAGTAATTACATACTATTCTGAAATATGAAATAAATGAAACTTGTATTCTTATTTCTATGCTATCGGTACATTTATCTAGGCACCCTATTCCCTAGCCCGAATCGGGCTAGACCGGGACCTAGGCGAAAAATTACTAGGGTGCACACACACAAGTGTACCGCCCCGTTGTTGTTATTGTGTGTGTGACTATGAATGTGTGTGAGTGGCGACCGTTTTTTTAATGTAATTTTATTATTAGCTGGTAGTTTGTGATAGATACAGTTACTTGCGAGACATGTTTGGGATGGAGAGTTCAGGCTTTTATGTAAGAGTACCTAATAGAACCTTACCTTACTAGAGAATGAGCAGCAGCGTTCTCTATGCATTTTACCACCATACTGCGATCGCCAACCCGCCTGCCAAGCGTGGTGATTATGGCAAAACCCCCTAATTTGGGGGAGACCTAAGTCCAGCAGTCGACGTCTTACGGCTGAAATGATGATGATGATGACCTAAAAGAAAATTCTTTCTATGGTGGTCATGCTACGCGTGCTGACTCAATTAGGTGCAAACAGACTGAGAAGCAAATCTGTCAAACGAGTACTCGAACACGCAGTTTTTTTGTCCATTTTAATTCGAGTTTCGAAACATTAAACTTAAGATTCCCAACGTAACATGACATCACGCCTATACTCCTAAAGGCTAGGCAGTGGTGTAGGATCAGTGTATCCAACATATAATTTAAACACAACACATTACTCGCACAAAATGAAAATCATACCTAGTGAGATCGAGGCTAAAATCTTGAAAAAACATGAAACAATTTCCAATAACCCAATTCCTGAAATCCCGCCGTATTTTTCGGCGCCAAATAAAACATTAAGCCTTCAAAAATATTGTAACAAAATGTTGTATTCCTTTATAATCCACGTGCGCGCCATTCGGACACGTATCGATACGTGTGGCCTCACTACACAGATAATAAATAATCGTAGGCTGTTTGAGAGTTGTCTATGGTTGGTAGAAGTAGGTTGGTAGTAGTCATGTGCCGGATATCCGTATACGCGGATATCCGCGGGAGAAGAATGATCCGTATCCGCTACTTTTTTGGCGGATCTTTTACCTTATTAATTTTCAAAACAGTGTTACAAGCGATTTGGTAGCAATGAAAAATTATTAAATGCCATTCAGATAATTTTTTATAAATAAAATCAAATATTTAGTGACTAAAAGTATAAACAAAACAAAAGAAAGACCCGCGGAATGTAAGTCGAAATATGTCCTGTCAAGCAGCGTCAAGTGATTGAGTAAGAGTAAAGATCCGTATGCGTATCGCCGGATTTTGACACGAAAAATCCGTATTCGGATCCGTATCCACGGATACATATTTTTAACGATCCAGTACATCACTAGTTGGTAGTGATATTCAGGGTCAGAGAATTTTTTTCATGTTTCTTGGATGTTGCCTTAGGTAAAAGTCATTCTTGTATTGGTGAATAGAAAGTTTTCAATCAATAACATAACCTTCATTAAGCTAGTAGATTTTAAGTTTTTTTCATCAATATGCTTGTAAATCGTTTTTAGGGCTTCGTACAAAAAGGGTGAATACAAAAACCTATTATACCAAGCCTCCGCTGTCTGTTCTTTCAACTGTCTGTCAGCGGACTGTATCTCATGAACGATAAAATGTATACAGTTGAAATTCACAGAGTGATACAGTGATAAAATTTCCACAGAGTGTGTATTATTATATTTATTATTGTCCCACTTTTAGACGAAGCCCTCTTTTCAATCAGAGAAGACACGAGCATTGATTACCTCCTAGCTCAAGACGTCTTGGCGATTTTAAACTTTTTTTTTGTGGATGCGAAGTCATCAAATAACGTCTCCCGCTCCTGGGGGCAGCGGGAGGGCGTGTCAGGCTTTTAATAACTAAAACCCACCCGTGTTCCTTCAGTTGCCCATGTGCCAGGGTCAGGGTGTCTCTTTCGAACAATCTCGCGACCCTGGCAGATCGGCGGAGTCAGACTTCTGTTGCCAATATCTAGCATACTAACTGTGTAACATACTCTGAACCATTTTTAACGATAATTGTTAATCGATTGCTTCATATGTTCGAAAAATTTGGCATCTCTACAAGGTAAATAACGCAATGAATGTTGCTGAACTGTCAAAATGAAAACTGTTGATACAGTTATTGAGTCATGCAATTACCCCGCTGGTTTTGTTCACCGATGTTGTCTAAGATAGACTCAGAAATTATGTAGAAATAAAATGAAAATGTTACAAATATCATTATAATACTATAAATGAAATCAAATCAAAATATTTTTATTTCACATAAACCTACATGGACACTTATGAAACGTCAGAAGCTAGGTACACGATTCCAATTTGTTGATTCCTATGGAGAAGAGCCGGCAAGAAACTCCACGGTTAGTCTTTTAAAAATAATTGGTCTTTACAATGGTTTCAAATTACAGTGTTAATAGGTATGAGAGGACAGTGTAGGCCTGTCAACAAGTACCAGGTACTGAATAAAATAGAGAATTGTCTACAGTTTACAAAGCCTATAACGTATACGTCAAAATATCCTAACCCCACAATATCGTAGCCCATTTCCTCTACATCTCAACGGTGTAATTCGGCATTGTGTTTATACCTATATGTATGTCTGTACATATGTCTGTGCCATACCTCTGCCCAGATAATTATATTACGGCAGCTTACAATCAATATCGGGCTCAGCAGATCTGTAGGTATTAAGAGATAGGACAGCACTGTCGGTGAGTTATGTTACCTGGTGTTGAGTCGATTTTGGTGGTACTTAATGTAACTGATGGTATTGTATTAAAAGACACAGAACGAAAGAAAGAAAAATACGTTTATTGACATTACGGGATAAAAAAAATCTTTAAGCTATAAAAAAACCGCCAAGTGCGAGTCGCACATTAAGGGTCCTGTACCACCGTATTTTATTAAATGCTGCTTTTGCCAGCGGCTTTGCCCGCGTATTATACGTATAAACCTTCCTCTTGAATGACTCTATCTACTGAAAAAACCGCATCAAAATCCGTTGCGTCGTTTTAAAGATGTAAGCATACATAGGGATACACAGAAGGAAGCGACTTTGTTTTATACATGTAAGTGACTACACATAAAAAGCGCGAAAGTTTGTATGTATGGATGTTTGTTCCTCTTTCACGCAAAAACTACTGACCCGATTTAGATGAAATTTGGCACACAGATAGTTTATAACCTGGATTAACACATAGGGTTCTTTTTATCCCGGTAGTAAGTTCCTGCGGGATATTTTCCGACCTCCACGCGAGCGAAGCCGCTGGCAAAAGCTAGTAAGTTTATAATCGCAAAAAGTAATTATTTTGCGATCAAACTGCAATGGTTTTTGCATTATTCCCTTTACTTGTGCTACATGGCATTGCTTCTTGCCATTACTGTAGGTCAGCGGGAAGTCCCCTGTAGGTTTTGATTCCCTTGAGCCTCGAGCGTCAAAATATACTACATTATCTGAGCATAACGGCTTTATCTTTGGATTGCCCTGATTTCGAAGTTTGATTTTTTCGCTGCTCCAAGGGGTAGCATACTTGAGTATTTGATATTATTTTCAACCAAGTTGTTTCATAGCATTCCATTACCATTGTCATACTCCTGACCTTACCCCAACTTATTTGGGGACGACCCATAATGCATTCTCTTCCACACTTCTCTATAAGTCGTCATCTCGGTAGTCATCCCCTTTCTACCCATATCATTATTGACACAGTCCATCCATCGTTTCTTTGGTCTTCCCCTATTCTTAAAGCCATTGACATTCATACTCAAAACTTCCCTCACGACATTTTCCTCATTCCCCCGTATCACATGGCATGGTATTGAATGACTGTTTTATCATCTTCAGCAGCCTATAATGTTCCCACTGCTGGGACACCGGCCTCCTCTCGGTGAGTGGGCCATCATCCACCACGCGGGCTCAGTGCGGGTTTGTAGCTGTCGCATGTCTTCGAATTTTTGGTTCTAAGTCATGCCTGTTGAAGGTGAAGGTGTGGAACCTTCACCGTTTTGAGAGCAGTGGTGATGAAATAATTTACACCTTTAAAGCGCCTGCTTGGGTTCGAACTCACCACCTACTCGAAGTCGCGGCTGTTACCACTGGGCCTTCACTGTTTTATGCTCCAAGAAAAACCTATCCACTCCATATTTCAATACCGTAAAAAAACAACATTGAGAGCATGTTTTTCACGAGTCCTACGTAAATAATCACATGTTTAACCTTATGTCTATATTTCCAATTACCACGACTTCTCCGCTGGCCATAATCGTCGCGGACTAGTGGAAGGAGTGGAGTCGGTGTTGTGACTAGTTTAATTTGGTTGAAATATCGATCATCATAATCATCATTGCAGCCAAAAGACGTCCACTGCTAGACACTGGGAGGAGTTGCTGATAATCGCCACGCTTGGAAGGCAGGTTGGCGATCGCAGTATACCACCACGTAAAATGTATAGAAAATGCTGCTACCAATTCTGTAGTAAGTCTCTTAGTCGCCTCTTACGACATTCACGAGAAGAAATGAGATGGTGGTGAACTTTATGTAAGGCAGCACACCTGGCAGGGTCGCGAGATTGTTCGAAAAGACACCGTAACCCTGGCACATGGGCAACTGAAGGAACACGGGTGGGTTTTAGTCAGTAAAAGCCTGACACGCCCTCCCGCTCCACCCAAGAGCGGGAGACGTCATTTGATGATCAAAAAATTAAAAAAAAGGCAGCACTCGGAAATATCGTTACAAGAGTGGTGTTAACTAGCTTACGCTGTCTCATTCTTGGGCAAAGGCCTCGTCCCGCCATCTCCTACGTGGTCTGTCGCGACCCGGCCTCATTGTCTCAGGGCACCAGTTTTGTCTTATTTGGGCCCCCAGTTTATCAAAGGCTAGGTGGAGCGACGATCTTCGTAGAGTGGGTGGTAGCAGCTGGATGAGAGTTGCCGAGAATCGAGCTGAATAGCGTGCAATTAATTGAAGAGGCTTTGTCTATCAGTGGACTGCTATAGGCAGATGATGATAATCATGATGACCAAATTGGAATAGGATAACATAATTCTCTTTTAATGACACAGTTTCTTCAATACCAAGTCCGTGACTTCAACTTCAACCTACTTACATAAATTATTTAGCACAATTTCGTCTCCACTCATTCCCTAGTTTCAATTCAGTTCACTAAATTGGCATTTGTTAATTAGATCAGAACGGTTTAATAATTGAACGTGAGCGAAATAAGAACTGAGAGAGGGAGGGAGACAAAGGATATTTAGGCTCGTATAATTACCATAAGTGGGACAGAGATGGAGAGAGAAGATAAAAATACTGGGTTTTTAATGGGAAATGGAAAAACTTGTGATCGAAAAGGTTTTTCTTGTTGATGTAAATAGAAAACAATAGGTAGGTTTTGGAGCGGTTCGGGGCTAAATAATAACAGCTGCACAAGTTGATGGAAGGTTAAGCTACATTAGCCGTGGTCTTTTGTTGGATGGATGACCATTACATATTGAGGCCCCTCTGCGCCTCATAAAGCATGTAAAGCCGTTGGTTCCAGCTGTCATTTGCAGATCTTTGATAGTCGTTAATGGTAGTCAGAAGCCCGAAAATCTGACAAACAGTCTTTTTTCAAAAATAATTCAATCAACTAAAGATATACCTAGCTGTGTGGTGCCGGACGAAAAGAATAGCACAGTGTCATAAGAGGCGACTAAGGGATTTACTAGATGATGAAACATGTAGGTACCTAACTTAATAAGTATTCCACTTAGCCATTAATCTTTAAGTAATAAAAACTGCACCTAACTTTTATTTTGCCGCTTATTTAATTCAAGTAACATCAATCGCATCACTGTTTTGAACCTTATTTGTTACTAATTACGCTATTTATTTATTTAAACTTCTCGCACACAAAAAGGTACAAAGGCGGACTTAATGCCTTATGCATTCTCTACCAGTCAACCGAGGGTGGTGAAGAGATTAGACGGCAGGTGCTTTGGTTGAGAGGAACAATTATTAAAATACTGTTAAAAATACAATCATCATATTGAAATATAACACGCTATTAACTGTCAAAATCCTAAAATGTTTCTTCTCACCGCGCATTAAGAGGCTATGATATACCCATCTAGTGAGATATCCAGAATCAGTCAATGCCTTCCATACATCACAGTAACTAGCTCAATTCGAGCCTAGTTTAATACTCACTGTAATCAGAGAACGACAGATGCTCCTGTCTGCAAGAGAATCTGGGTGTGTTACGATGCTTAGAACTTGTCCTAGTAAGATTATAGTGTATGGAAATTATGAACTGCATATGTCAGAGGTTTTTGGTAAGTATATCTTGTGAATATTTCCGTGCTGGTTGTATGGAATAGCACCATCTCCCGTGTGTGTCGTAAACGGCGACTAAGGGTCTTACTATAGAAAGGGCAGCAGCGTTCTCTATGCATTTTACCAACATACTGCTATCGCCAACTCGCCTGTCAAGTGTGGCGATGATGGCAAAGCCCCCTAAATTGGGGAAGGCCTATGTTCAGAAGGGTTTTCGGCTGAAATGATTATGTTTATGATCTTGTGAATGTCCTGTCAAAGTAGTTCATGAGTAGTAGTAACTACTGCTCCTATTCTACCCTCATTCCATCAAGTATAAACTAAGAAATATTAAAGTTTTTGAGTTTCGTAATGGAAATATCCGTTATTTTACTTACTACTACAGTTTTGAGAACAATTTAGCAGAGTTGTAGACACTATTAGCAGTCCAGAAGGTTTTAGTGTTGCTATTTACCAGATAGAGTTAGTAATCCAAAAATCACTCTAGAATTGGTACCCAACCATAAACCAGTAATGTCCCTTAGTCGCCTCTTGCGAAACCCACGGGAAGAAATAGAATGGTGCTAGTAGTCTACTTCCGCCACCACACGGACAAAATATTGATAGGTTAAAAAAAAATAGTCTCCAACCCTGAGCAACTATTCTTAAAATGCAAATATCTACTAAACACCATCCAGACAGACAGAAAAAAAAAACAAAATACAATCAACATATGATCTTAAAATTCGTTTCTTACCCCTAGCTCGCTAGCAGACTAAAATGAACTCAGAATTAGAATACTTGGGTCGCATCGGAATCGGCTCATTAAATTACAATAGATATTGTTTCGCGTACCATACATACATACATACAGTACATAGGTTAGATTAGCATAAAATTTGTATGAACCTTTGTGAAAATTGGTCTAGCAGAACTATGAAGTTCGTTTGTGTATATCCTATTTAGTAACATCAGTACATACATATCATCTGCCCAGCCTTTTGCCTACTATATTGGGGTCAGCTTGCAGTCTAACCGGATGCAGTTGGATACCATTTTTTTAACATGGAGTGACTGCCTTTCTTACCTCCACCGCCCTGTTATTGGGTAATACCATACCGCTTGGTAAGACTGGTTGTCAGACTTTCGCGGTTCTGACTATCCTTAACGACTATCAAAGATCTACGAATGACAGCCGGGAGCAACGGCTTAATGTGCTTTCCGAAGCATGGAGGGATGTTGGTATGTAAATATGGTCACCCATCGATAGACAATCCTCGGTAAGCGCCGCTTAACCTGATCGATCGACCTGTGCGGCTGTTATTACTGAGCCACGATCTTTTTTTTACAGTAAAGGACTATGAAACTAACTAGAATTATTTTTAGAGACAATTAATTTTTCCTGGCATGGATCTATATGAACTTATCTATACTAAAAATACCTAAAGCTAAGGAGTTTTTTTTTGTTGTATGTTTGAACGCACAAATCTCTGAATATGCCAATTGGATTTATAAAATTCTTTATGAATTTAGTAGCCCAATTCTTGAGGTAAGTTATAAGTTATATAATTTTATGCTACAACTAAAGCAATAGGGAAAAAAAAAACTGAAAGAACGCTAAGAGGAAATGCAGTTATAACGCGGATGGTGTAATGCGACGGGATGGGTCGGAGGAACAAGAAATTTTACGCGGACGAAATCGCAGACCGGTAGACAGGAAACTCCGACCTCATCTAGTTTTAATTTTAATATATGATTGACGTGTAAAAGTGTACCGTGTGGTGCCGGACGTAAAGAATAACACCACCCCATTTCTTCCCGTGGGTGTCGTAAAAGGCGACTAAGGGACTTACTAGAGAATGGGCAGCAGCGTTCTCTATGCATTTTACCACCATACTGCGATCGCCAACCCGCCTGCCAAGCGTGGCGATTATGGAAAAGCCCCTGCCAAGCGTGGTGATTATGACAAAGCCCCCCAAATTGGGGGAGGCCTAAGTCCAGGAGTGGACGTCTTACGGCTGAAATGATGATGATGAATGATGTGTAAAAGTGTTTGTACAAATCTACTCACAGAAATAAAATCATTCGTTTTTTTACCAGTATTAAATCTGAAACCATTCAAGGAACATAGGAATCTCGACAATTACATACATGCATACATCGACTGGCCTGTTACTCTAGTGGTTAGTGACCCTGACTGCTAAGACTGAGGTCGTGGGTTCGATTCCCACCCAGGACAAATCTTTGTGTGATGAGCACAATCATTTGTTCTGTGTCTGGGTATAATTTATCTATAATTTGTATGTATTTAGAAATATATGAGTATGTTTATCAGTTGTCTGGTTGCCATAGTACAGGCTCTGCCTAGTTTGGGATCAGATAACGTTGTGTTGGTTGTCCTAAGATATTATAACCTCTCGCTTTTTTTCCATGGGCGTAGACAGAAATTACAGAACGCCACCTACTACGACCCTTACATATTCCTTTTGCCTTGTTTACGTTCATATATCTGGTCATACACACACGCCGGTTACGAAAATAAGAATGCAATTTTCTCATCCCTTTAAATTAAGAATAAGAATTTAGGACGTCTACCAAAGAAATGCTAATACCGTCACAATTCCACTTATTCCGAAAAACATTCCACTTTCATTCATTCATTCACTCACTCAAACTTAGCGCGAACTTCAACAAAATATTCCACCACTTTGGAATAGTTTAAAACCTTCATTTCGTTCAATCGATTGCCGGCTCCCCGACATAAGAAAGAAGTCACTTTGCAAAACAAAAGGTTGAAGTCCAAAGAAAAAGTCCCAATTACGCTCCTAGAGCCCACCCCCACTCCCCCCTCGTTCCCCCTGACCGCTCTTCCCATTCCTCCAGCGACCCTTGTTCCCCCGTTAGGGGACGGCCACACTGACAGCGATTAATCGCTTATTGATATTAATGTTGCGGTTTATCTTGGTGCGGTGGGATTATGGGAGTTAAATTGTTGTTATGGATATTTAGAAAGGAAAAAATGTGGTCTACTGCGTTTGATTGATTTTTGAAAAGGTAGCTCTTCTGAATTCAAAGCAATTGACATCATCATCTACCTAGCCTTCTCCCAACTTGGTTGGCTTCCAGTCTAACCGCAGCTGAATACAAGTAATGCAAAATTTGACGGTACCAAAAACACGCGTGATTGCGTTTAGCAATTTTTCACGACAAATGTTCGTTTCTTAGCTTTTTCTTTTCCCTTTTATTTGACTTCTCTGAATTGAGACATGATGTTGCGAGTAACTTAGTTCCCACCAGGAAATAAATAAGGTGCTTGCACCAGAAGTCTTAAAAATCCTGGTTATAAAATCCCGAACGCTACCTTTAATATGTTTATCGCCACAAAATCAGTTTTAAGTTCTAGTGCCTCATAAATAATCATAAAATATACAGCCTGGATTATATAAAATCACTTTAAAGTGCATTAAGTACTCGTGTAATTATAATATTTAAGTGCTCGTAATTATAATTAATGTTTATAAGTATTGCGGTATAAAATTATATGTTTTCCGCCTAGAATTTGTCCAAATAAATACATACATAAATACTTAAAAATTATTAAAAATACTGGGCCTTACTAAAATACCTTCTGACAGACTTATTCACTAATTTACGTATTGTTTTTGTCAATTCATCACCCTTCATTAATTACTGAATAACAGAAAGTCGCTGTTTTCATCATTCTGTTTCTCCGCTTATTTCTTCAAAACCACTCAAAGAATTTTGATGTAGTCTTCAACATTATTTTTTAAAAAATATTGAGGAAGGATTCTGTGTATAGTTTATTTTTAATTTTTATAAACTAAAATTTAAAAAGAAATCTCGATGTTTAGTCAAGTTGCCAAGACCGTGTCTCCAGTAATATTATATCTTACAAAGACATACCTAATATTATCCACATTTACTAATGCTCTTTAAGCCAACCACACCTCGCTCATGAATATTTAAATCGCTCCTTTCCCGCCGACACAGGGGCCCTACCTTTTCCCCAAAGAGTTTTATTGCACTGTCCGAGGAAGTAATTTCGTAGGTCAGGACTTTTTACTTTTTAAGAAAGTTCATTTTCTTTAGCTAGACATTTTTCTAGCAATACACACCGAACTAACCTGGTGTTGCTTTGAGAACTTGTGAATTGCTTTATTTCCAAAGTAGTTTCGGAGTTTTAAGGCAATTTGTAAGTTTAAGTGAGTTTCGGAGATAAAATGATGAATTTTATTGTTATGTTTGTTGGGGGGCGTTTTTAGACTATTTTGTTAAGTTAAATTAAGATTAGGAATGAATAGAAACAATTATTAATGAAAAGGTTTTCGGAAACCATCCTATGAAAAGGTATCTACTACCGGGATAAAAGTAACCTATCTGTTAATCAAGGTTATAAACTACCTGTGTGCCAAATTTCAACTAAATAATTAATACCGTTTTTGCGTGATTTTGTAACAAACTTCCAAATATCTAAACATGTAAACTATCACATCCTACTAATATTATAAACGCGAAAGTTTGTATGTATGGATGTCTGGATGTATGGATGTATGGATGTTTGTTCCTCTTTCACGCAAAAACTACTGATCCGATTTAGATGAAATTTGGCACACAGATAGTTTATAACCTGGAATAACACATAGGGTCCTTTTTATCCCGGTAGTACGTTCCCGCGGGATAATTTCGACCTCGACGCGGGCGAAGCCGCTGGCAAAAGCTAGTTAATAATATTAGGAGGAAAATAGTCCTCCAGACCGTATTTTAGCTACGGCGGCGGTGGTCAATTTCAGCGGAGAAACAGAGGCATCTCTCTTCCCTCACTCTCATACTCTAATGGGATGCTCAAATCCGACACGAGTGGAGCAAAGTTCCTCAAGAATTGAGCTATCAAAGACAAGAAGTATTTTTAAGTCGAATTAGTTACAGAAATTAACACGTTGAAACAAATCAACAAAACTAACTTATCATAAGTAGCGTATAACTTTTCTACTGTTTGGATACAGGCCTCCTTTATAGCGGGAGTGGGCCATATTCCACCACGTGAATTCAGTGTGGGTCAATGGTAGATATCACATGTCTTTGAATGATTGGGTCTAGGACACGCCAGTTTCCTCACGATGCTTTCCTTCACCGTTTTAAGAACAGTAGTGATGAAACTCCGTATATTTTGCATAGAATTACGCACCTGCCTGGGTTCGAATCTACGTCCTACAACTCGGCTGATATCATTGGGCTACCACTTCTGTAAATCTAACTTATATACAGCTTACTATCAAATAAAATATAATCTTTCATCTTTATTACTCATTTGGCTTCAACAAAACGTTAAAGCACATTCCCATAACAATATCCATCAGTCAGTTTGAAAGTTTATCACCGAATTATACACGAACCAATTTAACTCAACACACGGCAAAAAACGGAACTAACTTCAAATGTACTGAATTTGACACACCATTGGACCATTGACATAGACAGTGGCGCCACTACAAAGTGTAAAGTTAAGTTGGTTGTGAACATTATGTCTGCTCTGACCCAGTTCAATTGGCGTGAAGGTTCACGGACGAAGCTTTTGTTTTTGTTTAGGCCTGTTATGTAGTGTGAGCTATTTGGCGCTTAGAGTTTTATATTTTTCGATTAACATTTCTGTTTTCCTAAATATAGCATTCTATTTTAACGCTTTTGCACACCTTATTCAGGCTAATATTTTATTTCTGGGACATAGGACTCTGTGAAAGGGAATCGACTATAATTCACCATGAGGGCCTCGTACTGGTTGGTTGCTTCTGTATGAGAATGTCTATTAAGTCACCGTTGTCATTCCTAATTGAATTGCGTTTGGTATTTCTTCTTGAGTAGTAGTGGCCTAGGGGTAACGGCTGTGTCTTCCAGCTTGTAGGTCGTAGGTACGAACCCAAGCAGGTTCTTTAATTTGTGTACCTTATTTCATCACACCTGCTCTCAAAACGGCGACGGAAAACCTCGTGAGGAAACCGGCATGTCCTAGAACAACAAAATACAAAACGTGAAATCCTCTAACCCCACTCCATCTCACATTATTCGCTGATTACTTTTTTTTTGTAAGTACTACTTATTAGTGTTAATTACTGCTTTCAGTTTCTAACAGAAAATATAGCACCACTTAGCTATAGCGGCTACCTTGAAGTATAACACCATTTTGTTCAAACTTTTCATAGCGTGCATTTCTACCGTTGTCCTTTTCAAACTTCTGTAGCATCATTAACTCATTCGCATCGCTTTCATTGTAGCAACATCCTTAGAAGTGCTCTCTACCTATAATATCTATATATAACAATGTTTTTATGTATGTATGTGTAACTCTTTGTCCTTTTTTCGTCCGTCCGTTTATTTGTTTGTTTCGTTAATGAATTATTGAAATTATTTCGAGAACACTGACACACTTTTTATACAGAAATGAGGGTATTGTGTTTTTTATTTTTAAATGAAACTGAATATTGAGTTTCGGTACCGATATTTTTAACAGATTGTGTTATCGAATTTTATTTTATTTATGCTTTTGTTTGGCTGTGATAATGTTCAGTGGTTTTTGGCTTCAAAAAGGTAAACACATTGCCTTAAAAATCAGTCAGTTTGGAGGATTGTCACTAAATTATACATCGATCAACTAAACTAAATTCAACACGACTATAAAACAGAACTAACTTCAAATGAGTGATCAACCGATTTCCCTGAAGCGAAAACTCATCGATATGTGTATCTTGCCCGTCCTAACCTACGGTGCTCAGAACTGGTCGCTCACCGATTCACAAAAATTCCGGCTTGGGGTTTGCCAAAGAGCAATGGAGCGCAGCATTTTAGGGGTTAAACGAACTGACAGAATACGAAACACCACGTTGCGCTCCAAAACGGGAATCCTAGACGTAGGCAAAAAGGCTGCCAGGCTAGGACTAGGCGGGTCACACCAGCCGCATGCACAGCGACCGCTGGGCAATAGTCTCCACACAGTGGGTGCCTGATGATGGACGGCGCCGGCGAGGGCGGCCCAAGAAGAGGTGGCGAGATGACCTCGACGCGTACTACAAGGGTTGGATCGAGGTGGCCCGGGAAAAGGATACTTGGAAGGATTTGGGCGAGGCCTTTGCTCAGCAATGGGACACGTAGGCTAATATAAAAAAAACTTCAAATGATTTACTACAGAATGGGCAGCAGCGTTCTCTATGCATTTTACCACCATACTGCGATCGCCAACCCGCCTGGCAACCTCCTAAATTGGGGGTCTGGGAATGTCCAGCAGTGGACGTCTTACGACTGAAATTATGATGATGAATATCAAATGTACTGTATCTCATCCTCCTGATATTCACCCTTCCTGAGCTTTGCAAACTCAACATCTGTCTAGCCTTTTCCCAAATATATTGGGGTCGGCTTCCAGTCTGATCGAATGCAGCTGAATACTTATATGAATGGACCGCGTAACTGATTTCTGCAACCCAGTTACTGGGAAACACGATACCCCTCGGTAAAACTTTCATCATGTAAAGTAAAAAAAATGAGTGTAGGTACTTAATGTTTGTGGAGGTCAGATAGACTGTCGCTCCATATAAAATACTGATATGCAGCTGCATCTGGTTAGACAAGAAGCCAACTCCAACATGGTTGGTAAAGGGCAGGCTGATGAGGAATTTATTTGGCTCAGTAAAGAAGAATATCTGAAGGATGAGGAGCTAATTTGCACTTATCATATGTATAATGGCAAAACCAAGTAGTTGGATTTACTTTTTGGATACTTTTTTTGATTTCGTCTACCCATAATTAATCAGCAGTCCATAATTCCCACTGCTGGGACACGCTTCCTCTCGGTAAGAGGGAGTAGGCCATAATCTACCACGCGGGCCCAATATTAATAATACAACATACTTAATACCCATAATTAATACAACCATTTTCTGAAGTTTATGAGCAGAGATAGTACAGTACATTTGAACTTCATCGTTGAAAAAAGGCAGGTAAATTCATTATATTGAAATGTTTGAAGTTATGTCTGGCGCCATCTTTAAGTACATGATATCACTGTTAATTACCACCAAATCTTTTCAACAGCTCTCAAGAATTCCAATCTTATAAGTAGACAAACACGACACACAATTATACAGGGTGGAGAGTGTACCATGAATTCAACACAACATGATTCTAAGCCCCCACCCCCCTCGCGTAGAATATTTAATCGGAAAATAAAATAAAAATGTACTGGTTCATAGAAAGTACGCGGTCAAAATCTATGGAACAACATTTTTTTTAATAATCGAAAAAAAAACATGTACAGACGCCAGCATATCAAGCTACCCGACACTGTCAAATTTTCCCAATCAATCTTTGAACCTTAATCTTTAGCAATAAAATTGGAACCCTATTAAAAAAAAAATTGACAGATTGTAGTACTTTTTATGCTGGCGTCTGTACTTACTGAATCCATAGTGATAGATTGCGATCGATGTTCCTGACGGGTTGTATATGTATGTTACCTATAGTCAATGATATTCTAATTAACAGATATATGTTATACACGTACAAAACGAAAAGCAATACGTCCCAATAAGGACGTTTTCGAGTTTTCAAGATTGCACGCTCATATCTGTTTAATATAATATCATTGCTTATAGTATACTGAATTTATCAGTATAATACCCAACCTATGTACATAACTAATACATAAGCTGATAAAATGCTAATACGGGCTGTTATCACGCGTGATAACACCGATAACGTATCACAGTCAAGTGCAGCTCTGTTACAAACCGAAAATTAGTTTGAATATTGACGTTCGCGCCGCCATTTTGATTTTATGAAATGTTATATAGAAATACTCGCTGATGTTCTCGGATTTGCTTATAATTTTTGAGGAACTTAAAACGGAACCTCTATAAGATTTAATTCTTGTTTATATATCGTTTCTGTAACTTATCAAGATATCACCTTTATGAATGTATTAGATATTACTGTTGGTGATTCACCAAACAGTTTCTCTTTACTTGGGATATCTTCATGGATACCTGGTACTTCGACCCTGAGTCAAAAAATAATTATCTAACCTAATAATATATAATAATGAGTATAGATTTTTTTATATGTTTGTTTGTAACGGATAAACTCAAAATTATTTCATATAGAAAGCTATATTATCAGCAAGACAAGTAACATAGGAGGCAGTATATTTTTTTCTCAATAAAATTGAGATCCTTACAAAAACTGCAATAATGAAACCTAAGGTATCAAAAATTGCCTATAGAAGTAATTATTTGGCGTGTAGTGCGAAAACTATTATTGAAACACAAAATAATATACTTAAATACTTATAGTTTTCATTATTACCCACTAAAAAGTCCGCGAGGACGTCGCGGGTGGAAGCCAGTGGTACTCCATATAGGTAGCGCCACTGAGTTTTGGTACTACGAGTGACACTTTGATTCACCACCCTTGGTCGACATATTGGTGATTAGTATGTCGGTATAAGCAGACAGCAAGATAGAGCTGGCTATCCTTTTCTCGGAATCTATTAGTCATCTTTGACTACGCTATCAGAAGAGGGAGTGATGATACAATCACTGATAGGGGCCATTATTTTGCAAGTCTTGGAAGACCTCTAAGTGCAGAAATCCGAAGACATGTGACATCTACCTACCCGCACTGGGCTCGCGTGGTAGATTACGGCCCACTCCCTCTCACAGAGTGGAGCCCTGTGTCCCAGCAGTGGGACATTATAGGCTGATTGTGATGATATAATGAATTCATTTGAAGGATATTGCTAATTGATTGCTTAATATGTTCGCAAAATATGTCTACTCAACAACGTAAATCGCGCAATGAATGTGTTTGAACTGTCAAAATGAAAATCATTCCTACAGTTAGTTTGTTACGCAGGTTACTATATATCTATAAGTTATGGTTCGAAATGTTACCTGTGGCGAAAAATAATGGACAATTCTCCTTTTCATAGTCAATCATTGTTTGAAAATTGAAACT
Organism: Aporophyla nigra; assembly: GCA_947507805.1. Lineage (NCBI taxonomy): Eukaryota > Metazoa > Arthropoda > Insecta > Lepidoptera > Noctuidae > Aporophyla > Aporophyla nigra. The sequence continues at coordinate 16,463,929 of OX382313.1, read as the reverse complement.
ATCTTGCTATTTAAATAACTAGAACTATTGAGATCATTCATGAATTAATTATATCACTTGAAGCACCTGATAACAGCTAAGTACCATATAAAGTCTAATTAACTATAAACGTAGGCGCAGAAATCAAATAGTGTGTACTCGTAAACACGAACCGCACACTTCTTTCATTAGAAGATTTTTTGTGTTTTTGGGTCCTTATACCTATCTATACCAAAATGAACAATAACTTGCATATAACCAGTGTAAACATAAGGTAAAGGAATTTCTTTTGACACTATCTTATGATGAGTCAGAAAACCTTTTAGTCGTACCCGCGTAATCAGATTTATTTTAATCAATTTACTATCTTAAACGGAAATGCAAATACTAACTTTTTTACACATATTAAAACGCACACATACACCTACTCATCCGCACTCATATATGACACACACACACACACACACGTACACACACACACCCCACTTACTCACACACTACACACTCTACAAGTTCTACTACTCATTTTAAGTTTTATCAATTCTCTTTTTAATAGAATTACTGTGTATGAAAAAATAATATAAATTAGTTTTAACAAAATTTGAAATGTTGGCTAAAAACCTCCCAGTCCGTTATCAGAGAGGTATGGCGCTGTAGTCGAGATACAGGTTTTTCACCTAGTTCGGCTACAGATGCAACCCTGTTATATTATTTTCATTATAGCCTACAATTTATTTTTCTTTACGCAAAATGGTTGTTGTAATGTTAATATTTTTTGTGTCAATAAATAAATTATCTATCTATCTAATTAATTCGTTAGAAATTCCTGTTAATTTGTATACAATGATAAGATATTGTTATCACGAACGTCTTATATTGCGTAAGCCATCTTCAAGACTATGGAGACGAGTCCGTAACGTCTTATATAAACTCAGAGGATAGACAAAAACTACATTACGCTAGCTGCTATGATTTTGCAAACGTCTTTTGTTTTCTATCATGAACATTGTCTTTCGTCATCCATCGTCAGACTACAGGAGTCCACTGCTGGACATAGTCCTCTCCAATTGCACGCCATTCTGCTTGATTCTCCGCAACTGTCATTCAGCTGCTACCAGCCACTGCGGACCGTTACCTCTAAGTTTGTTTCGGCCTTTCTTCTCAGAGCAGTCAGCTAGGAAACGCCGACCTCATCTAGTTTCAAAAATATAATTTACATGTAGTGTTTGTACAAACCTACTAACAGAAATACGATCATCACTCATAATTTCCAACCAGTTCAAGAACTTATCTTAAGTATGTTTGTAATAAGGTTCCAAATGATCTGATAGATGACAGAGCAACTCATATCCGTTAGGTGGTAACCAGAGATGTATAACTATCTCTCTAGAACTGATATTGGCGTTTAGTTTGGTCTGATTGCCTACTTAATCTAGCGGTCACAAATACAAATGCTAACCTTGGTTAGTTAAACCCAAGTATAGTTCTTTGAATTTACAAGATCAGGATTTGTTTGTGTGACTCTTTCACCAGCACTTATCATTTTTAAACTGAATCACAGCAATGTACATTGGCTGCAGAACAAAATAGTTGTATTTTATAAAAGTACTCGAAAGGGATTTAAAGGAATTATACTAGTAGAAGGTCATACAGTGTTTTCAATTTAAGGGGCAATTCTTCTATGAAAAAATGCTCAACGAAGGAAACAGGAAAAATCTAAGACAATTAATCAAATTATTCTTCTACTGTGGTATAGAAAGCACAAATACTTGTGTCTTCTTCTGTACTAGTCAGTTTTCAAAAGAGTCTAAACAGACAGCTGTGCTGCTGGGTAGTTTGTTGCGCCACTTCTTCTTCCCAGCTAAAGCACTAGGAAGTGGTGAAGGGTGGGCGTTTTAGGGGACTGTCTTATGTCATTTTGACGTTCGAAAAGTGCTGATCCTCAGCTTAATTTGAATAAATGAGTTGTGATTTAGATTTTGAGTCCTTTTAAAAGGAGCTCTTCGCTTCTAATGTTGTACCCTAATCTTACTAAGACTCTCCTCTCCGACTCTCACTCCTTCTTAATAAGATACGACCAAGAAGAAGACTAAGAAACCTCAATGCCTTACTTACTAAATCCTATTCATCATTATCAGACCCAACTACGTTATGGCTCTTAGCAAACAATTTATATGCAAAGATGAAAATGACTAAAGATATAACTTTATGTGTAGAGACATAGTTTAGATCTTAGATCTGTCTAGTTATATTTGACCTTGGACGCTGCTTGTTAGCAAGTAATGTCACCGTAATAGCACCAATGCTGGTGGCAGATTATCTACATTAAATGTAAGATTATACTACCAAATTAGGTTGTTTTGTGTGGTTAGATAATCAGTAACAGAGTGTTTTGGAAGCTGAGAAGTTTGGTAGGTTAGTTTTGATTTAAACAGTATCTAAATAGACTAACTATTCGTTGTTTATTAATACTAATGGTTGTGTGGTCGAACTAAATGCTTTTAATTTACTCTTTAAGAGTTATACTTCTGAAAAACATCACATATCTACCGCCCAAAAAAAATGGGGTCCCAAAATTTTGAAATACGAATTGCCTTGCCTTCGCCCAGCAGTGGGATAGAAACGGCTAATATCCTATCCTATCCTATCCTTAGATAAGCAATGAAACTTGATGCAATAAAAATGGTTATAAGATTTTATTTGATAAACAAAAACTAGCTTCGTATTAATTTTTTGTTTCACAAGACCTAGTTTTTGGGAATCACCCTCTGCATCACAATCATCACAATAGGGTGTAGACCTCCATTCCTAGTTGCTAATTCCCGAATCTTGGGAATCTCCCCGGTTGAAACAATTTTTTGAAATTATTTTCACATTACTTCACGAGGGTGTCGTAAATGGCGACTAAGGGAGTTACTTGAGTATGGGCAGCAGCGTTCTCTTTGCATTTTACCACCATACTGCGATCGCCAACCCGCCTGACAAGCGTGGCGATTATGGCAAAGCCCCTAAATTGGGCAGTAGACGTTTTTCGGCTGAAATGATGAAGTTGAAAGAATTTCCTACATCAATTCACAGATCTAACTGGAGACAACAATGAACACCGTTCATTTGGCATACCAACTCCATAAAAACACAGACGACTAACAATACATGATACTGACATTAATTTGGCTAGCTATGTCGGGTTCCCATGACAAAGTAGCTCATGTGAAAAATAATTAGACCGTGGCATGTCTTTGTACTAAAAAAAAAAACATGTTTTTGACTATGGTATTTTGCGGGCTTGTGATGATTAAAAATTGTGAAATACATGGACTTGTCAACGTTTTTGAAACGTTACTTTTTGTAAATTAAAAGTTGTGTCGGTGTTTTGGCAGAGAGAAAATTAAAAAAAAAACTGAGCTATCAAGTTATGCTGATTAAAAAGAGGTTTTGATGGTAGAGGTAAGCAAAGGTATTAAAACTAAGTATGGTTTGGCCTAGACTGATGTCATAAAAATATAAGTAAAAAAAATAATTATAAAGAGGCAGTCGTTTCATATATTCAGTACTTTCCTTGTCATTCTGTCTTTATTTTATAAATTGAAGTTATTATATTGTTAAAAGTACAAAGTGGTTTCAATTAATAGTTGAAATATCTAAATACATATTAAGTTAAAACCTAATTAGATTAGATAGACAATTTTTTTTTAAACAGTTACTATATTAATAAGAATGCATTTACAAAACTAGAGTCAGATTGAATGGATTAATATTTTAATAATTTTTTTTTGTAAATGACAGTGTCTAGCAACATTTTTTGTTTAATTTTGTCTATGGTCAACAAAATAGTCTGTGGCCAATTTTCAAGACAGCCCATATTACCATATAATCACGCCAGCATTGCCCGAAGAAGTTAGGCAGAGATGTATCATTAATACTGAAACTTCTTAAACCTTATGAAAACTTTATATTTTGTTGAAGAAAATATCACAAAGTTTAATTCCGTAGCTACAGTTATTTTAATTAATAAAGTTTCTTAAGACAGTTCCAATGAACTGTTTTTGAAGTTCCAATGAGAAGCGTCTTAAAGTTTTTGAGTTTATTCAAGTGTTTCAACTGAAAAACTTCTTGTCTGGATATTGTGGTTTACCTGAGATTCAGGCTCGTGTACTATTTACCTATTTCTAGGGTTCCGCATCTCAAAAGGAAAAAGCGGAACCCTTATAGGATCACTTTGTTGTCCGTCCGTCCGTCCGTCCGTCTGTCAAGACCCTTTTTCTCAGGAACGCATGGATGTATCAAGCTGAAATTTATATCATATACTCAAATCTACTGTCCCTTGAAGCTGTGAAAAAATCAACCTTCTAAACTAACGAAATCAAAAGATATAGCCTTTTATACCGCAAATTTCCGCAAATTTTCGAAACTCGCACGGGAATCAAAACCTAAAGGGTACTTCCAGTCGATCTAGAATTTTGAAATTTGGCACGAAGCAACGTCTTATAGCACAGATAAAGGAAAAATTGCGAAAACCGTAAATTTTTAGTTACATCAATTATAATAAAAATATTTTTAATAATTTTAAACTTACTACACCTTTCCTCATGAACGCGTAGAGGTATTAAACACTACAGGTTTGTACGGAACCCTCGGTGCGCGAGTCCGACTCGCACTTGGCCGGTTTTTTATATAAAACTAGATTTTGGCAGTGGCTTTGCTCGCGTTTAGGTCGGTAATTATCCTACGGAAACATACGACCGGGATAAAAAGTATCCTATAAATAAATAAATAAATATCTTAGGACAACCAACACAACGTTATCTAATCCCAAACTAGGCAGAGTTTGTACTATGGCAACCAGACAACTGATAAACATACTTATATATATTTCTAAATACATACATATTATAGATGATTACACCCAGACACAGAACAAATGATTGTGCTCATCACACAAAGATTTGTCCTGGGTGGGAATCGAACCCACGACCTCAGTCTTTGCAGTCAGGGTCACTAACCACTAGACTAACAGGCCAGTCAGAAAAACAGGAACAGAAACAGGAGAAATACAGGTTATAAATTGTTTGTGTGCAACGTTTCTACCAAATCCGTTCGGCCGTTTTTGCGTGATTGATTAACAAACATACGAACTTACAGATTTATAATAAAATAATAGGATTCATTAATATTTTTATAATTGGTGCCAAACTAAGATTTTTGGGATTTGAAAAGTAACAAACATAGATTGTTGATCATGTGTGATGATAAAAAAAAACATCCAAAAAATACGTAACATAAAACCGTCAGCGCAAAGAAACATCAGTTACTTTTAAATACCTAACAGAATTGACGTAATTCTGCAGTAATAATTAACTCAATTCCTGCATAGTTAAACTAATAATATAGGGAAATATACTAAATCATCTTATCTCTAACAGGAAGGCCTCGAATCACTAATTAAATTCAATTCCAACACGAAAACATCAACAACTATTTAGTTCGACAAAACACAAACGAACAAACATACTGACAAAACAATTCACTATAGAAGCAATTAATATAATAAAACCTTCATTTAGGCCAAACATACTACCGAGTCAGCGTTGAGGGCGCACGCACAAAAATATATCTATCCCGTTCTTTTATACGGAAATTCCGCTATCTATCTCTTTCGCTCGTTCGAAATACCGTAAGCAAGTAGTGCGGTGGGCGGGCGTTGGGTTTTTTTTCACGGTTAGATAACGGCCCAAACGGTTCCGTATCTAAGCGCTTTCCCGTAACGATGTTGACTTTTGGCGACGATAAAGAACCTTCTTTTCAAAATGGCGGTAATATGATTGGTTGTGTGTTGTATGTCAATGTTAAATCGGTCAATATTTGTGGCATCTTTCGAGGAAATATAAAATGTTGTGTTAGAACATTTTATTGAATATATTTTCAATGAAAATATGACTGTATTTTTTATATTCTTGTTATTTTTTCCATGAGCACAGAGCAAAGATCAGCATTGTTTTTTCATAATGAAAATATATGGTCAGAACACAAATTATACCTATTATCCAAGAATAAGTGGGAATAATAGGCGCATTCAGGGTCTTTACATACCCTAATCTATTATTTCCATAGACAATAACACCCAATGGATCATCATAGCATGACGTCAAAGACCATCTATTGAAAAACCAAGAAATATTGACAACACGAATACAATTGTTATAGCTTCCTTGATGGCCGCCATTTTTTTCCGATTAATAAGAATTAATCATCGCTACTACTCTGTGGTTGGCTGTTAGAATTAACACGTTACCTAATTGGCCAGTTTTTAGTCAGTTTACCTAGTAATATCTAATAGGCAAAAGTTTCCGCCTCGGTTTGCCCTATTTGGAACGCTAAGTTACTTGTGCGAACAATTATTTTAATTTGAATCGTGAACGAGGATGAATGTTCGTTGAATATACTTAGCTTCGACAAAAAAAAATTGCAAGCATAGACAGCTGTCACTTTTTGGCGCGTTGTTTTGTCAAAATGGCGGACGCAATAAAACGTTTGTTTCCTAAATCGATTTTTCTAATGGAACCCAGAATCGAATAGCTCCAAGTATTATCCATTTTATATTCTGCACAAGTTGTTGAAGGCAATTGCAGGAAATAGGCTTTGTAATGCACATAGGATGTTCTAACTGAAGAACGAGTAGGTGACGTTTGGAAAACACTACATTTGAGTGTAACTAAAAATAATATACTTAAATATCTAAAATCAGTTAGGTTACCATTGAAACCTTAAGGAGGTTTTGGGCTCAAAATGTTCTGAAATCTTTTTTGTTTACTTTCTTGTCTCATTAAAACTTGCTCACCGAAAGTGCTACTACTGACCAAAATGTCCTAGGTTCCATTCCCAGGTCAAGCAGTGTTATTGGGTATTCCCATCTGGAATCTCTTAATAGCCTGGAGTCTAGATGAGTGCCTGGTTGATAGCAATAGGCTCGCCTCCTATTACATAGGACTTAAACATTTACTTGCGAGATGTGGATGTAGAGTCACCAAAAGAGATCGTAACCAGGATAGTCAGATATAATTGAAGTTTAGTCAGTAACCCGTGGATGCATTCGAATAAAATTTAATTCACTAAACTTCGACTATATCCACCAAACCTAGTTACTTAGGTATCTCTTTTGGTGACCATACACCTCTGTCCGTTGCATTTAAACTTACAGAACAAATCCATCTCTACCTAAAACAGTAAATAAACTACCACAAACCTAGAAACCTAACTCCCTAGACACACACAAACTTTTTCAATCTAAAACCGAATATTTTTAGTTTTCAACTGCGTGCGTATTTGTGTGTCATAGACCAGGTACGTACAAGAGAAGTGTAAAATAATCTAGGTACCAAGGTCTCGCCCTTGGTCCTCGACACCAATACCCTATATGTATGTAATTACATATTTATTTAGCTGCACAACGATCTGTGAGCTAAATTTAGATAGTTAGACTAATGTTGGAGGTTCCTTTTTTAGTGGAAACGTGCTGGGAAATTTGAGAACGGTTTTTTGGGATAGAAAACTTGACAGTGTATTATGATCTGTTAACATCGGGCAATCGAGACGGCTGTGTCTGGGGTTATTCTACGCGATCGAATCAGAAATGAAGAGATCTGTAGGAGAACCAAGGCTACCGACATAGCCCGAAGAATTGCAATACTTAAGTGGCAGTGGGCAGGGTAAATTGCTCGCAGAACAGATGGCCAATGGGGTCGGAAAGTTCTGGAGTGGCGACCGAGTACTGGAAGACGTAGCATTGGAAGGCCTCCCACAAGATGGACCGATGACCTGGTGAAGGCCACAGGAATCCGCTGGATGCAAAAAGCACAGAACCGTTTGCAGTGGCGGTGCTTGGGGGAGGCCTATGTCCAGCAGTGGACTGAAATGATGATGATATTGATGACGTCGGATATATTTTGTTCAAGCTGAAAAGAACGTTAAATGTGTATGATGTGGCTGTGTTTTTAAATAAAAGCGGGAGTGGTGTTACTACCTGCCTTTCTTTATCCTAATTTATTCAGCAGTCTTCGTCTTTCTAACTTCCCTGTTAGTCACCATCGCAGTAGTCACCCCCTTTCTAACCAAATCTTCTTCACACAGTCCATCCATCCGTTGCTTTTTTGTCTTCTACTACTTTAATAGCCATCCCCATTCTTGCCAAAACCCACCCTACCCCTACATGATTTTATATAATGAATTAAGATTAAACAAAGATTCTGAAGCTAGATCTTTTGATAAATAGCTTAGTTCTTATTCTACGAAGTAAGAAACTCTTGAATATTTGACATAAAATGTTCTATTTCGATAAATCAAAGCCAGAAATAAGATACCATAAAAAGCTCAGGGAAAAATGTACAATACATACCTAAGCTAAAAAGACAATAACACCTAGTTTTTACAAGTTCAGTGGCAACCTTATTTATCATGTAGGTAAACATTGCATTTACAATTACAACTTTTAAACAACATATTACATAACTGACATAATCCATAACAAAGTAACAAGCACACTGAAATCACTACTTTTATAACCATAAAATGCCATTTACCATAAACATAGTGATTGATATACATTAGAATCGTGTCATTTATTAACTGTGAACTCTGCTAATAGATAATTGATGGGCAGACATAGTGCTCAGTGGAAGATAGATATGTATGTGTAATTACATTGTTGTAATAGTCAATCCTGATTGTTACCGTAGTTATAATTTTATGGTTTCTAATAGACATTTCCGTATGTAGCCGAATGTAAAGAGCACCATCCATTCCATTTCTTCCCGTGGGTGTCGTAAAAATCAACTAAGGGACTTACTAGAGAATGGGCAGCAGCGTTTTCTATGCATTTTACCAACATACTGCGATCGCCAACCGGCCTGTCAAACGTAGCGATTATGGCAAGCCTCCAAACTGGGGGCGGCCTATGTAGCAGTGGACGTTTTTCGGCTGAAATGATGATTATGATGAATGATGATGGCTGTCATTTGTAAATCTTTGATATTCGTTACGGGTAGTCAGAAGCCCGAAAGTATTTTATCCCATCTTATATATAGGTGACTACACGGTCCCAGTGCGGGATGGTGGATGAATACGGGACGGAATTTACAGGCTTTAAGCAATTACTACTGCTACACAAGAGTGTTAATTATCTTCTGAAATCAGTCTACCACAGACAACTGTTGAACCTGTCCTTCTTTGCGCTAGAATACTTTTTCTAGATAGTCTTCTGCACCCAATTGCGTTGCACCCTTTCAATCACAACCTAAAGGATACTGAAACATTACTTCATATGTTTGAAAAAAATATCTGCTCTACAATGAAAATGCAACGAATATTTTCAAAACAGTGAAGAAAAACATCGTGAGGAAACTGGCATGTCCGAAAACCAGAAATTCGAAGGCTACTACCAACCAGCATTGGGTCCGCGTGGTGGATTACGGCCCATTCCCTCTCATCGAGAGGAGGCCTGTGTCCCAGGTGCTGCTGATCATCAAATCTCTGTTTGGAGATAACACTAGAAATGTCAGCCAAAGCTCCTTTGCAGCCAGCAACAGTTTTCTAGTCTTCCGGTCTATCTCACCGGTCGTTTAGAAAGCCGTAGATTTACAAGCCCACGTGTTGGTCGAAAATTAATCCACGGAAACATATTAATGGGTTAAAAATATGTTAATCCAACTTATAAACTGTCTGTGTGCCTTTCGTCCAAATCCCTTAAGCCGTTTTTGCGTGAAAGAGTAACAAACATCTTAACATACAAACTTAACTATTCGCGTATCTATCATCATCATCATTTCAGCCGAAAGACGTCCACTGCTGGACATAGGCCTCCCCCAAGCACCGCCACTTCGACCTATTCTGTGCTTCTCGCATCCAACGTATTCCTGCGGCCTTCACCAGGTCATCGGTCCATCTTGTGGGAGGCCTTCCAACGCTCCGTCTTCCAGTACGCGGTCGCCACTCCAGAACCTTCCGACCCCATCGGCCATCCGTTCTGCGAGCAATGTGCCCTGCCCACTGCCACTTAAGTTTGGCAATTCTTCGGGCTATGTCAGTTACCTTGGTTTTCCTACGGATCTCTTCATTTCTGATTCGATCGCGTAGGGAAACTCCAAGCATAGCCCTCTCCATTGCTCTTTGGGTGATTTATGGCACTGAGACGTGGTCGCTCATAATGGGCCTCATAAGAAGGCTCAAAGTCACCCAAAGAGCGTATCTATAGCTCGAAACTACAACCCATTAGAACTAAACCTATCTAGGTTATATTTTAAACATAAAACAAATTACTTTACGACTATTTGAAGTTAAAAGCGGCATTTGGTGAGTATAATCCAAATGAAATACGTTATCAGTTGGCTGTAGACGCGTTAATCCTCTTATCAGTGATAACAGGGTGCTACATAGTGAAATGCGATGTTTTTGACTCAAACTCACTGATATCTGTAGGTACCTGCATGTTGTTTGTAGCTAGGGCTTATGTAGAGATATGAAATAAATGAGTCGACTAGCTGTGTCCTCGGCTGCACTTTTGAGTTAAATCCTTAATTACAATGCAATAAAAGGGACTCCATATGCTTGTTTAAATATCAAGCTACCTCTATGTCTATTTTCATAAAAAACGGTTCAGTAATTTACACGACAAGCGAAAGAAACCAACACGCGATTTTTTTCTGTAGTAAAAGCAACGTCATCGCTGTTTTTGACTAGGTACCTGCATACAATTAATCTGTCCATTCCCATGGACTCCACGAGACAAGTTCTACCTTGTGTAGAGTGCGTAAAAATGTTGCCCTTGCGTCATATGTTTTTTTTATCTAATGTAAACTTTATCAAAATGCAAAAGCGCTGTTTATGGCAAATAAACATCTTTACATAGTCATCATCATCATCATCATCATTTCAGCCGTAAGACGTCCACTGCTGGACTTAGGCCTCCCCCAATTTGGGGGGCTTTGCTATAATCGCCACTCTTGGCAGACGGGTTGGCGATCGCAGTATGGTGGTAAAATACATAGAGAACGCTGCTGCCCATTCTCTAGTAAGTCCCTTAGTCGCCTTTTACGACACCCACGGGTAGAAATGGGGTGATGTTATTCTTTACGTCCGGCACCACACGGTACTTTACATAGTAAAAAACTGGTATTCAGCTGCATCCAGTAAGACTGGAAGTCGACCCCAACATAGTTGGGAAAAGGCTAGGCAAATGTTTTTTTTTTTTTGGATGGGAAATCATCAAATGACTTTTCCCGCTCTGGGCGGAGCGGGAGGGCGTGTCAGACTTTTACTGACTAAAACCCACCCGTGTTCCTTCAGTTGCCCATGTGCCGAGGTCACGGTATCTCTTTCGAACAATCTCGCGACCCTGACTAGACAGATGATCATGGTGACATAGTATAAAACATAGTCGCTTCCCGCGCCTGTACGCTTAGATCATTAAAACTATGCAACGGGTTATAATTCGGTTTTCATCAAGAAACAGCTTGATTCAAGAGGAAGGTTTATATGTATAAAAGCTAGTTATCTATTTATCCATATTATATACTACCGGTACCGTGTGGTGCCGGACGTAAAGAATAACAACACCCCATTTCTTCCCGTGGGTGTCGTAAAAGGCGACTAAGGGACTTACTAGAAAATGGGCAGCAGCATTCTCTATGCATTTTACCACCATACTGTGATCGCCAATCCGCCTGCCAAGCGAGGCGATTATGGCAAAACCCCCCAAATTGGGAGAGGCCTAAGTCCAGCAATGGTCTTACGGCTGAAATGATGATGATGATATTATATACTATAGTCGCCGTATGTCTACCTTTTGACCACGTTATTCTTCTCAACTACTTAATGTGGCATTCACCATCGCTTAGAGAATTTATCACAGAAGATTTATATGTATAATAAAACTTACATACAATTAAGAAATGACAATATTTTGTCAAGCCGTAAAAACTGTGCGAATTAGGAGGAGGAAGTTTTATATAAACAAGAAAATACATAATTGCCTTTAAACCATCTTCCAACTTAGTATTGTTTAAATACATTTCCCAAGTATGACACAAACATTCAATGACAAGTTCTTGTGAAAGTATTCAGGAAAATATTTCAAAATCTAGAAATCTTACATTCTAGAGCTGTACAAGGTGAATGCAAGGCGATCTTTGCAGTTTCCGTATTTTACTAGAATTATTAGATTGACAATAGACATTTTAGTGCATATTGTTGATACATTACATCTCGTTTATTTCCTTGAGTTTCTTGTATAAGTAAGATTGATTGAAGGAACATTTTAGATGCCCTTTGTATAAAGAACTTAACTGCCCCGTTGGTCTCGTGGTCCCAAGCGCGACTGCTGAGTTTCCTAGGTTCGGTTGGGAAAAGTGTTATTGGGTTTTTCCATTACGAATTTCTTAGTAACAGCCCGGAATTTGGACGTTGGCGGTTTGATATCCCTGTGCCTCGGAAAGCATGTAAAACCGTTGATCTTTTTTTTTTCTTTTTTTTGGATGGGAAATCATCTAATGACTTCTCCCGCTCTGGGCGGAGCAGGAGGGCGTGTCAGACTTTTACTGACTAAAACCCACCCGTGTTCCTTCAGTTGCCCATGTGCCAGGGTCACGGTATCTCTTTCGAACATTCTCGCGACCCTGACAGGCATCGGTCTTAGCAGACCCCTTCAAAACCGTTGGTCTTACGCCTGATCTCTCTCCGGTCGTGTCGGATTGCCGTCCCATCGGACTATGAGAGTGAGGGTACAGTGAGTGTCTCTGTGTCTGCGCACACACTTGTGCAGTATCTCACCCGCGCCGATGGTAAGTCTCCGTTGAGATTAGCCGCCATGGCCGAAATACAGTCTGGAGGACCGTAAGTACTTAGTTTGGAATTGCCAATGATTGTCGCGTAGACGACTACGGTTGGGGCTTATGGGTAAACTATAACAGCCGTACGTGTCGATTCGTGGATAGGTGACCAGCCTTTTCTTATCGAGATCCTTTCGTGCCCCGGAAAGCACATTAAGCTATTGGTCCCGGCTGTCATTTGTAGATTTTGGACAGTCGTTGCTGGTAGTCAGAAGCTATAACGTCTTACCAAGGGGTACCGTGTTGTTACTCAGTAACTGGGTTGTGGAGGTCAAATAGGCATTTGACTGGCCTGTTAGTCTAGTCGTTAGTGACCCTGACTGCTATGCCGGAGGTCGTGGGTTCGATTCCCACCCAGGACAAATCTTTGTGTGATGAGCACAATCATTTGTTCTGTGTCTGGGTGTGTAATTTATCTATAATATGTATGAATTTAGAAATATATAAGTATGTTTATCAGTTGCCTGGTTGACATAGTACAGGCTCTGCCTAGTTTGGGATCAAATAACGTTGTGTTGGTTGTCCTAAGATATTATTATTATTATTCCTTCCATGTAAAATACCTACTTGTAGTCACCTGCGTCTGGTTAGACTGGAAGCTGACCTTTGTTTTGAGAAGGCTACACTGATTGATTGATATGACTTAAACTCGAATCAATCGTTTAATAGTCAAAGTCAAATCATTTACTTCAAATAAGCCATTAAAAGACACTTTTGAATTTCAAAATATACTATACAATAAAATTGATTCTAACTGCCCCTTCCAAAGGGTAGTTTCGAATGGAAAAGCATGGGCAAGAAACTCCATAGTTGCTCTTTTAATTCTTCTCTTGCAGTTCGATAGGCTATTATTATTAACTAAAAAAGTATCTTGTGTGTTTATCCAGGTTATAAACTTTCTGTGTGCTAAATTTCATCAAATTCCGTTCAAAAGTTTTTGCGTAACTTAGTAACAAACATACAGACTATTAAATTTATACCATTGGTAGGATAGTAGGATTGACTAAAACCAATCACTTCAAACATTAAATTCGTGAAACAGTTTTGAGACTCCAGTATCAAGATTGCCATAAGAAATAAATGATACTCAATTCCCATCACGTTACCAGACTTAAAATAGCACAATTTAAAATTCTAGCCTTAGATCTTGATTCGTTGAAGGTCGAACCAGTAAACAGGCCAATAAATACGATTGTATGTCGCTAAATGTCATATTAATTTGGTCGTCTCGGAATAGAAACTGCTTTTCTGAAGTATTTATTAAGTAACTGTAAGTCTATGGGTTCGTTTACTTGGTTTTATGGGTTATAAAATATATATCCGGGATGAATAAATTATATTCTGGGTAAATTCTAATACTATTTTATGTTCCTACGGTGCTTCTAAAAAAAAGAAGTTGCTACGGCGTAGCAGCATTTTCTAAATCAACCGAATTCCCGAAATTGTAAATGTCTTTTTGTTTTTACCTACACACGTTTAAAGTATTATATTTACTGTTATTATTTCGATAATATAAGAATGAGGTGACTGTGTTATCTTATTTACCTAAATTAATTGTATCGAATATCTAATCCGACTATTTAAATAATATTTTTATAGAATGAAGTCCTGTTTTTTTTCCGTAAAGCTTAGGCCGTCGGGTTCCATTTCCCGTCGGCAGTGAATAAATACCTAAGTACTTTTGCCGTTCAGTGTTTCATTCAAAACTTTTAACGGTTTTTAAGGTTTTCAAATATAGTGACCATGGGAGCATCCTTATTTTGCAGTTTATTGTAGATAAAGGACATAGACGCATAGTCAAAGTGCAGGCTTTTTTTTTTTTATATTTCGGGATAAAAAACAGGAGTACAATTATATGTTATACATGATATCTTGCTAATTAAACAAAATACTTATCATACTACTAACAACATTATCCACTTATTACTAAATTGTTGATTATTAATGCTACGTGAGATAAAAAAAAAAAAAACAGAATACATGCGTGAATAAAAGATGAAATGATTAATTGATCGAATAATATTTCCTATAGTAATAATATTAATGAAAAAGAAACAGTAGAAAAGAATACAATCCTTAATCATTTAAAATTTTATATGTTATGATTACGAAAGAATTTTGGTTAGTGACTTTTCTACTTGAGATTATATTAACTTAGTAGTAGCTTAAGAAAAAAACAGCTTAAAATGTTCCCACTGCTGGAATACATGCCTCGTCTTTGTGCGAGGGAGTGGGCTGTGTAATCCACCACGCGGGCCCAGTGCGGGTTGCTAGATGTCACATGTCTTCGAATTTTTGGTTCTAAAACTTGCCGGTTCCGTCTCAATGTTTTCCTTCACCGTTTTGAGAGCAGTGGTGATGACATAATTTACATAAAGTTAAGCGCTTGTCTGTGTTCCAAACTGCGTAAGTCGCGGCCGTTACCACTGCCCTAAACTTGCAGTAGATATCTCTTAATTTCTCTAGCTCTGTATCTCCCTACCCTCAATTCACCAACAACCACATGACAACAAGGTTGTTCTATTCGCCTTCAGTAAAGGTTTCGTGTTAACTAAAAGTTAACACTTTGGTGATGTCACTATCTGTGTCAAGGTACTTGTCGGTAATACCGTAAATATATACAAAATTATAAGTACTAAGTGACAGTTTTATCAGTGACTAACTTCTGCCCGCGACCTCGTACACGAGATATTGAGTTTTAATATAAATAAAATATATGCTGTAACACTTGGCAATACCGTAGCTTCCGTTTAGTGAAAGAATTTTTGATATCTGATTCGTAGTTCCGAAGATAACCCCCCCATACATACAAGTTCATATTCATCAAAGGGGTATCTTTGTACTTGAAGATGGTACTTCGTTAATTTGTTATCACAATCAATTTTTATTTCATCGTGTTTTGTATGTTGTGTGCATCAAATAAACGTTTTATCTATCTATGTATCAATCTTATGTAGTTTCTGCCTACCCCCATGGGAACAAGGCGTGAGTGTATGAGTTTTTGTATGATTTTAAAAAGAGATCGCTAATAATTAGTAACCAATCGAAACTTTCGTAAGACTCACCAATCATATAATATAACCGTTTTACCAATCATCATAAAAATAGCAATACTTTAAATTAGCAACCTCATTCTGTAACTTAAATATTTCAGTAGAAAGAGTGAAAACTGTAGAATCCACTTTCTATTCTAACAATGACTCGTAAAAGTCGATTTAGAGAGAAAACGATACATTATTGCAATCGTAAAATCGAATAATATCATCGTAATGTTATTTATAGTTAATTTATTTTATTAATAGACCCAAAGAACTACTGCATCATGCCGTGGAGTAGCCTGAAAGTTCTACTAAAAGTTACAAGAAATCTGTGAAACACACAAAAGAAACGACATAATAATCTGAATTCGTCTCTAAAAGTTTGTCTCCTAATAGCAAAGCAACCTAGCCTTTTCCTAACTGTGTTATGGTCCGGATGCAGATGAATACTTAATTAATTACTTAATCATTTTACGTGAAGCGACTCAGTTACTGGGTAACGCGGTACCTCTTGGTAAGGCTGGTTGTCAGAAGTTTTGGGCTAAGTAGCAAATCTACCTCTAAGCTTTCATTATGGGTAGTCAAACATTCAACATTAATTGTTTAGTAAAAGACTTGACTAAAGATTTAAACAGGCCCAAAGGGTTATGCAAAGGTACACTCACATCTTGCCTGTTATGGTTAAGTCTCATGTGAATTGCCATAGATGAATGCTCCAAATAAGTCTTACAAGATTTCTTTTATTCTAATTTTTAACCGACGAAAAAAAACGGAGGAGGTTATCAATTCGACGCGTATATTTTTTGTTTGTTTTTTTTTTATGTATGACCACGCATAACTTTTTACATAAAAGTCCGATTGTGATAATTCTTTTTTTTATTCGAAGGGGTATACTTCGAGTGTGGTCCCATATAAATTTGGAAAACAAAATCGAACCCTAACGGTCGGAAAACAGGGGATGATTGATTGTTCACTCACTGATTGTAATGTATAACCACGCATAACTTTATACAGGGTAGTCCGATTTTGATAATTCTTTTTTCATTGGATAGGGTATACCTTGCCAAGTATTATTAGTACATAAAAGCTACAAAAAATCATAAATTAAATTTTTTTTACAAAAAATTAAACCGCCGAAAAAACTGGAAAGCAAAAAATAATGAACCTTAATATTTTGAGTCGGCGCTGAAAAATCAATGAACAAAGATCACTCAAAGCGCCGACTCATAATTTTAAGGTTTATTATTTTATGCTTTTCAGTTTTTTCGGCGGTTTAATTTTTGACAATAAAATCACTGAAAATTATGAGAAAAGACATAAAGGTCAATAAGCACGAATATTGCAAGTAGATTTGTATTCACCATTTTCTCAACTTTTGGTATCTTTACTCCTTAAATTAAAATCTTCTCCGATAGTCATTCTCCTGCCCTTATCCCAATTTATGTTCGGTCAGCGCAACATGTCTTTTTCTTACTAACGTCTCTATTAGTTGTCATCACGGCAGTCACCCCCTCTCTAACCATATCATCATTCA
Source organism: Aporophyla nigra (assembly GCA_947507805.1). Taxonomy (NCBI): domain Eukaryota; kingdom Metazoa; phylum Arthropoda; class Insecta; order Lepidoptera; family Noctuidae; genus Aporophyla; species Aporophyla nigra. The sequence continues at coordinate 16,446,500 of OX382313.1, read as the reverse complement.
CACAGTCCGTCCATCGTTTCTTTGATCTCTCCCCACTCTTATCTAGACATCCACATACATACTCAAAACTTTTCTCACAACATTTTCCTCATTCCTCCGTATCACATCACATGCCCATACCATGAAAACCAATTTCCACACTAGAATCTCCCATACAAATAAGTCTCTAAACGCCAATATTCAAATGTCCGTACAAAAAAAGCTAAACAAACCAATCCTCCTAATTTACACCAGTTTTTTTTCCAAAGTGACGTTGAAGTATGGCTCCGAAATGACCTGAATAGCATCACGTTAGTCTAACGAGCTTTTATCTGTCATTTTGATAAACGAGTGTTAATTGTTGTGGTCAGGAGTATTAGCGCTAACACGAGCTGATTTTATCGCTAACTATATTTGGGTGACCTTATTTTCAACGACTTTATTACTACTTTGTTGGTCTATTTGTAAGACTTTGTGATGCCGGACGTAAAGACCACCATCCCATTTCTTCTCGTTGGTGTCGTAAGAAGCGACTAAGGGACCAGAGAATCGGCAGCAGCGTTCTCTATGCATTTTACTACCATACTGTGATCGCCAACACGCCTGCCAAGCGTGGCGATTAGGACTAAACCCTCAAAATTGGGGGAGGTCTATGCCCAGCAGTGGACGCCTTACGGCAAAAATGATGATGATGACTGCTGAGTCGGACAAAGTCTTATTAGGTTTCTCTATCCGGAATTTTGCAGTAGTAGCCTGGAGGTTGGGTTTGTGCCTGGATTATGGTAAAAGACTCACCTGTCTAACATGAGACTTAAAAATTACTGCCAAAATGTGGGTGTAAGTACTATACCTACACTTTTGACTAAAGCCTTTGAGAGTACCGTGTTGTGCCGGACGTAAAGAATAACACTACCCCATTTCATCCCGTGGTGTCGACTAAGGGACTTACTAGAGAATGGGCAGCAGCGTTCTCTATGCATTTTACCACCATACTGCGATCGCCAACCCGCCTGCCAAGCGTGGCGATTATGGTAAAGCCCCCCAAATTGGGGGAGGCCTAAGTTCAGCAGTGGACGTCTTACGGCTGAAATGATGAAAGCCTTTGAGGATAAACTAAGTTTTGAAGTGACTGGAATTTTTCGGGATGCGATTTTTGGGAAATAACTAAAGGGAAGAAGGACAGACCAGCAGGGTGGACTATAAAAGACTTTTATCGATCCCCAATAATTCCATATTGGTTTCCTAATAAACGAATCGATTGTCTTTTATACTCACTTTGTATGTGCTCATAGATATTGAGACATACTTTAATGGTAGAGATAGTTTTTAAAAGGATCAGAAAGTTAAAAGAATATCATTGGTCCATAACGCGATAATCACTTAAAAGATCAATAAATTTCTACAGAATCAATTAAATATTTTCCCTAATAAAAGTTTTATAGACTGATTGTAAAGAACATTGATTGAGATTTACCTTGCTAATCATGATGATAAAGATCTATAATGTTAGGAGGTATTTCATTAGTATCCACTTTTCAGGGCCTCCTCCTAAGAACAATGACCAATTTAAGGGAAGGTTGTCATAATTCTTATCTAGTCACCTTCCTGACAAACTGATCCATGAATAAATTAATACATTATAAAGTCATTGAGTAGTCTTAGTAATAAAAATAATTCTTCTTGGGCATGACCGATATACTTACCTAGTTGTCAAAAAATTACAAAATTGTCACTCTTTCATGACGAGTGCACAGCAACTCATAATGTCGGATTGGTCTCCCTCAATTTGGGGGGGGGGGGGGGGGGGTTACCATAATCGCCATGCTTGGCAGACAGGTAGGCGATCGCAATTTGGTGGTAAAATTCATAAAGAACGCTGCTGCCCAGTCTCTAGTAAGTCCCATAGTCTTACAAAACCCGATAACAACAATGAATCTTCCAAAGACCTTCCATAAATTCCTTTACAAATTCTCCACAATTTCATTCATACACAGAAACTAATTACTTTTACAATCAATTTGTTTCAGTTGACTCTTCAACACTAACTTAATGACGTGTTAATAACCAATAACTCTGTTGTACCCACTAATTTTGAAGACTTATTTGTTCTTCGGCCCATAGACTACGGTATATGGCCATATTAGCATGAAACTGAAGGCCATAAATGTCAGAATATGTTTGAATGTAATTTTGTGACATTCTTGAGTAAGTTCTAAAGGTATTTCAAAGAATATTGACGACTGTATTTAGAGCTGTAAATCCACTTTCCTAGCTTATTTATTTGATGTTTTAAGTTAATTAGTTTGGTAATTTCATTGGGTAGGTATGTAATTAGGTGGGAAATAAATAATAGTTTAAAAAAACTAAAAAACACGCTTCCATTGAAAACCAAACTAAAAAGTACAAAATAATGGAAAAAAGCGTGGGGTGCTTTTTAAGGTATTTTTTTATTGATATCAGCACCCCACGCTTTTTTCCATTATTTTGTACTTTTTAGTTTGGTTTTCAATGGAAGCGTGGTTTTTAGTTTTTTTAAACTATTATTTAATTTCTATTTTTTAGGGTGTTTCGAATTTTGAGACGAATGTCAGCGTAGTTTGTGACGTATGTCAGCGTAGTTTTCGAAGACAGTTTTTTTTTGCTGTCCTGGTAACCCTGGCAAGGATAATGGCGCAAATTAGTTTGTGACGTATGTCACCGTAGTTTTCGAAGACAGTTTTTTTGCTGTCCTGGTAACCCTGGAAAGGATAATGGCACAAATTTATGAAATTATTCCATTGTCATCGGTCCTTAACAGGTGTGCAAAGTTTGAATGAAATCTGGTCGTTTAAAGTGGGGCAAAATCGTGCTATAAGGAGTCGGTTACAAACAAACATACAAACATACAAATATACAAACATACAAGTGAAGCTAATAAAGCGTGTAAAAATACATGCGAATCAAGGAGTGATGGATGTAAAGATGGATTTAAATAGTAGATTATAATTCAATTTATAATTATTAATAATATCACCATCATTATTTCAAAAGTAAGATCTCCACTGCCATAGGCTTCCTCTAATTTGGGATTGCCATAGCCGCCGCGTTTGGCAGGCGGGTTGGCGATCGTAGCATGGTGGTAAAATGCATAGAGAACTCTGCTGCCCATTCTTTAGTAAGTCCCTTAGTCGCCTTTAGGACACCCGCGGGAAGAAACAGGATTTAATACTATATTTTTACTTAAATCTTTAAAAAAATTCGGTGATGGTCAAATCTGTAATACTATTGTGCTCATGCATCATTTAAATCTTAATGCATTTCTTTGCAATATTAAATTAAAATACAAGCTTTCTGCACTCCATCTCCATATAAACTTTTATTTAACTTCTAGTCTAACCGATTCCACTTAACCTTTCATAAGTAATTCTATGATTTTCTTATCTAGCATTAGTCATATATCAAACTAAAGTTATTGTACCTATATACGCAGATATGCATGTTTGCTTTCTGACAAATGTTCTGTGTTATCTTGTTGGAAAAATTGCGTCTCAAAAAACCGCGGTCACTATAACATCAGCACCATTTCTATGGAACTTATTAAAAACACCATTATCGTGGGTTTCTTCTTTGTTTATTAGATCGTGTATTACTTGAGTATATCCTGGCAGCATCAGCACTGAAAGAGAATGCAAAAGCGGACTTCTCACTGAGCACACCAGAGTTAGGAGTAATGAGTCTGCTTAGGTAGAGCAGTGGTGGCCCATTGCTATCGGCCCCGACTTACGAGTTCTTGATCGCAGGTTCGAACCCGAGCTGGCGCTTTACTTTGTATAAATAATCAGTAACCACTGCTCTCAAAACGATGAAGGAAAACATAGTAAGGAAACAAGCATGTCCTAGAACCAAACTTTTGAAGACATGTGACATCTACCAACCCGTACTGGGTTCGCGTGGTATATTACGGCCCACTCCTCTCACCGAGAAGAGGCAGATAAGCCAGTCTGCTTAGCGTTTTAACTACGTTTGGCTACCTAGTAAAGTGATCTATTTAGAGCAAATTTTGCCTCTCATTACCTAATTCATTCGATCCCTTACATTTTCAGTAATTTCTTTCATTAGTTTCACGGCAAGTTTCCATGTTTTTAGAGAGTCAACGGTCAATGGCTTGGTCAAAGACCCGACCTGACCATAGACCCATAGATAGAATGATAGACCATAAACAAACTTGGTTACAAAAAGACTCCATCAATCATCACTAATTAAACTGTTGAACCTATTAATGAATGTGATTGAATGTTTGCTAACTGCACAGCTGAGCAGCCTATAAAACCTACTAACTAGAAGTACCAGAGATAGCAAACGTATGGTAGAAAAATTCTGGATACCACATAGACTGTAGATAATCTAGTGTAGTCTTAGATTTTCAAGTCTTTTTATAAAAGCATTACAGAAAAAAAAGACTGTGGAAGAATTGTTTAATTTAATTCTAGATAAAGACGTTTTTATATTCGCCGGATATTATGGTAGGTACAAAATTGGTAAGAATATTTATGTTCTGACACATATCCGCTGCTAAAAGCGGCAGACAAATATTTACAATATTTGACATTGGTATAAAACCTAACACATATAGGTACCTACTACTTATCGTTTTAACTTTTATCAAACTTCTCCACACGCATGTTTTAAATAAAACAGTCAATGCAAAATGGTTCACCATACCTACACTAAACTATATTCTTAATTTTAGGTGTGTGAGTAATTATTATTTTTAACCGACTTCAAAAAAAGGAGGAGGTTATCAATTCGAGTGTATTTTTTTTAAATTTGTTTTTAAGATTGTTAACTCATAACTTTTGACTGGATGGACCGATTTTGATGATTCTTTTTTTTTAAAGCTGGTGCTTCCCAAATGTTCCCATTTTAATTTGGTTCCATTTGGACAATGGGGTCCATGTGAAAACCACAAGACTTAAATTTTCATTAAGTATTTGCGCGACAAATGAACGAATAACGCGATTAGATTAGTGCGTGGTATGTACCATAACTAAAAAGTTAAAAATAAAAACTTTTTCCAAAAAAAAATAACAACCGACTTCCTAAAAAAACACTACAAAGTGAAAAATAACTTTAATTTCGGAAGTCGATGGCAAAAAAACCTTAAATACAGGTCCCAAGACACCGACTTTCGAAATTAAAGTATTTTTTTTGTATTTTTTTTTTTATAATGTTTCCTCAAACGCCTTGCCCAAAATCAGACTTCTTCTTTAATTAAGTTATTGAGTTCACTAACACAGGCTAAGTTAAAGTCTTACTAACAGTCTATGGACCCCTGGTCTGAAATAAAAACTTAAATTTGAATTCAAATGGCCACAGAAATTCTGAAAGGTTCGCCATCCCTACGCTATGCTAGCTATAAAATCTGTCTGCGCGAACCGCTTGATGCGCGGGCGCAGCGAATAAATAAAGCGCTCCGGAGCGCGGTCTAGGCCGCCGCCGCTCGCGCACAAGGTCGCCACACTGACACCATGCTGCGGAGGCTTGCGGGACTGGACCAGGACTTATCTGGGTTTGGTCTAGATTGTTCCTTTTTGACCTAGAATTGTTTTCAAAGATTTTATGTTGGTTGAACTTTGTTAATGAGTTTTTGAGATCTGGCAATGATGTTACACGGTAGGTATTTATTCAAAATGTGAATGTAGTGGGGGGAAGGGGGGTGGTTGCATGGGAAAATGTTACTATTTTTTAGACTATTTATTTGTTTTTCAATGTCGGCGGAGCTGTGTAGTTACGATAATCAATCAGCGAGGTAATTGCGTAGCAAGAAACAGTAGGAATTACTATCATTTTGACAGTTCAACAACATTCATTGCGTTTTTTACGCTGTTGAATTGACGAATTTTTCATACAAATGAATCAATGGATAAGAGATATCTTGCAAAATGTTTTAGGTTATGTTTGTTACCCAAATAGGGTGTAGATGGAATTGCCTATGAAGTCTGGAATTCATAGAACATAAGGTCTGTGCTGTTTCATAATATGCAGTCTAGGCACTATTCATCCGAATTAGTCTCCATACAGTAGGTAAACCGCGAAACCAAGCATTTACAAATACGGCGTGTTAGTTTCTTTAATTTCTTCGAAACGACTATACTCATTGGATTTTTTACTCGCCATTTTAAAACGTATTTCCCATTACCTACAACCAAAATGGAGGCATTTTAAAACAGATAGTTTTATTCCTGTCTTATTATGGTACTCATTTTAAGATAATTAAATTAAACCAACAATATAACAAAAACGCCGACTGAAATCTAACTAACAAATCAGGTCATTTTAAAACAGATAGCTTTATTGTCTTCTTAATACGGTACTCATTTCTAGATTATTAAAATAAACCAACATTATCAACAATATTACAAAAACGCCGACTGAAATCTAACGAACCAATCACGTACAGTACAACCGTAGAAGGAAAACACGAAAACTGTCAGCGCAGCCTCATGGCCACCGCACACGCGCGCGCGCATGATCTAACCTAGAAACGAGCTGGATTTCGTGACATTCACTGCGCATGTGTGCGTCCCATTCAGGCAATCGCGCGCACGTCTGTGTGCGTCATTAGAATCAACACACCGACACGGATATCTAAACAACTTTAGACGAATAACACAAGCGATTTTGAACTTTATTCAGTTGTGTTACAGGAGTGTGTTGTGGAGGTGTGACAGCAAATAATTTGTGAAGTCATTTGACATGGCATTGGTCGGTTTTGGTATGATAAATGGGCGTTACTATATTAGTTTTGTACATTTATAGAATAGTTATAGTTTAGCTGTGATAGTGGGTATTTGTTCGATATTTTTTAGTGTTGCATGTGCATGATCAAAGTGAGTGGTTTTTTTTTTACTATTTTAGAAATATGTTATGCATTTTTATTATAATTTTCATTTTTAATTATTGAAATATTTTTTTGAAAAAATAAACATTTTGTGACTTTGTAACTGCGACGATGCTTTTACCTATTACATTATTCGTAATAACTTTGTTATTTTGATAACTTCAGAGAGTAGCTTATTTATCGGTTCTAGTGAATTTAAAAATATAACGGCTAGCCGGAAGGAAAACGTTACTAAAACCAACTTAAAACGTACAAAATTGCATATTAATATTTTGCCTGTAAACTTTCAACGGTGCACCTATAAGTATGTATGTACTGGTACTTATTACGGAAAACTTCATAATTATTATGGTCTACAGTTCCAGACTATAAACAAATTCAAAATGGCGTCTAATGTTGACGCGCATGAGCATATCCGAATTCTTTAAAGTTCTTTTTCTACAACGTTCTACAACTTTTGCCAGCTACGTGCTGTCTAAGTCTACGAAACCTCGTAGCACTTTAGATCGTTGATTGAAATAAGATTTTATTTCTTCACCGCGCCAAATTAGTTTCTCTAAATTTACTTATGCGTATGGATGTTTGGAAAAGAACAATGAATAGGCTGTAGAGTATTATACTCTATACGCAGAATGACGTATCTTAAAGAATTGGAAGGTATAGCTCCAAGGAAAAGTATAAATACTGGAAATATACCATCTTATGCCTATGCTACTAAGCACTTATTTCTGACTCCAAGCAGTATTTCTGTCTTCTTTTTAAATGTTTGTAGTTGCATGAAGCATGGATGCTGTAGAATTAAACGCCTTTTAAGACGTCTCATCTTCTGAGCTACTTCTTTTGTCTCTAAGGCTATTACCATTTCTTCAAACGCCCAAAATGATTTAGATCCTTAGCCCCGTCCGTGGCTCGGAAAGCACGTTAACTAAAGCCGTTCCGACTGTCATTTATATATCTTTGACGGTCAGAAGCCCAAAACTCTAACAAGCAGTCTCACCAAGGGGTATTGTTTTACCCAGTCTAGTGACTATACTAATAGACTATAATTCTATGTACAACACTGATATTCAGATGCATTTAGTTACACTGGAAACCGACCCCAATATAGTTGAGAAAAGGCTTGCAGATGAGAGTTGATGTTCCAGATGTAAAGACTGCCTGATCAAAACCAGCGGCTGAGTGTCCCATAGCAAGTTATGGTCCTTCCTTGAACTCCACTCGCCTCGATCCTGTCCCCAGTTAATAGAACACATCAGCTGTATAGCTAGCACATGTGTATCGGCCATGACACACTCTCGACACATAGCTACGTGCGCGACACGAACGCGTTGTATCTATGTTTTATCTACGCGCAGTTTTGTTGACACCCGTGCGGCTGAATGAAGGTCGCTCGTTTATGTAATGTCGCTTGGGACTGTTAGGGATATCGGAATTGTTTTGTCTTTATAACTTATCCCTTTTTCACTTGGCAAAAAAGTCTGTGAAGTCTTACTGTAGAGCAAAGTCCTACTTACTCCTTCTAGTTCTCTCTATTTGAAGCTGAGATAGCGCAGTAGTGCCCCAGGCAGGAACTTAACTTTGTGTATGCCACTGCTCACAAAACAGGTGAAGGAAAACATCGTGAGGAAACCGGCATATCCTAGAACCAAAAACCTCGAAGACATGTGAGTTCTACCAACCCGCACTGGGCCCGCGTGGTCGTTTATAGCCCGCTCCCTCTCTCTGGGAGGAGGCCTGTGTTTATGTAAAAGTACTAAGGACCAATTCTTGTAGAGTCCAGCTTATAAAAGACAGTCATAAATCGAAAAGGTCTGTAAACTGCTCCTAAGATGAGTAAAGATAGACTCTATTAGATAACTACGGTATTTTACCGATTCACAATGTAACTATGCAATTCGTGCTTCTCTATCTGTAGTATTCAACCCTTATCCATTCAATGCTGCGTATAAGTCAAAAGTTACATCAAAATCAATCAAGTCAAAAAATCAAATCAATGGCTTCCTACTAGATGCTTTCCGTGACTGTGTTCTATCCGTTTGGCTCTTTCTGGGGTACATTTTTGACAGATCCTTTCTTAATGGTCGAAAAATTCTTCACACTCAAAGGAACACATTTATCTGTTTTTCATTCCACAAGTGTTCTATCTTCATAAGTTTAGGTTATACACTGTCAGCCAGTTACATTATTTCTACGCGTAGAATTCAGTCACGTTACCTATTCATGTAACAGCAATTTAAATGATTTGCATAGAACCTTGGTATTAACAAATAACTCTGAACCGGAAAATAAAGACCAAAATGACTGTAGTACCTACTAGAATAATTTATATTATACGTTCGAACTGCATATATGTTTACAAAAATACATGACATTTTGCTATTGGTTACCGTTTGAACGCATTTGTACCTACGTACCCATGTACAGTATTAATTACTAATATATACTCGCTGGTTTTTCCAATTTACATAGGAACATAGAACATTTAAGCGATAATTGGAGTATATAGAATTATGTTTTCCGTTAAACATATATTATTGATTGAGTAGGTACTCCGCCTAAAAGATTTTTTTTTTTGGATGGGAAATCATCAAAAGACGTCTCCCACTCTTGGGCGGAGCGGAAAGGCGTGTCTTCTACTGACTAAAACCCACCCGTGTTCCTTCAGTTGCCCATGTGCCAGGGTCACGGTATCTCTTTCGAACAATCCCGCGACCCTGGCAGGCATTGGCCCTAGCAGACCCCTTCAGTTCTGCTGACATCTCTTTGAGGCGCGCTCGGAACACTACGCACCGTCGACCCGAGCCTGGTCCTTACCGGGCGGCGAGCTTCCCATTGCTCGCCGCCCGCAAGCTCGCGCCAACAGTAGCCGGGAGTCTGCTATTGACTCCCGACGCCCGGGGCGTCTACTCCTGCGGCGGCTAGGTACGTGAGGGCGCAGAGACTGTCACTTTCTCACGCGCCCCGCCTCCTCCTTCGCAGGCATTACTGCTTCGCAGAAGGACCACCTAATGATGTAATGACATTAAATTAGACACAAATTTGGGGCTTGTGACCAAAGGGCTTGTGGTTAAGTAATATGAACCACACAGGTCGATCGATGAGGTGAAGCGCGCTTGCCGAGTTTGGTCTGCGAATGGGTGACCATCTTCACATACCAAGACTCCTCCATGCCGTGGAAAGTACGTTAAGTCGCTGGTAGCAGCTGTAATTGATATTTCGACATTATCTAAAAAGAATAGCACCATCCCATTTCTTCCCGTGGGTGTCGTAAGAGGCGACTAAGGGACTTACTAGAGAATGGGCAGCAGCGTTTTCTATGCATTTTACCACCATACTGCGATCGCCAACCCACTTGCCAAGCGTGGCGATTATGGCAAATCCCCCAAATTGGGGGAAATCTATGTCCAGCAATGAACGTATGTCGGCTAATATGATGATATGATATTCCAAACTACGACAAAGTAATGTAAGTCTACCATAGCGGAGAAACGAGAATTAGGTACTGCTGTTATTGCATGGTAGTTGTTATCTTAATAAAATTAAACATCGAAAGCTTAATGAAAATTAATTAAACTACTAAATAAATGGTTTGTAATATTAAACAGAACATGGGAATTACTGGTGTTCCATTTTATTGGTACTATATATACCATACTGAAAGTTTATGGCTCCCACAGTTTACGACTAGAGAGAATCTAATTAGTTTCGTGTATTTGTTAAAATTCTAAGCTCAGTATGCATCACAACTTACTGAATTCGTTTATCAGTAAACGAATTTAAAACATGTGTATTGTTTGAAGACGAATTGTATCATCATTCGCCCTTATCCAAATTTATTTGTGGCCTGCGCAACATATCTTTTTTCCATCTATTAGTCGTCATCTCAGTAGTCACCCCCTTTCTATCCATATCATAATTCACACAGTCCATCCATCGTTTCTTTAGTCTCCCGGTACTCTTATAGCCATCGACATTCATACTTAATACTTTCCTCACCACATTTTTCTCATTCCTCTGTATCAGATGCCCATATCATGACAATCGATTTCCACAAAACTTTTCAGCTATCACTTCCTCTTATGTAATCATTTCTTATTCCATAGCCTGTTCTCGAACATAAAAACCTTTGCTGATGAATAAAGACAATAAGTGACTTGGCTTATCTTATACTTTATCATGACCAGCGTAAGTTAGCATAACATTTGAATTTTCGTGTATCGTATTTAGGAACTTACTTTACCAAATATTATGTTGAGGCCAAATCATTGGTTCAATCAAAGTTGATATCCTGACCAATCAAACATATAGCTTCTTCTCTATATTCATTATGTGCACAGCCGAAGTGTGAAACTCTCTGCCAGTATCTCTGTTTCCTTCCACATTTAACCCGTCCGGTCTATGCAAGTCTCATCTAAGTATTTTCTGCGGTCTTCTGTAGGTCGTCCACATGGCTATTAATACGCTCTTTCTACTGATTGTCTGTAACTATTTCTCTCTTTGACAGGTTGGTCGGTAAGTATAGCCAAAAACATTACTTACTTCTTGTTCACCTACTCTTGTGTTCCTGCTCTTACTGTTTGTACTTCTCGTCACTTTTTCCTAAAGGTTCATTAGAAAACCAGCTTCAGACAGTATCTGTCTGGCATTAATGCTGAAATGAACCTTTTTGCATTTTTGATAAAATATTATTTTCACATTCTATTTCATTATTTGTATTTTTTGTTTAACGAATTGTGTCTAAATTAAAGTTGTTATTTCTGTCTCTCTTTTGGGTTCTATTATTAAATCTTTTTCTCAAGCCTCAACGGTACAGGGACAAAGATCAACAGCTCATAATGATATATTACGGCACATTATTTTCCAATGTCTTCTAACTTCACAATGCTCATAGTTTCTCTATTTAGGTAATAGAAAGTCTTTGACCCCTCGATCTCTAATCTGTGGGTATCTGCCGACGCATTCACTGAGTTAGGATAAATTGCGTCTAATGTTTAAAAAAACATTAGTTTGATTGACTCTGTAGGTAATTTGTGGCTTGTGATGTGTGAACGGCGGGTTTGTTTCTCCGAGAAAAAGAAAACGGTTGCCTATTTTTGCTGTCAAATTCAAACTTCGAATCGAATTTACTGGATTCGTCTTCTCTTTTTTCTAACTGTAACTAAGCTTTATAAACACACACAGGCAGAGAGTACACTTATAGTGCATCCTTATTTCGCCAGTTAAGTCCCATGTAATTGGGAGGCATAAGTCTAGATCCCGGGCTGCTACTAAGAAATTTCAAATGAAAAATTTAGAATAAGAAGAAAAAGTCAAATGAGAGCTAGTTTGGCCTATCGATTCTTCTATTTGTAACTTTCTGGGTGGTCTTATGTCAATTTTCCACACCAAGTTATCCGTGGCAACTACTTATATGTTGCTAGTTAATGGTCTTCAAAAACCTCTCCAAATCAATTTTCTTGTGTTTTTCCGATTTCGTATACAGCATTTGTAACATTCCTTGACAGGCCTGTTGGTCTAGTGGTTAGCGACCCTGACTGCTATGCCGGAGGTCGTGGGTTCGATTCCCACCCAGGACAAATGTTTGTGTGATGAGTACGATCATTTGTTCTGTGTCTGGGTGTAATTTATCTATAATATGTATGTATTTAGAAATATATAAGTATGTTTATCAGTTGTCTAGTACCCATAACACAAGCTCTGCTTAGCTTGGGACTAGATGGCGTTGTGTGATAGTTGTGGAATATTATTATATTATATTCCCTCCGAAATTGTTGAATGTGATTCCTAAAGTACTATTTTCCTCTGTCAATGACGGAAAATTCTGAACAAAAAGTAGAAAATAATGGAAAAAACCCCACGCTTTTTTGCCTGATATCAATAAAAAAAAATACCTTAAAAAGCACCCCACGCTTTTTTCCATTATTTTCTACTTTTTAGTTTGGTTTTCAATGGAAGCGTGTTTTATAGTTTTTTTAAACTATTATTTACTATTTTTAGGGTGTTTCGAATTTTGGGACGTATGTCAGCGTAGTTTTCGAAGACAGTTTTTTTGCTGTCCTGGTAACCCTGGCAAGGATAATGGCACAAATTTATGAAATTATTGCATTGTCATCGGTCCTTGACAGGTGTGCAAAGTTTGAATGAAATCTGGTCGTTTAGAGTGGGTCAAAATCGCGCAATAAGGAGTCGGTTACAAACAAACATACAAGTGAAGCTAACATAAAGTGTGTAAAAAATACAGTCAGTTTTATCACGTTTAAATATTGCATAATGTTTACTAGATATTAGTGTTACAACGATTTTTATTGCTGTTTTTCTAAGCCTATACCTAGAATAGTGATTCACGATGCACGCACTTGATGATTTCACGATTTATATGTCTTAATAGGTGATTTTCCTGAGCATTACCCGGAAACAAAGTTTTCCCCACAACAAGTTCAGGTTTCAAGTTAACAAAAGAAGTTAATTCGGTGTGATTCGAAACGCACCATCATTTCTTTATTGCAGCCGCCATTTTGGAATTTGCGCGCGCTTCCAACTGTCATTAGGCAGTGATGCCAACATTGTGAAATTACGAGTTATGGTTGCGTTCAACTATTAAATTATGGGTTCTTAAGGCAGTCGTTGTGTGTGAGGCGTGCTTAATTTCGTGCCGGTTATAAAGTAATTTAAGACACATTATAGAATGGTTTTGGATTAGCACTAAAATATTATAAAAGAAAAGAAATCGGTGTTTATTATGCCATTACTATAAATATACGTGACTTTGCTGTTAAGTTGCAAATGTGTTAATCTTGTAGTCTGACAACAAAATGATAAAATAGAAGTTTAAATTGCTAATAGAAAGCTTGAAGTTTATGTCACATAATTTCAGAAAATATGCTTTTACGCAAATCAACTTTTAGTTACTAACAAAACTTCAAAACGACAAAAAGTTACTAAGCTTCAAACTTCTCTTTCACTAAATATCATGTCGATGCACATTACAGAACATATTTTAATGAAACCGTGGATGTCCAGCAAAACTCATACAGCATAAAGTTTCGTGAGACCTGTACAATATTCTGACCACGAATAAAATCAATATCGTGTAGTTTAAATACCAAAACAATTTCAATGAAAATAGTTTCGCTAAAGTTTTGTTGTCCATGGCTAGCAGTGTCGTCAAGTTGGCACAATGGCTGCTTGTATTAAAATAGTTCACTGGTTTAATTATTGCATAACTCACACCTGCGGCCTAGTCATCTATTCAATTGATTTTTTACATGATTAACAGTAAGTAATACATAATATTATGAAAGCGTTTCACAGACTTGGTTTCCCAATGCCTTTGTTAAAAATTGGTCTGTTTAAAATGGTGGTAACTATTATAATTCTGATATGTTTTGAAAATATTTGATGGGAAATAGACTTCGTTGTTTTAAAATAAGCTTTGTAACTTTTATGAGTGGTTCGTGTGACTATTTCGTTACACACCTCAATCGTTCCTAAGTTTTATTTATTCTAAATTCAAAACTTTGCATCAAAAACCTTACCCAATTCTATTTTCTAAATGTTGGCACTTAAAACAATACCAACATTACAAAAAAAAACACACACACACACACAAAAACAATCACTTTATATAGCCTGTTACTGTCATTCTTTTTTCAAAATAAGCCTTATTTACCGTCGCAACCGGCACTCACAAACTTAAAGCTGCAATCTAGAAAGAAAGGCGCTCTAATTGTGTACAATTAGTTTTGAAGTAGTAATGATATAAGGTAGCGGTTGCGTTACGCATCGATGCGCGGGCGCGGACACCGTGAGAATCTATCGCGAATCAGAATACAGAATAGTTTGATGTCATGTTTGGAGCTCAAGTTATTAGGGATTACAGTTTTTTTGAAGAAGGATTTTTCCGGTTTTTCTGGGTTTTTTTAAATGTCAATGTCAAAAAAAGTAGTGAACACGCTAACGTCTTGTGAGGTATTTACCGTCGAATCTACAATGAGGTTTCACTTGTTTTTGTTTTTAATGGGACTAAGAAATCCAGAATTATTGTTTTGTGTGGCCTTTAAGTATTCTTTAAAATTTTCCAGTCAACTTTCACCGATTAACAAGGCTAACAATTTTTATTATGGACAACTAATTTCTTAAAGTATTTCTTCACTACTTATAACTTTAAAAGTTTGGATCAGGAACTCATAAACTGAACACCAAGTCAACAAAAAGTTCTCTATTCCTTATTGATTATTAATTTAATCTAATTGTATTTTTATTTACAAAATGCAAAAAATCATTCATTTCTTGCCTGCAATTCCGAAGTCTAGTGACGCGTAGCATTGTTAGGTTGGTACACCTGATACTGTTAGTTAAATGTTACTGATGCGGTTATATCTGTAATTGTATTTAATTTTAGTCGAGAAAAGATGGAAAATTGACCGGCACCTGCTTTGAAATAAGTGTTCTAATGGAGAAACTAGTTTGTAAGGTGTTTTAAAATGATAGAGTAAATATGTATCCTAAGTGCAATTTGATGAGGTCATAAATTATATACTTTGTAAACTTTTATTGACGCTGTTACAGTATTTTTATCTCGCGAAGTGACGTGCAATTGGGGAGGCCTATGTCCAGCAGTGGACTGCTATAGGCTGATGATGATGATGATGATGATGAAGTGACGTGCACTTTACTTGTGGTAATCAAGTGAACAAACACTCTGTAAATGAGTGCGTGAGCGCATAATACTTACAAACTTCTGTCTTCGACATTGTCTTGCCCGGTTTCGAAAGCTCCTGCGCCTACATATATTCACAGTGTAAGTACACTTGGGAACCACGAGTAAAGCGCGCGTAGTGTTGTAAGATAACCGTACTTTACACAACTTTATGTCGGTTTCTGTGAGGAAAATATCATCGTTACTCGAATGGAATTTGTATTTTTTTTTAAATCTTATACAGTTTTACTATTATTACCAATTACGAATGGTAATGAAAAACAGGTGGTGAAAAACTAAGCAAGAAATCTGTAGTTTCAACCGAAGTTAGGGGAATTACCTACTCCGTATCAATTACAGACTTAATTTGAGGACCGAACCATGGGCACCGGTAAATATACTTTCAGGGGGGTGCATCTTCAGCTCCAAGAAGCGAGCTCGCTCATTTTTGCACTTCACTGTACGTTAAGGTTTGTCCATTCAAAAAATGAATAACTTTATCGAAGAAAAAGCTTAACAGTTAAGAGAATGTAGGAAGCAAGAGAACAGTGGTGGCCCAGTGGTGTCGCCCCCAATTAAGGAGTTGTAGGGCGTGGGTTCGGACCCAGGCAGACGCTTTACTTTATGTAAATAATATCATCACCATTGCTCTCGTGACTGTGAAGAAACACATTGTGAGGAAACCGGCATGTCCTAGAACAGGGGTCGCCAACTGGCGGTACGCGGTCCGCATCCGGACCTCCGAACCATTTTGTGCGGACCGCGAGAACACAGCAACTTGCACTACAGAGTACGTAATTTAGTAAAAATGTATCCCCCGCATTATCTTTGTTGACGTCAATCCAAAAACGGCCGGGAGAAGTAACGAGCTAACAAATACGTTTTTTTATTTCCGTAAATAAATTTGTTTAATAAATATTTTTTTCTATAAAATGTGGTGCGGACCGCGATGATCATTTCATTTCTTAAAACGGACCCCGAGCAAAATTTATTGGTGATCCCTGTTCTAGAACAAAAAATTCTAAGACTTATACCAACCCGCACTGGGCCCGCGTGGTAGATTACGGCCCGCGTGGTAGATTACGGCCCACTCCTTTTTGAGATCTCGCCTCGAATTGCTTGAGTTCTCCATTAAGTAGGAGTTTTTGCATTTGCTTATGTTCAGCAGTGGACGTCTTATAGCTGAAATAATGATGATGATGATGACTCGGTTCACTCCGAAGTATCAATCTACTTTTTGACTGGCTCGTGAGCTCGTCGCAAAGCACAAAATAATAATTTTACCCTTTGATTCCCAAATTTTCTAATAAAGCAGGTAAATATCGATAGACTAGCAATTGCTTTCACTTTCTACTATTATTAAACTTAACTATCTTTAATTATCATTCATTTTCAAGCTCTACAGTTACTGCTTACGTGTCTTAGAAAATACTTCCACAAAAGACCGTGAAATTACAAAAAAAAAAACTACCATTATTTTTTTAATAACCGGAGCTTTTAAGTCAATCTTATAGCAGCCATAACTGGTATAATTGTAGTTAATAACATAGGTTAATATAACTTTAATCTCCTATGATTAATACTTTAAACAGTTTAAATATAACCCGTTGAAATAAGACTGGAGTGCCTACTGTAATTACTAATGCTTTGTTCAGACGGACGGTTAAGTTGACGCTCGTTCAAACTTGAGTGAGTTACTAGCTCAAGCACTATGTCTATGAATGATTTACGTTTCGTGTTCATTCTCATTCTCTGCTTAGAATGTCTCTTTGCCTACATATTTTTGTGTGTGATAAGATAATCAATGAAAAAAAAAAATGTATGATACTGAATTTGCCACTGGCTCTTTAATGATGTACATCTATTTTTGAGAAAATGTTATTCTAAGGCATTTTGTCAAAAGTTAATTCAAGAAATAATACAGGTGTGTTTTCCACAAAATACTTATAAAGAAAAACATTGTAATTTGACCTCAATCACGCCTCGGAATCCCAGTCGTCTTTCGTAGATCTGACAGTCGTTAAGGGTCGTCAAAAGCCCGAAAGTCTGACAACCAGTCTTAGCAAGGGGTATTGTCTTACTCAGTTACTGGATTGTGGAGGTCAGATAGGCAGTCGGTCCATGTAAAATATTGGTACTCAGCTGCATCCCGTTAGATTAGACGCCGACCCTAATAAAGGTAAAAGGCAGATGATGACTACAATTTGACCTCACAACCTGCCACTCACCAAACTTCTCAAAATCTTACAATATTTATTCAAACCTCAAGTTATTGGATAAAAAAATGGCGGATCAGCCTCATTTTTGATTGTACCACTCGTAAAACTGAGTGGAACTCGTAAAAAACGACCGGAGAAGCAAATGAGAGCGCGTGGGTTCCGACACCTCGTTATCTATGTGCATTATTGTCATTTAAAATGGGAAATGATTTGCGGAATTGTCCTGGTCCTGTTGAGCTAGCTGTTATGGTTACTGCTTCCAGGTTGCAATTCAGGTTTTAGAATTTAAACTGTATCTACCTAATATCATTTTCATCATTCATTTATCATCATTTCCGCCGAAAGACGTCTACTGCTGGACATAGGCTTTCACCAATTTAGGGGGATTTGCCATATTTACCACGCTTGGCAGGCGGGTTAGCAATCGCAGTATGGTGGTAAAATGCATAGAGAATGCTGCTGCCCATTCTCTAGTAAGTCCCTTAGTCGCCTCTTACGATACCGACGGGAAGAAATGGGACGGTGTAATTCTTTACGTCCAGCACCAAACTGAACAATTATCCCTTTAGAATACTTTATTTTTTAAATAAATTTACAATATTAGGACTTTAAAAAATGAAACTATCGCGTTGAATGCGTTTCAATATTAATAAACATTTTTGAAACAAAAAAAAAACAAAAAATACTAAACATGTAACAAACACACACAATACGTCTAAACCGCGACAAAACCGCTCCATGTGCACACGGTTTTACAAAGCATGCGCGCTCAACCTTTTACAAAAACTCTAGAAAACAGTTTCATCGATACTATCGATGAACAGTTTTGTCGATAATTTATTCGTTCCACGTTCAGGGCGGCTCTAGTTGGAAACTTGTGAAGCTAATTGGAGTAATCGGTACATTTGTAATTTTTCTATCATTCCTTTCGATCGCTAGTTGGTATTTGTCTAGGTTATTAAAACTATCTTTTTATGGATTGTTTTGAAAAGTCGAAGTTGTTCTTCTGACAAAAATATTATAGAAATGAATTTGTACCCTTTTAAATGGGACTTACCTACACATAACTGACGAAATATGGGCGACGAAGTATAGTTACACCTATGCCTATCCTTTCGAGAATTAAAGGCTTGATATTATGTAAAGACTAATCGCTTTTTACTTTTTCTTAAAATATTTTTGAAGAATCTCACACTACAACTGACATATTTATCCGACTCATTTAGTCATAACAATTATTATAACACTTCTTGTGAGAAAATCTACTTATTTGATTAAATATATTCTCAAGACGGCGGGCCCAGTTCTTTTATTAAATTATTCAATTTAATTTCTGACAAACAAGTTCTGCTGATTTGCATATTTAATTGCAATAAATAGGTATGTCAATTAAATATTTAAATAACAAATATTAGTCAACAATTAGCATGGGTTTGTTTAATTGATTTTGTTTCCTTGTTTTATTATTTTTTAAATATTTTGCAAGCTAATGAGTTCTAGGAAACTTGTGATTAGAACATTAAATGCTTCAACTTATACTGAAAACTAGTACTTATATTATTTTAGTTTGTTATTAATAGGAAAAAACAAAATAGGCTATATATTCTTGCAACATTCCTAAAGCATAACAAAAAGTACGCAGAAACAAAAACAAAGTACTTTTTTAGTACTTGACTAATGTTAATTCTAAAACAGGAAAACATGTTTATCATAGTGTCAAATTAACACCAAACAGATAGTGATCATAAATTTAGCTCATTTAACGGTCTATCTTCGTAGTTAACAACATACTTCCTCCAAACATTCTCACTCATAAATTAGATTCCTTATAGTCACACGTTTAAACTAAAACGGCGGACGCAAAAACATCCCTCCAGCCATTATTATGCCCATCTGCCGACCAATAGGTGACCAGCAAAAAATAATTATAATTTAAAAAAACATTGTGGGCCTTTTTCCAACAAACACTGACCTTAAAAGGAACCCATTCGATGGGAGATGTATTAAAAATTGAAATAACAACTTGCGTGCAACGACCGCGCGATAGATAGCTGCGAAAAGGCAACAAAAGACGCAACTAGGGAATTGCAAATTAGATCTTAATACTATAAATTTAAAGAACTATTTCGAATAAACATTAGCGTAGCAGATGTTGTTCGAAATGAAGATTAGGGGAACTAAGGCATAAAAAGCGGTCAGCCAATCGCGTCCCACGTATATCGGCCGTCTCCTTCGCACACTGGTCGCACCGCTCTTTCTAATGCTCATATTTTTTGCCATCTTATTCTAATTCCTCATTCAAATGGCCTGCGTTCGATTCCAGGGGTCTGTAACCTTTTATGTCATAGAAGTTTTTTTATTCTTCTTTTGTTCTTTGTCATGTATTTCGGTTAAATTCATATGTAACGCATTATCGTTGTATTTTTTTAACAATTATAATTGTTATCATAGGTTATGATCGATGGGTTTTATTTTTTCCATGACCATGGCTACGCGTGGTTGCGTGTGCCGAGGGCGTGATGGAATATAGATAAACAATGTTTCATGGTAATCAAGTTTTTGCGATATTTTTTTCGTCAATTCTCGTTGTGTTTCATTAATTCACGCGAATATTAACTGGCGACGCAGTAATTACATATTTGAGGTATGTATGAAGAACTTTGTTACCTCAAGTAATACATAATGTATAGTTTTTATATCGTAATTGATATAGTCAGTCGAAGTCACGTGAGAACACAAAAACTTGTAAATAATTCAACTCAGTTATAGTTCCTTGCGTGCCTTACAGTAATACAGAAAACATGTAAAAATATGAATAAAAAAATAAAACACTGGTTTGAACTAAATCAAAGCTCAGAAGTCAAAACAAAAAATGTCTTTGACATTAAATAATTA
This sequence comes from Aporophyla nigra, assembly GCA_947507805.1. Taxonomy (NCBI): domain Eukaryota; kingdom Metazoa; phylum Arthropoda; class Insecta; order Lepidoptera; family Noctuidae; genus Aporophyla; species Aporophyla nigra. Next base: position 16,425,829 of record OX382313.1, on the reverse strand, counting down.
CCATTTCTTTTATTATTTTAAACAAAGAACTATTCCCAATTTATTCCTACGCATAAGACCAACAATAATCGGCATACATAACAATTTTACAGTACCTACACGTTTCTATCTTATAAAATACTACAAGAAAGACGCGAATTTTATTACTAATTCCAATTTAATTTTATATTCAAGCTCAAAGCTAAATATAAGGATCTAGATAAGGGTACAGATACGAGATCAAGTGCCCCGCGAGGTTGAGATGCACTACATCCGGCCGACAATTGTCTTTACCGAGATTCAAAACCTGTTTCATTTGGCATATGTCTTGCGAACCCTTTTGTTTTTGCACTCATTATATTTTACATCGAGAATTTTCTATTGGAGTTAACATTGGTTTCACATGGCTATATTTATTATTTTGTTGGGTTGGCGAATGTTATTTTAAAGTTAAAATGTCGGTGTTATTTTTGTCAAGGTTTTGATGCGCAATACACATATTTATCAAGTTTATTTTTGCTAAATACATCCATCACTAACACCAACGCTAAATTCAATATGCTACACAAGTAAACATATCGTATTAAAACCGTAAATATTTACATATCTCCATACATATTTACAACAGTTTTCAAGGGCATACAATCCACGTAAATACCACGATAAAGTTTTTGTCATTCGCAAGAATATGTCAATAGTAGCTACCGTTTTATATTGCAATACTTTGGAACCATATAAGGTGATAACATGTAACCATAATGATATTAGAAAAAAACTTGAAACTAATGTAGTATAGCCCGAGAAGGACATTGTTTAATAATGATAATTAAAAGCGAATAATATGTGCAATTCCGTGCGCATATTCGCGATGTGCCAAACAAGGACAGCGGCTGTTTCCGCGTTGAATCATTTGTTGCGTGGTTCAAGTTATAAACGAGAAGATTTCAACTGATTCAAATAATTGCCAGACTCATGAAATAGCCAGAGAGAATATTTACAACCTAGAAGTAGGTAACTGGTTGAGCCATAAAATGATTGGTATAAAAAGGAAGAGCCTTATCTAGTGATTGAGCGGATGAAGTATCATAATAGCTTTGATTTAGTACTGTCAATCCTTTGTATTCTTTTCAATGAATGGTGCCATTCTTAATTTCCTAATGAGTCATTGTTCACACCTTAAGTTCGATGCATGTGTGAGTCAGAGTCACAATATGTAGTTGAATTAGTTCCAAAGGTCTTAAAGAATGTATGTTTTGATAGCCTTAACCTACATTGAGTGATGGCTTGTCCGAAATTTTCTATGACTCATTGTAGCTCAAATTAAATCTTTTCTTATGCAGGTAACTTGTCTTTAAATTACACATTGTTGCGCATAACATATTGTCACAACACTAATTTATCTGGTCTACTCGACGTCCGTGTGTCACTGTAGAGATCCAGCAGAATACCAGCGTCAGGAATATCTGCCTGACACATGCTGAGCTAAACTACCATTTGGTGCAACCTTGAAATGCACACCACGCCTTGTATAATCGATTTGTATTCGAGTGTGTCATAGTGCCACTATTTTTTTTAAATATGTACCTATGTTTTTCTTTTTGTAGGTATATTGGCCTTGTTTTTATTTAAATTAATGTCATTTGTTGTCATTTAATTATGCTTTTGTGTGTTGAGTTAGTGTTTTATGTGCTCTAAATAAATGTATTGTCTATCTGTTTAACTAAAGTAAATAGGTACTCAAGGGATTACTTTGGGACATTTTTTAAATTTATTTATAGTCACGCCAGCAGCATCCGCCTTCTCTCGCATCTCATACCCCACAATCAGGCACGCATATACAAATGCAAACTGACTCACGGCGACCTTGAAATAGACCAGTCTAATCGTAGTTTTAGCCAATCAGTAGTCAGAACACGCTCACACACCATCCTTTGTTTATCACGCCTCCATCACGCCATTTTGTGCATCCCGTTTGTTGACTGTGACAAATTTTAAAGAATATAATATTTTTATTAAAATAATGTCTGTATTTTGGTCCCACTGCAGGGCTAAGGCTTCTTCTTATTAGGAGAAGATAAAAGCATTGATCACCACGGTTGTCCAAGATAGGTTGGCGACTTCAGGCTTACATTACAATAGGTTGGGGAAAAAGTTTCTTCGCATTTTTTAAGAAAATTCAAAACATTTTTTAATAAAGTTTATTTACATTTAACTAAAGTATGTAGGTACCATTTTGTTCGATAACTTTTTGCCATCTTTTAGGTAGGGACATGATCCCATTGCTATAGAAATTTTGGGACTTCTGGTCAAAATACCGCGACAAGTGGTTTTGGCAGTCCTCTCGTGATGTTAACCTGACACTGCCTAAAGAATTCTGAAGAGACCGAAACAGGTGGAAATCTGAAGGTGCAAGGTCAGGACTATACGGCGGATGCATTAACACCTCCCAGCCAAACTCTTTTAATTTTTGTTGGGTGGCTAAAGATGTGTGAGGTCTAGCGTTATCATGATGAAAAACCACACCCCTTCTGTTGATTAATTCCGGCCGCTTTCTCTCAACTTCTTGCTTTAATCTCATCAGTTGTTCGCAGTAGAGTTCGGAATCGATGGTCCTGCCTGGTGGTAACAGCTCATAATGAATAATGCCCTTCCAATTCCACCACACACACAGCATCACCTTGTTGCGAGTTAACCCGGGTTTCGCCACAGTCTGTGAAGCCTGACCGGCCTTTGACCACGACCTTTTTCGGACGTTCTTGTCATACGTGATCCACTTTTCATCACCAGTTATCAGCTTCTTCAAAAATGGTTCGGTTTCATTACGTCGTAATAAAGAATCACAAATGAGTACACGGTTCATTAGGTTTCTTTCAGTGAGCTCGTGAGGTACCCAAATGTCGAGCTTTTTTGTGTACCCAGTTTTTTTCAAATGCGCCAAAACTGTTTTGTGGGCAATTTCCAGTTCTTCAGCTACGTCGTAACTACTGGTATGCTGATCTTGCTCCACTTTTTCAAAAATGGCATCCATTTTATCCGTAATAGGGCGACCAGAGCGACGTGCATCTTTGACATCAAAATTTCCGGATTGAAAACGCTTAAACCAAATTTGTGCTACTCTCACAGACACTACACTAGGTCCATAAACATCGCAAAAATTTTTCGCGGCTTGCGTTGCATTTTTACCTTTTTTGTAGTAAAATTTTAAAATGTATCGAATTTCTTCATTAGATTCACTCATCTTGACGGTACGAAAAACAAATGAAAATCACACATTTTCCTAATTTGAATTTGGAATTATGTTCTTTAAAATTTAAACTTTCAATGATACCAAAACCAGCCAGATACAAATAGTATAGCCAAAGAGATTTTATTACAAGTTCATACATACTATAATGCGAAAAGACTTTTTCCCCAACCTAATATAATAATATATAAAACTCCAGGTTTCCTTTAAACTTATAATTGAAGTTTTATTATCGTCAATTGCCGGTTTAAATTGGCCATTGTTGAATGTATATAATTTTGTACGGCGAAACGATGGTTTGAGAAAATAGGTGGCATTGTATGTTTATTATTAAACGAAAATACTTAAAACTTAACAATAATAAAACGTCGCAATTTAGTACTTTTCTTCTTTTTTTGATCAAAAATGTTTTTGTCTGATCGTAACAAAGTAAATAGTTGTTACCGTTATAATCAAGTAATAATGATAAAATCAAAACTAACCGTTAGAAGAGGGGGTCACAACACAATAACAATAGTCCAGTCCAGATAGCCAATGTAATCACTAGAGAATGGACCGCGTCTCGTCCGTTGCTAAAATTTCGTTCCCACGGGAACTTCAAAAACTGCAAACATGCTTCTCTAAAAGTGTTTATAGCTGTGTTTTTTCTAATAAAGGGTGAAATATCTTATCATCATCTTCCTGACCTATTCCAATTCATTTGAGGTTGGAAATTTCCTTCTTCATACATCTTTATTAGCCTTCATCTCAGCAGTCACTCCCTTTCTAGCTATGTCATCTTTCATACCAAGAATACTAAGTTTTCTTTGAACTAAAAGATTGAAATGTCGCGTATAAAGAGTAAATCTATGCAACAATTAGGCGATTGCTTACCATTGCCAGAGATCGTACGGTCCGGAGATTATTCTCGCTTTCAAAACACATTAGCCACTCCGATTTACTTGGAAGCGAGTCTAATATGTAATTATTTTTTTATTATTCCACGCTATGGGAGTTCAACGGCGTCCATTAATTACAATATTAACATGTGAAGGTTCTGCTTCAGTTAACCACCTTGGTTCTGTTCAGTTAAGTTAAAATACTTTGGTAAAGGAAATTGCAGAGAACTGTTGGAACATTTTTTATTTCACTTGGGTTCTTCAGTTTTTTTTTTTTTTTTTCATTTATCAAGAACAGTAATGAGGCGGAAAAATTGTTATCTTATAACTGTTGTAGTTTGTAAAAGGATTTGTTTTATTGTATCGTTTGTAGAATTTAATGAGGAATTTTATAAGTTGTTGAATCAGTAGGTATATTTCCAGTATCTAACTATTGAAGTAGTGTGAAATGGTTTAATGAGTAAAAGAAATATTTAATATAATTGACACAATATAATTGAATTGCAATCATAATAAAAATATCGTAAAAGATTCAGAAGCACAACACTTCAGGCCCCGCAGTTGGTGTCATTTCAAAGATTTCTAGTAGTATTAAATTTACTTTTAACTAAGATAATCACTTTTCAGTTTCACTTCTAACAAAATAACATCAGTAAATGTGTCAGTCCATCTTATCTCTTTTCATTATAACAAAAAAAAAAAAAACAAAATAAATACTACACAAAAACTCTTCCTAATTCAAAAACAATAACAGTTACTAAAGGTTGACGGCCCCGAACGGATGTAATAGACAATGAGCACTTCTTATAGTCTATGCTAATACGCGCCATTTTATGATTGCAATTCAAATGATGACGCGTTCTTTTTTACGATAAACTTTTACGCTGCTGCGTAACGCGCTCTTACGGGAAAGTTACGGTTTATGACTGTTTATGGTAAATCTACGTTACTATGGTTGTTAGTAGTTGGTTAAGATAAAAGGTAGGTAGGTATAGTCAGCAACAAAACAAAATTATGAAGTCTCATCCACCGGAATTTGTGGTTTTAATCTATTAAGAGTCTGGCCGTCGGTTTTCCCAAGCGAGTTACCAGGGAAGTAGACACACCCTTTGGGGTTCCCTCACGAAAAAGGTAATCAGGTCAGTGAGCATTTTCTGCTTCAACAGTCATTCTTTGGACATGATTTTGTGGGCAAATGTGGGTAACTGTAGCTACTTTCGATTTTTTAAGTGATAAGTCAAGAAAAATAATTAAGAATAGGTATAGGCTGATAAATGATATCGCACCCCTAGATCTAAAGGGAACTAACTCAAAATTCTTAATTTTTCAGTTATGCACACCTTCGAGTTTATCATTTCAATACCTATCGACCAATAAACCAGATTCAAAACTATTTCCAATATTCGACTCCAAACAATGGAAATAGCTTTGAATCTGGTTTATTGGTCGATAGGTATTGAAATGACAGACTCGAAGGTTAAGAAGAAGAAAAATTAAGAATTTTGAGTTAGTTCCCTTTAGATCTAGTGGTGCGATATATGAACCATGAAAAAAAATATAAAGGGCAAAAAGAAACAGGTTAAATCAGACTCCCTTTTCTAACTAACATAAACTTCTTAGGTACCTAGGTACCTAGAAAGTTTATTTGTCTTGGAAAATGAAGTATGATCTGTAAAATAAAATTGGATGAAACTCTGATTAAAACAAAACTCAATCTAAAATGGGAAAGTGAGTTTGTTTCTTTGTGTGTTAGGCTTTCACGCTACAACAGCTGAACAGATTTGAATGAAATTTAGCACGCAGATAGATAATGACCTGGCCAAGTATATAGGTTACTTTTCATCCTGTGTTACAGACGAAGGCGCAGGAATAGCTAGTCTTTTTTTGAGATAATTTTAAGAAAAGAAACGGAATTAAACTTATGTATAGATATTTAATCTACTTATAAGAGTTTAATTCCGTCCTTCTATTCAATCAATTAATCAATAATTTATTTTGATAAACATATCGCACCCCTAGATCTAAAGGGAACTAACTGAAAATTCTTAATTTTTGAGTCATGCACACCTTCGAGTATGACATTTCAATACCTATCGACCAATATAATAAATTCAAAACTATTTCCAATATTTGGAGTCGAATATATCCCTATATACATCGTTGTTAGTAGAACTATATTGCATGCAAGGTGCTGTCAAGTACGCAGTTCCTATTATAAAGTTATGTAAAAAATGTTAATCGACTGCAAAAAACGAGAAAGTTTTGCATTCGGCGAGAATTTAACTTCTAAACTCATTTAAGGCTAGATTAATATCATTTGTCTTTAAAACAGTATTCAAGAAAATTTCTATAAGTAAAAGTAAAATTCGCCCTACCAAATAAAGCCACGTTCCAACAGACATTTTTTGTGCACTGGATCTTCAAAGTCAAAGCATTTATTTCAATTAGGCTCAAAAAAAGACACTTTTGAACGTCAACTGTTACATGAAAATAGAATTGATTCTAGTTGCCCCTTCCAAAAGGTAGATTCGTATGGAGAAGAATGGGCAATAAACTCCACCGTTACTCTTTTAAAATAGTCGAAAATCGAACACTGTATTTTTCGACACGCTTAAGGTGCATCCAGACCTGGCGAATGCGCCGCTCGCGAGCCACTTGCGAACTGCGCTTATGCTTTTCATGTTCGTACGCTGCCCATGCGGCGGCCGCGCGCCGCTCGCGAGCATGCTACGCGCAGTTCGCAAGCAGCTCGCAAGTGGCTCAATTACTAGGTCTGGAAACACTTTAAGGGCCGACGTCTTCGGAAGAAGATTCACAAAAGGGGCTCATAGTTCAAACGCGGAAGAAGCTGTGTGCGCACGAACTGCGCGCGCGTCCCATTCGAGCCTTGCTGGAGTTGCACTAAAGCGGCGCACCAAGCGTAGGGGAAGTCAGCTCAAAGCGGCCATAGAAGGCAAAGCGGCCACGATTCATTTTTCGGATATTTGAAGTGAAAGCGCGACGTTGCCATTTTGCACGCGTAGTATACCTCCCGCCCCGTGCCGATCAGTCATTCGGTAGCGGTGGGATCGAGCGGGTGGCGCTTAGTGACAAAAAATATGTTTTCGCGTCATTTGTTAAAATAATACAAGGTAAGTTTGACCTGTTTTGGTCAAACCTGTTTAAGTTTAAATGCTTGCATTACACGTGTATTGTTACTTGTCTGTTTGGCTTTGTTTCTTTAGTATTAGCTCTAAAATTTGATAAATAATGTGAGAGTAGTTAATTTTTATAACAAAATGGGCGATAAAGGCAAAGCGGCTCGGGCAAAGTGGCCAGGTGACCGCTTTGCCCTTATTATAATACTCAATAATACTCAATTATTTTGTTTAGATGGTCAACAATTAGAGACTGGGGTACAAACATCTTCTAACAAACCTCCAAGAGTTTTAACAAAACTGGGCAAAAAGCAAGTGGGTCACATTGCCAGTACCGAGCGAGGAAGAACAACGAGAGTTATTTGCTGTTGTAATGCTGCGGGTTCCTTTATACCACCTTTAATGATTTTTGCAAGGAAAAGAATGGCACCGAACTTTCTGGATGGAGCGCCTCCGGGCACCCAAGCCACTGCCAGTGATAATGGGTGGGCCAATGTGCGCTGTGTTCTTGGAGTGGCTTCGTTTTTTTATAGATACAGTGCGTCCGACAGCAGAGAAAAAAGTACTGCTTGTCATGGACAATCACGAGTCACATAAGTTCTTGCCAGCTCTAGAACTCGCCTCCAAGAATAATGTCATATTTTTATCACTGGCACCACACACTACGCACCGAATGCAGCCCCTAGATTTCTGTGTTTATGGGCCATTAAAAACATATTTTGAGTGAAGTGTGGCGACATTCCAAAAAACTCACGTGGGTCGGATAATCAATCAAAAAGATGTGGCTGGTTTGTTTGGAACTGCCTATTTGCAAGCGGCAACAACCCAGAACGCTGTAAGTGGCTTCGAAAAAACGGGCCTGTGGCCTCCAAATAGATTTATTTTTGATGATGCTGATTTTTTACCAGCAACGACCATGGAGAATCTGCCTTGTATAGAAGACCCGACGCAATCTGGTAATCAACAGCAAAGACAGACATTGCCAGTAGATGAAGATCCCTCGAGAACACCGACTCCTACGATTATTGATAACCCGACGCAATCTGATAATCAACAGCAAAGACAGACATTGCCAGTAGATGAAGATCCCTCGAGAACACCGACTCCTACGATTATTGATAACCCGACGCAATCTGATAATCAACAGCAAAGACAGACATTGCCAGTAGACGAAGATCCCTCGAGAACACCGTCTCCTTCAATTATTGATCAATTAATAATAGATGGAAATTATTCGAATGTATTATCTTATTCGGTTATCGAACAATTCTTGAATAATGAGCAATCTACAATGGTAACTGTCTCTGAAAACCCACCAGCTGAAAGACCTATTACTCCTATTTTTGATGCCCTAATACTCAATTCCGTCAGAGCAGATACTCCTAATGCTACTATGAATACAGGTTGTTTAATAATAATAAATAATGTTTTTAAATTTTTTTTTGGATTTTTATTTTGTCTAGCACGATATATTTCAACAAAAAATAAACATTTCCGAAGAATTTTTGGGGTGGCCTCTATGCCCTTACCACTATGGCCGCTTTGGGCGACCCCTCGGGCAAAGCGGTTTTTTGACATGTTTTTGTAATCTACAAATCTAAGGCTTATATTTAAATTTGCGCGAAATTTAAATTGCAAATTACAAAAATTAAATAAATTCTCTACCTATTAGTATAAAATTATTTTAAAAAATGTATCTTTTTATAGGTTTTTTCTTAATTTAAAGTTAAGGTGGCCGCTTTGAGCTGACCTCCCCTACGCTGAAACCGCACGCGAGCAACACGCGCGCAGTTTGTAATCGGCTTGCGAGCGGCGCATTTGCCAGGACGCACCTTAAGACTCACTCGCGCTGCACTCTGTTGGATTCTGTGGAATGCTCGGTTCTACACCGAGAGTCCAAAATCCAGTGCACGATAAAATTCCGCTGTGATTTTATTACGTCCAGGTTAACGTCGACTTACTGTTGCTATATTAACTGCCCCGTTGGTCTCGTGGTCGCAAGCGCGACTGCTGAGCGTGGGGTCCTGGGTTCGATTCCCGGGTCGGGCAAAGTGTTACTGGGTTTTTCCATTAGGAATTTCTTAGTAGCAGCCCGGAGTTTGGAAGTTGGCGGTGTGATACCCCCGTGCCTCGGAAAGCACGTTAAGCAGTTGGTCCTACGCCTGATCTCTCTCCGGTCGTGTCGGATTGCCGTCCCATCGGACTATGAGAGTGAGGGAAGAGTGAGTGCTCCTGTGTCTGCGCATACACTTGAGCACTATAATATCTCCCGCGCCGATGGCTAGTCTCCGCCGCCGTGGCCGAAATTCGGTCTGGAGGACTATATATATATATATATTGTAGTCTTGGGTTTAGATTTTTGTGTATGTAGAGTCATCAAGAGAGATAAGTAACCAGGGTCGTCGGATATCATCAACAGCATATAATGTTCCCACTGCTGGGACACAGACCTCCTCTCTGTGAGAGGGAGTGGCCCATAATCCACCACGTGGGCCAGTGCAGGTTGGTAGATGTCACATGTCTTCGAATTTTTGGTTCTAAGACATGTCGGTTTCCCCACGATGGTTTTCTTCACCGCTGAGCCGGTCGTCGCATATACTTGAAGTTTATTAAGAAACTGGTGAATGTTTTCGATTGGAACTTAGTTTAATAAATGAACTGTTTGTTTTCGATTAATTAAATTAAATTTTATTCGAAAACATCCATCGGCTTCTTACTTCTTTACCTATGTCTTTTTGTGACCGGACGAACGCAACAATATTTTGAAAAAAAAAAAATACGACTACTTGGTACATTCACAGAGACGAATACAAACTAAACAAAATAAGTATAAGTATCATCTTTTACACACAGACAAAACTATGGACAAAGAAATCTAACAAAGTTATATGACTTAATATTTTATTAATGAGAATAAGTTTGAGTTTTTGTTACTGAATCACGCATAAACAGCTGAACGAATTTGTATGATTTTCTGCACAAAGATAGTTTATAACCTGGATTAACATATAGAATGCTTTCTTTCCTGTTAATGAGTTTCCGTGGGATAATTTTTGAGCTGGCAAAAAGTAGTATTTAATATCCACACCAAGATTTTGATGCGACAACGCAAGAACTCCACAATAAATTCCAACTAGTGAAACTAATTTCATGTGAGCAGTACTTTGCCTCTCAAAACCAGTTTCTACAACTGATCACGAGTCCCAGTGATGTAGTTTTTGCCGCCTGACATTGGCAGTGACTGCAAATTGCAGTAATAGCTGCAAGTGCTGGTACTGTATTTTGTAATCAACCTACTGCACTTGGTAAAGAACTGCATAGATAATTATATATATACGAAAATGGTTGTATAAGATAAGGTATGAGTTTTAAGCAATGGTGCCGATTCCCTTATTCACAAACTAAACTAAATTTAAGTTCAGTGCATCTTTTTCTTTCTATTTCATTAAGGAAAGGACAGAAGATAAATTTTAGTTTAGTCCTGTCAAATTAATCAGCGCTTGACGTAAATTGACGTAATTTTAGTAGGCAAGTTTTTAATCACGTCTAAACTTGTATGGAGTAGTGACAGGCGCTGATTAATTTGACAGGACTAAACAAACATTTTTCTTTTGTCCTCTTCTTAATGAAATACAAAGAAAAAGGTGCACTGAACTAAAATTTGGTTTAGTTTGTCAGGGACAAGGGAATCGGTACCAATATGTGACTAAAAGCGTCGTAATAAGATAGTGAATAGAGAGAGAGAGGAAGGCCAGAGATGAAGAATACGATCTCTTGGATCGATGGATGGACGGATGTCATACAATCCATCTTGAATGGCTTGGACGCAGGCCTTCTCTTGGTGAGGACTTCTTCTCGCACTCCCTGCGAGTGTGAGTGGAGGTGAATCTACCACGTGGTGGTGCGAGTTGGTAGATGTTACATGTCTTGGTCTTTTGGTTCTAGGACATGCCGGTTTCTCCTAAATGACATAGACATTCTTTTAAATAAAAATATGCTAATTACAAGGCTTAAAAAACAATATAAAACAAAAGAACATAAATAAAAGTAAACTAATAAACTATTTGAAGTAGATAAATAATAGGAGCAGTGACCCTTTCAAACGATGCAATTATTCATACGACAGTTGATAATGTATGAAAAATACATTTAAACAGTAATTCGGCCCTTGGCCGAGGTTTTGAAATGATATCAACTGTTGGCGACGCCACTTTATATTGTTATGTGAGGGTAAAGGCGGGGTGAGCGTGATAGCGGTTGAAAGAGCGTTAATCTCTCCAAGAGTTAGCGAACTACCTTTTTTTTGTGGGTGGGAAATCATCTATTGATGTATCCCGCTCTGGATGGAGCGGAACGGCGTGTCCGATGTTTACTGACTAAAACCCACCCGTGATTCTTCAGTTGCCAATATGCCAGAGCCACGGTACCTCTTTCGACTAATCTTGCGACCCTGGCAGGTACTACCTTAGTTTTAAGCTTTTCTAATTTCAAAGTTAGAGTCCAGTCATTTATGGATGTAATATGGGAGCACTGACAAGTCATGTGGCTGATGGCGATGAGATATGTCGTGGGTAAAATATATTTACAAACTTTCATCCCTCTGTTTTATCCTTTTGCGGGACGAATCTTCAAAAATCCTTGTTTTCGTTATGTAAAGAACTGTTTTGCTAAATTTTCATAGATAGACCAAGCGATTTAAGGCACCGGCGACTTTTTATCGAAATTGTTCTACATTTAGAGTTTAGTCGCGCTGTCGCGTCGCGTCTTTAGTATGTGTGTTGTCCATTAGTGAATAGATGAATTTAAGATTTTAATCAAGTAGATAGAAAATCAAGACTTTTTCAAAAAAGAGTTTTTAAAGTAAATAATTATGGGATGTTGTATGGCGATGAAGGAGCAAAAAAATCAATGAATAAACATACAGGACGGCAATTCCTTTTTTTACATCTAAATTGGCACAAAATAATTGTCAGGGGTAAAAATAATATCATTCTTACAACCGATCTCATTGAACCTCAATTTTATCAGTTCACCCAACTACAGACCACACACCATAATAAATAGTTCATCCTATCGGAACATCCATTTTAAAAATAAAATGTACTAGTTAGATGCACAGCTAGTTAACCCGTCAGATGCTATCTGCCTGTGACAGCTTGATAGTTATGAGTTAACGTTATATAGATCTGTGATTACTGAGGTTTATTACAGCGGGAGGTAGGCTTTTGATGCGAATTTCTATGTGTTATAATAATTTAATCATGTTTCGACCTCAAAGAAACAAACAACAATGTTATTGGACAACTTGCTTTTGCTGCATGGAGGTGGAAAATTAAAAAAAGAAAAGAAATATAAAAAGTATCCCATATTATGTTAATCCAAAGGGGTAATGGCGTAACTTGCTATCAGTAGGAATTGGTTTCATATTGATAGTTAAACAACATTCATTGCGTTATTTACGTTGCTGAGCCGACAATTTATTCGAACTAATGATGCAATGGTTTAGAAATAATCTTCAAGACGATTCAGATTCTGATAGATAGTGCGTTTCGCAATTAGGGTGCAGGTTATAAACTAAATTTGTGCCAATTTTCATCTAAATTCGTTACGCCGATTTTTCTTAATTGAGTTTCAAACATCAAAACATGTAAACACACAAACTTTAACTTTGATTATATTAGTAGGATTCGATAATTCGACCATTACCAGCACAAAGAAATATTTAGAGGTATTTACCGATGAAACCGTCAATCTGCTTTATCGGTACCTCTAAATTTTCTTACAATTTTTGTTTACCTCGTTAAATATAATTTATTAAATAAATACTGTCTGTGTCTGCTCCCTGTTATTTGTAGGCCAAAGTAAAATTTTGAGATAACTAGTGTCAAAATCCATGTAGGTACTTACGTAGATGATTTTTGAATTAGTTACAATTCTTACCCTTTAACTTTTTGATGTCTAAGAAAATTGTGTTAAGTTTAAAAGTTTGTAATAGTAATAATGGAATACCAACGAAGGACATTCAATTTCAAAGTTTAAAAAGATGATAATTAGTGACGAATTGGGGAATTTTTCGAGTGGGATTCGAGAAAGCACAACAGTTTTCGAATCCCACTCGAAAAATTCATCATGAATTTTCGCCTAAGCTTTATCGGGTGCTTAATTATTGCAAATGGGTCAGACTATCACGTCTTGGAAGAAATCCGTGGCATTACAAGTTACCCTGTATAAATGGTTATGGTCGAATTGACGCAAATAGTTCCAAATTGTCGTTTCCTCTCCATATCGCTCCTATTGCTCGCTCCTCGCTCTCAGTCTAACCATCCCCTATCATATTTATTCAGTGGTGCCACAAGACCGCTTATCGACCGCAATAAATAAGTACATTAATTAATATTCGATAATTATTTACTAGAGACGAAAACACCGCTATAAATTGCAAGCACAGTTCGACGACTTTTCGGTCGCGCGAAAGTTTTATTGGCTTGAAAAGTCGCAAAACTGGTTGAATTTCAATACCGTTGTACACTTTCGATGTAATGAAGTATGTTAACGATCTGCGATTCTGATAGATTTTAGGTCAAACTGTGTTTTGTGACTTTGATTTATTTAGAAATGGATTTTGCTTATAATCATTTAGAAATGTTTTTTTTTAAGTTTACCGTCAGTCTTATTCTTCTTATACTTAAAGCTAAGCCTTGGAAAACTCCTGACCATTTTTAAAGCAAAACCTAAACCGTTTTCTTTTGAGTACAGCTTTTGATTAGAGTTCATACCTTTCCTGTACGATCTTATCCTGCATTTGGGAATTAGCTATTTTGTCTAAGTGATATACAATTTTTGTATAACAAATGTTTTAATAAAGATCTATCCCTCTTTCCAGGTCTAGAACGGGTGGCGGAGGAGTTGATGGGTCGAAGAAAATGGAAACTATATCAGGACGCATTAATTCCAAAACGGGGGGAGGCAGAACTTTCGAGCGACGAGGAATCAGTCCAGACCGACCCTCCTCCGGCTCTAAAGATAAAGACTATCGAGCAGATAAACGAGGACGAAGCAAAGGACGAAAGAGTGGAAGAGAAGGTGCCTCGAAGACCGGAGACCATTCTAGAATCGCTGATCAAAAGGCCTGCGACCCAACCCAAGCTGGAAGTCGCCGAGGAACCAGCAGATTGGAAGCCGCAGGACAAATGCTACTTCTGTACGGATGGTGAGCCTGGTGGGGGCGAGAACAGGCCGGGCGGTGCTATGGTGAGTAACGCCCCTTTTTGTTTTGGTAATTTTTTGTATGTGGATGTGTGCGTCAGGGAATGAGGGTTTATTTATATTAGCTTCGATTATAAAGATATGTCCTATATTTTCTTCTAATCTGCTCTTAAACTAACGCATTGATCGGATGCATTAAAATATTTAAGTACTGCAGTGATGCTAATGTTGTCAATTTTGGCAAACTCCGTACAGTTGTAGAGTTAATGAGAGTTATAACTTTAAGATAGTAGATTGTAGAATCCTTAGTAAAGGACGAAATTAGACCTGCGATCCATCTTCCAACCATGCTGATGACTTTGCATTTGCAGAAGCATTATGTCGCTTTTTTCAGTCAATATTCCCAAAACTCAAAGCTTTAATTTAAATCAAATCATTAACACAAACTTTTGAATTGTTAAAGAGTCTGTCAGTTAGTCAAAAAGTTGAATCTATCCGCCTATTCTAAAACGTACGCATCTCTATGAGCAAAAATGGGCAAGAAACTCCATGGGCACTCTTCTAAATAAGGCTTTCCAAAATCCTGGGTACAATACACTTGTTGCTGCTTTATGTCAGAACAATCTAAAAAAAATGTAAATATATGTTAAAAATAAGCCCTGGAAGTTAGGAGATAAGCTGTCTCAACCGACGGCGCCTGTTCACAAACATGACGCCCAATTGTTCTTCCAAGTATAACTCACTAGCCTAAACCAAGACATCATAATCAGCCTCTAATGTTGCTGCTGGGACACAGGCCTCTTCTCTGTGAGAGAGGGTGGGCCGTAATCCACCACGCGGGCCCAGTAAGCGTTGTTAGATGTCACATGTCTTCGACATTTTGATTCTAGGACATGCCTGTTTCCTCACGATGTTTTTCTTCACCATTTTGAGAACAGTGGCGATGAAATAATTTACACATAATAAAGCGCCTGTCCTGTTCCGTGTGGTGTCGGACGAAAAGAATGGCACCATCCCATTTCTTCCCGTGGGTGTCGTAAAAGGCGACTAAGGGACTTACTACTGCCAGGGTCGCGAGATTCGTTCGAAAGAGATACCGTCGCCCTGGCATATGGGCAACTGAAGGAACGCGGATGGGTTTTAGTCAGTAAAAGTCTGACTCGCCGTTCCGCTACACCCAGAACGGGAGAAGTCATTTGATGATTTCCCATCCAAAAAATAAAAAAGGGGCTTACTAGAGAATGGGCAGCAGCGTTCTTTATGCATTTTACAACTATACTGCAATCGCCAACCCGCCTGTCAAGCGTGGCTATTATGGCAAAGCCCCCAAATTGGGTGAGGCCTATGTCTCGCAGTGCACGTTTTTCGGCGGAAATGCTGTCTGTGTTCAAACATTCAACCTACAAATCGTAAGTTGCAGCCGTTATCACTGGGCTACCAGTACACTAAACCAAGGCATAACTTACCAAATTCACTCAAATTCAGCCACAAACCCAGGTGCTCCCATAACCTGAGCTACGTTATTAGCGACAGCTATGGCGTGTGTAGCACTAACATAAACTCGTGAACTAGATTGGACATGACTAGCAAGCCAGATGTTCGGTGTAATAGCTGTGTGTGCCTGTGTGTGAGTGTGGGTGTGTGTGTGTGCTGCGGTTAACATGTGGCGATGATACAGCTGGAAGATTGGAGCTGGATTTATTTAGTACTAGCTTTTGCCAGCGGCTTCGCCCGCGTGGAGGTCGGAAATTATCCCGCGGGAACGTACTACCGGGATAAAAAGTACCCTATGTGTTAATCCAGGTTATAAACTATCTGTGTGCTATATTTCATAAAAATACGATCAGTAGTTTTTGCGTGAAAGAGTAACAAACATACATCCATACTCACAAACTTTCGCATTTATAATATTTCTAGCTTTTGCCCGCAGCTTCGCTTGCGTTAAAAATAACAATAAATATAGATTTTTTTTTCATAATAAGTATACTATGTTACTTCTAATACCTCTAAAAATGTGTGTACAAAGTTTCATGATGATCGGTTAAGCAGTTTTCGCGTGAAAGCGTAACAAACAAACTTACATTCACATTTATAATATTAGAAGGGATATTAGTAGGATTTTGTGTCTTGATTTCATGTCATTCTTAATGGACTTATCTGTCTACATATTCTATAAATAATTGAAATGTCTCTTTGCAATGCCTAAATAACAGCTTTTTACTTACTTCTGCTATGAAAGCATATACTTTTAACAAAAAAACAATTTAACTTTTTTTGTTTCTCTATTTGTTCAGGCTTACCTCTGAAAGGGTTGGATAGATTTTGACAGGTGTTCACTGGCAGATAGCTGATGTTATAAAAAGTAACTGATAAAAAGTAGCTGATGTTATAAAAAGTAGGCTCCTACTTTTGTCCTTGAAGTACGTTCCCGTAAGATGATTTCCGAAATCCAAGCGGGAGAAATTGCGGGCATAGTTAGTCAAAATTAAGATTTAACAGAGCAGTGGTAGTCCAGTGGTAACGACCGCGACTTATGAGTAGGAGGTCGTGAGTTCGAACCCAAGCAGGCGCTTTACTTTGTGTAAATTATTTCATCACCACTGCTCTCAAAACGGTGAAGGAAAACATATCTTGAACCAAACATTCGAAGACATGTGACATCTACCAATCCGCACTGGGCGTGTGTGGTGGATTATGGCCCATTACCTCTCACCGAGAGCAGGCCTGTGTCCCAGCAGTGGGAATGTTATAGGCTGCTGACGATGAAGATTAGTCATACATGAACTTACGCCTTTTTAACATGGAAGTTAGTAGAAATTACATAACGTCACCTGCTGCGATCGTTACATACTCTTTTTGCTCTGTTTATGTTCATAGATACATCTTGTCATTGTGTATGACAAGATGTATATGAACATAAGAACATAAACAGAGCAAAAAGAGTATGTAACGATCGCAGCGGTTGCGAGTACTACGCTCCTGACTTTTCTGAAGAAGATCACCGATTAGGACACTATTATGTCCTTCTAGGGCATCCCCTACCGGCGCTTCCATCACACATCTGCCTTGTAAATGCCCTTTGTTAGGATTAGAAATTAGGATCATTTTGCCAGCATTCATTCAGTCATTCTACACATGTCATTCATAGGCTTTTCAGGCTTTTTTCCTGCGATTATTTTGCGGTACCTACTCACAATTTCGTTATGACGTTATTTCTACAAAGCTTACCTATTATAATTTTCAATTTCTTTGGAAAAGAACAATGCAAAATTGATTTAAAAAAAAAAAAACATCTTTGCTTTGAAAAATTTCAACACTGGGAGGTTCAGAATCATGCGCTGAATTCATGGTTGTAATTTTCGCATCGATGGGGATGCTGTATATCGAAAGAGATTGGTTGTTAGGTATATATCGAAAGACATATATAAGCTGCTATAAACCTGTATAAGAAAATGATCACAATAAGGGATGAAAGAATAGCACCATTACATTTCTTCCCATAGGTGTCGTAAGAGGCGACTAAGGGACTTACTAGAAAATGGGCAGCAGCGTTCTCTTTGCACTTTACTACCGTACCGCAATCGCCAACCCGCGATCGTGGCGATTATGGCAAAGCCCTCCAAATTGGAGGAGGCTTTGTGATGATGATTATAAAGAGATAAAAGTTTCTAGGGAAATGTTTGCCAATGAGAAGCAATCCAGCGCACAGCTTGAATTTAAAAAACTTTTTACAAAAAAAAACACCCCGCACTGATTCCAAACAAACAATGCATAATTATGCGATAGCAGAAATCGCGGTTGATTTACTGTCATTTTTTAAAGAGTTCCGGTGTCTGTCTCCCGAACTCAGCATCAGATCTATATGAAAATTATATGGGACCATTTCGGAATAAACCTCTTTCAAACAAAAAAAAGAATTTTGAAAATCCGTCTATATATGACGGAGTTATGGCCGAACATACATAATAAAAAAAAAAATTAAAAAAAAAAAAAAACATCCGAATTGAGAACCTCCTCCTTTTTGAAGTCGGTTAACAAACCAGTTCACAAAACAGTCTCCAATGCACTCATCACATTTTATGATATCATCGAACTCATGCATATGAATGCAGTATGAATCTGCGTGACTCAAAATGATGAAACCTTGACCTTTAGACCTCAGAGTGTTAGTCATGGCGGAATATTTTGAGGTATTGATGCTAACTGACATCCTGGTACACGTGGCTGGACATACCTACGTCAAGAGTTTAAGACATGAATTTGTGGATTCCAGCCTTTCTCGGTTAGATTATATTGATATTATGGAAAAAGATAGGAGGAAATAAATGAGTAGGTAAGTCCTTTTGGTTGTTGAAATTATACAAGACAGTCCTCTGAACTGCCCACCCTTACCACTTCCTAGAGCTAACTCCCCAGCAATTTAGGTTGCAGTGTTTTTTTTTGCATGGGAAATCATCAAATGACGTCTCCCGCTCTTGGGCGGAGCGGGAGGGCGTGTCAGACTTCTACTGACTAAAACCCACCCGTGTTCCTTCAGTTGCCCATGTGCAGTGATTACACTATGTTATTTAATTTACCCTCACGGCCAACTCTTTTGAACTACTAAGATTATTGAGGCTTCATCATTATCAGCCTATAATGTTCCCACTGCTGGGTCACAGGCCCCCTCTTGTTGAGAGGGATTGGGCGGGTTGGTATATGACACATATCTTCGAATACAGTACAGTCAGACAGTACCACACAGCTAGTCGTCCATTCCAAAACCGAGTACGATCTCATGGAGAAGAACGGGCAAGAAACTCCGAAGAAATTCTTTGGTAAAAGACTATTATAATGTTGTTAGTTTAGACAACTGCATGCAGCTGAGATGAGAATACTAAGAAAACTAAGTACATAAGAGGAAGTTTGAAAGTGGCACCGGTAAATGAAAAGTTTTGTGGAAATCGGTTGTCATGGTATGGGCATCTGTCAAGGAGGAATGACGAAAATGTCAAAAGGAAAGTGTTAAGTAAGAATGTCGATGGCTATAAGAGTAGAGGAAGACCAAAGAGACTATGGATGGACTGTGTGACTATGACTAAAAAGGGAGTGACTACTGAGACAACTAATAGAGAGAAGTGTGGAAGAAAAAGACACGTTGCCCCAACCAGAAAAAAATTGAGATAAGAGAGAAGAATGAAGTTCGTTGTTTCTTATAGCGATATTATATTTTATTGTTGACTAGCTTCTGCCCGCGACTTCGTCCGCGTTAAATCTCTTGTTCCCCCGACCTTTCCCGTTGCGTCGAATTGCCTATCCGTCCGATTTTCCCCGTTTTTGCAACATTTTTCATTACTGCTCCGCTCCTCTTGGTTATAGCGTGATATTATATAGCCTATAGCCTTTCTCGATAAATAGGCTACCCAACACAAAAATATTTTTTCAATTGGGACCAGTAGTTCCTGAGATTAGCGTGTTCAATCAAACAAACTCTTCAGCTTTATAATATTAGTATAGACTAGCTTTTGCCCGCGGCTTCGCCCGCGTGGATATCGGAAATTAACGTAGGAGGACGTACTACCGCGGTAAGATGTGTTAATTCAGGTTATATTATAGGTAATAGCTGTTACCCGCGACTTCGTCAGCGTGGTATTTAACAAAAAGTTTTTCATAAAAAACTGTCTTTGAAAACTACTCTACTACGCTGACATACGGCTCATAATTCAGCGTGTTTTTAGTTTTTTTTAAACTATTATTTATTTTTTCTAAAAATACAAGTAGCCTAAGTTACTCCTTGTTACATCAGCTATCTGCCAGTGAAAGGTCCATCAAAATCGGTCCAGCCATTTCAGAGATTAGCCGGAACAAACAGACAGACAGACAAAAATTGTAAAAAATGTTGTTTATCTTAATATTAAAAACAGACACTCCAATTTTATTTATTTGTATAGATATAAAAATACCAAGTTTAGTTACAAAGTTCAGTAGGTTAGATTTATAAATGGCTTCATCATCAGTCATTAGGTCATCTTTTGTTATTAAATCATGCACTTTAATGTCATGTTGATGACGTCAGAATCATTTGAAAATCTAATAGACATTATAATAATTGTTTTGGATTTTCCCTTTTCTGTATGGTTTGCTGTCTAGAAAATCTAGTAGGTAATTTGACTCAACAATTTGTTAAAGATTTTATGCTACATTTTAGGAAGAAAAAACGCTAGAATGTAGGAGGTAATACATTTTAATACATTGTAATTTTTTTGAATTATAAAAAGCATTTTACACCGAGGCATATTTTTAAAATTAATCTAATATATATATTTCTGTTAGCTCCAAAATCATTTTCCATAGTGAGTAGCTGTTTTAATCGAATAAAAAGTTAATACTTATTGAAAAATTGTAAGTACTTAAAGTACCTCGATAATAATAGAAAAGAAGGCTGAACAGAAACCATGGGTTTTGGTATAGAATTATCATAGCACAGTTACGGGGTAGTATTGTAAACCCATGGGAAACTCACAGGCAATCACAACAAAATTATTGCTTTGGCGGCAAAAACTATACCACAGACTATAATATGTGGAATGTTTTTTTTATTGTTTATGGTTCTTGTTTCTGACATCAATCTCGAAGGGAATAGAGTTATGATTGTTGTTTTTTTATGTATTTTTGATTCGTTATTAATGCGTTAAGTGCCTACATTAAGGTTTACGCTTCATTGATTTTAAATGGCATTGAATTGAAATGCCTAATGTGGTTTGTGATGTTTTTATCTGTCATGCCTGGAGGAAGCTTCACAAAAACCCTATAATAATAATACTGCTCTTGTCAGACAGGGAAGGCAATAGCTTAATATTAAAAAAAAAACCTTAACTGGTCGGTTTATCATGTAATAGTTTTATATTAACGTGCCCATCAGAGGGACATCCAAATGGTTGACGGAGAGAAAAAAATATAAAGATAAATCTTAAAATTGTTCTCACTTGAGCCACGGAGATGTGGCGAGCAATGGGTAGCTCGCCGCCCGGTAAGGACCAAGCTCGGGTCGACGGGGCGCGTAGTGTTCCACGCGCGCCTCAAAGAGATGTCAGCAACACTGAAGGGGTCTGCTAGGACCGATGCCTGCCGGGGTCGCGTGATTGTTCGAAAGAGATACCGTGACCCTGGCACATCGGCAACTGAAGGAACACGGGTGGGTTTTAGTCAGTAAAAGTCTGACACGCCCTCCCGCTCCGCCCAGAGCGGGAGAAGTCATTTGATGATTTCCAATCCAAAAAAAAAAAAAAGCCACGGAGACTCCGATGGACATTTGCTAAAAGATTATAACCCGGGACATCATGCTTATCAGTAGCGCTTGCGACTACTAGACCAAAGAGGATGTACCTTCCTAAAAATATTCTTCAGTACTCATGGTGACCCCCCCCAAAATGTTAGGCTGCGACCGCGCCTGGGTTAATTATCGTTGTGAATCTGACATTTTTTTAAATGGATAAATAATATCGACGCTAGAAAGGCAAATTGTATTAACGACCATTGCATAAATTGTTCAATAAATTGATTTGAAGTTCTACTTTTCACAAAAAAAATCATAGTAAATTAACTACTGGAGTATTCTTGATGAAACTCAGAACAGTTATTATTTAATATGTTTATTATTTAATTCCTAAGTCAAAAAAAATGTACATAAGTTTTTTGATATATTTTTAGGAGATAATACAAGGTTGTGAATAATCTTGGTTAGGTAAAATTGACTTAAGTCACAATTTCAACATTAGAGGTCCTGTAAAAAATGTTTTAACGATCGAATAGCTGCATACAACCTACAACTAAAGTATCTTACGTTCTATTTGGTAAACTTTAATATTCCAATAAAATGTTTTATCAAACCGAGCATATTCAACCGATGAAAACCAAAAAATCTAATCTCACTCATTAAACTTAGTTCCATCTAGGATCAAGGTATTATATCCCAATATTATTATATTTTTAGCGATAGTTAAAAAATAAAATACAAAATAAAGAAGTATAAAATT
The DNA here is from genome assembly GCA_947507805.1 of Aporophyla nigra. Lineage (NCBI taxonomy): Eukaryota > Metazoa > Arthropoda > Insecta > Lepidoptera > Noctuidae > Aporophyla > Aporophyla nigra. The sequence continues at coordinate 16,403,370 of OX382313.1, read as the reverse complement.
GTTTATTATACAAAAGCACACTTCACAAACTTATACAGTTGATAAGTGACAACATAAACGTAAAACAACTTCTTTATAATTAAAAAAAAACTAAATCAACTTTGAGATCACTGTCAGTCACATGAAAATTCAATTTTTTGTTACATGTTATTCAGAACAAAACAAAATAAAAAACAACTTATACATTTATAATTAAACAAGAAAACTACTTAAATTTGAGATCAATCAGTCACATGAAAATTATGAAGATGTTCGTATAATAATTATTGCAACAAAAAATAAAGCAACTTATACATTTTAATTAAACTACTCAACTTTGACATCAATCAGTCCTATGAAACATATCATACAGATGTTTCAACAATTAAACAATAATAGTTTATAATTATAACTCAATAGATCCGATAATAATATAATGCTTCTAGTAGACTCTTTATTGGTACTAACTAGGTAGTGTAATAGAAAGTAAAAAAATACTCGAATAAAAAACCATAACACACTGTGTTCAATTCGGAAACGGGTAGGGAAAACATAATCACGAAAAATTAAAAAAAAAATGTCATGGTCATTCACATGGAATAATAAAACCTTACTTCAATCGGCAACGTCTTCTATATCAGTGTTTGGCAACAATTCTTTAGCGTTGCAAGTTTGCAAATTTAGATACTCCTCATGGTACCTACGTGGGATAGCAAAGGTTTTACAAAGCTTTACCAAATCAGCATATTTTTGTTTAGGAATAGGAAGTCTGTTTTTATACATATATCTCCTGGACGCCTATTCTTACCAATAACTTCAACTTTTTCAGCAGCTGCTGTATCATTCATGCTGTATTTTATATAAATATTATCTAAATCCTTTTTTAAATGTAACAATTCTTAGTACTTCTTTTTTTGCAGGTCTGTCTTTCTGAAAATAAAGTTCAATGAGCACAACATGCTTTCATGATCTGATACAGTAACATACATAACATACACTGCACAGTCATAAGCTATAAAATGCTTAAAATTGAATCAAAATGTTACATACCTCTGCATTTCCTGGTTCATCCATCTGTGTCACAATGTTTTCAGCCACTCCTGGTTTATCCACCTGTGTAACAATGTTTTCAGCCACTCCTGGTTCATCCACCTGTGTCATAATGTTTTCAACCTCAAAGTTTGTAACCTCATCGAAAGCCTGGTAAGTTATAATTGAACAAATAAATATAAAAATAAATGACAACCTATTTTCATTAATCACTTCTAAATAAAAGTACTTCTTACCTGAACAGTTACTGCATCTATCAGATCAATATTTATTTGGCTGCTAATTTCAATATTATTGAAAGTTTCGTAAGTTTTTTCTGTATCAGAGTTTTCAATGTAATCACAATCCTGAAAATAAGTTGTAAATAAGTTCATTAAATTCTAATCTTAGCACCAAACCAGGTAGTCTGGTGTTTAAATTTTTCAGAAGATAATATAGGTACCTATAACAATAAACCCGGATTTCAAAAAATATAAATTGTATTTTACAACAGATGCTAAATAATAATAAGATTGTTTAATAATATCGTAATTAATTGATCTTACAAATAGGTATCCACATAGAACTTATAGACTTACATCATCCTGAGTACAATCCTTATTTATTATTATTGTTGGCGACAGCGGTTTAAGAATATTGATTAAAGTAATTATTGTGGCCAATATCCTGAAATAAACAATGCAAACAGTGTAAGAAAGACATGAATAATAAAAAATCGAAATCGTAATAAATATTATCAAGGTACTAATTACATTTTATTAAAATGGTTAGGTAGGTTAAGTACCTACGCAATTGTGGTAAGGTCCAAAACCTAGTTATAGTAGGTAAATAGCATACATACTTGATTGTTGGTTTCCTCAATAATAATATTCGATTGGTCTGCTACTACGTTTTCGTCCTAAAGTAAAAAACGATTTGTGTAAAATGTAGGTTTTTAATAATACGTAAGTACTCGCTTCATGCATTTTTATTTAGTAGGTACTTTAAGATTTACACTAACCTGTTCACAATCAGCTGAATTTGGTTCAATATCAAACCTTAATCTCCTTCTTAGTCTAACGTTTTTTAATATTTTCTTGCATCGTTCGGACGCCATGATAAATTAATGTTTTACACTCCTAAGTGAAAACAATTTTCGAGTAGAAGCAGCGGGCAATTCGTGCGTGATCGCCCTCATCGACAGTGCGTGGTCGACTGAAGCGCCCTCGCAACGGCCAGACCTCATACGCAGCGCTTCGTGAGCATAAAATGTGCTCCTTGAGTACAGCTTATCCACCACTTTTTCACCCAAAAAAGATTTTTTAAGTAGGCTTAACTTACTTAATACAAAAAACTTTGCTTAAATTAAAGTAGCTTAAATGCTAACGATGCGTCAAAACCGTTTCAGGTAAAAATGTATGATCGACCAACTTGCTATTGAACATTGACGACAAAATGCGCTTAACGTCCAAGTGATTGAAATTAGCTGAAAGGTACAGTGTATTAACGGAAAATAAACAAAAAAGTACACGCAAATAAATTGTTTTATTTTCAAAATTGGATAAAGTGGCCAATTAGTAAAAAGGTTTATTGATAAAAAAAAATTTAAAATGATTAGATAAAGTGTTTTAACATCAAATCTTTATTTAGACAAAAAAAAGCAAAATGAATTATGGCCATTTTTTGACGTTATGTACGGTTTATGAAACAATTGACGAAAATGGTTGGATTTAAAACAAAATTAAATACGAAAATGACTGAAATCACCGTTGTATTAACGACCACAAAAGTGCTCGGATTTAACTGGAACCTAGACCATTCGAAAGAGAAAAATCTGCCGATTCCAACAGTGTAAATAACTCAATTTTGACCAAAGTGGTCGTTAATACAATATGCCTTTCTAGCGTCGATATATGGGTACTGAAAGAATATATATGGCCCTGTATTAAGCAGACAATATCAAGGATTTAAACATTAAAATCAGTAAACTGGATAAGTAATCAAAGATTCCATAGCCATCTCTATAAAACCAATTACTATCTAATTTAATTACTCTCAATACCCATTCACTGTCGGTCCTGTCTCATCTCTAAATAGAACGTAATAAAACTTTAATGCCTTTGAAACTGTATCTAATTTAATTAAGATCTAAATGCTATCATCTAAATAACAACAACATTGTCCATCTGTAATTACACTTTATTGTAAATCCTTTAACTAGCAATAGCAATTATGTATTCTGTCTAAACCAAGCAAGGATACCACCATTTCAACTAGACCTCTCTTCCCCATACATCTATGACAATCCCGAACAAAACCCGACGACACACGATCGCAAAGAGGCCATCTTACAACGGCCATGCAAACCATAGTTTCAATTTAGAAAACAATGGCTTATCCATTTTCTACGATTCCACGTCAAAGTAGAGTCGGTATTTTGATTAATACGCGCGAAAGAGATGGGGTGCGTGGCTCGCAAAATGCAAAGTATTCTCAACCTTGCTTGTGGAAAAATAAAGTCGAGTATTCATTTCGCCGTTGTGTTGTTACTGAAATAGTGAATGTGTAGGCGTAGAGCATGAAAAGTAGGCAGTGTAAGAACAGAGACGAGAGTGGAGTGGACATTGTCTCTTTGTGCTTTTTGAGTGTACTTTTTTAATGTGTTGTTCCTACTTGTGGTAATTAATTTTGTTTAGCGTTTATTAAATTGCGTGGAGCCGTGTTTTTAATTGAATTGCAAATTGAATTTGGATTCGTGAAACAAACAATGACTTGTAATCAACGAAATTGTGTGGTTTTGATTGAATTGTTGATGTGGGAAGTCGTAGCGAGTTTTGATCAAGTGTTTCTAAAACGTGGATAATGTGTATAAAGGTGAGATTTTTTTTGAATTAAGTTATATTTACTCCCAGTTTAATTAATATAGTAACAAACTACGAAATAATACGAAACTTTAGCTTCAAAATTCATCCACAGTCAATTAAATTCCAGTTTAAACGCGAAGTTCATTTTTACGAAAGCTAATTCATCAAAACAGCTTTCACGATAAAACTCGAACCATCTGTTCACATGAACTATCACAATTAACTAAAGAAAGAAGAAGAAATTTATTTGAAAAAAAAAAACGAATGTAAATTAATTCAACCATTTACGTGTTGTATAAAAATTATCGCAACCAGCAATTGTTTGGCTGTTAAAAACGATGAAGGTATTGAGTATAATTGCACAGGAAAAGTGCGCGATGCATGAAATTAATTCACATCATAATATCGCTTTAGATTTTTCAAAATACACTCGTTGATAATTGTAACGTTACGATGATCTACTTTTAATGATTCGTGTTTCATTAGAAATGTAAATTTTTTGTGCAATTATTCATTTTTAACTATGCTTTCAACTTGTTTTAAAAACATTTTAAAAAAACTTCCATATTAATTTTGATGTAATAATAATTTACATAAAAAATAATACGTGCAAAAAAAATAATTCAACCCCAATGCGAAATAAGTGTAGTGACAAGTCGACTCCGCGGTTCTCGCAAGCCGATCGGTTAAACAGCATAGGCCGGACAGAAAAGCCTATAGGGGCGGTCCGCGGAGGGTGGAAACCTGGGAAATTTCACGTGCAAGACCCACCCCTCGGCGAAACACGTGCGGCCAAATAGCCTCGCAGAACGAACGCCTTTACTAATCATTGCCGCTCGCGAAAATAAAAAAAAAAACATTTTGACGTTTTACGTCAATTTTTGACAAACAATTGCGATTTGTTTTTTTTTACTTTTTTCTGTCGGGCTCGTTCTGTTTAAGCAACCGATGTTAAGTGTGCGTTTTGTTCGAGTGTTTTTTATAGAGTGTGAAATGTTAAACGCAACATGAGCAGATTTCATGGTTAGTTGGAGTTATTAGTTTCAAACATGAAATAAACTATGTTTAGTTTGAATGCGTCAGTTGTTTTTTAAGCTTTTTGTATACAGTGTTAAGATAAACTGAACTAGGTTGATTGGTTGCTATTAATAAAGTGCATTAGTGCATGTTGACGAGTCATTAGCCGATAGTGATACACGCTTATTTTGCTTACTTTCTTAGATGTCTGTTTTTGTCTTCTGTAGTTACTGTATAGTTTAGCATGCTCAATATTCTCGTTACAACTTTTAATTTCCTTTTAGTATTTAGTATCCAGATGCAATATTATATTCTTAAGATTGTCGCATATTCCGTTTCAAAATAAAAAGTCTTTAGTCTCTTCAAAATCTTAAATTACCATTCTTCTTAAATAATACGTTTTGTAAAAACATGTTTAACAAATTTTTCCTCTCACTCGAAAAATATCCATGACGTATATTTTCTTTTGGAGGGAGAATATTTTGAAAACTAACATTTTCATCTACCGTTTCCAGAGCTGAATTTTATACAATGCTTTTCTTAACTTGTTTGGAATCATATTCTTGTGGTTCCTTCCCTAAATAGCTTTTCTGAATAACTTCATCTATTTTACCCGTTGCTTCTTCATCACTATCATTTAGTTTTGAATGTTACGGGTAAAGAAAAAAAATTGTTATTTTCAAATACCACATTTCTAATATTCCCACGAACCACTTCATCATACTGTTACGCCTGCGCCCTCCAGTCTCTTGATTTGTACCAACCCAACGCTTCAATCATCGACGTACTCTATTATAAAAGTAATATTACGGATTCTATTGCATTAATTAATCATGAAAATATCTATATGCAACACTCAATTTTAAATGACTGAATGAATAAATTTATCTGGATTCACAATAAGAAAATGAAATATTATGTCAACAATATAATAAATCTAAAACTACATAATATTTGAGAGAACTATATCTAGAAACCATTGGAAAATAGTTTTAATATTAAAATTAAATTAAACAGATAGTGTTGTTCCCATACGAGGCACAGTATGTATCTTGGTTATCATTACCTACATAAAATACTTTGGTAATAAATAATTCAACAACTAAAGAAGTCATTGCAATCTCTAATTTAACACAATCTTCTTCTCATTGCAGTCTAACTCAATCTTCATCTTATTGTTTGCTTACGGCAAGCAATAAGATTCTTATTTGAAACAGATCTTCAGCTGCCGTCCTAATAATTTTGATTCCTTAAAAAACTTGGCATTCTTCATCTTTTAAAGATGTATGAATGATTATAACAAGAGTATGCGTAGAAGCATCATCTTCAACAATAAAACCACTACAATAATTTTAGTATTAATTTGTAACTCCGTCCGTTTACAGACCGTTGCCTCATTCATTCCTCCTCCTCCTCTCCGGTCTCCTTGCCGGTGTCACGTATTTAATCATGATAATTTGTGCCATTATCCCCAATTCTTCGTTAAAGGTATGATCTCAAATTAAATCAATTAGTATCTGTATATATAATTACCCTACAACATAACGAAGAATTTCTTCTTTTGTAAATACAAGAGTACTTTGCTAAGGAAAAATATCATCATCATTCACAACCCGAGTTCATCCACTGCTGGGCATAGACCTCTTTTTTCTTGTGCCATTCCCTACGCTCCTGTGCCAGCTTCATCCAGGTTTCGCCTGCGACAGTGACAATATCTCATCGCCACACGACGATTACTTCTAAAATATTGAAAAGGCTATAAGCAATACAGTATATATGCTGCATTCCTTTCTGTTTTTATCAATAGCAAAGGCATAGTAACAAAATCACGACCTAACACAACGAAATTCTTTTCAATACCTTGAACCGTTTTACCCATTCTATTGTCAAATGCTCCACAATTCAACCAACATAACTATGTTTAGTATTTACGTCAGGAATACCTAATTCTACTTTATTGCGACCTTGTCTCAGATAACGTGGGTTATCAATAGCTTAAACTATGCTACTACGGCTGATAACATGTCTAGTTTAACATGACCTCGCTTTTCTAGTGTTGGGTAAACTAATCTGGGATTAGTACCGGTATGGATGTGTTTCATTTTATAGTTTATCAGTTCTTTATCATCAACGCCATGTTTTAATTTAAAATTCCTATTAAGCCTTACATTTATCTTTTCAACGTCATCACCATTTTTTTATTTAAATTTCCTATTATCAAATCCTACAATTTATTTGCGATGAGCTTGTTGTAAAACTATTTAGCCTGTATAGTCCCAGTTAAGGCCTTCCCAATTCTACCCAGGTACTCTTTGCTTGTCAGAAGTAACTAGTAAAAATTCCACAAGTCATAGAAACATTTCAGAATACATTCAAAAAATTCTTTGTGGCATATTCAATTCAAGATTAGAGATATTTTAGCCGCTAATGACAATTGTTTGGCCGTTCCTCTGAATGTGTAAGTTAAGCTATAGTTTTATAGAATTGGACTGTTTGCGTTTTCTCTTTTCATTTCTCTATATATGAAATAATACCAGCTTATAACTGTCCAATACTAATTTGATTGATGAACAGAATAAGACCATAAAACCTATGGATTGATTGGGTGAAAGATGATATGGCTAGAAAGAGGGTGACAACTGAGATGATGGCTAATCAAGATGTATGCAAGCCAAAGGCATGCTGCGACCCGTCTAAGAATAGGCAAAAGAATTATGGTATTTATTATAAGACGGCCTAAGTAATTTTTTTTGGTTCACTGGCAATATTTTCTGATTTTAAACGTGAACATAATCAATTGATCACCATTAATAGTCAGGTCCATTTATTAATACAATTCACAATCTATCAAAACGTTTACGATTTGATCTGTGCAATGTCAATTAATGTTTATATATCCCCTAAATTGGATCAGTCACTACTAAAGGTTTGGAGCAATTAATATAATTTATACAGTCCACAAAGTAGACAATATCTAATACTGCAGAGAAAAAAGTAAAGTCTAAGAAATGTTTATAGGTGCACTTTGTTGAATAGAAACATCTGCCTAAGCTTTTTAATAGCACTAGAATGAAGTTATCTATCTATAGTGAATAATAATTACCTATTATTAAACATAATTAACATACGTTGAACATTCTAAGTCATTTTGCATTAATATATACGCGTACATACGCCCAAGGCCCCTAATTCTAATGAACACCGAATTAGAAGTAAAAGAAAAAAAATCCAATTGTTCTCGAACGCATTAATAAAAATACTATTCTAAATTCAAACGGCCCATTAACCGGTTCCCACGGCGGCCATGTTGGGTCGTCCTCGCCCGTTATTGGTGGAGGCCGCGAGTTTAGAATTAGAATGTAGACCCCACCATTTGGCGAGCGGCAAATTATGTTGCTAGTTTTTACGTTCCAAGTTCAAATAAGCAGCTGTTCGTAATTCGAACGTTTTTTAATGGTAATCCTAGGAACGGTTGGGCCGTTAGAAAAAATAGATTGGGATTTGAACCCGTCAATTACTGTGGAGTGGTTGTTAAGTTCGGGCTATTATCTAGGGCTATTAAATGAATGAATAGAAATTATACGGTGTACGTTATAATTTCATTTACAGCCCTAGGATTATCTTTAGCAATTTCCTTTTTTTATTATTTAACCTTTGCACGCGTTTATACCAAAACGGGTGAAACAAGAATAGTTAAGAACAAATGGCATTGACATAGTTGCCCTGCCCTTTGAGTTCTTAATAGTTGCAGGTCACCAATCAACGAAATAACTCTTCACTTAGTAATCCCCTTATACGGATATCTAAGCTGTTATCAATTACAACTTAGAACACTTGTGTGCGTTCAATTTTTAATAAGAAGTAACACATTATATATCAAATTCTACTCAGTCATGACTGTGGTTTTTCTCGCACTGTTAATATTCAGCCAATATAAAAATAAACCTATATTTAGAAGCCTAAAAATATCCTTTCAAGGGTAAGAATATCCAGTGCCACAGTACTTAGTGGTAAGTGATGTTTATATCCTTAAAATATGGTCCTTTCACCCTCCATATAATTACAACCAGTGCATTTCTTTTCTAAATCTTGTTTTAGTCACACTTGTCGGTAAACCTTCGTCCAGAAGTCAAATTGACAGGACTAATTATCTGAAGGAACCTATTGAAAGACCCATAATTTAGCAGAGATAGATTTAAACTGATAGACAAGGCATGTAGCTTCCGGATTTGGCGATCGGATCTACACGCAGCAGCAAATTTAAATTCCTGTAGCCTTTTTTGAGGGACTTAAAGCAAAGCTTGGCGCAGTATTTAGCCTAAAACTGTTCTATTATAGTTTTATGTCCTGTCCTGTCTTAATTTATCAATTTGGCTGAATCTCCCAAAAAACTAAAAAAAACGGCCGATAGGTGTGTGTGAACCACGCAAACATCCTCAGACATAATATCTAACATACAGTTTTTGCTTCTAACCAAAGTATACACAAGTTATTTATATATAAACGTGTACATATTTATGTAGGCAGTGACGCGAGTCTAAACAAGCCGTTAGTTAATATTCAAGGTGGTCATGATTAGCAAAACGTCAAGGTAAACCCAACTGGTTGCACCGACTGGCGAGGATAATACCTGTTTGGTGTTACAACTTCTTTTAGGATAGAAAAAAATGGGTATATATTTAAAATATGGGTAAGGAAGGAAGTAGGAATAGATAGGAACGGTGAAAGATTGTGTTGTGTAGGATTTAATCATTTTCAAGTCACATTTTAAAAACTAGATGAGGTTGGCGTTTCCTATCTGGCTACTCCGAGAAGAAAGGCCGAAATAAACTCAGAGGTCACAGTCTCTTTTAAAGTCCGGACAAAATCTTTGTCAGATCATGTGGAGAGAGCAGGTGTCTGAAATGATCTTTTGAGGAAAGAACCATACAGATTGAGATTGAGTGAACATGTCCAGTGAGCAATCGTGCAGCTCAACTCAGCTCAAATAGGTAAAAGAGGTTTAGAGAACTAAGACTGAATGAAGATGCATAGGGATTTTTAAAGGGAATAAACTTTAATTTGGCTTGAAAACATATACAGGAAAGATTAAAACTAAGCTTACTAGGAAGGCTTGAGACAGGCCCGGAACATATATTTTTTAGAATAGATTGTTAGTAGTTTAAGAAGAATTAAAGAAGGATTCAAATTCAATTCCTAGAAACTTACAATAAAAGTAGAAGCATAGAAACCGGAGCTCAGTTCCGTCACCACACACCATTTTATGTATTTAATCAAAAGCACAAAGTCTAAGGAACAAAGTCCTACACGAACTAGACTCATGATATCATTAATTATGAGTGTTCGCCTGATTCCGATTGTTTTAATTGATATCACATTGTTGAATTTAGTGAGGTATTTCAAATCTTGAATGGTTAAGGAAGGTTTAATAAATAACGAAGATCATGCTCGGAATTTATATTGTGTGTTAACAATACACGTACGGTCATCGTGGTCCTTTGCCAAATGTGTCATTTGGTCTTTGGGTATGAGCTTGGTCCTCATGTTGACTTATTTCCTCAAATTATGTAAATTCAAACTCAAAGCATTTACTTCAATTAAATCGTTAACAGGCAATTTTTAATTGTCAAAAAATCGGTATGTCAGCCAGAAAAATGAAGCTAGGTAACAATTCCAAAAAGTAGATCACTATGGAGAAGAAAGGGCAAGAAACTCCAAGAACAGTCATTAAATCAAAATATAATTATTACAATATCCTGGGTATGATACATTATTCTTATTGTTTCAATATGTCAGAATAATGTAAAGAATACAATTTAAAATATAAGATTAAATATAAGCTAGAAGATGAGTTGTGTCAACCGACGGCGCTCGTTCACGAACTTGACACGTAGATTAGCACCATCCAGCTCGGCCATTTTGTAGGGAACGGGATCCATGAGAAATTCAAGTGAACATAACACATATTGTCTGTGTGCAAGATGATTTAGCTAGAAAAGGGGGTGACTACCGAGATGACGACCAATAGAGAAGTATAGAAGAAAAATACATGTTGCCGATCCTATTTTAGCTTTATTTGCAACTAGTAGAACTCAATAAGTAGACTAGAAGTAGCAGGGTAACCGATTCAGTTAGTTTTTTTTTTAAATTATAATAACATAATTCAAATGACACGTGTAATTAATTAATAAAACCCCATTAAAATTAAGAAATGTGGTTTTCATTCTACATTATTTATTTACTGGACATGACTCTTTGTTCTTACAATACAAAACCACAAAAAACGTCATACAGAAAAACATCATCTGCCATCCCGTTTTTAACTATGCTGGGGTTGGCTTCCAGCCTAACCGGATAAAGTGAAAAACCAGTATTTTACAAGGAGTGACTGCCTATTTGATCTCCGCTCCACTCCATCTCACAACCTATTTACTAAGAAGCTCGACTCCAACATTATTGGGAAAAGACTAAGCTTATGATAATGATGAGCAAAGATTATTACCAACCCGCACTGGGCCCGCGTAGTGTATTATGGCCCACTCCCTCTCACCGAGAGGAGGCCTGTGTCCCAGCAGTGGGAACATTATAGGTTGATGATGATGAAAGATTATTATTGGATTATTTAGTCGTTGAAGTAGACTTTTAGTCTAACCTTTTGTATTTTAAACAATAATTACAGGTAGGTAAGCATTCTTTAATTTACACTTAGCATGCACAGACAACTCACAATCTATCCAAGTAGTTACAAGAACCTATATTTAAAAAGTAGTCTTCAAAATGGCTACAATTTCGTTGCCTATTAACTGTAGATAATATCAATAAATGACATGCAATATTAATGTTATAAATACTTTGTTGATAATAGTTACGATGGGCAAATGATAATGAGCACGTTCGCCTTCAAAAGACGGAACAGTTCAACACCAAGTAATATAGTATATGTTAAGCTCTAAAGTATTAAAAATATTGGTCCTTCTACTTTAAGTGGTCCTTTGGGCACACCTGTTAAAGTAATTGTTTTTTTAAAATTATTACAGTACTGTTTAATGCACTTTTGGTGAATATAGATTGTGTTGTAAATTATTTTGCTAGCAATTTCCATAAACTCAAGGAAATACTGTAATTGTTGTAGGTTGCCTATATTGTAGCCATACGAATTTACGTTATAAGGTTTACGTTATTATCTACTACTAAGTTTTACCACCGGTTTTGCCCGCGTATTATACATATAAACCTTCCTCTTGAATCACTCGTGTCTGTTGATGAAAACCGCATTCAAATCCGTTGCGTAGTTTAAAAGATCTAAGCGTACAGACGCGGGAAGCGTCTTTGTTATATACCATGTAAAGATAATATTAGGAGAATGTTTGTTTAAATTTAATAAATAAAAGTTACTCTGGCTAATATAAAGCACCTAGGTTTCACTCATTTTCATTCAGTAAGAAAAATATGAGTCTAACATTTAATGACAAATTCCCACGAATTCAAGGCCAGAATCACAAGGAAAACAGCATCTGACTAACTGAGAAAATGCTTCGACAAAAACCAGTTTCTAAACAGATAAGCAACGAATCTTTCTAGGAAAAATATTTTAATAGACACACGTTTCCTTAACCAATAAGGTCAATGGTGAAATACCGGAAAAGAGGACCATGTTGTGACGTAAGTTAGGACCGTTTATGATCAAAATCAGCCTTGTATATTGCAAATGACCCGATAATTATTGCAATCTGCTTACAGACGTTAATCGAATGATAACAATGACTTGAGAATAGTTCCGGCATTTGATTTAGTTTATAATTACGCAGATTGACGTGGTGATCTGAAATTACAAGGCTCTGGTTGCAGGTTCTCAATTAAACCATGATGAACCATTATACAGCTGTGTTCGATGACTTAATCATGATTATTAGAATCAAGTCTTTTTCGGTAATTGCAAAATTATCTTTGGCAAAGGATTTTGGAATTGCACTTTATCATAAGTTCACGTTATTTTACGAATGTCTTAGTACGTACGTACTTAGAGCTGCTTTTCAATCTATATTATATACTTATAATAAAGTCGAAGAGTATTTTTTGTTTGTTTAAACGCGTTTATCTCTGGAATTACCGATCAAATAGGAATAATTAATTTTTCGTTTGATAGCTCCAATTCTTGAAAAAAGCTATAGGCTATTTTACAACACGCAATGATACTTAGGGCCCGAGAAAAACCAAATAACACTAAGCAAAAATGAAGTGATAGCGCAAGCAGTGATGCAATGCGACGGAGTGGGTCTGGAGAACAAAAAATTGACACAAAATACATATCGTTCTCGATTTCAAGTAATGTTCGGTTTTTCTTTATTAAGAATTAGAAGCATCTATAATTTGTCAGAATACCGAATCAAAACGTTTGAATTTTACCAAAAATACTGAGCTGTCTTTAACCTACAACCCTACTACCAATAGTAAATACAATTGAAACCTAGAAATCGTCGAAACCGTTCCGATTGTAATTGCACAAACCCGAATATCGGTCAATATCAAAGCTAACCACTAGGTCAATGAAATGAATTTGATTTTCTAAATGAAATCGAAGTACAGTTTGTTCCGATCATACAGTTTCAAATTCAAAACTAATTTTATAGGTTATGTTTGTTTGTGTCATTTGCGAATGAATGTTCATGATTAAACAGTAATTGTATGAAAGTTGTAAATGAGGTAGTAAAAATCTAGAATTGGTTTGTTTCAATTTTCCAAGCCTTTTATGCTTTTCAATCACTTTTCTTACCGAATATTCATATTATAACGTACAAATTGTCATTTTCTTCTCGTAAGTCTTAAATCCACAAATATTTGTTATTGCATTGTTTTTTTTTCAAGTCTGAGTCTATATAAAAATTAGTGTCTGTTAAACGACTCAACTAAACTATCTTCTTCTGCGGAATTCTTTCTTTCTTCTCCAGAGACAACATACAAACTACTTCTACAGTCATTGTCGTGTCCCTTTTTCAATTGATTTGGGATCTTTCCATCCATCGTTCTTTGGTCTTTCCCTACTCTTATATCAATCCATCCTACTCCTTTTGTATTATCTGCTGTGGGGTCTGGGGCTCGGTTTCCAGATCGGGGAAATGGTCCCTAATATCTTAGTAGCAGCAAAGTATGAAAAGTATGTATGTTGTGATAGTCCCGTGCCTAGGAAAGCAAGTTAAACCATTGGTTCTGCGCATTATCTATCCCATCCCAGGTCTTGATTGCTGTCCCATTGGACTGTGAAAGTAAAAGAATAGAAAATTCACCTGTGTTTGCGCACACAACTGTATACTATAATATCTCGTACCTGACTAATTGCTTAGTTCCATTGAGATTGGCCGCTGAAATTCTGTTAGTAAGATTTTTCTCTTAAACTTCTGTATCTTCTTCCACAGAGTCCCGCATCGGAGTCGGACAGCAGTTCGGTGTCGGGGGCGAAGAGCCCGGCGTCGGCGCCGCCGCTGCTGCAGCACCTGCTCCAACTCCAGGCGCAGAACCCACAGACTATAGCACAGGTATTTTACTCAACATTCTATTAGATGTATTAAGGACCAGGTTCAAGAACAGAACGCCACGCTTACTATTAAAAAAAGCAATAATTTTGTAGGAGCTTTAGAATAGCTATTTCTCCTTTACATCAAACCATCGACACATTCTTTAAGAAACAATAATGTAACAAAAAATACTCTATCTGTGTAACGTGATAATCGTTACAAAGAAAAAAAACTGGTTTCGGTACAGCGTTGATGACTCGTGCGAAAATTAATACCGAAATATCACGCAAAAGGAATGGACAGGAAGGTTGAAAAGAAATTTATATAAACCAATTTTGGTCCTTTTATACGGAAGTCATCACTTATTTCAATGAGCCTTGAACTTTTTAAGAGGCTTTATAACTTTTAATTTACTGTGCTACCTTCAGATCCAAGGGTGTTCTTGAGAAACATTCCTTTTTATGCTCATTTCTCGGGGATTGGTCCTTTAAAGGGCATCCAGATCTGTCTGGTGCTTATCTCTGAGTATCCGAATATTCATTCCTAAATCTTTCTTTCTACATTCTTGTATCTCTCCTTAGTATTCGTAACTATGATAAAAACAGGCATTTTTATTCTGCCTGTTGTCGTACTTCAGCAGCATAGGACTCTCTTCCAGGTCCCTATGTTAGCTTTTAAGTGTTAAGGACCAATCTAATAACATAACATCTCACCTTTTTACTCCAAAAGGGTTGGAAGAGGTATACCTATAGTACACCCACAAGTCGCTAGTAACGTTTAAGTCCTATTGTAATAAGTAACGAAGAGAGTCTATTGCCATCATCCGGGCCCAAAAGTGCGGGCTGCTATTGAAAAATTCCCGAGAGAAAAAACTCAATAATATTTTGCTCAACCTGAGAATCGAACCCAGCACCTCATACCAAACAGTAGCGCTTACGACCACAAAAACAACAAGGCAGTCAGTCTAACATTTCCCAACTATTTATCTTACATTTCCTCACATTACCTGTATGTCAATCCTGTGCATCAGGCGCCCTACACCTTTTTAACTGTAACTATTCCAAACTCAGCTTCTCCTATATCTTCCGTATGTTAATCCTAAGCGATGTTACAAGCAGGGGTACACAGACATGTGTGTGCAGTTTCAGCAGATGCTGACGGCGCTAGCTGCGCTCGGCAGCGGGCTGGTGCCGCCGCCGCCGCTGTCGCAACCCTGGATGATGCAGCGGCTGGTGCAGAGGCAGACCGATAGGTGAGTCAAAATGAAAATTTTGTTAATACTGGCTTTATTTTTATTTATTTATTTTCTCACCACAATTAACATTACAGACATTGATAGAAATGCGGTACACGATATGGTGCCTTTTAGTGTGGGAGACTGGTATCTAAGTGAGGCTTTAAATACATTTCTAGTAGTTAAATACATTTCTTATAAAAAAGCTATAGGTATGTGATGAAGTAGGTAGAGCCAATTAATAAAACACTGGAAGCTTGTGGTTGACTTTCAACTGTGGTTCGTGACTTCTTAGCGTGTATTGTCTATTTCATCAAATATCCAGGATGAACGTAGCCTATTTATCCTTCTCCAGGTCTCAAGCTAGATATCTGACAAATTTCTTAACGATCGTTCAGTAGTTAAAACATAAAATATACTGACAGATAGTATTCGATAGTAATAACAGCTGGGCACGGGTCAATCGATAAGGTTAAGCTACGCTTCCCGCGGTTGATCTATGGATAGGTGGCCATCTTTATATAACATAAGAACTACGTCCCTCGAAAAACACGTTAAAACCATTCGTGCCCCTGTCATTTGTAGACCTTACCAGCCCGAAAGTTTGTCAACCAGTCTTACGAAAGGGGTATCGTTTTACCCAGTAACTGGGTTGTGGCTGTCTGATAGGCAGTCGCTCCATGTAAAATACTGGTACTCAGCTGCATCCAGTTAGACTGGAAGCGGGCTCAAATATAGTTGTGAATCGGCTAAGCAGATGAAAAAAAAACCAAATCCCTAATGGATTTGGTTTTATTTTTTTGTTTTTATGGGTGGGAAATCATCAAATGACATCATGAACGATTTCAGTTGCCCATATGCCAAGGCCACGGTATCTCTTACGAACAAATCTCGCGACCCTGGCAGGAGGATTCGATTATAATGCAATTGACCAAGTAGTTAGATATACTCGTAAGACAGCAAAAGCTAGATGCAGGGTTGATAGTTTAGGAATTTACTCATACGACGACAAAACTGTTTGGGAAAACCTGTAGGTACTTATGCAGGAAGGAAGGCTTGAAATACTTAGAAGGAAATGAAGGAAAAATGCTGCCTGTAAGGTTAATGTCTGTTCTGTGCCAAATCGGAAGTGAATTTAAGATTGATGCGACTTATTTCCTTAAACGTTGATTCTAGCTCCAATAGAGATACAGATATATATATATATAAACTTTTTCGCCATTAATCAAGATAGATACTTAGAGAGTTTTTGTAAATCATTAATATTAAACGTTCTTAAAACAATATTGTAGCTATAATGTAAAGTCTTGCAGGGCTGTGCGCTTGGTCCCCGGATGTGTGACTACCAGTCTTACCAAGTGGTATCGTTTGTCTTAGTAACAGGTATTCACTCCATTTAGAATACTGGTATTCCTCTGTATCCGGTAAGACAGGTAGCCGAACCTAACACAGTTATGAAAAGGGATGATTAAGTCAGATTCAGGACATATTAAACCTAGTTCGCCTCCTACGTAGATGGTTTCGTTCAAACATTATTACTAAACGTGGCTTAAAAGTCTTTTAGCTATATTTCTACCTTCATTCAACAAGTCAAGGATCATAACCATAATTCACGATATTACTAACATACAATTTTACAAACACTATGATTTTATTATTGAGTGAAAAATCAACAATGAATAGAGTACACCTTGACCTCAATATAGGCGATTTGATCTAAGTGTGCCTACTAATATTAAGGTGGAATCCACCTTGGAATGGAACGGAATGTTCCATACAAAATACTTAAAATCTATACTAATATTATAAAGCTGTAGAGTGTGTTTGTTTTGTTGAACGCGGTAATCTCAGGAACTACTGGTCCGAATTGAAAAAATATTTTTATGTTATATAGCCTATTTATTGAGGAAGGCAATAGGCTATATAAAATCACGCTACGATCAAAAGGAGCGGAGCAGCAACGAAAAATTGACGAAAACTGACAGGCAAATCGATGCGACGGGTAGGGTCAGAGAGACAAAATTTGACGCGGATGAAGTCGCGGGCAGAAGCTCGTAATACATGTTCCTTTACAACATAACATGACAACATGCCTTGTTTTCCCGAAGCCCAACCCTTAGAGAACCCTAGAGGTGTATACCTGTACTAGACCCACATTTCGTTTAAGTCCCATGTAATAGCGGGCGAGCCTATTGTCATTAACCAGGCACAAATCCAGGCTCCGGACTGCTACTGAGAAATTTCAGATTGAAAAACCCGATAACGCTTTGCTCGAACTTCATTCCTTATTACGTTACTTTTGACAACCGCCCCGTTGGTCTCGTGGTCGCAAGCGCGACTGCTGAGCGTGGGGTCCTGGGTTCGATTCCCGGGTCGGGCAAAGTGTTACTGGGTTTTTCCATTAGGAATTTCTTAGTAGCAGCCCGGAGTTTGGAAGTTGACGGTGTGATACCCCCGTGCCTCGGAAAGCACGTTAAGCAGTTGGTCCTACGCCTGATCTCTCTCCGGTCGTGTCGGATTGCCGTCCCATCGGACTATGAGAGTGAGGGAAGAGTGAGTGCTCCTGTGTCTGCGCATACACTTGAGCACTATAATATCTCCCGCGCCGATGGCTAGTCTCCGTTGAGATTGGCCGCCGTGGCCGAAATTCGGTCTGGAGGACTATACTTTTGACGTTCAAAAAGTGCTGACTCTCAGCCTAGTTTGAATAAATGACTTTTGATTTTGATTTTGTTATATTAAGTACTAGCTTCTGTAGGCGACTTCGTCCGCGTCAAATTTTTGCTCCCCTGACCCTTCCCGTTACATCGAATTGCCTGCCAGTTTTTGACCATATTTCGTTGCTGCTCCGCTCCTTTTGATTGTACCTTGATGTTCCTGCTTCCTTCTTCTTCTTCCTTGATGCAGTGGGTAGAACCAATTTTAAAAAAAACAGGAAGCTTGTGGTTGACGTTAAATTAGGTTTTGCTCGCCACTTCATATGCGTGTATTTTGTATTAGATCAAATATCTAGAACTAGCTTCTGCCCGCGACTTCGTCCGCGTTAAATCTCTTGTTCCCCCGACCCTTCCCATCGCGTTGGATCGCCTACCTGTGCGATTTTCCCCGTTTTTGCAACATTTTTCATTACTGCTCCGCTTCTCTTGGTTGTAGCGTAATATTATATAGCCTTTAGCCTTCCTCAATAAATAGGCTACCCAACACAAAAAGAATTTTTCGGTTCGGACCAGTAGTTCCTGAGATTAGCGCGTTCAATCAAACAAAGAAACAAACTCTTCAGCTTTATAATATTGAAGTATAGATTTTTGCTACAAGGGGATAGCTCACGACTCAGCAAGTCAATTAGTAGCAAGAATGGCCAAGATTTACCAGGCATATGAAACAATACTATGAAGTAATTGCGACTCTAGATGCATTTCCAGCCTTTATCGTGCCCACTGCTGGGGCACAGGCCTTCTCTCGGTGATAGGACCGGGTCATAATCCACCACGCGGACCTAGTGCATGTTGGAGGAAGTCACATGTCTTTGATTTCTTGGGTTCGAACACACAAGCTACGGCTCGTAAGAAATGATGATATCTGGCATAAATTTTAATAATTATCGGTAACATCGTTTCTGACTACTTATTTTGGCTTCTTGATACTATGCCTTGGTATAGATCGTAGGTTATCCTATGATTCATGCTCAAAATTACAGCAAGAATCCCAAGAAATTATACACCATTCTACAGTATTAATAGATATAAAATATAACTTGTGGATATAAAAGTAGTACACACGAGTGACATGCGTCAACTGCAGAGGCAGCTGCGGTCTTCGGCACACTTCGACGCTCGTTGTCGAAGTGCAGTCAATATCGCGCTGCCGCATTTTGTCAACTGTTGCAGTTGCCGTCTCCGTGTCCGTGTCTTTAACGCATGCCGCTCGTGTGTATAAGCACGAAAGGGACTTATTTTGTATGAAGCAGCAAGGATTCCACCACCTTAAGGAGGCAAGGCTAGCCCAAAGGATTTACGATGATCACAAAATTATACTGGCTATGAATGGCGCCATTCTAACGGCATTGAATTTATAAAGTTTAAGGCGAAATATCAGTATCTATTAGCCAAAGATTTTGTATAACAATAAGCGATTAGTGTTTGATACGTGATTAACAATGGTAACTTGTGAACTTTGATCCTTAAGTCTTGATACTTTAGGCTAAAGAACGGCATATTTTTGCCTATATATTATATATAAAGTGCCTAGTCTTTTCTACAATTTCGGGGTCAGCTTCCACTTTAACTAGGTGCAGTTAAATACCAGTACTTTTTCGCTGAGTGACTGCCATCCAAAACCCAGTTACTGTGTTACCCTAGTTGTCAGACTTTTCGACTTTTGACCACCCGTACCAACTGTCAAAAATCAGCCGTGACTAACGGCTTAACGTGCTTTCTGAAGTTAAGATGGGGGTCTTGGTATAGACATCACGATTCGACCGCGGCAAGTGTAAGTTAATCCTCAATCGACTCTTGTAGGTGTTATTACGTAGACACTTCTTAACCTCCAAGATACTTACAGAGTAAGTGTAGTAAGTGTCAGTACGCGCACCAAGCTCAGTCTACCCCGACACGAATCTTGCCGTGTAGGTTAACCTTTTTACTGCAAAACAAATTATCTTGAATAGATCAAAGCTATACTGTCTGCCAGGGTCGCGAGATTTGTTCGAAAGAGATACCGTGGCCCTGGCATAGGCAAGTGAAGGAACACGGGTGGGTTTTAGTCAGTAAAAATCTAAAATGCCCTCCCGCTTCGCCCAGAGCGGGAGATGTCATTTGATGATTTCCTACCGACAAAAAAAAGCATAAACTGTAGGAGTAAAATCTTAAAATGGCTGACGCACAACTTTTTATCTTCTACCCTATTCGACATTGAATAATTCTACATCCATATCTATTGCGATGTTCATTAAACATTCATGAATGAATAAAAGATTTTAAATTGTGGACAGATCAGCTTGATTCATTTACAAGCCATATCCTGTTAGTCAGGTTTCTCTGATAGGTTCGTATTTATATTTAGTAGAATAATCAAAGACTTGAAGGTTTAACTTGGTTGGATTCGTGTCAGGTATCGCCAAGATGTGGGAAGATCTCAGCTGCCTGGACCCTGACCTATTTCTTGATTATTTTATAAAAGTAGACGTAAGCAAACAAGCGGGTGGAGGCTAGTATCCCTTTCATAGACAAAGAGCCATCAAATGCGTTTTGTATATTTTTTTTTAAACTGAAATATTAATCATTTTATTGTGGTCTATACCAAAAGTAATACAAGACAGCAAATTAGGAGAGAGGAAATATAAATAACAGAGGTCATTTGTGATCCATAGGAAAAAGACCAATCCAATGGCCATTTATGGCAAGGAAGAATGAAGACTCCGTTTTGAGAGATGACTATGTATAGAAAGACACTAAAATAGGCACCGACAGAGTTGATTCATTGATTGATTATTTAAATAAACAAAAGTGCTATATATATCAAGAACTCTCTGATGCCCCATTGACCTAGCAAGCCCTTTTTAAACCATGTCTCTGAAACGGCAATTCTTCAATTCGAATGAGTATCTGTAAAGAACTTAGATTGCATCTGCCTAGCCTTTTCCCAAGTATGTTGGTATCGGCTTCCAGTCTTATCGGATGCCGCTGAGTACCAGTATCTTACATGGAGCGACTGCCTATCTGACCTCCACAACCCAGTTACTGGGTAATACGATACCTCTTGGTAAGACTGGTTGCCAGACTTTAGGGCTTCTGTCGACCAGTAACGACTGTCTAAGATCTACGAAAGGCAGCCGGAACGGCTTAACGTGCTTTCCGACGCACGGTGGGGTCTTGGTATGTAAACAAGTTCATCCATCTATAGACCAACCGCGGCAAGCGTAGCTTAACCCTACCGATCGACCCATCCGGCTGTTATTACTTAGCTACCAGCCCCTCTTTCGTCATTTTATCGACGTTTATTCTGGTATTAATTCCCAATCTTCTTCTTCTTCGTCGTTACACTCTTGACAGAGTGGTCGTGGTCGTCGCATCTGGTGTGGTGGCGAGCTTCACAAAGCCTTGAACTTCAAATTCCCTCTAAAATGTCTGGTGCAGTAAGCCAGGGGAAACTACTGCACTATATTTCCATAGAAAGTCGTCATGAAGGTACAAAATAATTCCCAATTTGAACGATTTCTTAAAATTGGCAAAAAATCGAGAGTATTAGTCAAGCAAATTCATGTATTCGAATCGATAAAATAAACACAATAAATTACCAACCTAACCCCCTAATGTCAGTTGTATATTAAAATCTAACCTTCGCTCGCCTTGTATTGGAATTCATACCGTTCCTGGTTATATGACTAGCATACGTAAACACTATTATACGAAATCTGGACAATTGCCAGTTATTTTGATTTACAATTCCTTCGGCAGGTAGTAAAGACTTGAATAATTATGAGAAAAACTGTGTCTCCTATTTTTATTCCCATAAAGTGTTAATTTCAACAATCTTATTGTGAAAATGTTATTAGAGATTGGAATAAACTTTGTTTTAGCTATAACATCCTCCAAGAGTTCTATGTGAAATATCTATGTTGAGCTATACTTTTAGTGTCGTCATCATCAGCCTGCCCTCAACTATGTTAGGGTCGGTTTCCAGCCTAATAGGATACAGCTGAGTATCAGTAGGTACCTATTTTACATAGAGCTGCACCCTAATTGCGAAACGCACAATTTATCAGAATCTGAATGGGATTGAAGATTATTTCTAAACCATTGCGTTATTTGTTCGAATAAATTGTCGGCTCAGCAACGTAAATAACGCAATGAATGTTGTTTAACTATGAATATTAAACCAATTCCTACCGATAAAAAGTTCCGCAATTACCCCTCTGGCCTCCATAACCCAGTTACTGGATTAAACGATACCCCGTTGTAGGACTGATTGTTAGTATTTCGGTCTATTGATGAGCCGTGACGACTGCCAAACATGACTGACAGCTGGGATCAACGGCTTCACGTGCTTTCCGAGGCACGGAGGGGTTTTGATATGTAAAAATGGTCACCCATCCACAGACCAATCGCGAAAACACTGGCTGTTATTTCATGTCATAGCCACAAGGTCCCCTAAGATAATATTTTAGGTATGTAGTAAAATATTTATGGTTCATCGCCTGTATTCCTTGAGGTTGACCAAATTGTTATATTAAGCCAACATTATATAGCCAACGTCTAACATCTATACTTCTATACTATATCTATACTAATATTATAAAGCTGAAGAGTTTGTTTGTATGTTTGGTTGAACGCGCTAATCTCAGGAACTACTGGTCTGAATTGAAAAATTATTTTTGTGTTGGGTAGCTTATTTATTGAGAAAGGCTATAGGCTATATAACATCACGCTACAACTAAGAGGAGCAGAGCAGTAATTAAAACTGTTGCAAAAACGGGAAAAATCACACAGGTAGGCGATTCGACGCGATGGGAAAGGTCGGGGAATAAGAAATTTAACGCGAACGAAGTCGCGGGCAGAAGCTAGTATACTATAATATTATAAAGCTGAAGAGTTTGTTAGTTTGAACGCGCTAATCTCAGGAACTACTGGTCCGAATTGAAAAATTATTTTTGTGTTGGGTAGCTTATTTATTGAGAAAGGCTATAAGCTATATAACATCACGCTACGATCAAAAGGAGCGGAGCATCAATGAAAAATGGTCGAAAACTGGCAGGCAATTTCATGCGACGGGAAGGGCCAGGGGAGCAAAAATTTGACGCGGACGAAGTCGCGGGCAGAAGCTAGTAACATAAAATACAGGTATAGGTATAACATCACGCCAGTAATCGCCACAGGGTTAGGCAGAGATGTCCCTATAGCACATAATGTAATGTCAAAGTGACTTACTGCCTTGTTAAATAAAACAGCATTAAACAATTTATGTGTCTTCTTCGAGGTCATATTATTAAAAATTAAAAAAAAAAAAAAATGCTTATTTCAATTACATACATTTTTTAACATAAATGATTTGGAGATCACCTTTTAAGCATTTATATGCTTGTGTTAGGTGACTCCACACTTCCACTTAACGTAACACAGAGTATGCGATTAAAAAATAAAATAAAAGAAAACAGAATAATAAAATAAAATACAAAAAAAATATAAGCACCTCTTTATAAATTCTTGTGTATCAGAATTAATTACATCCTTCACATATAAAAAATTATGTTTATTTCACGCTTCGCTTTGTCGTTTACAGCCACGCGCCTGCCATAGAACTCCGTCTTTTGGAAACCAATTAACCTATTCTAACTCATCTGAAAGCTTATTCTGAAAACGCTCTAATGTTTGATTGTGATTAAAGATATTTATCACCAGCCGATACAACATCAGAAGGCCAATAATTCTCTTAATTAATTGAAAATCGTGACAATTAAATTCCAAAAACTTGCCTAAATGCGGTATTTTATTGACTGACTGAGACGTAAGTCTTGGTCGTCTTTGGCAGACAACCAATACAATACCTTTGTTTCTAGTTTATTTGTTTCGTGTAATTTGAGGGCTCATTATTATCATCATTCAATGTATTTGTCAGATATATTTTACAAAACCAAACTTGACTCTGGTGGCCAATTCGGCGACAATCAAATGTCAAAAACATGTGAAAAATGTATGGAAACTCGAGGAATTTTTAACAGATTGAGTTGAGTTCTTAAAATTATAAGAATTGTCCCTCTGTTATTGGCAGAAAAACAAAATGGCTGGTCTTGATCTATTCCAGCGTTCATAGAACAAATTTTAAAAGTATACCTTCGCGTTGGGCATCGCGCTACAGTTCTGTTCACATAATAGAAGCCTCGTTTATCAAACCAACAGTACCTATTACAATTCTGTAAGTACTTACATACGTATTCAGTATCAGGTGCAGCCTCAAGGTTCACAATTTGTAATTTAAATACGTTTAGTTGAATTCGCGCCACAGCGGCCGCCATTGTTGATGCATCTCCGCCATGACAGGTGACGTCATAATATTCAAACGTTCTTTTGTTTATATTTAAATGTTTGTTAAGGTAAATTGTTTTAAGTATTTGTTTAGTTGGAATATGCATAGAGTGTTTCCAAGTTAGTATTTAGTTTTCGATGATGACTGCAGCAGTCATTTCTTTGCTTTTTTCATTCCGATCCAGCCTGTCTTTTCTTGCCCTCTACCAGCGATGCCCTAAGCTGCTATAGTTTTAAGTTTTGAAGCCTTGGCTGGAGGCCATAATTTATTAAGGTAACCACAGGCAAGTCCAGTTAAGCAGCCGACAACCTCATAGGTTGACCTGCGAGATGTCAGTCCCAAAAAAACTTTGCTTTTTTTTTCTTTAATACTGTGGATTCTTATTCTGTTAGGACCATTCAAATTGTATCTTCAATCGCTTCTCATCATTTCATTATATCTCATTTATCATTTTCATTTTATTATATCTCTGAAATGAAACACTTCTTTTAGCTCTTATCTGGGCTTAAACCTCTCAATCTGCGGTAAACTGAATGCAAAATATCTGTATCTAAAGATATTGTAGGTTTCGTCTTGTCAGCCGATTTCTTAAAACAACCTTTATAACTAACGTCATTCTAACTCTACTAATATTAAAACTTTCTAATTTAATCTAAAGTACTTTGGAATGGTAGATTTATTTTGAAACCTTTATACCTACTTATCCACACTTCATTGATTTCAATGCGTACGTAATGGCGTATGCCTACATCTAAGTATTTTTCTTCTTCACCATTCACTAAATAATCTCCTTATTTAGAACCCTAACAACCTATTCTTCATTTGTTTCGGACTACAGTATTATTTTAACTTGCCTTCTTAATTATTTAAATTTAGAATCTTATTAATCAGTTCTTAATTCAATTTCTTTCTCGTGGTAATAAGCTCGTGGTAATTGCAGTTTTTATAGTTATCAAAACTCCAATTGCAATTCTTCCAAAATTTATTTCCCTCTCACCACCTCCCACCTCTTCTTACCCTCCTAAACCCCTTGTATCTAAACCTCTTATCGCTGTATAAGAAGCCACAGACACGTTGCTACTTACAACGGATATGCCACCGACAATCTGAGTTCCGCTCCGCCTTTACTAAGAGATTCATTCCTTTGACTGTATAAACAGATTTTAAGACTAGTTCGTGTGTTTCTTTGTGTTTTAGGATTATTTTGTGAATATTTCAAAGGGGCTGTGGCTAAGAAATTACAGACACACGGGTCGATTGATCAGGTTATGGTAGGTACGCTACCAAGATCTCTCCGGTCCTTGGAAAGCGCGTTAAACTAAGTCCTGACTGTTATTCTTGGTTATTTGACGTACACTTCAAATCCCTAATCAGGCCTTTCGAATCGCACAGTAAGCTAGTTATTACAGAAAAAAAAAAAAAACGCAAATCCTCTAAAGTTCATGTTCTTTATCCTGTCCAAAAACTTTAAAGTTGGCAAGTAAACTAAAGACTAAGTACTAACGTCCTACCGATTACAGCGAAACATCTCTTGCTTCTCAAATACGAGACTTCTATTCAAAAATCGTATCTCAAAATGTAACGCAGCTTCACAAATCAATGGGCAGAAAGTATCACCAATTCAGTACAGACACGTGTCTCCAAGAAGTGAGCACAGTAACATCAGAACAGCTTTGTGCGAACCTAGGTGACGCTATGCGGGGAACGAGAGATTTGCGATATTATGTGGGGCGGAATATGAATGGACTAGATACGTAAGAAGTTCATTGTCATCATCTAACTACGTAGCCTTTTCTCAACTTTGTTGGGTTCGAATTCCAGTCTAACCGGATACCGCCGAATTGTCAGGTTGCCCGACTGTCAAAATCAAAAGTCAATTGGATGTGAATCAGCACATTTTGAACGTCAAATTCACTAGACTCTCCCCCAAAACCATTTCCTAATGCTTTATTTGGAAAGAAGCTCCAAACTAGCAGAGCAGTCTGATTAGTTAGATAAACTTGATTCTATACAGTAGTGGTTATGCAAAGTATACAAACATTGCGAGATAAAGGTCATTAAATGAAATCATTTACCACAATTATGTCACTTAGACACGCCAATATATCCAACAAATAAAATTAAAACTATGCTCAAGCATTAAATTAAAATTGTAAACTTAACACCAAAATTAAAGCTTCCAGGTATAAAGATATCAAAGATCTGCAAATAACAGCCAGAAAAGCACAACCGCGTTAACGTACTTTCTAGTTCTGTTAAAAATATGGTAGGTTTTCTTGCATTATCGCTTCCTGCAGGCTTTGTAGGGAATCCTTTCTCCCACTGTCCAAATATAACTACTAAGCTGATTATAAGGGGGGGGGGGCTTTACTGCAATTGCCACGTTTGACAGGCGGGTTGGCGTTGGCGATCGCAGTATGGTGGTAAAATGCATAGATAACGCTGCTGCCTATTTTCTAGTAAGTCATTAATGGGACACACCATATTGTAACATTATTAGGTGTGTTTTAGTCCATATTCGTCCTTCCTTAAGATCAATATCTCTTATTTTTCAAACTGTCTGATCTTCCCAAAATATTGGCCTAAAATCCTGGTTACTATCTACAAAGAATCTGAGTAGTTGCAGTCTACCTGTGCCAATATATTCCTCACGGCTCAATATAGGGCATTCCCCAGTCGCGTCAACAATACCTGACGGCTTTTCCAACTCTAAAATCACAAAATGTCATACAAATTCAGTATTGAGCCCACGTCTCGAAGAATACACACAATAACATCACGCCGAGGTCTTTGTGAGACGGACACGTCTGTCACCAGCAGAGGTATGAGGAGGAACGAGAAATAAAGTGATGAGAAAGCGATTTAAAGATGGTTTTTAGGTTTGAAGTGGAGAAACGGTTTTTATTTTCACAATTATTTGGATTGTTATTAATATTGTAGCTGTTATAATTTGAGACTGACTGTTGGATTTTTTTTTTTAAAGAAGTCGTGCATATCTTACTTAGCGACTTGGTAGTTTTAACCTGTGAATACAGTGTCCAGATATATTTTCCACTACACTGATATTGTAGAATCTATTTTAAAACTTTTTTACATATCTTTTGTTCATTTTTCTCTCAACTTTAAACCAGCTTACTGGCGATAAAAGCAAGTTCTTTAATCAGAACCTTTAACAAATAGATTTTGAGTCATGGAGACTCCAAATCTCTTGCTGTTTCTTTTAACCTTAAAATTACTCTATCCGTTTTCTAAGCAAAAATTTCCCTATATATTTTCATATATATGAATCAACCTTCCAGCGAATCTTAGTCAAGAATATGTCCGAGACGATAACATGTCTTAGTCTTGCCTTTAGAGGACTCAGCCCGCGTATCGTCCCCATGTCCATGTGTCTCCACGTTCAAAACTAAACACAATATCGTTTTCATATCGCAATACTCTCGTCCCCCAACCCACCGCCCGTCACCTGTTCAGTTCGACAATGTCTCCGTTCATTACATGGAGACGTTAAAATGCCACAACTTGCTACCGATGGAAATTCAGCGGCAAGACATTGTGCTCTTTACACACAATAGAGACAGACTCGAATAGGAATTGATTCAGTTTCTGTGCCACAGAATGGGGGTAGTTTTCAGTAGAGGTACGGGTATTGAACTGAAGATACTTGCGTCAGATCTGGAAATACAAATACATAAGGAGGTAAAACGGTGAGTAGAGTAGTGTGGCAGAAAAAGACATATAGCGTTGTGTCGATCCCAAACAAATTGGGATAGCGGTGAAGAATGAATGATGAAGTAGATGAAACGGTGACTACTGAGACGATGACTAATTGAGAAGTATGGTAAAAGAAGACATAAATTGGGATAAGAGAGAGATATTGATGAAGAAGGCAAAAGGTTCTCACGAAGTTTTACAAAGTCTTCCTAAATCGGTCCACCTGCTATATCCATCATCAGCTACTACGCCATAATATATTTAATTTAAAACAGTCATCTGTGGTTAAACTACGCTTGCCGTGATTAGTCTGTGGCTGCGTGAATATCCATACATACCAAGGCCGCAACGAGCCTCGGAAAGCACGTTAAGCTGTTGCTCCCAGGTGTCATTCGTAAATCTTTCACGGGTCGTCAGCTGCCCGACCTTCCCTATGCATCTTACCATCATACTGCGATCGCCAATCCGCCTGTCAAGCTTGGCGATTATGGCAAATCTTCCAAATTGGGAAGGCCTATGTCCAGCAGTGGACGTTTTTCGGCTGAAATGATGACGACATGTTATGAACAGTTCCCAAAAACTGTTTTCTATTGGACAGAATGCCAATCAGTTTCTAGTTCACACACCCATAACTCTAACACGAACCGACCTATTTTGGATCACATACGAACCATTTACATAAACCGTTCTTATAGGCGACCTTTTTAAAAGTGGTTCAGCAGAGTTCAAGGTATTCCTGTCATTGTCAGATAGTTATAAAATTAATGGTTAGCATGACGCATACTGTTTCTTACTAAAGGTTTATTACGTCGCAAGTTATGTAGCTGTAAGGGCCTGGCCACACGACGCGGTTTTGTGCAGGGCGAAGAAGCGCGGTTTATGAACGGTATAAGACAGTTTCCCAAAACGCCCGCCCTTCACCACTTCCTATTGCTTTAGCTGAGAAGAAGAAATGGCACAACAAACTCCCCAGCAGCACAGCTGTCTGTTAAGTTAGAAGAACTCGATTCTATACAATAATATGTAAGTAAATAATATTACGAAAACAAAACATACATTAAATTATTTTCGATATATCAGCTAGCACACGCCAATATACCAACAAAACATTGAAAACTAAACTCAACCTGAAATAAAGAATAAAAAAAGGAAACAGAACTTAAAACCTAAATAAAAGCCTCCAGACATAAAGGGCGTGCCCGCTTACATATAAAAAGATGCAAAATGTTACATATACATTGATATATGAACGCGCGTTTGAGTCCAGTGAAATATATTTTTAAATTAGATGGCTTATGTCAAGAATAAGAAGATTACGTCATATATACCTCAAAGTTACAAACTTTACATCTTTATACTCAATATCCTTATTGCTTATAATATTAGAATAGATAATAAAAAGGCTCTCCAATTTTCCTATTACGCGTATATTCTCGTAATTGGTGCGTTTTTGTCTTCCTCAATATAATTTCTACTACCGAGGTACTTATATGACAAAACAATTATCTGTGCCATACAACTGCGTAGGCATTGCATTTTTCTATGAAACAGCAGCAATTTTTTTGGTAACAAACGTAAAATGTCTACGCTATATGCTAAATTCGTGGTTACTGTTTGCGCGTCGATGTCAAATAAAGCGAGTAATGATTCTTAAACATATACCAAGATCAATAAATATCATAGGTAGGTACCGAATCTGTATCAACACCTCTTCATATTTCGGTTTATCGATAGAAACATGGCTCTATCATCGAGTTTTAGTAAACGCGTTTAAGTATTAATAAACGCTCGTAAGCACGTTTAAAAAAAAAGCGAAGTGTGAATGCACTCTGTGTAACTCCGGAGATATAATCATTTGAAATTAGGCGGCCACGACATTTGCAATTACTGTTATGTAATAAAGGGTTAGGGCACTCAGTTGCTGGTATGACAACTATAAAAGTAAGATCAATGAGATAACGTTCAGTTTTATGGTGCTGTCCTAGGTCGAAAGTGGAACACACTCTTTTAGCTGTTCATGTCGGTTAAATTTATGTATATAGGCTTTTTTTTTGTGAGTGGGAAATCATCAAATGACCTCTCCCTCTCTGGGTGGAGCGGAAGGGCGTGTCAGACTTTTATTGGCTAAAACCCCCCGTGTTCCTTCAGTTGCCTATATGCCAGGGCCACTGTAACTCATATATAGGTAGGTTGATAGTCAACATTATAGAATCCTGTTACTTGTTGAGGGGCCTGTGCCCCACGCCAGCCACATAGGTTGATCGATCAGGTTAAGCTGCGCTTTCCGCGGTTGGTCCCTGGATGCCTTGCCTCGAGCACGTTTAGTAATCTTTGACAGTTGTTACGGGTTGTCGAAGTGTATCGCACGGGTCAATGGGGTTTTTAAAGTCGTGTTTTATGATTTAATCCCTTTTTTCGTAAAAACAAATACCTAAGTAAGAGTTGGAAGTTTGGCCTTCAATATCTCCGTAACCAGAAGTTTCCCAAGTATGATCCAGAAAAAAAATTATTTTATTGACGGGTAGTAAAAGTGATTTTCCGCTTCATTAAGTGTATTTTTACATCCGACATAGTTTGTTCTTTCATCATCACCATTTCAGCCGAAAGACGTCCACTGCTGGACATAGGCCTCCCCCAAGGCCTCCCCCCCTTGGCAGGTGGGTTGGCGATCGCAGTGTGGTGATAAAATGCATAGAGAACGCTGCTGCCCATTCTCTGGTAAGTCCCGTAATCACCTCTTACGACACCCACGGGTAGAAACGGGGTGATGTTATTAGTTACGTCCTTTACCACACGGTGTTCCGTGTTTCAAGAGCGGTTTGTTGTTTAGTCGAATTTTATAGCCAAAATAAAACAGCAATTTAATGACAACTTAGAACTATGAAATGTGACGATGTCCTTTTGTAACATCTACAAAATAAATTTGATAAATAACGCTAACAATAGCTGCCATATGAAAAACAACAAAAGGTTGATTCATTGCAATTCTGTTATACTTTGTTAAAACAAATACACAATTATATTTAACAAATAGTACGCCAAAGGTCGCCATACGGCTGTAGGTCGAAAGGATAAGCAAATATTACTGAAAAACTATACAAATATAGAGTGATATATGTATATAAAAACTAGATAACGACTCCCACATGTCTTTTGTATATTGTTTCAATGATATTAGAAGTTGCTTGATAAAACTCCAGCAGCGGCGGTGGTAGTCGTTGGAAGTTCGATCCCAGACAAGGACTTTATTTCGTGCAAGTTAGCGCCACAGCTCACCATCTCGCTACCGTTTTGTAGGGGTAGCCCCACTTTGCGAGTTTGAAGTTACATTTTTAAAAAAGGAAGGTGCTATGTTACACTGTTTACACATAATAAAATAACTTCATACAATAATATACTACCTATAAACGTCACACGTCATATAGCTACGATAATACGTATTTAGTCCATTTTTTTATCGTGATGATATTCTAATACTTCCTATCACCGTTATTGATCCGGCCAGTAGGTAGTGGTATACGAATTAGTGCGGATTAGATATCATAGCTAAAAAGTGAAAAAAAAAAGTTTCTTGCAAATAAAAAACAACAGACTTCCAAAAAAAACACTACAAAGTGAAAAATAACTTTAATTTCGGAAGTCGGTGGCAAAAAACTAAAATACAGATCCAAAGCCTGGCCTGTTAGTCTAGTGGTTAGTGACCCTGATAGCTAAGACTGAGGTCGTGGGTTCGATTCCCACCCAGGACCAAATGTTTGTGTGATGAGCATAATCATTTGTTCTGTGTCTGGGTGTAATTTATCTATAATATGTATGTATTTAGAAATATATAAGTATATTTATCAGTTGTCTGGTTACCATAGTACAGGCTTTGCCTAGTTTGGGATCAGATAACGGTGTGTTGGTTGTCCCAAGATATTAGATATTATTAAAGACACTGACTTCCGAAATTAAAGTTATTTTTTCAAAAAATTTTTGGTCACCTGGGTTTGGAGTCGAACATAAAAGCAACATAACTAGCTTAAAAACATAGTGTTCTAGTTTGAGGAATGATACCTTTTAGCTTTGTCTCCTGTAGAAACCAAGCTCTGCCTCTGGTACTGTAAATGTCTACTGAAGGCCATGAACACCATCAACTGGTTTACTCTGCCTGTTATATTAAAAAAAATGTCAGGCTGGACTGGACTGCCGATGCCGATAGAAGTGAAAACGGTGACGCAGTCAATTAAATGTCGGTGACGCGCCGAAAGAAACTGTAAAAACAACCACAAAAGAGTCTACCCAAGACTGTCAATGTCTCCTATTACAGTTTTTAACACGCTTTTATTAGCTTTGCTTGTATATATACGTCGGATTCATTTGAAACTTTGTACAACAACAATACAATAATTTCATTTTGTGGTATTATCCTGGCTAGGAAAAAAAAACACTTTTGTAGCTAGCCGAACTAAAAAATAGAAAATAAATAATAGTAAAAAAAAAACTAAAAAACACGCTTTCATCCGACGATGATATCAATTAAAAATACCTCAAAAAGCACTCCACACTATTTTCCTTTATTTTCTGTTTTTTACTTTGGTTTTCTATGAAAGCCTGTTTTTTAAACTATTATTTTTTTATAGCCAGTTAATTAGGAAGCCTAAGTTCAGTTCGACATTCATAGCCTGATAATGATTTAGCAACATAAATTGACATTGACATGACTTTGACACCTTTATCTATTCGAGTGTTTGCGTAAATGTCAAAAGTATCAGGACTTATGTCTAGTTATTGACCTTAAATATAACTATGTATATTATTTATATACCTACGGATATGTAAAAGTCCTAATCCATACTAATATTATAAATGGGAAAGTGTGTGTGTCTGTTTGTCCGTCTTTCACGGCAAAACGGAGCGACGAAATGACGTGATATTTTAAGTGGTGATAGTTGAAGGGATGGAGAGTGACATAGGCTACTTTTTGTCTCTTTCTAACCCCCCACTTCCCTAAAATGGGGGGTGGAAGTTGGTATGGAGCAAAAAAAAATTGAGTAGGGGACGTGATTCGATGCGACGGGAAGGGTCAGGGGAGCAAAAATTTGACGCGGACGAAGTCGCGGGCAGAAGCTAGTAATATTATAAATGTGAAAAGTATCATCCCATTTCTTCCCGTGGGTGTCATAGAAACCAACTAAGGGACTAACTAGAGAATGGGCAGCAACGTTCTGTACGAATTTCACTACCATAGTGTGATCGCCAACCCGCCTGCCAAGCGTGACGATTATGGCTATTACCCCCTTTGGGGGAGGCCTATGTCCAGCAGTCGAGGTTTCGGCTGAAATAATGATCATGAAGAGGTATTTTTTAAGGCGTTAATAAAAGTTATATTATAGAGGTAGGTCAGCGTCTGTTTTTCTACTTCAGTTCAATAACCTTAAATATGGCGTAAATTACAAAAAAAATATGTAATGTGACGCAGTTTTTCATTAAAATTATGTAAATGAGTAAACAAAAGCTCGCCTTTTGCATACATTGGTGCACAGCTGAGTAAATGACAGACGTTCAAATGAATTTCACTTGTTCATATTCTGTGTTTATTCAAAAATAATGTCTGCAATAATACTGCACTTTATAGTCTACAGGGATATTCCGAAAAAAATTAAAAAAATCTCTTTTCTCTATCTGCCTAGGGTCGCAGCATTATGCTGTGCGACGGCCGTTTTACGTGGACGTGACGCATGTTGTTCGCCAACTCCTTCTTTTATTTCTGTTACGTTTGCGTCATGTTTACCGCAAATGAACATATTTTCTTTCTTTCTTTTCCACCCGTGTCCAAACTTTTTTGATATAGGTTTCCATTGTAATCTGATGCAGCAGAGTAACTGCTCATCTGACCTCCACAACCCAACCCAGTTACTGGCTAAAACGATACTCCAATAAAGCAAGTCGATTAATCATAAATCACTGTAATATCCTCAGTCAGTTAAGAATAGTACCTACCACCCCATTTCTTTCCATGGGTGTCGTAAAAGGCGACTAAGGGACGAACTAGAGAATGGGCAGCAGGGTTCTCTATGCATTTTACCACCATACTGCGATCGCCAATCCGCCTGCCAAGCGTGGCGATTATGGAAAAGATGATGATGATTCTGATAATGAATATCCTCAGATACTTGATGACTAGCAATACTAAATATTATAATAGCGACTCTGCAACGAAATCGACTCAATTGGATACATAAAAAAAAAACATACCAATGATTTTATTAAACCAAGGTGTAATTCGATCAATCATGAAGAGGCTATCGACTGACCGAAAATGTGCGGAAATGTGCGGAAATGAAACTTATTTTTAAAATGTCTGTTTCGTAAAATAATTGTGAAGTTGAAAAAATATTGACGCGTCTAGTAAATATTTTTGTATTTAGTAAGCTTATCAGTAAATAAACAGGGTCAAAAACTGATAAAATCTACAAATACAATACATATGAGTTGAGAAAACTACAGCGATGCAAGCCAATCACCCTTTTGTTCTTATCTCAAAGATAAGCACACTATTTTTTGAATAGCCCTCTATATTTTTCATTAAAAGATCGGGGCTACGAATGAGAATATTATAATGAGAACCGAATTTTATCGAGTGCATCGTGTGTAATTGTGTCAATATAATTAAACTTTTACATTTTATTTTTGGAATTTTTCCGATAGTGTTTTATTTATGTGACGATTTTTTTTCGAAAATTCTGGAATGTTATGGCGGCCTTACATGTGTTTAAGTTATGAAATGTTATATTATGCTTGGAGGTAATTAACTAATTATAGTTGGAAATTTTATCTGAAAAGAGCTAGGTCGACAATTATGCCTTTTTTGGTGGGAAATCATCAAATGACGTCTCGCGCTTGGGTGGAACGGAATGGCGTGTCAGACTTTTACTGACTAAAATCCACCCGTGTTCCTTCAGTTGCCCATATGCCAGGGCTACGGTAACTCTTTCGAACAATCTCGCGACCCTGGCAGGATTTTGATTCTCAGCCAAATTTAAATAAATAACTTTTGATTTTATACAGGATAATTTTTTATCCAGTGCGCAAACTGTAACCATGAATTCAGCATATCATTCTAGACCCCCCAGCGTAGAAAATTTTCGTCGGTTATACAAAAACAAAATCAGCTGTTCCATACATTTTGACCCCGTAGGTACCTATTGCATTTTTCTATGAAACAGCTGATTTTTTTTTTGGATAACCGATGAAAATTTTCTACGCTGGGGGGTCTAGAATGATATGCTGAATTCATGGTTACTGTTTGCGCACTGGATAAAAAATTATCCTGTATATTTTCGTCTGTATACTAATCAGTGATTCCTCTCCCCCAGGCTACCGGAGGTGGGCGAGAAGGCGCCGGCGTCTTCGTCCCCCAACCTCGCGGAGCAGCCGTTGGACCTCAGCGCCAAGTCTACCTCCAGCACCAGTGGAACACCACCTCCTGACTCCAAGCATTTGGATAACAGGTAAGAGATTAACTGCCTCAAACACATACATTATTAGAATGGACTGATGGTGAAGTCCACAGTCGTAATATTCTGCTATCAAGGGTAGGAGGTAAGAAACTCGTCATCATCATCATAATCAGCCGGTAATGTTCCCACTGCTGGGACACAGGCCTCCTCTCTGTGAGAGTAAGTGGGCTCTATACCATCACGCGGATTCAGTGCGTGTTGATAGATATCACATATCTTCAACTTTTTGGTTCTAAGACATGCCGGTTTCCTCACGATTTTTCTTCACCGTTTTGAGAGCAGTGGTGATGAAATTTTATGCACAAAGTAAAGTTCCTAGGTTCGACTTTACGACTAACTGGCTCATGCAAATGTGTTTTTTAGATTTATTTTAAAAGTGGGAGAAATGGCTATTATGAATTGGCTCCAAGATTTGCACTGGCTTCTCTCGTGTGCACTACCCTAAACCCCTTGAATGTTCCCCAAATAGCGTATATAGGCTGTTTATTTTGTGATCCACCCTCGTTAAAAGAGTGCTTAATGACTATACGCAGTAGTCAGTCAACGTCCACTGTTAGACCTGTCCCAATTTGGGGAAAGGGTTGTCACAATCGCCACGCTTGGCAAACGGGTTGGCGATCGCAGTATGGTGGTAAATACACAGAGAATGCTGCTGCCCATTCTCTAGTAAGTCCCTTAGTCGCCGCTTACGACACCCATGGTAAGAAATGGGATTGCGCTATTCTTTACGTCCGACACCACACAAAACAATGTACATAAAGTTTAAAACTTTGTGACACTAGTTTGTGAGAGACTGGTGTGTGCACTAGAAATATCTGTATGCTGATCACTAGCTAGGAATCTGAAATACCTAATAGCCAAGGTTTGACTTCCATAGCCCAGTGTAAACTAGGTTCAAAAATATTGATAAAATTCATGACCAAACACTAACAATTCGTCCCAATAATAGTCAAATAGAATAAGGCTGTGGACATATACGTGACTAGTCACACATTAGCATTAAATTAAGGCCGGCGGCTAATGTGTAATCCAATTTAGCGCGTTTACCTAGATTAAAGTGATAAGAGCCCTAAGTAATCGGTCACTTTGATGGATACAATTAGTTTTATGTTACAGTAGCTTTTCCATGGTCTGGGCAAGGAATTATACAGAGTTAAACTAAATTAGAACAAGAAGAAGAACAACTTTGGTAAGAACAACCTTGAGAAGGAGGCTAACAGAAGAATTCAGCTGGGTTGGGCAGCGTTTGGGAAACTTCGTCGAGTCTTCTCGTCGCGTATTCCGCAGAGCCTAAAGACGAAAGTCTTCAATCAGTGCATCCTGCCTGTTATGACCTACGGAGCCGAAACGTGGACACTCACGGTACGATTGGTCCATCAATTCAATGTTGCTCAGCGAGCTATGGAACGAGCTATGCTTGGAGTATCTCTGAGGGACAGAATCCGGAATGAGGTGATCCGGCAGAGAACCAAAGTTATCGACATAGCTCAGAGAATTAGCAAGCTGAAGTGGCAATGGGCCGGCCACATTAGCCGTAGAACCGATGACCGTTGGGGTAGACGTGTTCTTGAGTGGAGACCGCGAATCGGCAGACGTAAAGTAGGACGCCCTCAGGCTAGGTGGAGCGACGATCTTCGCAGGGTGGCTGGTAGCAACTGGATGAGAGTTGCCGAGAATCGGGCTGAATGGCGTGCAATTGGAGAGGCCTATGTCCAGCAGTGGACTGCTATAGGCTGATGATGAAACTAAATTAGCCAAACCAAAAATTCGAAAACATGTGACATCTACCAACCCGCACTGGGCCCGCGTGGTAGATTACGGCCCACTCCCTCTCACCGAGAGGAGACGTGAGTCCCAGCAGTGGGACCAATAAAGGCTGATTATGATGATAATGCAGACATTAGTCTCTCACAAACTAATGTTCATTGTTTGTGAAGAGAAAATAAATTATTTGAATTTAGATTCACATACCTTTTTTTTGGGCTGTAAGATGTCCACTGCTGGACTTAGGCCTCCCCCAATTTGGGGTGCTTTGCCATAATCGCCACGCTTGGCAGGCGGGTTGGCGATCGCAGTATGGTGGTAATATAAAATTGCATAGAGAACGCTGCTGCCCATTCTCTAGTAAGTCGCTTAGTCGCCTTTTACGACACCCACGGTAAGAAATAGAATGGTGCTATTTTTTATGTCCGGCACCACATTAAATTAATAAACTTAGCAATCTTAACACGTTAACTGCCTAAAATCAGAAAAAGTCAAAAAATTTACTTTGTGTTATTTCACTTT
Organism: Aporophyla nigra; assembly: GCA_947507805.1. Lineage (NCBI taxonomy): Eukaryota > Metazoa > Arthropoda > Insecta > Lepidoptera > Noctuidae > Aporophyla > Aporophyla nigra. Next base: position 16,365,212 of record OX382313.1, on the reverse strand, counting down.
AAATAAATTATTTATCCCTTAATACATTATTTATTCCAAAAACATGGCCGCCATGCAGCAACGACATGTTCAGATTTTGTATGTGTTGTCGGTCATATAGCCCAACAAGGCCTGAATGGAACAAAAAGTGTCGGTCACATAGTCCGACATGGCAGTTAACGTGTTAAAACTAGTTTTATAATTTACTGAAGGTTGAGCCATCTCTGATCTTTAGCATAGCATCTTCCCCAGCCTTTTCCATAGCTCACGGTTGTGTGTTTTTCTCAGACAGAAAATGTCAGCTAACTCCTGCACCCATTGCATATCACACTATTAATCGGAATGTGAATAATTTTGAAGATTATTATTAATCGATTCTTTCATATGTTCGTAAAAATTGTCTGCTTAGCAATGCAAACAACGCCATGGATATTGCGGAACTGTCAAATGAAACCTATTCTCACTGATAGTGTATTACGCAATTAATTTTTTGTCTCATTACTGAATTTATACAGTGTCTTCCTGAATCAAAAAACATTTTCACCATCATTTTCTCAGATTTTGTCGTTATTATTTAAAACCAGAAAGCTCTTTTATAAAAAAATATGGAGGAAAAGCAAAATAAAACACGCTGAAAACTGAAAATAAAAAAGTGCTATTTTCTTTACTATAAGGTATCGGGAAATACGAACGAAGCGAGCTTAAATAGATTAATGTCTGGGAGCGACATCCTTTTGCTTATTTTGTGGCGAATGAGGATCTGATTAGCTATCCCCTTTTTATTTTAATCGATACTGGAACCCCTTGGGGTGCAGGATGCAGGTTTCTTTATATTTGCATTTTCCTTGCTAGATCTTTTTATACTCGATGAAACAGATACTTGATTAGATTCATCATAAGCTTCTCCTTAGCACCACCACTTCGACTGTTTCTATGCTTGTCGTATCCAGCCGATTCCTGTGGCCTCCCCCGGATCATCAGTCAAACTGAGGCCTAACAACACAACGTCTTCCAGAACGCAATCGCCTTTTAGAACACACTGCCACTTAAATTTGGTGATTCTTTGGGCTGTGTCGGTTCCCTTACGGATCTTTTCATTTCTGATCCGATCGCGTAGGGAAACTGTTAGCACAGCTATCTCGAAGTCCCTTGATTAGATTGAAGTACAGTAATCCGCTGGATTCGCGAAGCACAGAACCGGTCGATGTGGCGGTGCTTGGGGGGAGGTCTATGTCCAGCAGTGGACGTCTTTCGGCTGAAATTATGATGTTGACAGTAATCATGTCCTGCTATAGTTTTGAACGATGACGATGGCGTTACTGTGACGTAAGAAGACAGAGTGGTCTGGCTAACTTTCTTTTGGGGCTTCAGATCGTGAAGGATTATATTAGTATAAGTATTTTATTGGATTTGGCAGATTTCATTTTCAGAAATGAGAAAGTAAAGTAATAAGGAAATTATAAGCACAGAAGGGTGCAGATGTTGTATGAAAAGTAATCGTGCAAGGATCTTAACTCATAAATAAAACAGACAGTGTCTCTGACCGTCTCTTCCGAGCAAGATGAATGCTATGAAGATCACGGGTGGTCCTGTCACGTAATAGACCGAACCAATCGTCCACTGAGTACAACTCGAAACTAAAAATCATTCTAAAAAATCCATCCAGCACTTTACAGCGCCGTGTACCATTAACAATTCTTCACGCTACCGCTACAGCACCATTGGTCATAACACGATCGAAACATTCGCAACGGGCTCGTAATAATCCAACTTCCTATTGAAACCTACTTGGATAACACAAACAATAGCAACGTGAACGCACCCATAAAAACACGAAACTTTGAACGATCGACGCAGGTCGATGAACTTTTGACAGCAAACGCCATTACGTACGCAGATGTTCATTTGACGCCATTTTATCACGACAATATTCATTAAAAATAATATGTCATGGTTAATTTGTTTTGTTGTTATTGTCTCGTATCGGGTTCTATTATTTTGATGGCCGCAATCTGAGTAGCTGTGGAGATAATAGTTTTGTGGGAGTTCTTATGAATGGAATATTTAATGCCTTCGAAGAGCCAAGCTTTCAGTTTTCCCTGTAAATGCTGCAAGCAGATTATAGGTTTTCCAGAGGATTAATTCGTATTATTGAATTAAATGGAAGTTCTTTCTCGTATTTTTGAAATCCAAACTGCACTTTCAAAGGGTTGCAAAATTTTGAGATCAGAGTACACGTAGCTTAGGCTAAAATAAAAGATATTTGGTATCCTAAATGAATTCGGCAAGCCTTAGGCCGAATTAAATTAAGTAAGAATTATTTAAGTAATAAAAAGCTTTTGCAAAGCACTTTTGAACGGAGAAACTGTCAAATATTCAAATTTTATTCTTCGAATGAGAATGTCTGGCTCGAAAAAATAACCCTATAGGTTGCATACCCCTGAAACAGGGATGACACACTTAAAATCATGACGAAAAATTATCGAAACTACGATTGACAAAAACAAAGACGAAATAGCCTGCATTGATGTCTCCAAATTAGGCTAATTAGCTACCCCCGTTTAAAATAAACCAACATTGTCAGCCGTCACTTTGCAGCATAGTTTCAAAGTCAAGGAACCCATATTACAGCAATGTCAATGCTCTACTTTAGGTGGAGCAATATTGCGAAAGGCAAAAAGTAACAAAAAAGCGAACCGCAAGCATGAACTAAAATACGCACGAAAAAATTAACGATTGACAAGTTTTTAATCAAACCTGTAAAAACAAGTTTAGATAAATTTGGCCAGTCAAAAATTATTCCATGAATAAATATTTCTGGTATTAGAAAAATTAGCCCGGAAGGTTGCATATCCCTGAAATATTGACGAGACAAGAAAAAGGCTTACGAAAAGTTCTCGAAACTGCGATCCAAATTAGTCCTAAACGGGATATAAAAAGGACTATTTTGCTAAAAATAAACCAACAGATTGACAGCCGTCAGTTTGCAGCATAGTTTCAAAGTCAAGGAACCCATATCTACAGCAATGTCAATGCTCTACTTTAGCTGGAACAACATTGCGAAAGGCACAGCGTTTATCGCGAGCCCTACGTTCAAAGACTCCTTATTATTTGCTGATTCATGCGTGATGAAATTGGAATTATTTACTTTTATGATAACTTCTTGAGTGTTTGTTCCTTGTGCGCAGTTAAAAAAATATTGTTTTGCTCTTCTGACGAATTCCTTTGTTTTTATCATGAGGTTGTTTAAGTTTCAAAAATTGTTAGGATTGATAAGATTAGAGTGGATTTAATTTGAGATGTTGCACAATTTTTGGTAATGTCAACATAGTGTGGCGTTTAGTTCTAGGATGGAACTGACAAATAAAACTTGGCACTAATGTTGCTTTGCTATGAAGGGTCTTTGTAAAGCCTCGCCTATATGTATTGTAGATAAAATAATGATTTTATAACCCATCCTGCTATTTACTTTCTTACTCACCCGCCTCGGGTTTTTCCCCGATTTTTCTTTTTAATCTGCAACGATAAACAAAGGCTGGTCCTTTAAAAAAAACAGTTCTCTCTTGATTCAAGAGAAACGTCTAGATTTCAGCTATTTAAGACCTTTCAAAGAGTTTAAAGCCAGTAAAACATACAGCTAGGATCCACAGACGAAGATAGTTGCAATCTTAAATTATTCTACATCATAATCAGGATTAAAACTGTAACAATCTCACATTCTACGCCAAGCCACTGCCATCTAGCGGCGGAACCGGTAAAACAGGTTTTCACTCCGATTGTATCAGAATACAAGTGTATGCACCTGTTAAAATCACTTACTTTTGTTCTTAGAGACATTTACGGGGGGAAAGGGGGAGGGAGAGGTCTTTAAAGGTACTTACAGAGTAGTAACAGAGCATTTCCAATAATGAATACAGCATTGAAGAGCTCTATTCTTCGCAATTGTTTTTACGTGATGCGAAAGCATTGAAAAATATAGGAAGTGTTATGGTTGTTTTTAAGTGTTTTGTCCTTGTTTTCCGTTGAATGTGTAAAATGGTAGGCAGAGTTGTATTTAGGATTTAAAAACATGATTTGTATATCTGAAAATTGAGCTACTTTTCACAAAGCTTTCAAATTACTAGACTAAACTTTCGTTCTATGGTACTTCGTAATATAAGGTTCTGGTTTCGTAGAGGATATAGCTACAATTTTGACTAAGATTGTCAAAACAAAATGATTAGGTTCTTAATTATTCATTACTTTGTAATGATAATTAACTACCAATAAGGCATTCACGCTGTCACACAAAGAATGAATACAAAACATCACAATAATACAATCATCTCGAAGCCACTGACCCCGCTAATTTCCCTTCTTCAACAAAGTTATTAAACTCTTAATTGCCTTTCGATCTCTCGATACATCTATATAAAAACCCAGTTCGAACCGATATTATACACAATACAAAATCGATAACTGAATAAATTCATTCTCTGGGACTACGATCTGGGTCGCATGACTCGCCAAAACAAATAAAAATGCACCGATAGTCTGTTGGAGCATCGACCTTGCATCCTCGAAGACGCACAGCCAAGCAAAAACAGACCCTACCACTCAACAAACACAACTGGAACTCCTCTGAAGCCCTTCTCGAAAAATAAGAAAGCACAATTCAAGATGAAACCGAAGACGACAGCTAAACCCAATAAATTTTATACTGTATTAAAAGGTAGTAAAGCTGAATTTCGTTTAGTGTGTAGCTGTGGGGAATGATAAAGATGCATTCATAGTGGCCCGTTATCGGCGAGACCGAGAGTAAATATTTCGCATTTCGCGTTATCTTGGATTAAAACGGCGACGACGTACGGTTTTGAAATATTGAATTTAGACGATTGTGGGCCGTTGACCAGTGCGGGCCATTTGTGACTCAGAGCGTTGTCACCGCATCGCCATGGTACCCACACCTCACGTCTCTAAAGATGCAACTCTGACGAATGAATTCACTTTCGAATGAACGAACAAAAAGATAAAAATTTTCGTTTCTTTTTTCTTTTGTGTCTCTCAGGGTTTCGTTCACTATGCAAATTTTATTGATTTATCCCGTTGCATATTCAGGACAGCGTCTACATTCTTTTGAATTCTTTCGGGAAGAAAATGTATTTATGACAATATTATTTTAGCTGATGGGGTAGCTTCATTTGAAGTTATACTCGTGTGGGTGCGGTGTGTATGTTTACACACAGGGGTTGTAACTATATATCTTGTTTTTGGAAGACGACTTAGTAATGAACCCAAATGAACTCTGCAAATCTTGATTGATTACTCATTTTATTTTGCATTCTAGGCTTTATTCTTTATTCTTTCTATCCTTGACTCTCATGTTTAATTAGATGCTCATGCTAGTTTACTCTTGTTGCAGATTGAAGCGAGCGGTTCTAGAGAGTGCCAGCAACAGTTCTGGTCGTCGCGCGTATACTGAAGAGGAACTCCAGTCAGCTGTCCGTGACATCCAGTCAGGCCGGGTGGGCACCCGCCGCGCCGCCCTCATCTACGGCATCCCGCGCTCTACGCTGCGTAACAAACTCAACAAGTTCGGAACCGTCGTCGACAACGCCGACTCCGACAACGACAGCGATGCCGACCGTGCCGACTCGCCCCCCTCCGTCATCCTCAAAATACCCACATTCCCCCCGCCCGACGACAAAAGCCCCTCCCCCGCTGGACAACACCAAGCTCCCATCGCACCAATAACTCCGATGCTCCCCACGGGACACGGAGCTTCAATGAAGGGACCCTCACAGCTACTGCTCCCGCCTTCTGTATTCGCTGACCCTCCCTCAACACAACACCTCTTCACGTCCCTCAGTGACGTTATCGCTAAAAGCATCAGCCAGAAATTCCAGCAACCCTTAGATAGGCCGCATCACCAGCCCAGTGAACTTATGTACGCGCGAGGCCCTGACCGACACGTGTCTGTCATCAAGACTCCGCCTGATAACCAGCGCTACCCAGCGCCCGGCAACTCTAAGCAAATGCCCAACAACAACGGGCAGCCAGCCACCGGCGGCAAGGGCACGCGGCCCAAACGTGGCAAATACCGGAACTACGACCGCGACAGTCTTGTGGAGGCCGTGAAGGCGGTGCAGCGCGGAGAGATGTCCGTGCACCGCGCCGGCTCCTACTACGGCGTGCCGCACTCCACGCTCGAGTACAAGGTCAAGGAGCGCCACCTCATGCGGCCGCGGAAGCGCGAGCCCAAACCGCCGCAGGACGCCAACAAGCCGCAGCCCCCGAAGCCGCCGCCGCCAAAGCCACCGACTAAGCCGTTCTCTAACGGTCTCAACGGGCCGGAAGCTCCGGGTTATCCTCCCGGCTACCCGTTCTGGCCAGGCAGTGGGTTTCCACCGCCACCCGCTCCTGATTTGTACGCCTCACACATGATGCGACGATTGCGCGAAGAGGCGCCCCCGCCCGCGAACGGCTCGTTCCTGGAGGGCATCATCCGGTCGAGCCTGGAGCGGCCCGCGCTGCTGCAGCGGCTGGCGGCGGCGCCGGGCGGCGAGGCGCGGCGGGCGGCGCCGGACGCGGACGAGCCGCCGGCGCGGCGCGCGCGGCTGGACAGCTCGGACCAGGCGCTGGCGGCGGAGATGCGCGAGGCGGTGCAGCGGCTGCGCGCCGACAAGCTGCGGCCGCGCAACGGCACGCCCACGCCGCCGCCCGCGCCGCCGGCCGAGCCGCCGCCGCCGCCGGCCGCGCCGCCGGACCGCGCCTAGTGCGCGCCGAGACGCCCCGATCTCCTCAGTCTTTGTGATAATATTATAAAGTACATTCCGCCGGGCGGCCGCCCGCTCGCCGACTCACGCTAGTGCAATACGGCCCGCTGCGGCTCGTCGTCCGAGACTCGCGTCATCCGTGTATACTGTTGTAGTGACAATAACTTAGTCGCAGGCTTCTCCTCGTATCGACGTGTGTCGGGTGACGTCATCGTTCGATGACGGCTTCCTTGTATCGGTATGTAGTGTCTCCTCTTTATGTTTCCGCTTCCTCGGTCAGTCCGGACAGTCCTCACACACACGTATCCACATCGACACATAATCACCAAATATCACAATAGTTACCTAAAAGTCACAACCAGTTCAATATATCACAGCTTTACTAATGCAATATCACAATATTATAATAGTGTTTAGTGTCCCATGACAGAGATTCGGATGCCGTCGGTTGTGGCTTGCAGTCGCGTTTTGATGTACCTAACGTAAACCTTAATCACTAATCCTTAAATTAATACGAGTAGGTACCTATTATGAACTTTCTTCTGTTTTCTGTAACTCCTCGCTTACGTGACGATCAGTCAGTCTGTTTATTTATCTTGAAAATTAAAATTAGAACGAAACCTGTGTAGGGTAGAACGACACTGCACGTTGCAAGCGGCGCCAGGGTTGTCCAAAATTCACGCAAATCCAGAGAGCCTCAAATTTTGACCTTGTTTTTAAGTAAAAGACAACCAAAAGTTAACGTTATAAAATTAACTATTTAAAATAATTTTTAAGTAATTAAAAAAACAATGTAACAAATTAATTATAAAGCTAGCTATGAGTGTAAATGTTATCGATTTTTAAGTGAACTATTGCAGATTTTGTGCGGTGTTTTTATAATTAGATAGGTAATATATTGAATGAAATTATTAGCGCTATTGGCGGGTAGTGCGGTTGTGGTATTGTGGTAGCGTCGCGCGTCGCTGTCGCGTTGTCGCGTTGACGCGTCGACGCGTCGCTCGCGCGACTGAGGCAGGGCACTAGTTGTAGACGGGATGGCGTCTCAACGGTCGGCTGAGCTTCGCCTACACGGAGCTACGTTCGGACTTATGTGCAATTATTATTTTGTATAAAATAGTAATTTTAACTGTGTCTAAGCTAACACGTGGATTTCCATATTACTGAATGTGATATTTAGGTATTACGAGTGCGGTTTGATCACGATTTGACGACCTGCGGGGACCGCCGGGCCCCATCATTATATACACGTACGTACATTAAATACATCTAGTGAACTTACATATATATTTTATGTACTATTATTGTATCTTAAGAAGATAATATTCTTATTTTTCATGGTCCAAGTTTTAAATGTTTTATCGACTATACAAAATGTGGATAATCATTATTATATTCTTGTCGACTTTAAAAATTATAATTAGCCCAAAAATCCTCAAAAAAAATTGATATCTTCAAATTTGTGAAATTTTTTGGTGTTCAATCAAAAATATATTATGGAAGTACGAGATGAAAATGTATACGCTCTCCCAGAATTAAATTTAGGTAAAAACTATTTGGATATAAAATTATCATACGATACTTATTGTAAGATATGTGTACATGTGCGCCTCATGGAAATTAAGAAGTCTTTGTATTATGTATGTAATTAAAATATACATAATTATATTATATACAAGTTAAAATTTAATGTCGTACATTTTTCTTCGGAGACCACAAGTGATGTGCAAAATAGAAGTACATGAGATTGTACTCGACATTTCGACATAATATTATATTAACTATATTATCCTTCTCGGACCGAAACAAAACCATTTATTATATACACGTGATGTTTGAAGTCATTATCTAAAAACAAATACATATCCCCAATGACGAGATGTCGAGCTCTCTCACAAAAAGGAAAAAAAAAAAACAAAAATTTTTATATTCAAAATTTTAAACTAGTCGATAGCATGTCTTTCACTTTTGTTTCTCTGTGCATAATTTTCGACGTCTTTTTAGCATTTAATCTTAAAAAAGTTAATCTATAAACGTTATGTGCATTTATCTGAGTGATGAATACTTTTGTATATTGAAAACAAAAATATAAGATTATTTACCGTCGTGTTGACAACCCTACCAACCAGACCGCATTTCGAAATTTGAAATGTAGAAAATCGAACAACTTTTTTTTCTCAAAAATACGTACACGAATCTGTGTGTTATGCCTGACATTTGTTGATAGCTTAAAACAAAAAAGTTATTTTGTGTAAGTTTGTACAGACATAGGATGGGACAATTTGCAAAGAGAATTTAGATAATAATCAACATTCCGTTTAGAATGTTATTAGATTTTTTTAATTAATAATATAACTATTTTTTTTTGCATCGGGAACAAATAATTATGTTGTTTAATCTTATTTTGTAACGTTAGTTAATTTTTAAGTGGCTTTATTTTATAAAATAACCTTTATATATGATTAATTGTCATATTATATTGAGATGTTATACATTCATTGTTTTTGTGCAAAGTGTTTGGGGTTCTATTCCCGGTTAAAGAGAGAAGCGACTGATATGTAGTAGAAAATAGCCGAGTGCAGGAGGCACTGGCCGGTCGGTACAAATGGTTTACACCGCCTTAACACTTAAAAATGTTATTAACAGTGATCTCTTCTTAAAATAATCATCAAAGCGAGGCGAGCGATGGAATCTTACTTAAATAACGTCTAGCATGCTATATAACGTAACACGCTAAAGAACAGTTAAAATAATTTCCGTAACGTTGATTATTTTTTGAGAAAGACAGGATCAAAACTGTTGTTGTCAAAATACATGAAAACCAAAGGAGAAACGAAATATTTACAAAAAACAAAACAACTGCCTCCGTTCAAATACCTCATTTCAAAATAGCTATTCAAAGTTATATCATAATCTCAAATAACATTTCATTGGTACATAATGTAGTTTGCAAACAACAGTTTTTTTTTTTTTGCACTTAAGAGGTCACTGGTTTATTAGTGAATCATTTTTATTGTATATTGTTCAATCATTTTTCCACATAGTTTAAGAATTTTAGTTAATATTGTAGTGTACTTTCAATTAAATAGGTAGTCCGTAGCAATTCTTTAATATTTTCTTGTTAATTTTTTTCGTAAATATAATAAATTCTCCGTAAGGGTTAGGTTAGTCTTGAACGGTCCTCAACTGGTCCAGGAACAAAAGACAATGATGGGAAAGTTGCATTTTTAATTAATTCATTAATTATACCTTTTGTAGCCGCGGCATTGCTACTCGTATCCGATGCGTCTACTCTAGTAGGTACACGTATCCGATCGAACAGCATACAATGACACAATTTTTAAATTCGACTTTCGAATTAGAGAATTCGATCTTTGAATTTGAACATTTTATTCGCGAGTTACTCGTAAAAGACATTGCCAGGATGTTGTATTACGAAGCATTTTATGGACACAAGTTGTTTGTTTGTGTGACTGTACCTAACTTCGTGTGGCGGTTTCCAACTGTACACTGTTTCGCCGTGTTTGTTCGATCATACGGGAGATGTTATACTTAGTTAGTATTCTACTTAAACACAGTGCTTATCTGTGTATAGTTGAAAATCGACGTTTCTATAATGTAAGAATCACCTATTGTCGTCACTAATTGTTTTCCCCTTTACATCTTGTATGTATTTCTAGATGGTTAATTTTAAAACATTAATGATTATTGTACTATTATTACAATAATTGATTTATTATTATTGACATTTAGCATTATCGTGGAAAGGTTTAGAACTTTAGAGTATTGAATGAAAGTTTTTTAATGTCTTGCTAGACGCAGTTCGCGGATGTTCCACATTCGTGTTTTTTTTTATAAAAAAATTATGTACAACAAGAAGCATTTAATTTTAGAAATATTAAATACCTATAATGTTATAAATTTATTGAAACCGATAGCAAATCAGGTATTTGCTATCTTGATGTATTTATTTTGAATTAACGCTTAAAAATACTACATCACACTGCTGGGGGACATTTTCTTAGAATGTTTTCTTTGCAAAAATTATTATTGGGATTCTTTGTGTGTTTAAAATGAAATCAGTTAGGTAATGGACCAATGTATAAGCTAGATAAAACTGTTATTTCCTAAAGAATCGATAATGGCTCACGTTTTTTTTTAATAATATATAAACTGCGAAATGAGCTAACAAGATCAAATTATAATATTGTTATTTAATTATTGAGTACAAGTTTTAATGAAATATTTTTTTTCAATATACCTTACTCGCCTCTTTATTTTTTGTTATTTTGTTCCTTTAGTTTTTATTATTATTGTTTAAATCATAAACAGATGATTAGATTTCGAGTTTAATTTAAGCGACTCATAATTATTTTTATTATAAATTATAAAAATATTATATATCTTTCAATTCCTCAGTAAGAAAAGTGATGTTTATAGGTTATTTCAGAACCCATATCATGAACGAACGAAAATCGTAAAAATTGGCGAATAAAATGTGATTGGCACAACACTATTGTATTAAATCTAGTCAAATTTTTAGGATGGTGAAAAAATTGAGAAGCTAAGCTTACGATGATTCGACTGAACTTTTGATAAAAAAAAAATTAAACAAACGTCCAAAACCGTCGCTAGGCGACTTAAAAAAAGTTGATTTGAAATTGTGGAATTGTAGCCGATGATTGTAAAAATACTGTTTTCTTACTTATACTGTAACTTGACTACTTAGGATGATTTGAAGTGAAAAATAATGTTTTTCCTTATGTAATATCCTTTTTATCTATAGGATCTTTATACCTTACGTTAAATATCATAATGAAATGGCTGGTTAGGCAGGTGTAATAATGTGCGAGGATATTTAAAACCTGTATACAATAAATTTCTTTCATTTGTTGAAATTTTTTATTGTTTTATTTCACGCACAGAGACATTTTATGCCCTATATGGAACCTACGACTTAGCATATCAAATAGATCCAAGTACAATCTAAATACTTATCTAGATAAGGCGACATGTGGTTGTTTTCTGTTATTTTGAAAGACAGCTGACAACATGGCACCTGTTCACAATTATTATTAAAAAAAACAAATACTTAGCTTTCAAAAGCCAGGGCTCACTTATCTGACAAAGTTTTAGCCCGCGGTTCTTAAGAATGAGAATCAAACATTTAAAAAAAACGGACCCGGTGCAGGATTCTGAGCAGTGAGGGTACGCAGAACAAACAAAAAAAGTAAGTAAGTATTGAATTTTTGTAAGTATCTTTACCTATACCTGAGTTGGTGGAATAAATCCAACAAAAGTAAAAAAATATATTGTAAAATCGACAGCTTGTCATGATTTTTGTTTACAAATATTTTTTTGGCAATAGAAACCATAAAGTATAATAGTTTTTACAAGCGACTGATTTTTAGGGTTCCGCACCTCAAAAGGAAAAAACGGAACCCTTATAGGATCACTTTGTTGTCCGTCCGTCCGTCCGTCCGTCCGTCCGTCCGTCTGTCAAGACCCTTTTTCTCAGGAACGCGTGGAGGTATCACGCTGAAATTTATACCAAATACTCAAGTCTATTGTCCCTTGGAGCTGTGAAAAAATCAAGCTTCTAAGCTAACGCAATCAAAAGATATAGCCGTTTATACCGCAAATTTCCACAAATTTTCAAAACTCGCAAGGGAATCAAAACCTAAAGGGTACTTCCAGTCAATCTAGAATTTTGAAATTTGGTACGAAGCAACGTCTTATAGCACAGATAAAGGAAAAATTGCGAAAACCGTAAATTTTTAGTTAAATCATATAATAAACAGAACAAAACACAGACAGAAATAAAACCAAGCCAAAACTACGACTCGATTGTCGTGATGGGTGAACTTTTACTTATATACCTACAGGTTTGTACGGAACCCTCGGTGCGCGAGTCCAACTCGCACTTGGCCGGTTTTTCTCATTTCAAAATATTCGAGAAATAAACCAAGATATTTAAAAAAAAATGACTGATTTTTGCTGTTGACTGTACTTACATGCCTACGTTGCATCAAAAATATTATTTTAAGATAAAGTTTACCGTACAACTTTTAGTAAATGATACTGCTTCGAAACCAAATTCAATCAATGATGAAAATATATCTGAATCGCCCCCTACTATAACACGGGACTTAAACATAACTGGCGAAATATGGGTATACTAAAGGCAGATACACCTCTAACCAACCCTGCTAGAAAACAAAGCATGATGTTAATATGAACTTTATTTGTACGGTCAGAATCATTGGAAGTCTGACTTACATATAATTTACTAGTTTCTTCAGTAGCATGCAGCTGTTAACCTATGCGAGTATGTTAGTACCTGGTCTAAACTTAATGTCCATTGAGGTTGTAATTGTAGATAGTAGTAGAGTACCTATCTATGGTCAGCTGCGAAAAGATGTTTTCGGTTGTCTACGGTTTGCAAAGATTATCAAAATCATTAGTCGTATGTCCTGTTTAAGGCGCGGACTGACTACGATTTTAAATGCTACAACTACATGCTACAGCTCTAACAAATAAGGTTGAAAATTGAATAAATATTTGGATGACGATGTGACTAAGCTGCGAATTGGCATTTATTTTACGGTTTTATTTAGATTAATCGGACTACACACATTAAATTAAATAATTGTCTGGTTAAAGTTTTAAAGTAATGTTTATTCTATTGAACTCTTTAAAAAAAAAATGTTGTTATCGCTGAAAATACAGAGATGTTCGACGTCAAAGTTTTTTTTGTGAAACAATTTTTATTGGGAATATCAAACAATTTTTCACTATTCTATTCGGTTAGAATTTTTCTTTAAACCCTTCTCTGTCCACTGTATTTTTTGTGTCGTATATTTTCATTGCGTTACGTCATACTCGATTGTCAAAGACACCAGTGTTTTGTGAATATTGAGGTAACACCGCGCCTTAAAAAGCACTCGGAGCATGACTCATTGTCAACATCATTTCAGCCAAAAGCCGTCCGCTGGTGGACATAGACCTCCTCCAATTTGGGAGGGTTTGCTATAATCGCCACGCTTAGCAGGCGGGTTGTCGATCGCAGTACGGTGGTAAAATGCACAGAGAAGGCCGCTGCCCAGTCTCAAGTACGTCTCTCATGACACCCATGGGCAGAAATGGGATGGTTCTATTCTTTACGTCCGGCACAACACGAGACGAAATTCAGTCGACCCTAATCTACGATGTCAAGCATTACGTACCACCAATTTTTCTTTAAATTTGGGGGCAGAAGCATTTTAATTTTTCACATTAGCATTTTTTTTTCGTTTTCATTTAATCCCATTGAAAGCCTATCTAAAACCTTAGCGCATCCACCTTAATTACATCACTAGCTACCTACCCGTTGCTATGGAAAGAATAACTGTCTTGGTCTTTACAGAAAAGCGAGTGATCACCCCGTACTCGGCCAGAGGAGATGTCAAGTTCACCATCATCATTCGAACCGAAAAGCGTCCACTGCTGGACTTAGGCCGCCTCCAAATTGGGGGGAGGGGGTTCCCATAATCGCCAGTTTGGCAAGCGTATTGGACATTAGAGTATGCATAGAGGAGGCTGCTGCCCATTCTCTAGTATGACCCTTAGTCGCCTCTTACGATATCCACGGGAAGAAATAGGTCCAGCACCACACGGAATCAAGTTGGATAGAAAGAACTTAGTCTATATAATTCTAATTAGGATATACTACGCCTGCTGGATTGCTTAGAATTAAATGAGGAAAAGGTTTCATACAAAAAGTTAGCTAGTTACTAGTAAAAACAGGGTCAGTCACTTTATAGATTGAAGATTGGCTGAATATTCAGTATTCACCAAAACGAATAATTAAACCTGGAGTGAAATGGATAAAGGGAGGCCCTTGCAATGGAACAACATAAAAATTAACTTCAATTAAAACAGTCGATCAGTCAGAAATATTAAGCTGTAGATTCAAAAGCATGTAAATGATAAAAGACTTTATTTCTGTACCTAATTAGCTTTGTACAACCACTTTTACAAGTCAATTACATTTTTTTAAACGGCGTTTCCTATCTGATTATTCTGAGAAGAAAGGCCGAAACAAACTAAAAGGTCACAGTCTTCTTGGTCACGTCATATGAAGACCATGTATAAGTGTCTGAAATAGTCTTTTGAGGAAAGAGCCACACAGATTGAGTGGACCTGTCCAGTCAGTGCACGCATTTGTCACCAATCGTGTAGCTCAACTCAGAACTTGAGATGTAGAAATAGTAGAAGAACGGGCAAAAAACTCCACGGTCACTATTAAATTGGGTAGGTATACTTATTGTTACAAGATATTAATCTCCATTTGTTTAGGTAGTTAACTAAAGGTAAACAATCTTGATATGTCTTTTTATACTTATAAAATAAATCGTATAAAAGACCAACAAATATTATTTAAATTAAGTTACTTACCTAACATCGGTTTAAGTAAATACCTAATTGTAAACATTTTTAGATTCAATTTTTAGACAGTTTTTTAGATAAAAGACATGTTAAGATTGTTTACATTTAGTTAACTACCTAAACAAATGGAGTATAGTTAACCATATCATTAATTACAATTTTATGTGATGGCGATAATCTTGTTGCTAAAATAACAGCCGCTAAGCTACGCTTGCAGCGGTCGGTGCGTAGATGGATGACCATCTTTACTTTACAAACCGAGACCCCGCCGTGTCTCGGAAATCACGTTAAGACGTTGGTTCCAGCTGTCATTCGTAAATCATTGACAGTTTTACCAAGTGGTAGAGTATAACCTAGTTCAAAATCTAGTCGCAGTCCCATCTCGACGACAATCATTATGTCAAAGACTTGTCAAAATATTAGGAAACCCGAGGTATTTTTAACAGATTGACATTTAGATAAGACAGTTGGACGTTCATAAAATTACGAGAATTTCCCCTAAGATAGGTGGTCGCTCTACCTAAAGTACTGATATTCAGCTGCATGAGGTTAGACTGGAAGCCGGCCCCAAGAGTAATTGGGAAAAGGCTAAGAGATGATAAGGTATGTGATGTTCCATATATCGTTCTCACATATCTATTTGAGGTAAAAGCTGGATTAAAGATCAGGCGTTGATAAGAGTAAGATAGATCCTCTAACTGACGGAGCCCTAAATCCTGATATAAAATACCTAAGTGTCGTTGGGGATTATATTAAACTTTTATAGGAAACCCAATTCCAAGATAAATTCAAAAATAAATGCAAATCCGCACCCAATACAAAACATAATGTCTTCAAAGTAAACCAAATTTCATAATTATTATAATACGCGGAATTCGATTGGCCAACCCCGTAGATAAGAAACTCCATTAAATTCTTAAATAATAACATGATATTATATATCCTCAACCTATAATCATATAAATAATCGGATGTACCTACCTAATCTAGATAACTACTAAGTATAAAGTAGGAACACAAAAAATGCCCGCCATTTTGGTTCGCCGCCAAAAAGACAAAAAGCCTCGCTAATTTGACAGGTCGCGTCCACCAAATGTCATATTATCTTATTCGGTTATTTGTATTGAAAGAAAATATTGGCACTTAAAGATATTTTATGGTGACTGGCGTTTTATTGGGCCGAATTCCGTATGCGTTTGTGATTTTTAAACGAGAATTCAGTCCTACTTTTGGATTTAATTAAAAAATATTAGGACCTTTTATTTAAAACCTATTTCGTTTTTTTACGTAGGTATAGTGTTTTTAAGTATAAAAAGGAAAACTGACTACGATTATACGGCAGTAGCAAAACAAAGATTTGATATATTACAGCCTAAGTTCGACATCTACATTTTTTTTTTAATTTTGAAGCCCCTGAACTATCTCAAGTTCGAGAACTTCAACAAATAATACCAATCCTCAATACGGACCTCTAAAACCCTCTAGCAAAAAAACAGTTGCAAGTTAATTTCGACCGCAAATAACGGGCATCTTTACTAAAGCGCTATTTCGATCCACAAGCATTTTTCACGTTGCCAGCGGGCGGACCACTTGCAAGCAAGGCCGAGGTTTTGGTATAGTAAAAAAGTAAAAATTCCAAAATGGCCGACAGTTGCCACTTGAAAAAAAAAGGAACCCGTTCGAAGCGGCACCAATTTGGTGGTTATTTTTGCTAAGGGCAATGAAACATCTATTTTTGTAAAGAAAATAATATGCTAGGCTTAAATGGAGTTTGCGGTGTATTTTAAATTATTGGTTATTTTAGTCAGGTAGCATTGAATTGTATATGTTTTTGAGTTATCCAATTAGAATGATGAATGTTTGTCTGCTGTTCTTATTCTTTTACGGCTACTGTTTGGGTTCTGGACAATATAAACTGGATATCAATTCAGGAGCAAAAAAGTGGACGATAATTATCTAGTAGGAAAAATATTCCTTATTTATGTTGTTTCCTTCCTTCTGTTTATGTTAGCTGGTTGCTAGGCCCGTTTTATCTCTATTAATAAAAATAAAACAAACCACATTGCATATGGTCAGTTGAATAAATAAAGTATGAAAAACCTACATACCACCGTCTAAATACTATATACCATAGGAACTCCCCAATAAATCACGACACCAACCTTACATAACTCTAAAACCTGCCCACAGTCAAAAAAGAACAACCAAACATCCTAACACCCTAAAAAAACCGTCGATGTATCTCTAACGCACATAAAAATAAAACATGCCCACCCACACATACAAAACCCACCTAAACATTACATAAACCTACCTTAACTTAAAAAAAGTTCAACACAAAGAGTTCCGTCTACCAAAACAAGAATGAAAGAAATCTCCGTCCAACCCTGACCCTGCGCAAGCGCCGAACGAAGCCGAATTCAGTCGAAATGAGCCGAATCGTCACCAAAAGAGTAGCCCTGACCTTAGTCTTGACTTGGTACTTGTGTGTGCGTTTGTATGTAATTCGGGTACTTTGACTGGTTGGCAGTTTTTTATTTGTGTGGGTCCAAAGAGTAGATGGGAGGGTTTAATTTATTGAGTAAGGTCTACAACCTCTGAGAGGATTGAAACCATTTACATAAAAACGGTGAACGATGTAAATGTAGACAGAAAAGATGCAGATAAAATTGTTGATGTTTCAGAATGAAAAAAAAAAACACCAAAAAAAAAATGGTCTGTAACAAAGAGTGGTGGACAGAGGCAGATAGGATCTTGAAAGCAAGGAGTTTTGATGCATCTTGGTTGGAAGCAACATTCTCTTTCACACCTCCTTGGACCTCCTTTTGAACTTTAGGAGAAGGAATATCTACGTCTTAAGAAATGATAATCAGATAGTTGATCTTCCTTTTTTGGCATCTCAGTGCCAAGTTCATAGCTGATACCTTAGCTGGCACTTGATGTTTTATGAGCTTAGTCGTGAAATTGTAGACCAGAGGGGTAATTGCGTAACTTATTATCGGTAGGAATTGGTTTCATATTGATAGTTAAACAACATTCATTGCGTTATTTACGTTGCTGAGCCGACAATTTATTCCAACAAATGACGCAATGGTTTAGAAATAATCTTCAGTCCCATTCAGATTCTGATAAATAGTGCGTTTCGCAATTAGGGTGCAGAGTCCCGAATAGAATTTATTTAACTTTCCCTTTAAACTCTCACATCTGACCACGACCTACTCTATGCCATGCAAATCGGATACTTTTTGTCGGGAGTTCGTGCGATCACGCACACTTTCACAATTCCGTACACGTGCACTTTGCACGCGTGTGTGCGCATTTTCGCGGCGTGCAGTTGTTTGGGCAATGCACTCTCGCGCACAATGCCACTGACCCTGGCAATGCAGCTGCGTATGGACGATTCGACCCGCCAATTCGGCGTCGGTTCGAGGCTTTTTTTGTTTTTTGAAGTCTAGGATTTTGTGATTAACTAAGGCAGGGATATACAGGCGAGTGAGATAGGGTTGGCTTATAGAGCTTTAGCTGTTAGTTTCGTCAAAGATTTTTAAAAATGAGCTTGTAATCTTTATAATAAGTAGTTAAGCAAAATCTTTATAGCCATTTTTATGAAAATTACGCGGACGGAGGAGTATGAAATTTGCCATAGTTAAAGTTTATTATGGAGAAGGAGTGCAGAAAGCTAATATTTTTATATAAAAATGTATTAGAGGTACCGTTAATACGCTAAGTTTTCATAGTTGAATTTCGGCTACTAGTCAACCACTAGTCTTAATAAACATGAAAGGCCAGGACAGGTGGTGACTACTGAGATGCTGGTTGACAGAGAAGTTTGAAAGAGAAGACATGCTGTGGAGATCAGAAATAAATGGTATTAATCCAGGAGGATGTTACGATATATCGGTGATGCAAATCAAGGTTTCAGTCTAACTAAAGAAGGTCCATCTTCAAATTTAGGTTATGAAAATAAGGCGACTGATGTCAAAAATTTGATGACTTGATATCAGTTAGCAAATAATGAATGCCGAAGGCGAAAATAAATATTAAAGGTACCTATATCCCGATTTTCATACTATTCTATTGTGTCACAAGTCTCCTCTTGGTGAGAGGGAGTAAGTAAGTAAGTAGGTAATCATTTATTTAACAAACCACTTAGCCTAGGTAACATCAGTATTGTCTCAGTTATAGATAGGTATGGCTATTACATATGAGTAAGACCCCTGCCCTTCAAACTAGGAGAGTCCTGTCCAAAATCCACCACTTGGGCTCAGTGCGGGTTGGCAGAAACCACAAATTTTTGGTTCTAGGAAATACCGGTTTCCTCACGATGATTTCCTTCACCGTTATTGAGAGTAGTGGTGATTAAATAATTTACACAAAGTATAGCGCCTGTCGAGGATCAAACGGTCTACGACCTACAACTAATAAGTGCACCTGTCAATATCAAAATATTGACATGATGGCTGCATTGGTAGCGTCAGCAACAATATTAAAACCGACAATAACAGACACGGGATTGCAGACCGTCCATGCAGGCTTCAGCGGTGAGGTAGAAAGGGACGCGGGCGGGTGAATTCAATCTTGACAGTCTTTTGACTTTGACAGCCCCAAATGCACAGATATAATAATCGACATAAAGGAATAACCGTGTTAGGTGCAAACTAGTGCTGTGTCGGATCATTAAAAATGTTTATTCACGGATACGCATCCGAATACGAATACGGATATTTGGTGTCAAGATCCACGGATACGGATATTAACTTTCTTACTCAATAGGTATCGATTCGCGTGACCATGAAACAATAGTTGACACCGCTTGACGCTTAACGTGTTTCGACCTGCATTGCGCGGGTCTTTCTTTTGTTTTGTTTACAGTTCAATAAATGACTAAATATCTGATTTTATGATATAAAAAAGAATCTAAATGAAATTTAATAGGTTTTCATTGCTGCCTAATCACCTATTAATAATTAAGACCCCACCTCGAAAATAGATGATAGTTGGATTGTTTCCCCCGCACGCGGGGAGTGGCGGACCTATCTTCATTGGTCGGCCGACTAGTCATCGTCCCAAACTTTAATGACTTATTTTACCAGTGGCCAAAAGTGGAACGAAGGAATTATCACTGACCGAAATTTAAAAACGGCATGGCCTTTCGCTAAGAATTATTCTTGTCACCGTCGCACAACTGTTTAAATAACAATGCAAGATAAAGACGGCAACATATTAAAAAAAAATGAGCATGCCAAGTGACGTTAATTTTTCTCGGTCTTTGAAATTTTTGCGCATAGTAAACTATGGAGTAGACAACTAATACAAAATATTTAAAAACCTGAAACTTAAATTTTGATTAATGATATGCATGGGTAAAATTAATTGAAATCGAATAATGGTTTCTTATAGAATTAGAGGTCCTGATTAACAGAAAAATAAACAAAAAATTCCATCACGGAAGGTTTTGTAGAAATCTTCATAAATGCTACCATAGTACAGATATGATAGGATAACAATTATTATTTTCGGAAGGGCTTGTGGCTAATTTAAAACAGCTGCACGAGTCGGTCATTCAGGTTAAGCTACGCTTGCCGCGGTTGGTCCGTGAATGGGTGACTATGTTTACAAACCACGTTAAGCCGTTGGTCCGCCTACCAGGGTCGCGAGATTAGTTCGAAAGAGGTACCGTGGCCCTGGCATATGGGCAACTGAAGGAACACGGGTGGGTTTTAGTCAGTAAAAGTCTGACACGCCCTTCCGCTGCATCCACAGCGGGAGACGTCATTTGATGATCTACCATCCAAAAAAAAAGCAGTTCGGCCCGACTGTCTTTCGTAGATCTTAGACAGTCGTTACGGGTCGTCAAAAGTCTGACAACCAGTCTTACCAAGGGGTATCGTATTACCCAGTAACAAGGTTGTGGAAGTCAGATAGGCAGTCGCTCCATGTAAAATACCGGTACTCAACTACATCCAGTTAGACTGGAAGCCGACCCCAAAGTAGTTGGGAAAAGGCTAGGCAGATGATGAACAATTATAATTTACGACTGTTATTTTACTTGTTGGTAGTTTAAAAAAATATTTAGTAAATGTGATTGACCGTCGACTGATTGATTTCTCTATCGACAAAACCGAGCCACAGCTATTTACAGAACCAGAATTAAACAAATAAGTGCGTAAATTAGATCTTTCTAAAATTGCCGCAGAACTTTTAGGATCTCGACTCAAAGAAAAAAATATTGGCTACGGGCACTACTTTTCTATATTATATAGAGAAATAGATGTAGAGAAAAAGCTTTTGTCCCAATTTTTGCTCAAGACGGTGATTCCGTTTTACTGTAAAGATATAAACGGGCTAATGAAAATATTTAATGTCAAATATGACAAAGAAGCTTCAGTGACAAGCAAATAAGGCATTACAAGGATTTATAACAGTTTATTTTGTTTTGTGAGTCAGGTTAATGCTAAACGTCATGAAAATCGAAACGTGTAAGTAGTAGTTTTGTTTCAAAAAGGTAAATTTTGCATACCTTTGTTATTTACGACATGAAATTAAAAATATCGAACTAATCTTCTAGAGGTATATAAATAAAATTGATGTTGGTATATAAGAGATTATAAACTCCAACTTCGTTTCACCGATCACCATACATTTGCGTGGTAAAATAATTACCCTCCTTTGAGCCGCAGTCAGTTATAAAACCTCACCTTTTTCACATTTGTAATGCTACTCTATTCCTTCGTTGTGCTCTTGTATTTATAGTGTCAGTACTTGACATATAGATATATTGTTGACGTACTTCAAACCTAAAAACTAATAATATATTTTAATTTATTTCTAAATGAACGATTATTATAAGTTTTTGGGATAAAACAGACGTTCTTCTCTAAAAAAATAGGGTGTTAACTCAATATTACTTTACAAAGTGAGAATAGATTGTTGCTGTAATGCTTTAGTGAAGGTGGTGAATTCCTCTTGTTATCATCATCTTATTAGTATTGAATTCCTGCAAAATGAATTAATTAATTGCCCTGTGCAGGTACTCCTAACCTTGAAGGTACTGTTCAATTTTAGTTTTTGGTTCTTCCCATTTTCATACATAATCAAGGTCGTCACTAAATAGTAATAGAAAAAGAATGTTATATTATTCACAGTCACAAAAATAGACACATACGAGTATACAGTGTAAATATAAAGTTTTTGGAAAGCCAACATTTATTATATTAAATATTTACAGCAAAATACTTCACTACTACCTTTTTCTGAGGACATTAATATTTAAAAAACGTAATTTTGATCGCACCGATTTGTAAAAAAGTGACATAGATCCGTCGTCGATGAGCCCTACTGGGCGACTGATTTATGAACGAACGAGAGTGATGAGACTACTTATTATAGGCAAAAAAAGAGATGGCGATAATGTGTATGCGCCTGGAATAAAATAACGTATGTGCCAAAACGAATCGCCGTCTTTTATGAATGAAAAGTGTTATTAAAACGAAAACTGTTTTACAAAAACTTAGATAAGATTATTATCAATGTTTTAAAGTAAACTATGTTTAATAAATCTAACGCATTGCGCCTTGAGGCTAAAAAAATCATAAACATGGATAGAACTTTGCGATTTTTTTGTATCGAGAAAATTTTATCGTATCGTGTATTCCTTTTACAGGATACTAGATCATATAGTCAAAAATCATACACTTTAATATTAAGTTCGGCTATCGTACGGTAAGAAAGGTACACTTAAAAGAAAAAACACGGTTTTCTCAATATGTCACCTTAAATCTATGTATTGAAAATTAATAAGGTATAAGATCCGTAAAAGATCGGCCAAAAAGTAACGGATACCGATCTTTCTTACCCCTCGGATATACGCGTACACAGATATAGATATCCGTCACATCACTAGCGTAAAAACGCAATATTTTTTCTTGTTTATATCTTCTGTCTCATATAGCTATAAGTAGACATAGGTATTACAGCTACACATAATATCTCAATCGAATTAATTTGTTACAACCCATTAAACAAATTATTTAGCCTTCGCTAATTGATATAAACTCGACTAATGGGAAAGGCCACAGGCTATTTTGTGCCATTGACTAATGACACGACTTTGTCACTTGTCATCTTGTCACTACATATGCCAAAGTGCCGTAGTGTCATTTGACATTACCATCAAATATGTTTTTATCATCTATTTTTTTCCCGTGTAGTGCCGGACGTAAAGAATAGCACCATACTGTAATATTTCTTCCCGTGAGTGTCGTAAGAGGCAACTAAGGGACTTACTATAACAGAAAATAGGCAGCAGCGTTCTCTATGCATTTTACCACCATTCTGTGATCGCCAACCCGCCTGCCAAGAGTAGCGATTATGGCAAACCCCTCAAAAAATGAATCAGTCCAAGTGGCGGTTCTTGAGGGAGGCCTATGTCCAGCAGTGGACGTCTTGCGGTTGAAATGATGATGTTGACTACTTTGTCACTTGTCGTCCTGTCACTACATATGCCAAAGTGACGTTTATTGTCATTTGACATTACCATCAATTATTTTATTTGATAATGATTGATCACTCGAGATGGCGTGAGAAAAGAGTTTTTGGAAGGATTTGGCGGAGGCCTTTGCAAAGCAAAATAAATTCATGACATTTAAGCCTGATGCATAACTACTAGGGCATGCAAAAACCGGGCTGTTTATAAAAACCGGTTTTTTCGGGGTTTATGTTTACAAAACCGGTGAAACCGGTTAAATAGGTTTTTTCGGGTATTTTTATTTGATTTTTAATAAATGAGAAATATGTCTGTACAGAAATGAAAATGCTGAAGTCTAATCAAAATATGATTTTTTTACGGACTGAAATAAGGTACAAGTACTAACAAGCTATACAAAAAGTTTCTTTACTTTATACAAAACATGGAATAATAATCATAAAGCTTATTATTTAGGAAAATAACATATTCTTTAAAACCTAACATACACAATTTGGAACATTTGGTAGGTAGACAAAGGCTTAAAATTACAGAATATTAAATAACAATTGAACTGTCATAAAATACAAACAGGCAAAATCAACAGTACGTAAAATGAAATCAAAATAATTATTGAAATATCGCATAAAATGGAAGTCTTATTCCATAATAAACCAAAACAAAATAAATCTGACATTGTTGTAGATAAAACAGACTAGTTTCTGCCCGCGACTTCGTCCGCGTCAATTTTTTCTACCTTGACCTTTCCCGTCGCATCGAATTGCCTGCTAGTTTTCGTTCATTTTTCGTTACTGCTCCGCTCCTTTTAATCGTAGCGTGATGTTATATAACCTATAAGCTTTCTCAATAAATGGGCTACTCAACACAAAAATAATTTTTCAATTCGGACTAGTAGTTCTTGAGATTATCGCGTTCAACCAAACAAACAAACTCTTCAGCTTTATAATATTAGTATAGATGAGACCTGCTGATAAAAAGGCTCTCTCTGATTCCACACTTGTTGGAGGTATAGATTCCAAAGCTTTATATACTTTTATTAAGTGCTCTCCCATTTTTCCTCCACCGTCGTAAAGTGCCATTTCCACCCTGATTTTAGTTTCTAAATCAAGTTCTGTAGATAGGCTTGCACCAGAGGTATGTTGTTTGACAGCCTTCTTTATTTCTTGTCGGAGTTGGTCCTTGATGTTCCATGAAACATTTATTAGGTACTGTATAGTCTAAGTTTTCCTGAGTTGTAGTTGCCGTCAGTTTAGTAGTCGAAAAATGCTTACTTATAATGTTAACCGAAAAAACCGAAAACTCCGGTTTTGTTATCTTAAAAAAACCGGGTTTCAAATCAGTCGGTTATCCGGTTTTTTCGGTTATCCGGGTATCCGGTTTGCATGCCCTAATAACTACCATAACTTGAAGCAACAATAAAAGATATACCGACTAAATAGTGGTAAGACGATGCAAGTCATTGATACCTAAGTATTTTAGTAACAGGAACTAATTGTCTTAAAAAAACTTTTTTACAAAAAAAAAAACAACCGACTTCCTTAAAAACACTACAAAGTGAAAAATAACTTTAATTTCGGTAGTCGGTGTCTTAGGATCTGTATTTATGGTTTTTTTGCCACCGACTTCCGAAATTAAAGTTATTTTTCACTTTGTAGTGTTTTTAAGGAAGTCGGTTGTTTTTTTTTTGTAAAAAAGTTTTTATTTTTAAATTTTTAGTTGTGGTATTCACCCTGCACTGATTCCAAACAAACAATGCATATTTATGCGATAGCAGAAATCGCGGTTGATTTCCTGTCATTTTTTAAAGAGTTCCGGTGTCTGTCTCCGGAACTCATCATCAGATCTATATGAAAATTATATGGGACCATTTCCGAATAAACCCCTTTCGAACAAAAAAAGAATTTTGCAAATCCATCTATATATGTCGATAAGGAGTTGTACCTTCCATCATCAGCTCAACGGAATATAAGAATACAAGTAACGGTCTAAACGTGCCTATAATATTCAAAGAATTATCCCCTAACCTTCTAACCTTTCACTGTAAGTTCCTATATGTACTGTTCACCGATGAGGAGTTCCATGCGGTATCTTCGAAGACTATAATTAGTTCACCACGGATGGATAGATAGAACCAGCAATTATTTTTGATCCATGGTACAATATCCAAATCACATTACGTGTACTGTTTGTTTTTGAGGAGTTCCTTCGTTTATCTCCCAAAGTATACATCAAATCTTCACAAAATTAATATGGGACCACCTCAGGAGTATACCCTTACGAATAAAAAAAGAATTTTCAAAATCGGTTGATAAATGGCGGAGAAATCGGTGAACATACATAAAAAAAAAAAAAAAAATACATACAGTCGAACATATAACCTCCTCCTTTTTTTGAAGTCGGTTAAAAAATGATAAATTAATATTATTACTCTTGCGCCATTCTTATTCTTCCCGTGGGTGTCGTAAGAGACAAGTAAGAGATTTACTAGAGAATGGGCAGCAGCATTCTCTCTGCATTTTACCACCATACTGCGATTGCTAACCCCCAAATTGGGGGAGGCCTATGTCCAACAGTGGACATCCTTTGGCAGAAAAGACGAGGAATGATGATGAGGATCCCACCTTCCTAGCACGACGTAAAACCTCAAACAGCACAAATATTCCAATCTCATTGATATTTATAATTATGTTCGATTTGTTACGAGTTGAAACGCTAGGGCGACGGGGACCGAGTGTCCACTTGGTTTTCGAGACATTGCAAAGCAGTCGACTCTTCACATGACTAGAAGGCTGGCCTATTTTTTGGTTAACGAATCAGCATCGTCATACAACGTGGCAATGCTGCCGGCCTTTTGGGCGTTTTTACTGTTGTCAGCGATGCGGACGAATTTATGATGCCCTATGACGGCTACACAAAGTTCGGATTTTGGAAGTCGGTGGTATGATAACCCCGTGCCTCAGAAAGTACGCTAAGCCTCTGGTCCTGCGCCTGATCTCTCTCCGGTCGTGTCGGATTGCCGTCCCACCAGACTATGAGAATGAGGGAAGAGTGAGTGCCGCTGTGTATGCGCACACACTTGTACACTATAATACCTCCCGCGCTTATGGCTACTGTCCGTTGGGATTGGCCGCCATGGCCGAAATACGGTCTGGAGTACTTTATATGATTCTTTACCCTATTTTTGTTATCTCACATATTATAATCTATACATAGTTTAAAATGAAGTCGCTTCCGCTGTCTGTTCGCTTAGATCTTTTAAACTACAAACCGAATTTTAAAGCAGTTTTCACCAATAGATGGAGTGATTCGAGAGGATGTTTTACATGTATAAAAAGCGAGCGAAGCCGCTGGCAAAAACTAGTTAGATAGAAGCCTCACCAGAAGGTTTACGAGTAGAAACTTGATCGGGTTTTCTGAACCCGGTGTGAGTGACCTCAAATAACCTTAAATCACTATGTCAAAATAAGTCAATGACCTAATGACTGTATTGGTCACAATTTAGATGTCTACTCACTAGTCCAGTCATACAATGCGAGGGTCAAAGCATTTAGTAACCCATGAGTGAACACTGAAAATGCACCAAATTACCACCATTCCACCTTTATTGGCAATTTACTGTGTGGTGGGGTCAAAAACTTCTATATACCAAACGAAATTAAATGACAATAATGCTATTTACGTCCAGAAAATGTGGAGTGGTCCTAACAATCTGAATTAATGTTTAAACCTTTTGACAGGGTCACGAGATTTATTCGAAAAAGATACCGTGGCCCTGGCATATAGGCAACTGAAGGAACACGGCCCACCCGTGTTCCTTCAGTTGCCTATATGTTTTAGTCAGTGAAAGTCTGACACGCCCTCGAGCTCCGCCCAGAGTGGGAGACGTCATTTGATGATTTCCCACCCACAAAAAAATAAAACACTTGAGGCGATGAGGTTAAGTTCCACTGCTAAACGTAAGCATTCCAATGACAGATAAATTTAAGGAGGAACTGCAAGGGTAGTCTACAAAATTCAATTAATTTAATCCCTTTAAATAATAGCTAAATGATTTTATTTCTGTAAGTAGTTTTGTACACGTCAAGGATATTTTAAAAAACAGATGAGTTTGGCTTTTCGTAACTAACTTTCTGAGAAGAAAGGCGGAAACAAACTAAAAGGTCACAGTCTCTTTTAAAGTCCAGAGATAATCTTGGAGATCATGTAGATTGATGTCTGAAATGGTATTATGAGGAAATAACCACTCCGATTGAGTGGACATGTCCAGTCAGTGCACTTGTCACTAATCGTACAGCTCACCTCAGAACTTTGAACGACTATTTCATAAGAAAGTTATTCAATAGGATTAAAAGAACTAAGAGAGTTGTATTGATAATTTTAAGGATTATAATTCGTAAATACATACGTGTTACTGTTTCGAGTCATATTTTGTTCAACGTATAGCCTGATACTGACCTGCAAATGGCAGAAAAACGCCCTTACTTTGTATATATACCAATATTAATCGCACATTATTGTTTTCAAAAATCCCTGCAAGAGAAGGTGTAAAACAATCTGCATCTCGAAGTTTTTTTTAATCCTAATTTAATATACAACCATCACTAGGAAATAGTTACATTCTTTAACCCTTAATCATTCATTCTTCTAAACACAAGCCCATCAAAATGACATATTTCGCTGGCAGCACGAATCTAACCCTTTCCCGCGACAGCGCATATTTAGCACAAAAACAACGATTAAGTGTACTACAGTACAAAATGCCGACCGGAGCACGCAAGCATGCCTCAGTAATACAAAAATACTGGCAGGTGACAACATTTGGCGCTAGTTTCAATAAAAAAAAAAACATAATATTCTAGGTATAGACAGTTGTGGCTACAAAAAATATTGATGGTTTTTATTTGCGTTCAAAAAGGTTAGGTTAATGACGATGGAACCTCCTTACTTGGAGAATATTGCCAGAGGGGTTTAGGCTTTATTATTCTATCGGTTACTTCATAGAAATATTAGGTAAGCAGATATCATCATTTCAACCGGAAGGCGTCCACTGCTTGACATGGGCCTCCTCCAATTCGGGGGCTTTGCCATAATCGCCACGCTTGGCAGGCGGGTTGGTGATCGTAGTATGGTGGTAATATGCATAGAGAACGCTGCTGCTCATTCTCTAGAACGTCCCTTATTCGCCTATTACGACATCCACGGAAAGAAATAAATAAATATCTTAGGACAACCAAACCAAATGAGATGGCGGCTATTCTTTACGTTCGGCACCACACGGAACGATCGTCCTGTAGAGGCCTTATGTACACATAATACACCCTCATACAAATAAATTACCGTATATATGACAGATCATCACTTAGGAATTTTGTTGTGCTCGTAATTGTCAGGACAAGGTTTTTATGAAAGAAATTTTTATGGAAAATCCACTGAAAAGGTCAGTTGGATGGTATTTTGTTTGGAAATCAGGCTGTTTGGCCTACACTACTGGTTATAGAACAAGTAATGTACCAAACGCGGCACGATAAATGTGTATATCGATCAGATATAGATTATATTCTATTTGCAAAATATCAGATATTTTGTAAGGACGTCAACAGTACATTCATTAACAACTAATAGTCGCCCATTGGTCGACATTCAACCATAATTCAATTTGAACGAAAGTATTTCTAATGCATTACTGTATAAAATACTAGCTTCTGCCCGCGACTTCGTCCGCGTCAAATTTTCGCTCCCCTTCCCGTCGCATCGAATTGCCTACCAGTTTTCGTCCATTTTTCGTTTGCTGCTCCGCTCCTTTTGACCGTAGCGTAATGTTATAAAGCGTTCCTCAATAAATGGGCTACCCAACACAAAAATAATTTTTCAATTCCGACCAGTAGTTCCGCCGATTCTTGTCATTACCCTTTTCATACAAACTTTCATCCGCTATTCCCTATTGTTATTTTACAACAAACTTCAAATATAATTCATAAATATATATTTTATGTAATAAAAACAAAATAATAAAGTTACATCATTCTAGCTTTAAAAATGACAATACTTCCTAACAACCTTTATTCCCCCCTTTCAACCCCGTAAAACCCCTTTTCCGCAATAAAAAGTAGCCTATATCCTTTCTCAGGCTCTAAACTATCTGTGTACCAAATTTCATTTAAATCGGTTTAGTAGTTTTAGCAGGAAAGCGAGACAGACAGACAGACAGAGTTACTTTGCATTTATAAGTTAACTAGCTTTTTCCCGCGGCTTCGCCCGCGTGGATGTCGGAAATTAACGCAGGAGGACTACTGCGGTAAGAATGTATTAATCCAGGTTATATAGGTAATATAGACTCTGTGTGCCATTTTCGATCCAGATCCATTCAGCCATTTTTGCGTGATTGAGAAACAATCACCCAATCATATATATATTTTCACATAATTTATAGTATTAGTAGTAAGTAGTTTTATAATTCATATTACTTCGGATTCATAGTTTATGAGAATATCATGTGTGTAAATAAAACTAATAGTATTCAGAGTAAGAGTATGAAGACTGCGGCATAGGGATTAGTTTAGTTGAATATAAGTCTTCCTGGTTTACCTATACAGACACACAATCATTTACCGTAACACCAAATCGATCATAGGAATTATAGGAACAGTACTTTTGCCAGTGGCTTCGGCCGTATAGCTGACGGAAAATATCTCCTGGGAACCTAGTACCGGGATAAAGTATCCTATATGGTAAGTATCCAGGTTAACCAAAAATCCAAAACCATCCAAAAATCTAAACATCTCAGCCATTACTTCGCGGTATCTTACTTAGAATAATACTATTAGGTTGGGGAAAAAGTCTTTTCGCATTATAGTATGTATGAACTTGTAATAAAATCTCTTTGGCTATACTATTTTAACTAGCTGGTTTTGGTATCATTGAAAGTTTAAATTTTAAAGAACATAATTCCAAATTCAAATTAGGAAAATGTGTGATTTTCATTTGTTTTTTGTACCGTCAAGATGAGTGAATCTAATGAAGAAATTCGATACATTTTAAAATTTTACTACAAAAAAGGTAAAAATGCAAGGCAAGCCGCGAAAAAAAAATTGCGATGTTTATGGACCTAGTGTAGTGTCTGTGAGAGTAGCACAAATTTGGTTTAAGCGTTTTCAATCCGGAAATTTTGATGTCAAAGATGCACGTCGCTCTGGTCGCCCGTAGTAGCCCTCTAGTAGTTACGACGTAGCTGAAGAACTGGAAATTGACCACAAAACAGTTTTGGCGCATTTGAAAAAAACTGGGTACACAAAAAAGCTCGACATTTGGGTACCTCACGAGCTCACTGAAAGAAACCTAATGAACCGTGTACTCATTTGTGATTCTTTATTACGACGTAATGAAACCGAACCATTTTTGAAGAAGCTGATAACTGGTGATGAAAAGTGGATCACGTATGACAAGAACGTGCGAAAAAGGTCGTGGTCAAAGGCCGGTCAGGCTTCACAGACTGTGGCGAAACCCGGGTTAACTCGCAACAAGGTGATGCTGTGTGTGTGGTGGGATTGGAAGGGCATTATTCATTATGAGCTGTTACCACCAGGCAGGACCATCGATTCTGAACTCTACTGCAAACAACTGATGAGATTAAAGCAAGAAGTTGAGAGAAAGCGGCCGGAATTAATCAACAGAAGGGGTGTGGTGGCATCTTGAGCCACCCAACAAAAATTAAGAGAGTTTGGCTGGGAGGTGTTAATGCATCCGCCGTATAGTTCTGACCTTGCACCTTCAGATTTCCACCTGTTTCGATCTCTTCAGAATTCTTTAGGCAGTGTCAGGTTAACATCACGAGAGGACTGCCAAAACCACTTGCCGCGGTATTTTGACCAGAAGTCCCAAAATTTCTATAGCAATGGGATCATGTCCCTACCTACAACATGGCCAAAAGTTATCGAACAAAATGGTACCTACATACTTTAGTTAAATGTAAAAAACTTTATTAAAAAATGTTTTGAATTTTCTTAAAAAATGCGAAGAAACTTTTTCCCCAACCTATTATTACGTTTATTTTGAGTATAACGAACACACAAATGATATTCGCATTTACTATGAAGCCTAAGTAATATGAATTACAATCCTACTAATCCTGCACTACCCGACCGCTACCAACCGGGACGGACGTACCTACGGCCTGCCAGCCGCTCCGCCCCCGCTTTTTAAATCTCTGATATCTTCTAAGATATTCATTTAAATTATATGCTGTCAAGGGCCATATTGATTTATATTAAATGCACAATATATTTAAGGTACTTAATTGGATAAGGATTAATGCTATATTGCTTAAAATCGCTTCGTAAATAAGCCATTATTTCTCGTAAAAAGTAAAGGATAAAAAATGGTTATTGTGGATTATCCCTAGGAGATAGACATATACCATTGCAGATTTTTTGTAGACCTTTTTAAGGTGTACAATACTGTAGTACATTATTTTGATCAATTTTGTAGGGTTCAGCCAGCGTTCGCAATGTAAGCGCAAAAAAATGAGTTTATTTGTGACATCACATTAGAAATTTCTAAAATTATCAGCGTTTCTTTACAATATTATGCATATTATATACATATAAACCTTCCTCTTGAATCAATCTATCTATTAAAAAAACCTGCGTCAAAATCCGTTGCGTAGTTTTAAAGATATAAGCATACATAGGGACAGACAGACAGCAAAGTGACTATATGTAACAAACTTTCATCCCCTATTCCCTATAGTTATTTTACCCCCTTAAGGGTAAAAATTTAACAAACTTTAAATTTAATTCATAAATATACATATATCATCATGTAATAAAAGCCAAATAAAAAAGTTTCATCATTCTAGCTTTAAAAATGACAATACTTCCCTACAACCTTTCATCCCCCCTTTCAACCCCTTAAAACCCCATTTCCGCAATAAAAAGTAGCTTATGTCCTTTCTCAGGCTCTAAACTATCTGTGTACCAAATTTCATTTAAATCGGTTCAGTAGTTTTAGCAGGAAAGCGAGACAGACAGACAGATAGACAGAGTTACTTTTGCATTTATAATATTATTAGTGTGGATATATCTCGGGACCCTAGGATCCCGGTCTTTTGGAAGGCGTACGAGGGGCCGAAGCCAACTCGCAGAGGCCCCTTAGAAAATTTAGATGACGTGAGGCACTAACCGACGATTATCCCCGTATGCACTGTGCAAGTGCACCCAAGGACAACCCCCGGCTGGTGTTGGACTATTGCAGGATATCGAAACCAAGACGTTGGACTATGTACATGGATGGCTAAAATGGACTGGTTACCAAGAACTATGGAAGGACTATGGCCCCTGCCGCATCAATGTTTTGTATTTACATGGATTAAATGGCAGGGGTGACTTGCACAATCAATAATGGGCCCCCAGAAACCGTCGCTGGCACATAGTGACGCAGTGACAAGGGGGCAACACTTCCTGAGGTGCTTTAGAAGTGGAGAGGTATTCCACGGCTTTCAGAACAATCCCAGAGCCCGGAAGATGGTCAAGATCCCTACGAGCACTTACTGGAATACTTCCTTTCCCCGAGCACGTTTGCTCTTGCGAATCTCCACTCAAGCCGCCAAATAAAGGCAATAATGAGGTGGGAGCTCTGAACCTCATCAGTGTTCACTCCAGCCGGCCAATAAAGGCAAGCCAGACATGAGGAACAAGAATTCTCCCGGGAGATAGGGTCCGTGGGGTCGCTACTGCCCAACAGCACGCCACTTGCTGCCCTGCGGGTCCCAACAGCACGCCACTTGCTGCCCTGCGGGTGCATTTATAATATTATTAAGTATTATCTAAGTATAATTAAGTATATTAAGTATATATTAAGTGTGGATTAGTCTTCTTCTCTCTTTCTGCATATAAACTTTAACTGTGCCAATTTTCATACATTTCCGTCCGCGTAGTTTTCGTAAAAGGGGTACAAAGTTTTCGCTTCACCTATTAATTAAGATAATAGGTGAAGCGGGTATTATCAGGTATCTCATGCTATCATAAGTCCTAACATTTTTTACGCAAGCTTCAATGTATTGATCCTTATCCACATTTTCACTTGAATTCAGCATTTATTTCGGTATTGGAAAACCTTCATTCTTTTATTTCCTTTTGCGTTATAGTTTACAAGGAAGTGCCCATAAAATTTCTCTTTCCATAGTTTTTTACTGGTTGTGGTACAATTTAAAGCCATAACCACACAATAATTAACAAAAATAACTACTCGACTGGTTCCAATTATACGTTTTTAACCCTAAAAATTAACGTTCCTGTGTCCATCGCATGTACCTAGGGCATTAGCTCAAAATGATACCGTTTTCGTTGAAAATAGTAATTCCATCGCGTTTTAGTGTTATTGAGGTTTTTTTTTTCAAATGTAGAAGGATAGAATTACGGAAATGTCATAAAGGTTAAACATCGAATACATTAACTGTTGTTCTTGTTAGGTTGGTCACGTGATACGGAGGAATGAGGAAAATGTCATGAGGAAAGTTTTGAGTATGAATGTCGATGGCTATAAGAGTATAGTTCTCCAGACCGTGTTTCGGCCACGGCGGCCAATCTCAACGGAGAGTAGGCATCGGCGTGGGAGATATTATAGTGCTCAAGTGTGTGCGCAGACACAGGAGCACTCACTCTTCCCTCACTCTCTTAGTCCGATGGGACGGCAATCCGACACGACCGGAGAGAGACGAGGCGTAGGACCAACGGCTTAACGTGCTTTCCGAGGCACAGGGGTATCACACCGCCAACTTCCAAACTCCGGGCTGCTACTAAGAAATTCCTAATGACAACCGTAACACTTTGCCCGACCTGGGAATCGAACCCAGGACCCCACGTTTATATAAAATTTACAATACGCGGGCGAAGCCGCCGGAAAAATCTAGTTTATAATAGTAGTAGGATATTGTCCAGGTTTTCCAACGATATTTTCCTACAACGGTTTCAGTATCAACTTAGAAAGTACTTATTTCACCTACATGATTATATTTATTTACTTTTACCAAAACACAGACATTTTTATCACGAAATCATA
This sequence comes from Aporophyla nigra, assembly GCA_947507805.1. Lineage (NCBI taxonomy): Eukaryota > Metazoa > Arthropoda > Insecta > Lepidoptera > Noctuidae > Aporophyla > Aporophyla nigra. The sequence continues at coordinate 16,330,511 of OX382313.1, read as the reverse complement.
GCATTCATGACACTACTGTTTGTGCCAATATGGGAAGGCAGACAATCATAACAGCAATGCGACTTCGCTCCGGACACATACCCTTAAATAAATTTGCATTTCTAATGGGTAAAGTTTTAATTCACCAAATTGTGTGGAATGCGACATGATTGAAGACTTATATCATATCATCATGGAATGTGTCCGGAACGAACCGGAAAGACGAGATTTGTTGATAATGTATGTGTGAGACTGGGGTATGTAACAGCGTCTTTGCTGCTCCTGCTTCGGAAGCAGCAAGGATGCTGTACAGACTCGTAAACATAGGTATCAATCGCAGAGTTAGTCTAAGATAAGTTTAAATAATTTTAAGTTGTTTATGTTAAGTCGATTTGTAACGATGAGGGTGGCATAATCTGTCTAGATTAAAACCCTCTTTAAATAAATAAAGATAAAAAAAATTAAAAAATGTCACTACTGTTTGGCAGCAGAATTATGATCATTGGTAAGTTGGTGCGTTCTTCACACTTCCCCTGGAGAACTTAGACACAGGCTTTGACAAGTAACATTCAGACTCAGTAAGTAAAGTAAACAGGCGCGACGCGCACCTGTAGAACTATTTCCGTGAAGTTTTCATAGTAACCGTTCTACAGGAGTCGCGTCACGCCTGTATGAAGGTTTTTTTTGGGATTACATCTCGCAGGTCAAACTATGAGGTTGGCGGCTGCTTAACCGGACTTGTCTGTGGCTACCTTAATAAATTAATGCCTCCAGCCAGGGCTTATAAACTTAAAACTAGAGCGACTACTCGCTAAGGGCACCCCCTGTGGGGTACGGACCTCGGCTTAGGGCATCGCTGGTAGAGGGCAGCAAGAGACGGGTTGGATCGGAATGAACCTGTTTGAAAGAGCCTTAAGTACTTCTTGTATCTTTTATAGACTCAATCATCACAGATAACATACTTAGCTAGACCTGCAACCTAATTGCGTAACCCACTATTTGTCAAAATCATAATCATTTTGAGAGTTATTGCTAATGCATTCTTTTATATGTTCGAAAAAGAATTCTGCTTAGCAACGTAAACAACGCCATTGAGTGTTGTGCAACTGTCAAAAAAATGAAAGCAATTCCTACGGATAGTGTATTACGGAATTACCTCTCTGAATAAGTATTCAGATTATAATCTAAACTATCTTAGATACTAATATCATAAATGCGAAAGTAACTCTGTCTGTCTGTTACGGTTTCACGACTAAACCACTGAACCTATTATGATGAAATTTGGTACGGGGTAAGTTTAAACCCCAATAAAAAACGTAGGTTACTTTTCATTCCGCGACTTCGTCTGCGTACGTGATAACCGACATTTACGTACGTTACAAGCAAAAGCTAGTATAAACTTAATTTCCACAAACCTAAATAACCTATTATCAGGTTCCTAGCTACTAAAACAAAGGTCAATGCATATTTAGTTCATTAACTAAAATATCAAGTGACCTTTTAGTTCAGCTTAGAGAGCTGACACTACATCGGAATTCCTTCATTGCGGGGTCTATTCTGGTAGAGGAAATACTTAGGTAGAAATCAAGTTTAGACCACAAACTGAGAATTTAGGTAGGATTTTGTAGGAGCATCGTCATCGCAATAAACTCGAAATGGTCAACTGCTGGAAATAAGTAGTCTATAGAATGGATAGAATAAGAAATGAGTACATAAGCGGAAGTCTGAAAGTGGCACCAATAACTGAAAAGTTGCGTGGGAATCGGTTGTCATGGTATGGTCACGTGATACGAAGGAATGAGGAAAATGTTGTGAAGAAAGTATTGAGTGTGAACGATGGCTTTAAGAGTAGAGGGAAACCAAAAAAACGATGGATGGACTGTGTGAATTATCATATGGATAGAAAGGGACTACTGAGATGACGACTATTAGAGAAGTGTGGAAGAAAAAGATATGTTGCACCGACCTCAAATAAATTGGGATAAGGGCAGGAATGATTACTTACAGTATAAAATTGTAGTTTATTATTGTAGCTTATTATACATTATGACAAAATCGAACTAATGTTTGGTTAATGATCTTCAACGCACTGCTTATCGCCGAGAGTTGAAAATCGAACACTGTGTTTCTTTGACGCGGTGAAACTAGAATGCACTTTCAGATTCTCTGTCCTCGGTTCAACACCGAGGGTTGGAAATCCAGTGCACGTTAAACGAGCGACATTTTTACGTCCATGCGAACGTGGTATCATTGTCAAAATGAGAGCAATTGCAATTGATTACAGAATTGATATTCAGCTGCATCCAGTTAGATTAGAAGGCGATCCCAACAAAGTTAGGAAAAGAATAGGCAGGTGATAATAATGAAGATTGTACCCTGCAGATTCCTATACCACCGTCACCGCGGTTCTAGTTGTTACCTAGTTTTGTTAAAAATTTTATTCATATTTATCGCCGTTTTAAGAATAGCCCGCGTCGCACCGGGCGGTGCCGGCGTCACGCGACCCGCGCGTTAGCATCACATATCCATGTCAACCATATCTGATGGGTCTACCTACTTTTTAACAGGTTTTCGGCGGGTTTTAACGTTGAAGTCATGGGGCTGTAATTTTAGAAGTACCTATTTTAGTTTCATATTTTGAAATAATGTTTCATCATTTAGTTTCATATTTTGAAATGAAAACTTTTCTTTCTTCAAAACGCCTTTTCAGACATGGCCCTGCATTGTTAGGTTCACATTCACTCAGAATTCTAATATTAAAAAATGAAATATAAAAATCATTTATTTTAGACAAAAAAGTCCATAGGCAAGGCAAGTTGTACCTGCCAAGATCGCGAGATTGTTCGAAAGAGATACCGTGATCCTGGCACAGGGACAACTGAAGGAACACGGGTGGGTTTTAGTCAGTAAAAGTCTGACACGCCCTCCCGCTCCGCCCAGAGCCGGAGAAGTCATTTGATGATTTCCCATCCAAAAAAAAAAGGCAAGTTGTAAGTAACAAAGATTTGCTTATAACTAATGTTAATAATTAAAAGTAAATATAAATAAGGCACACCGTAGGTATAATGTTTGGATTTTAAAAGAGACCATGACCTGTGAGTTTGTTTCGGAATTTCTTCTCAGGGAACAGTCAGCTAGGAAATGCCGGCGCCATCTAGTTAGTTTAAAAAAATATTGACGTGTAAAAGTGTCTTATAAGATCTACATACACAGATAAGATCTACATACATAAATAAACATTTCATTTCAATGTCCATTCTATCATCCCGTACTGGGCCCGCGTGGTGGATTACGGCCCACTCCCTCTCACAGAGAGGAGGCCTGTGTCCCAGCAGTGGGAATATTATAGGCTGATTATGATTTTGTAATTACTTATTATGTAAGTGAGTACCAACATCCAATATCGGCTGAAATGATGAATGAGTACCAACATAAAATCTAAGTAAATATATTTCTAAATTTTCGGTAAGAACCGACTTCCCAAAAAACACACTAAGTGAATATAACGACTTTACTAAAATATTTTAATTACTAATCCTCAATCTTATCTAAACCAGAAACTATCAGCTGTAGAGAAGAAAGAACAAACAGCAAGAAGCCACTATATCTACAAAGAAAAGTTTATTTCGCGCCCACATTAACACACTAACTATAGAAACCATTCATTTTAATTTAAGTGCTCTTACATTCAACTAATTAGGTGCCGCACTTAACGAAAACAAACAAAGAAAAATGGCAGTTGAAAAATAAAAATCTTCACAAAAGAATATTCTGTCATTCATCTTTTCTTTGCAAGGTAAGTAAAATTAATGGATGGCTGTTTTTATTTTCTTCACTGAGAAAGTCTCTGAAGAAAAAAAGTGACACAATTATTAATTAAAAAAGTACTAAGACTGAAGATTATAAATATGTAGTGCATCTTGTAATGAGTTTTTTGTCGAGGTGAAAGTAGTTTTACCGCCTGGCGATATCTATTGAATTTTGCAAGAACTATAAAGTTTTGTTTCACCATTTTGGTACTAGGTGGCGCTGTAGATGCGTGTTTTGCAAAATTTACGTTTATTTCATGATGAATGTATAACTTGTCGAAATCGACGTCTCCATAATTAAAAATATCCTTATTTAATTATTTATAAATACAATCTTTTTCTTGTCTCAAACTTCGTTCTGCGGTAAAACGGTGAACGCATCCACAATCATTAAATTCCCTGTTTCATAAAATGTCAATTTAGTGTTACCATTAGTAAAGTTTTTGCCTGAAACTTACGTAACTTTTGCCGTCCATTCTACTATTTTATTATGAGGCTTGTTATTTTTTTTCGGTTTTAATTTCTCACACGATTCTTGTATTTAAAAATAATACGATGTGGATTCTGCAATCATTTTACCGATAATCATCATCATCATTTCAGCCGTAAAACGTCCACTGCTGGACTTAGGCCTCCCCCAATTTGAGGGGCTTTGGGATAATCATTACAGTTAATAGCCTAATAGTGGACCACTTCGACCAACATCTTAGTAGGCACTTGTAGCTGGGCTTATTCAGAAAGCAGTATCTACTGGACACGGCAGGCACACATAGTCAGGCCATTCCTCTCCCTAGAATCCTAATCATTGACAGTTTGGACTCTGTTCCTGATGCCTATGGACTAATTTTTTTCCGAATGATTAAAAAAATGTTGACTTTATTTATACATAAATTTTATAATTGGAGACTAAACTAGCTAAAATTAATTACTAACGCTAGCATACAGCATTGCCGTTCTTGTATAAATCGTACGTACCTACTTTACTTCTAAATAAACACTAACAGAATGTTTACTCTGCTAAAATCGAGGTACTTTCATTTGAAGAGTATGACAACCCTAAATTTAGTACCGTACGAAACTACGCGACGTCGAAACCGCTTTTACGTCCGCGCTAATAAAACTCGTTGAAAATGCATACATCAAAATGGTAGAATCGCTACAAATGTTTTTATTTCTATTTAAATCTAAATACAGACGAAAATGTTCATGGTTCTCGCCATTCCTGTGTTCAGTGCTCATAGTGTTATTGTTCTGTGATGGTGTTCTGTCGAAGTGTGGAGATCATACTTGTGTGAACGGTGTGTGTAAAAATGATATGTGCGTGTGTTACGAAGGGTGGCAGGGTCCGGAATGTCAGTTCTGCGGCGGCAAAGTCAAGTAAGTCTCCGAACTGCCCTAAACTGGTTGTGACACTTTTCGGTTTCTTTGGTTCAGTGACCTCTTTTTGAGGCGCGCCTTACTGGTTGTTAAGTAGAATTTGCAAGAGAAAGCCCGCGAGGATTATCCAATTATATACTTTGGCTTCTTTCCCCCATCCCGAGCTGTGAACCGAAGGTTGAAGTCGTCGTTACGACATGGAAATAGAAATTGTCATCGACTTTGTTTTCAGTGACCAACAATAGTAAGAATAACCTTTAAAATGTTGCATTAGTGTTACAAAAGGACATTCAAGTGTAGGAAACATACTAAAGTTACTGCAAAACTAATATCTCAACCTAATATTGAACTGTTATCAAACTAAAAGTAACAAATGTTATCACTTATTTATTTACAGTCTTTCTTAATGTTAGATCAGCTGTTATGCCTATATTTTTTTTTAGGTTATCAGATATTCCTGCTGTCTTGTCAGATGACTAATCAGAGAGAGATTTTAATGTTTACTAAGTGATATTTAGTTAAAATCTTATGTAAATATTAGTTATCAGGTATGTAAAGTTGTGTATTTTTGAGGAGACAAATAGGAATCCTATATAAGGTAAAAATACTCATGTAACTATTGATAATTTTTGTTTTACAATTATTGTTTAGTAATATGCTGTAAGTTTATTTTTCCAGTCTACCCTATGTGTTGCCTTCTCCAACCAGTCTCCCATAAACACCTCTAAATAGCTCATAACAGTGGATTTTTTGCATGTTTTTGTGAATGCTCTGCAATTTTAGTTCAAAGTAGGCCACCACTGTTATTGAAGCCACAGATGCTTTGTATCAGAGTAAACAACTTCAGTTTAACCATATCCAGCAGAATACCACTATTTAACATGGAGCAACTGCCTATCTTACCCCCACAACCCAGTTACTGGGTAACCAGTGGTGTACATTGCTTTATTGTTTAGATAGGCACTAGGCTGCCTGTTCTTGTCTAGGCTGAACAACGTGGGTTTCCTTTAGGTATAAAAATGTAGTTAGTTTCTTAATAATTTTGGGGCACACATCACACATGGTGAATTGCAATGCACACCACTGTGGGTAACATAATGTCTCTGTTACTATTCTGTTGTTGAGATAACTATAATCTGCTTTTTTTTTGACTTTGTGGGTAGTGGTGAAGGCATAACACGCGCTTTTGTTTTGTGTTAAGATTTTTTTCGATTTAAGTGAATTTTACAAGTGTGATCTTCAATCGAAACGATTCTTTGTGTTTGTTTTTTAGGCTAAGGTTTGTTTTAACCCAAATTTTACACTTATTTTAAAGATTTTATCCGCAATCCATTATAATGAATACCAAAAAACCCCCTGACCCTCCCGATCCTTTTGATTATACTCCAGTGTTAACCGTATCTCTCCCCGATGAAAATGTGCGAAATGATCCAATGGATGCCGAATCTGCAAATCGGAAAAGAATTGCAACTTCTTCCCCGGCTACTGTTATAAATCCTCCCAAGGTACCCAAGAAAGAAATAGGAAGACAATCATACACCTTAAGGGATAATCCCCCATATATTGTTCACGTTTCTGTAAAAAATGGTGAGACCCCCGGTACAGTTCTGCACCCAGTTAAATTTGGGATGTTTTTAACTCAAAACAACTACAGTAACATTCTCCTAGGCAGTGTCAAACGTCTAGGAAGGAACCGTGTCTCAGTTGAATTTAAGTCTCACCAGGATGCAAACAGTTTCTTGATAAGTAATACTTTAGTACATAACAACTTTATTGCTACAATTCCTCAGTTTAACATTACCCGTATGGGTCTTGTTAGAGACGTACCGACAGAATGGACAGAGGATGAGGTCATTGACAATATCAAGGTTCCCGTTGGATGTGGCCCTGTTATAAAGGCAAGGAGATTGAGCCGGAAGGTGACTTCTCTGGGTGTTACTGAGTGGAAACCCACTCAAACTGTTATCCTCACTTTTGATGGTCAAGTATTACCCAAACGTGTTTATTGTTTTTATTCTGCCCTTACAGTTGAAAGATATATGTACCTGTCGGCAGCAATATTATTTAACAACTGCGAGAGACGGCGACTAGATGGCGCTAGTGGAACGTGCACCGGAAGCATCATAGACAAACCTTCACTCTTTCGATCATTTGACGTAATGTACAGTTCAGTAAAATATCGTAACTACCCTCGGCCACTAGCGACCGCCTTTATAAGGAGCTGCGCTGTTGAGACGGCACGCATTTCAAACGGATGCGTCTTGGTGCACGGACCACTGTCTCTCGACAGTCAGTACTGCCCGGTTATTGGATGTGGAACACTGTGTACACAGTTAGTACTATCCTTATTGCGGTGGGTGCATGGACCACTGTCCCTGACAGTCAGTACTGCCCTATGTGACCGCCCTCACTGCCTTTATTCGTTATTTAATTCAGTTTTATTTCATTTCTACATTTCCTAGATTTAAGATAACTGATTGTTCAATTAAATTAAAATTAGTGTATTGTATTGCCATAACTGAGTTTTACTTCTGATGTCTGGACCAAACCCGACATCAGAAGTGGGATCGGATTTTCCGCCCACCTCTGGCACTTCATCATCACAAAATATGCAGGAAGATATTCCGCTACCCTCAAATAGTTTAGAAGCATTTCTTTCAAAATTAACTGATGCTCTACTACCCCGGTCCAATTCAGCACCACAACCTTTCATAGCGTTAGTACCTTTTGATCCTGACGACCCCAATTCAGACATAGGGGGCTGGTGTCGGCTGTCAGACACTATAATTAAAAGCAAAAATTTGAAAGGTGTCGATTTAATCATGACATTGACCCATTGTCTTCGAGGCCGCGCAGCTACATTACTGACCAAGATACCTCCCAGTCAATATCAATGGGACGATATACAGGAGACTTTAAAAGCTCAGTTCTCTCGCCCTATGCTTATTCAGGATCACTTTGACAGTATCCTCAAATTTCAACTTAATTCTAATGAGACCCCTGCTCAGGCATGTTTACGTCTTTGGCAATTGATTGAAAATTTTCCAACAACTAGAATTAAAACAGGACAGTTGAAAATCGATTTAATTGATCCTCATAAAGTGGTACATAGGAGACCGTATAGGTTATCCCCTCAGGAATCTAAGATAGTTGACGAAAAAATCGAGCAATTGTTGGCGGCAAATATTATTAGGGAAAGTTCATCCCCGTTTGCAAGCCCCATCATTCTTGTAGAGAAAAAGGACGGTAGTACACGCATGTGTGTTGACTATAGGGAATTAAATAGTAATACTCAACCTAATCATTATCCTTTACCTCTGATCAGTGAACAAATTGATAAACTTAATGGTGCTCATTATTTTAGTAGTATTGATATGGCCTCTGGGTTTCACCAGCTGCCTGTACATGAAAGTTCCATAGAAAAAACTGCATTTGTTACCCCAAAAGGGCAGTTCGAATATTTGGCTATGCCCTTCGGTTTGCGCAATGCACCTTCCATTTTTCAAAAGGCTATTAATACTGCTCTACAGCCTATGAATGATGAAAGAATTCTAGTTTTCATGGATGATGTCCTTTCAATTTCCACAGATATTAATGAGGGGCTTGACCGTTTAGACAAATTACTTAAAACTCTGTCCAATGCTGGTTTCTCGTTTAATTTAAAGAAATGTTCGTTTCTGAAAGTTCAAACTGAGTACCTTGGGTATATAGTTTCAGCTGGGGAGATTAGACCAAATCCAAAAAAAATACAAGCCTTAATTAATGTTCCAACTCCAAAAACTGTCACTCATGTTAGGCAGCTCATAGGGCTGGCAACGTATTTTAGACAGTTTATTCCTAACTTTTCCCAAATAATTCGCCCTTTATATCCCTTGACAAAAGGAAAAGGCAATGTTAAGTGGACCCCTGAGCATGACCAAATACACAAAAAACTTATCCACATTTTGACGTCTGAACCAGTTTTAAAAGTTTTTGACCCTTCCTTGCCCATTGAACTCTATACCGATGCAAGTAGTGCGGGATATGGTGCAATTCTTATCCAAAAACATAATGATACCCCTCATGTAGTAGCATATTATAGTAGGAAGACCATAGATGCAGAAACGCGATATCACTCTTACGAGTTAGAGACTCTTGCGGTAGTAAAAGCAATCGAACATTTTCGTCATTATTTGCATGGACGAAAATTCACCGTATTTACCGATTGTAACTCCCTTAAAGCTTCTCACTCTAAACGTGATTTGACTCCAAGGGTTCACCGTTGGTGGGCTATATTGCAAGCTTATGATTTTGATATCGTGTACAAAGAAGGTCGAAAGATGGCTCATGCAGATTTCTTGTCTCGCAATTTGTCAAACACAAATTATTCTGAGCCCCGCAAAGTAAATTTCCTTGAATTAGATAAAGGTTGGTTAATTGTAGAACAAGAACGCGATTTGGAACTTTCTGAAATAATAGCAAAAATCCGTAATAATCAATTACCTGAAGAGATATCGCATACGTATGATTTAAGACAAGGAATATTGTATAGGAAGATAGAACGTAGAGGAGTTTCTAGTTGGCTACCTATTGTACCACGTTCTTTGGTTTGGTCCCTTATTAACCACGTTCATAATGAAATAAAACATTTAGGTTTTGACAAGACTTTAGACAAACTTTACGAATTTTATTGGTTTTCTGATATGGCTAAATTAGTCAAAAAGTTTATTAATTGCTGCGTAGTATGTAAAACCGCTAAAGGCCCTTCAGGTGCACAGCAAATGCAGTTGCATTCAATTCCTAAACATCCAGTCCCTTGGCACACAATTCACTTGGATTTAACCGGAAAACTTTCGGGCAAAAGTGATAAAAAAGAATATTGCTCAGTTTTAATAGACGCCTTTACAAAGTTTGTACTGCTGGAATATACACCGGCCTTAAGCTCTTCATACGCTGTGAGAGCAATTAAGAATGCTGTAAACTTATTTGGTGCTCCGAAGCGCATTATCGCAGATAGAGGACGTTGTTATGACTGCAATGAGTTTAAAAACTTTTGTAATAATAATGGAATAGAGCTCCATTTAATAGCAACTGGTTCTAGTAGAGCTAACGGGCAGGTTGAGAGAGTCATGCGAACTTTGAAGAGTATTCTTACTGTTATAGAATGTAATTCTAATAATGCTTGGAAGGATGAACTAGGAGAGATCCAACTTGCTCTTAATAGTACTCGTTCCAGGACCACAGGTTTTACGCCTATGGAACTGATGTTTGGCATTCAAGGTTCCTCACTTAGTCTAGCTAAAATAACTCCTAGTTCTTCTGAACCACCTATAATTAATGTTGAAACGGCTCGTTCATCCGCATCAGAAAATATTCAAAGAGTAGCTAACGCTGACACTATACGGTTTAATAAGGGAAAAGCTCGGATTAAACCTTTTGCAGTAGGTGAATTTGTTTTCGCAAAATGCGAAGCAAGACATCAAACAAAGTTAGATAATAAATTTAAGGGGCCTTATAAAATAGTCACCGTATTAGATAATGACCGTTATGAACTTAAACATATTAACGGTTCTAACAGAATTTATAAATATGCGCATGAAAATTTAAGGGAAGTACCTAAAGGGCAAGAAAGTTATTTAGAAATTTGCGAAAATTATAGTGATGAAAATGATGAACGGACCGTGACGGCAGAAGATGAGCTCAGTACGTCTTTTGTGCCAGTAAATAATGATATGACCTCAGACTCGGAGGAAACTCTTACTGTAAGCTCTCGTACATTGACTGCACATAATTCAGAGGAAACACTTTCTGTAAGCTCTGGTACATTGACTGCAGATGATGCAGAGGAAACACTTTCTGTAAGTTCTCGCACCTTAAGTGTAGATAATTCCGATGCTATAATGGAATCTTTGGAATGATCAATTACTATGTGGTCTCTTCTACTTTTGTGGAAGATGGTTGTTTTAGCAAATAGAATATAAAGATCTTTCCTGTTGTTGTGGGAGATGATCTGTGATGCTCTGCAGGAATCTCACCTGCTTTAGTGGGTGACGATTCAGACCAGAATGTTTGAACTGTATTGGTGTTCTAATAAGATCTCTTGCTGTTATGAGCAATGATGTGTGAGATGCTGCAGGAATCTCGCCTGCTTTAGTGGGTGACGATTTAGACCAGCTTGTTTGAACTGTAGGGGTTTTCTGTTGTAAAGAAATACCTAGACCAGTGATATTTGCTATTAAGCTATGTAACGATGATGATGATGTGAATTAATTAGTATTATTATTATTTTTAGATGAATAAATGCACTCGAGGACGAGTGATTTGTCAGAATGGCCGTGTCGGCAGCAATATTATTTAACAACTGCGAGAGACGGCGACTAGATGGCGCTAGTGGAACGTGCACCGGAAGCATCATAGACAAACCTTCACTCTTTCGATCATTTGACGTAATGTACAGTTCAGTAAAATATCGTAACTACCCTCGGCCACTAGCGACCGCCTTTATAAGGAGCTGCGCTGTTGAGACGGCACGCATTTCAAACGGATGCGTCTTGGTGCACGGACCACTGTCTCTCGACAGTCAGTACTGCCCGGTTATTGGATGTGGAACACTGTGTACACAGTTAGTACTATCCTTATTGCGGTGGGTGCATGGACCACTGTCCCTGACAGTCAGTACTGCCCTATGTGACCGCCCTCACTGCCTTTATTCGTTATTTAATTCAGTTTTATTTCATTTCTACATTTCCTAGATTTAAGATAACTGATTGTTCAATTAAATTAAAATTAGTGTATTGTATTGCCATAACTGAGTTTTACTTCTGATGTCTGGACCAAACCCGACATACCCAACTATTCAATGTTTTAATTGTTGTCGTTTCGGCCATACACGCACAGTATGTCGCTCTAAGCCCCGCTGCTTTAAATGCGGTCAAGACCACCCAGGTGATGGATGCCAAGTCCCCACTGATTTTGCTATTTGTGTATCTTGCTCTGGCAATCATTTCGCGACTGATAAGGCATGTCCTGAATTAGGTCGACAAAAGGGCATAAAAGCCCTTATGGCCGAGAAATCTGTCTCATATGCGGAAGCAAGTCAGGTTCTCCCTCCGGTTTCTAGATCATATGCTGAAGTGTCTAAAATAAATAAAAACTCTAAACCTACACCTAGCTCACCTCATCCCATTCCAGCTTCCGAAACACCAAAATCATACCGTAAAACGGTCTTCCTAAAACCCAAAACTCATGCCCCTCTTTCTCCTAGCTATGACAAACAGGCCCATCAAGCCCTTATTCAGGATTACTCCTTTACTGCGTCCCAAAATGGCTGTGCTTTCCCCCGGGAGGGTGCAAACAATCTTGATAAATCAGAAAATATTCTCAATATTATAGCCAATATGCTAATAACAGTATTAGCTAATCCTACACAATCTTTACCTGACCACGTTGCCAACAAACTGTCATCAATTGTTAACTACATTAACAATGTTCCCTCCCCTGACATTCCTCCAATGGAACGTGAGGAGTATTACTCCCAGGAAGCCTGACCTACTCTTTGTTATTAATAAATACAAACCATCGATCTGCTGCATTGCTGAGACATGGCTCCGGTCTGATAGTAATTTCAGAATTCCATGTTTCAGTGATCTTCGCCATGACAGATCAGATGGATATGGGGGATGTGCTTTGTTCATTAATAACAAAGTACCATTCTCCCCGATTCCTCTACCCTTTGTTGGCAATAACATCAATGTTGTAGCTGTTAAGGCTGAGGATATAAATATCTTTAGTTTTTATATTGCACACCCGCAAATTGAAGATCTTAATACCATTAAAACTTTGCTAAGTAATGTGAAAGGTCCAATTCTTGTTATGGGAGATTTTAATGGCCATCATTATAGATGGGGATCAGAAACCTGTAACAACTTTGGCATAGGCCTTGTGGATATATTAGATGAACTTAACCTGTGTGTTATAAATGATGGCAGTGCCACTCGTAGGTCTGCGCCAGGTCAGAATAACAGCTGTGTTGATTTGACATTCTGCTCAACTAATATAGCCAGCCTTCTTAATTGGAGTCGTTTGAATATGACATATGGGAGTGATCACTATCCCATCGTGGTTGAAATCCCTTCCAAGACTATTCCTGACAAAACATCTCCTCCTCTTTTAAAATACCAGCTGAACTCAGTGGATTGGGACCTGTACTCAAAGATCTTAGACTTACGGGTTTCTAGCCTCCCACCTATAACTCCTGAGTCTGCCCAAGAATGCTTTTCCTCATTTTCCAACATAATATCCTCTACAGCAGATGATTGCTTCCCTCCAAAAAAACCGCCAACAGACAAAATTCCATCCCCGCCATGGTGGGATAGGGACTGCTCTGCCGTGATCAGGGCCAGGAATGAGGCCGAAATGAATTTCAACTCCAACATGAACCTGGAAAACATCATTGCATTTCAACATATCTTGGCTAAGTCCAAGAAATTACTCAAAAATAAGAAGAGAGAAGGTTGGCGGAAGTACTGCGGCTCACTGAGTCCATCCACTCCAGCGTCAGTTGTGTGGCGTAAATTGAAATCGTTCAGAGGTTCTTTGAAGCCCCCTTCCGGGAACACACTGTCTGCGGAACTGGGTAACCAGTTTTTGTCTAAGCTCGCTCCAGTCTATGTTCCTGGTTTGGATGAGTGTGTCACTTCGATCTCCCGGCTGAGTTCAAATGATCCTCTTGATGGTCCGTTTACCCTTGGTGAGCTTAAATCAGTTCTTGCCCATGTAAAGGATTCTGCTCCTGGAGTGGATGGATTTCCTTACTCTTTCATTTCTAAAGCTGGTGATAAGACCCACCAATATTATCTGGACTTAGTCAATTATTGTTTTACTTCCGGCTATATTCCTCCTGATTGGAAGGTTCAAGTCATAATTCCAATATTAAAACCTGGTAAAGATCCAGGTGATCATTGTTCTTACAGACCAATTGCTCTATCGTCCACTCTTATAAAACTTTTAGAACACTTAATTAAAAATCGCCTAGAATGGTTTGTAGAAAACAGGAAACTGCTCCCAACGACTCAATTCGGCTTTAGGAAAGGTCTCGGTACAGCTGATAGTGTGGGTATCCTCACATCAGAGATCCGGCTGGCCCTTAGTAGGAATGAGTCTGTGGTGGCCGTTTTCTTAGATATTTCAGCTGCCTATGATTCTGTCCTCCTCCCAGTTCTCAGGCAGAAAATGCAAGAGCTGAGAATCCCAGCTAGGATTCGGAGAATCATTTGCAGTATTTTCTCAAATCGTAGTGTACAACTCAGGATACCTGGGGAAAGCTCTGAACCAAGGTTGGTTTGGAGAGGTCTACCTCAGGGATCCGTGCTTAGTCCCCCTTTATATAATATTTACACTTCTGATCTTCCTTCTTGCCTAAATTATAATTGTAAAGTACTTCAATATGCTGACGATATTGCATTATTGGTCTGTGGCAGTTCTATCGAAGACGCCGCTCATTCCATTAATATATCTTTGTCCTCATTAAACCAATGGCTCTTAGGTCACGGGTTGTCTTTAAGTGCCCCAAAGAGTACCGCAGTTGTCTTTACTCGTAGACGCCTTATCCCCCAGGTTAACATTAATATCGACGGTCAAGCTATCCCAGTTGAGGAGAAGGCCAGGTTTCTGGGGGTCACTCTGGATTACAAACTGTCGGGAGTGGACCACATTGATAATGTGGTTAAAAAATGTGAGCGCTCGGTTTCGGTTCTCAAAGCTTTGGCAGGTGTCTGGTGGGGAGCCCACCCATACACCTTAAAGCTTGTTTACAATGCGCTAGTCAGAAGCGTGTTGGATTATTGCAGCTACCTAATTGAGCCATGCAACAAGGAAGCTTTGCATAGATTTGATTCTGTCCAGTCCAAATGTCTGAGGATCGTAATTGGCGCCATGAAATCCTCCCCCATAAACGCTCTCCAGGTTGAATGTGCAGAACCTCCTCTTAACCTTCGAAGACAATACTTAGCAGATCGCTTCTTATCAAAAGTTTTCTCCCTTTCGTCCCATCCTTTACTCCCAATTTTAGAACAAATCTTCCTTTCTCTTGATGTGTCTTCCTACTGGAATAATAAATCTATTCCATTGATGAATAGGTATAGGGAGCTTAAACACCTCTCCTCACCTGTTTGTCAATACCCCTCTCTTCCTGTCTTTTCTTCCGCTTATGAAGTGGTCCATTTCAGGCCTAAAGTTGTTCTGGGACTAGGTATCTCCAAAAATTCTCAGGACGCAAAGGGCGACTTTGATCGGGCCATTAAGAGATACTGGGAGGGTTGGAATTTGTTTTATACGGACGCATCCAAACTGTCTTCAACAGGATGTACCGGTGTTTCAACATATTTCCAAAATTCTAAAATTGCTCTTTTATTCCAATGTCCACCAGAAGCCTCAGTATTTACGGGAGAATGCATCGGTATCCTAGAAGCCATCAATTTCATTCTATCTCATAACATTAAAAATTCTGTTATTTTCTCAGATTCACGTAGTAGCATTCAGGCTTTAGCTCAAAATCAACTTAAATCCAAAATTCACAGCAAAATAATTTTTGATATTCTTAATTTATTATTCACTTGTTCGAACAACGGTTTAAACATTGAAATAGTTTGGGTTCCCAGTCACTCGGGTATAGGCGGCAACGAGTGCGCCGACTCACTGGCTAAATTTGCTACATCTAACCCCGTGGATCGTAAACACTACATGGTGCATAGCTATGACTTACGGACTGACACCAAACATAAGTTGTACAATTCGTGGTCAGAAGTGTGGCAGGTAAGTTCGAAAGTCAAGGGAGCATACTACGCTAGTATTCAACCCTGCGTCCAGCGGAAACCCTGGTTTTTTAAGTGCCCGAAACTGTCAAGAAGAACTGTTGCAACCTTGTGTAGACTGAGACTTGGTCACTGCTGTAGTCCTGTATTCCTTAATAAGATTCGTGTTCGTGACAGTTCCCTGTGCGAATGCGGTCTTGATGATGGTACTCTGGATCACATATTTTTCTCTTGTGTTTTAAATTCCCAATCCTTTGACTTGTATCGTAAGCTCCCCAAACTTAAAATCCCCCTTCCTACTAACTTCCATTGTCTCTTGAATAACTTTTCCCCTAAACTCATCCAAATTTTATCAAGATTTTTAAACGCTAATGATATCAAAATGTAGTTGGTGTGTAGTAATATTAACTTGGTAAATAGTTTAAGTAGATTTGTGATGTCCATATTTAAAAAAAAAAAAAAAAAAAAAAAAAAAAAAGATTCTATGTTTACTAACAAAATTTGTCTCGTCCTTTCAGCTACTAACACTAAATACTAAAAACTACCACGAAGTGAAAAGTCCGACGGCCCAGTGTACTGCATTGCCGTCACTACTTGACACTGGCAGAATAGTCGAAAACGGCTCAGTTGCCAAAAAGGGAAAAAAAAAAAAAAAAAAACTATAATCTGGTTGAGGTCGCCAATTTACTCCATTTTGGATGGTAACAGTGCAGTGAATGATTCTACTGTTACCATTGTTTAAGGTATCAAGGCTGTCTCCCTGTGTGCTCCTGCCTTTTAACGAGCATTGTGCCATCCATACTAATATTATGAATGGGAAAGTGTGTGTGCCTGTTTGTCTCTCTTTCACTGCAAAACGGAGCGATGAATTGATGTGATTTTTTAAGTGGAGATAGTTGAAGGGATGGAGACATAGGCTACTTTTTGTCTCTTTCTAACCCCCCACTTCCCTAAAATGGGGAGGGGGGAGGAAGTTTATATGGAGCAAAAAAATATTGAGTAGAGGATGGAAATTTGTGTGAGACTCTTTAACGCGAGCGAAGCCACAGGCAGAAGCTAGTATAATTATATTTGTAAATATCTTTATTACCTTCCTGGCATTATCTCTATTCAGTGGGAAAAGCACGGCCCCTGTGACACGCTTTAGTCACTCATTTTCTCATGGTTTTTGTTCCCAAACTGTGATAAAAATTTGTGACTCGAGCCTAGGTAATAGGTAATAGGTAGAACGGGCTGTTGTCCGCAACTCCACGTCTGAGCGCGTATTTTGCGTACGGGTGGGAAATCGGTTATTCGATCCACCCCAGCTCCTCGAGAAAGGCCAGCAACGCCTTGATGTTGCTGACTATCTCACGTAGGGTACCTGGGTTACCGAAGTACTTGGCCCTGTATGTGGCGATCGCCGGGCAGTTTAGAAGCACGTGCGCTGCTGTCTCGTCGTCCTCAATGCAGGCCCTGCACAGCGGACTGTCTGTAACTCCTATGACAAATAGATGTTTATTAAACGACCCATGTCCAGTTATTGCTGCTGTAACCATACGCAGCTGTCGTTTGTCTAATCGGAGGACCTGTTTTGTGAGGCGGGCATCGATGGTAGGAAGTGCTTCCTTGGCCTGCCTGCACTCACTTTGGTCCACCCATAGCTTACAGTGTAGATCCCTGGTACGTTTTCTTACCAGAGAGCGTAGGAACCCAAAAGGGAGTGGCGCGATGGGTTCTGGTCCCACCGGTGTCATGCTCGACCCCCTTCTGGCAAGTTCATCGGCGGCATCGTTTCCCAGCGAACCGCTGTGTCCTTTTATCCATTGAATGGTTATATTATTGAGGCTACCCACCTGGTTGAGGCGCTGGTGGCACTCGTATATTAGCCCAGAGTCAATCGAGTGACTGTCCAGCGCTTGCAGAACAGCCATACTGTCTGAGAGTATGCGGATCGAGTGGTCCTTAACTGCCCTAGCCATGATGGCTGAAGCAGCAAGAGTGATCCCAATGCATTCAGCCTGGAACACTGTGTTGTGGACTCCCAACGGTGTGGCTATATGTATGTTGAAGTCCTGCGAGAAGACTCCAGCACCTGTGCCACTGTCTGTTTTTGATCCGTCCGTGAAGATGCGCAGCTCAGTGGGGCGCAGACCCTCACACCGGCGATCTTCGTGAAGCTGGATTCTGTATTTTTTATCAAAAATGAACTGTTTGGGTACCCGGTCATTTATAGCCTTAGTGATGGGGAACTCATTGTTGAGTTCCTTAAGCAGCGCGGTGTGTTGTGTGTCTCTCTTTCTCCAGAGGTTAGTTGCGTCCAGACGCGCCGCCGCCATCGTGGCTTCCTGCTGTATGAACAGGTGGAGCGGTGGTAGTCCCAGCATGGCGTCCATGGCTGCAGTCGGAGTAGTCCTCATGCAGCCCGTGACCGCCATGCAGGCTAGTCTTTGCATGTGTTGTAGTTTGTTGCAGGCTGTAACAAGCTTGGTGCGGGGCCACCAAACCACGGCCCCGTAGGTGATCATGGGTCGGATCACTGCGGTGTACAGCCAAAGTATGATTTTAGGGGATAGGCCCCACTTCTTACCTATCATTTTCCTACATTGCCAGAATGTGATGCAGGCCCTGTTTAGTTTGCTGTCTAAATGACTACTCCAGTTTAACTTACTGTCAAGAGTGACCCCGAGGTACTTGACTTCGTTGGCCAGCTGAAGTTCTGTATTGAACAATTTCGGTAGGCGGAAGAGGCCTAAAGCTCGTTTATGGGTGAACATGACTAGCTCAGTTTTAGTGGGGTTCACTGAGAGGTCATATTCTCTGCACCATCTCTCTACGATATGTAGTGCTTGTTGGGTGAGGTTAAAGATCGTGCTCGTCACCTTCCCTGAGACAAGGATGGCGAGGTCGTCCGCATAACCTATTGTGTAGTAGTGATTGGCATTGAGTCTGGCGATTAATTCGTTAATCACCAAATTCCATAGAAGGGGTGACAGCACCCCTCCCTGGGGGCAGCCTCTGGCAATCATGGCCAGCTGCTGCTCGTCCTCTAGGCGAACCACGCGCTTGCTCAGCATGTTTGTGATCCAGTCTATGAGTACCTGTTCAACTCCATGTCTGGAGAGGGCGCTGCTGATGCTGGAGAAGTTTGTTTTGTCGAAGGCTCCTTCGATGTCTATGAAGGTTCCCAGGCAGGTTCCTTTCTGATGAATCGCTTCCTCTATCTGGCTGACTACCAGATGAAGTGCCGATTCGGTGGACTTACCCGAGCTGTATGCGTGTTGGTTACCGTGCAACGGTAGAGTTTTCAGAGCGCCGTCCCTAAGCTCCCTGTCGCACAGCCTTTCCAGGGTCTTTAGCAGGAAAGAGGTCAGGCTGATTGGTCTGTGGGATTTTGCGTTTGTGTAATCGCCCTTACCTGGTTTAGGGATGAATATTACTTTCACTTCCCTCCATCCTTTGGGAACGTATCTAAATGCTAGGCACGCTCTCATTAAAGGTACCAGTCTTGCTGTGATGAGGGTTCCACCCCACTGTAGTAGGGCGGGGAACACCCCATCCGGACCGGCGGCCTTAAACGGATGGAAGCTCCCGATGGCCCATTGGAGTTTGTCCAACGTGATCACCTTGCTAGCATAAAACCAGTCATTATCTGATGGTGTTTGAGTTGCGTCTTGCCAGTCGATTACTTGCGAGAAAATACATCCGGGGAAGTGTGTTTCGATAAGGACGCGTCTCGTTTCTTCTGGCGAGGATGTGAGTGTGTTGTCTGGTTTGCGAAGAGTAGTAGGCCCAGGTGTAGTTTGTTGTGCCAGTACTTTCCTTACCCTGTTTGCTTCCTGGCAGGACTCAATACTGCCAGTGTATTTGCGCCATCCCGAGGTGCTCCTGAACCTGATGCATCTTTTGTAGCAGGATTTGGCTGCGTAGTACTTATCCCAGTCCTCATCCGCACATGTATTCATGGCTCTATTCAAAGCTTTCCTTACCTTCCCGCGCTTTCGCTCCAGATCAGCACCCCACCAGGGTTGTTTGCCCGGTGTACTACGAGGAGTCGTCTCTGGGCAGGCAGTTTGGTAGCTGTCTATAATTGATTTAGTGAGGTATTCTACTTGTACCTCAATCTGTGTAGTGTCCGCAAATGACGTCGGGTCGCTTGATGTCGCAAGTTTGGATTCTAGGCTGCGTGTATAGGTACCACGATCTGTGTTGCGCGGCTTGCGGCGTGGAGCTACTGGCGGGACAGAGGCCTGGATGTCGAAGCGGATCCATCTGTGGTCGGAGCAGGAAGCCTCCCTTGAGACCTGCCAACCAGTGGTAATTTCCGCCGCGGCCTCTGTTGCCAGAGTGAGATCTATGATTGTACGGCTTCGTCTGGTTACGAATGTCGGTTCGGAGCCAGTGTTTAGTAGGGATAGGTTAGTCGAGAATAAGTAATCAACTAACGCCTTACCCCTTTCGTTTTGCGTGTCCATACCCCACAGCTGGTGATGAGCATTGGCATCGGCACCGATGATGACCTCAAGCCCGGATCTCTCGCAATGGCTCACGAGGCGGGCCAGGTCATGCGGGGGCGGCGCCTCCGCTTCAGGCATGTAGGCCGAAGCGAAGACGATTGCCATCTCCATGGCGCCATCACGCTGTATGAGCAGCTTCACAGCAGATATATCTCTGCAACAGAATTCAGTTAGAAGCTGTGTTTTAAGGTTTCCTGTGACATAGATACACGACCTGGGTTGGTCATGATCAGTGGTGACCAGGAGCTTACCGCCAAGATTGGAGAGTCCTTGTATGCGGCCCGCTCTAATCCACGGCTCCTGGATCAGGGCGATGGCCGTGTGTTGAACCTCCAACCACTTCCGGAGCTGAGCCGTTGCGGTCTGACTGTGGTGGAGGTTTGCCTGGAGGATTTTACAGATTGACGAAGAGGACGCCATTGCTGGTCGGTTCCTCATCGTCCTCCTCCAGTTTGAGCCCGGCAAACAGGCCGCCCTCGTCGAAGCCATCCTCCTCCTGGCGCGAAGCCGGGGACAGGGTTATGTCGTCCGACTCCGCGTCCGAAGAAGGGACAGCGTCCAGGGCGGCGGCAGTTGGGGCGGCCGATTCCGCTACAGCGGGTTCGGCCACGGCTGCTTCCGGGTTGTTTGCTGGGGGGGTTGACTCCCCCGCTGGTGTCTCTGGCTGCTGCGCCAGAGTCTCTGAGATGGTGCCCGTGGCGGGGTCCCATCCCTGGGGGACATCGGTGAACCTGCCGTTCCTACCCTGGAACTGCAGGTACACCTTCCCCGCCCCCAAAGATAGACGGCGCCCCGCGCCCATCAGGGTCGGGATTTGGTCCACCGGGACACCGACCACCACGAACCATGCCGAGGCCTGTTTGTCGGCATGCAGCAGCAACCAGCGCTTTATGTCGACCCAGGGGTTCTGGTAACTGAGAGCACGACCTATATTGGTCGGCTCTCCGAGGACCCCCTGCTCGTCTGGGATCACGATTCCACATCGTGCCCGTCTTAGGATCTCCGACTGACTCTTGACTACTAACGTTAAGTTAGTAGGGAGAGTCATATCGGAGACTGTTTTCCTTAGCCAGGCTAAGGTGTGATCGTTTTCGCACCACAGTTTAAAGACACCACCGGCGAACTGCGGCTTTGCGTTGAAAGTCGGCGCCATGGTGTCCTGTTTGGGAGAGCAGGCCTCGAATAAAATCTGCTTCTGGATAGCAGCGAGCACCTGGTCCGATACGTCCTTGCTGATGACCCCGGTGCAGTCACAGGTGACCGCTACGTCGAGGGTAGCATTGGCAGCTTGGGCGTAGCTTCTTTGAGCAACCCGTTTGGATTGATCAAGACGCGGCCGCTTATGCTCTCCACGAGGTGAGATGGTCTCGTTGAGAGCTCGCTTGGCCGCGGCCTGATCCTTCCCCCCGGGTTGCTGTGTTTTACCCGGCGCACTGGATGACGGTCGGCTGGTCGCGGGACGGCTTAAGCCGGCCTCTGCCTGCGACCGTTTTCCAGCGGCGAAGGTTAGCTGGCCGCTAGTCGGTTTGACCGAACTAGCGGCAGTAGCCTGGTTGTTTAGGGGCCCTTTACCTTGCCTCCTGCGAGCCTGACGGCGCTCCTTCCGCGTCATACGCTGTGCTATAGCAGCTGGAGCGCATGAGGGGTTTGTGCGAGGACAACGGGCTTTTTGAGTGCCTTTACCCTTGCCCCGCTTCTGTACAACCATCCAGGCGCGAGAGATCGCGTCCTCGTGGCTGTCTGCCACCGTTAGATCGGTGGCGTCCTCCTTATGGGAGAGGGCTTGAGGAGCCGCAGAGGAGGGAAGGTGTTTCCCAGTGCCAGTAATACCTGGCACCGGTGTTTGTTTGTGGTGGGTCGGACCGATAGCGATATTAGTTTTCGCCGTGGTCCTCTCCTGGGTTTTGGAAGGGCCGGTACTGGTCCCAATCAGCGCCGACACCCTTTGTTTCTTTTGGGACTTTTGTTTGGTCTTACCTGTGGCTTGCGCCACAGCCAGACCAGCGCCCGCGCTGGTACCCGCAGCGTTAGCTGCAGGGCGTCCAGGGGCAAGAGAAGTGCAGGCACCTCTCTTGGGAGCTTCATCGGCTTTCGCCTCCACTCCGGGTTGGTTGGTTTTAACTGGTATTGAGTCCATGTTAAATAGTGTGAAAGAATTCATCTCTCTGGCTCCCACCCTCCATGGAGCCCGCACCTGGGAACGTCTTGCTATGAAAAAGCTCGATCGTTAGGATTACCAGAGAGATATAGGGGCGCAAGGCTGGTTTACAGTGCGACATCGGGTGCTCGATCAGGTTGGCCCCCAACGAGCTGAACAACCCTCTCTTACACCGTCAGCATGACCTTTACCTACCGCTTCAGTCATCCAAGGACGACCTCCGCGGACCTCACGCACCTCGCCTGTGGCCCTCTGACGGGACACTGTGGCCATTTCCCTACCCCTGGCTAGTGGGTAGGGCCACCGTTTCGCTTGAAATCCAGACCAAAGGGGGCGTGTTGCCTCACGGACACATAACAACCAGCGCCGTTTGGCTCAACCCCCCAGGACTCCTTCATCCCCGCTCACGGCGCTCAACTGCGCAGGTCCTAGCGCAGGTGACTGCTTCCTCCTAACTCGCCATCAGCGGCTTTTAGTGACAGTCGAGCCCGCCACCACCCAGTCACAGGGTGGTCACGTTTCGGAGTGGAGGTTGGACAGGTGGGAGTTGTAGGGAGTGAGGATTTGGGTGGGATAGCGTGAGGAGCGGTTATGGGATTTGGGGAGGGTAGAGAGGTGAGGTAAAGTCGCCTGGCGGTTTCAGTTACGTCTATTTCAAAAGGAATTAGACCAAAAACGGGGTGGCAACCTCGTGAAGGTGTATCCGCCAGACTTGCCTTGAGGATCTACACGACTTCAGCGCTCTCCCTCAAGACCCCGCCACTCTACCGCCTCTGAGGGAGGCGGCAGAGTAGGCCTGCATCTATACTACCAAGCAAAGCCAAGCAAAGCGTGTCGTTGTGCAACCGCAAAAGCATAAATCCAGACCCCCCCCAGACTCGAGCCTATCACAGTAGGCCATGTTCGCCCGTCGGGGTTGTATCTCAATATATACAGGGTTGGTTCAAACATACATGAATATATGCCTTGTTCCTAAGGGATTAGGCAGAAACTACTGAATGCTACCTATTGTGATCCTTTATAGTCCTACATCTGGTCATACATGCATGTGGGTTGGTCCAGTACATACAGGTCCTATAATAAACCAACCTCCATAAAAAATATCCTATGTGCACATCCAGGTGCCTATAAACTGTGTGCCGAATTTCATCCAAATCCATTATGCTATTTACATCCAAACTTTCACATTCGCTTACAATTGGATGAGTAATTTTCCAGAATAACGCAATTCTTACCTATAGGAAAAGCCACACAAAATACCTTGGTTATTATTGAGCAAACACATTGAAAATCCACTTTGCGGCATACAAGGAAGAATGTTTTGTTCGTGATTATCTTAAGAACAATATTAATGACATCACATTGCCTTGAAACTCGCCTTTTTGCCATAAATAAGCAATTAATTGCTAGTGAAAATACCAGTTAATTTATTTTTATATTAATTTAATTGAGTTTTTTTTTTTTGTTATTGTGTGATTCTAGAGCCCTAGCGTATAAATTTGTCATCAGTTATTTAAATAAATAAAAAAACTGCTTTTTCGTTGAAAAGCGTAATACCAAAATGAATGGAATAGCGTTTTTTTTTTTTAATATAAGGGTACAAAATCATGTGATGAATTTGTGGTAACAGCACAGCTGTATCATCCGCAAAGGTCCCTGTAGTCGGTAAATTGGATATTGGAAGGTCAGCAGTATGAATCATATATAAAATGGGTCCTAGCACACTGCCCTGAGGCACCCCAGCAGTCTGCACAAAGAAACACCGATCTCTCAGATACAACATCAAGATAAGGTTCAGATGTTGTTTGGGGATCTGTTTTTTATTTTATAGAGGAGACCTTCATGCTAAACTCTATCAAACGCTTGAGAGATGTCAAGGAATGCAGCAGCGGAATATTCCTTATCTTCAAATGTGTTGTAAATTTTACTCACGGGCCTGTGGACTTGATTTATTGTACCATGCCCCTGTCGAAACCCAAATTGATGGTCGGGTATTAAGTGATTTCCTTCAATTATAGGCAGTAAACGTAATAGAAGGAACGCTTCATAGACTTTTGACGCTATTCGAAGTAGACTTATAGGCCGATATGACTTCGGGTCTTCAAGAAGTTTTCCTGGTTTAGGAACCATTAGGATTTTAGCTGTTTTCCATTGTGGAGGGAAAAAACATAGTCTTGACATGGCATTGTAAATAGACAGCAGGAAAGTTAGGCCAGAATCTGGAAGTTCTTGCAGGATCCTTCCGGTTATCAAATCGTAGCCAGGGGCTTTTTTAGGCTTTATGTTATTTATAGTTCTGATTAGTTCTTGCTTCGTAAAATTTATCACGAAGTCTTGCTAGATTGTGATCCATCTAAGAGCCCCTTTTAGATGGATCACAATCTAGCAGGACTTCTCTCAGAACTTCTTTGTGCTCTGGGGACCCTTCGTAGGAGTGAGGCTGGAATACGTCTTTTAAGTACCAGTTCAGCGAATGTTAAAATATTTCTTCGTTACTTCGAGCCCAGCAACCGTTGGCTTGCTGAAGCGGGCGAGACACTGTATTAGGCCGCTTTACCTTTTTTGTAGCTTTCCACAGAGAGTATTCTGTAGCATCAAGGTTGCACAGGGATGCCTGCACACTAGTATTAACGTTATTGTTTGTTACCTTCGATCAATAATTTGATCGAAGTGTGTTACCTAAGTAATTATGTATTTGTGCCAAGTTTACAGTTTTTTAACCACAGCAATAAAACATTTCATAAAAACTGTGTACCCCCACCGCAACCGGCACCGGGGTTGATTTTTGAAACGCGATGCTGGATGCATTTTTGTTTCAGTGACTTTAAGATTGAAGTAATCTTTTTACCAATTTTTGAGTGAATCGAAGATTTGAATAAATTATTTGGCCAAAAATTATTTATGCTAAGTTCCAAATTAATCGGACTGTTAAGATTCTTCCTTACAAGCTTTAGCACACCCTTAATCCATAGTTAAAAAAAAAAAAAACTATTTTTATTTCAGTACTTGGTTTTTATTTCTGCTTACTGCCAAGTGTCAAGTTTAGGGACCCAAAGAAAACGAATGATGTTAAATGAAAAGGATTGATGTTCACAATTCATCCTTTCTTAGTTCATAAATTCAGTCCAAAATTCAAGTTTCTGTGCTAGTCTTATTTACCACACATTTTAACATACTATGTTATAAATATTTGTAGATTCTGGTCTGCATCAAAACCAGTATTTTACATGGACTGACGTCCAGAACCCATTTACTCGGTGACAATAATCATATGATATTAACACATATCGCCGTCCCCGGAGAATAAAATGATAATTACAAAAATGCAACTTTTCAGGAAAATAAAAAACATTGTTTTCGTCGATTCCTCCTTAAATACTGGACGTAGACAGATGATTGTCAGCTTTTAAAGAAGGTTATTTTTTGTTTGTTCTTAATGTTTTAGTGAAATACACATAAGTATCAAAATAGAGATATTATTTCAAAAATAAGAACTTAGTCAAAATTAATCATCGTCTAAGTTGTATAACGACGATTATCATTTTATTCGCCGTAAAGCCTAACCAAAATCAAATATTGTACTCTTCAATTATAATTTTATTCTACGGGTTTTCTGGAGCAAATGATACTGATAATACTTTAATATCATCTTATTCTCGTTAATATTGTAAAAAAAAAAACTGATAAGAGCTTTGAATTTGGCTTCCTAATAAAACTATGACATGGTAATCAACATTAGTTTTATTCAAAATAATAGTAAAAGACATCAGTATTTTCTTAATTTACTCTTTTTAAATTGATATTAATTAAAATTAGTCTTATGATCACATATTATGGGAATTATAACACAATACTAATGAAATTGTAATGCAATATAATCTGTTATACAATTTTTTATCAAGAAAACAGCCTCATAATCACATTTATCACTTAAAATCAGTTTATATTAATGAATTTTCAAATATAAAATAAAGGTGGGCGATTAGTCGTCATTATCTTCCTCATTGTTGTTATTGCTACCAGAACAGCTACTGCCATAAGTCAAGGACTCGTAAAAACCACAATAGTAACTTGGAATATCTCCTGCCTTACAGAGGCTTATAAGATCATCGTATAAAGCCTTGCTTATTGGAATAGGCTCAGTATACAAAGTTTGGAGTTCGGGCACATAGCTAGGACTTAGGCTTGGTATCTGTCTGGTACCCCGCTTGCTTCTTACTCTTCTGACAGGCTCTGTATTTAATTGGGAATAGTCGGAATCAAAGTTGTATTTATATTTTAAAATTGATAGGTTTGAACGTGAGGCATTCACTTCCATGATTTGGGTCCATGATATTTTTTGGCTCTCCTCATTTTTTAACCAGTTCTTATTCTCTATTAACTCCTTTATATTATAAAACTCTGTTTGCGTCATCTCTTTAACTTGATATTTTTTTCCATGTACTTTCGCGTTCATAATGATTGTGTATATCTGATCAGGCATGTGTACAACTCTGTGTTTTAATTCCCGTTCAATGTTGGAATGCATGGAATCCCCCTCACTCTGGCCATGTCCGGTTTCAAAGAATCTATGTGTGATGTTCAATTGAAGCTTCTGTGCAGCAAAAATATATAGAGCGAATATAAATCTGTTTTTATTTTGTCCGCAACAACCGTCGGAGTAAAATGATATGTTCTGGATTCCTCTTTTTTTTTTTTTTTTAGAAATTGCCATAAGCAACTACCAATTTCATTTGCCCCCCTTTTAGCAATCTGACCATGCCAAACATAACAATAACCTTAACTCTGAGTAGCATCATACACAGTGCAATTAAAATTGGGATACTTCCTTTTGTAGTGGAAAGATCCAACATCAGATTGTGGGATGCTCAAAACCATTTCCAAATCGAAGATTGCTATGGTTGTTTCTGAAGGATCAACTGATTCTTTTTCTTCTTTTTTAATTTGCCGTACTCTTTCTTTGTTTTTTTTTTTTATGTGCATCATATTTTTCTTGCATTATTTCTTGAGTTTTTGAATCACCCTGTCGATAACGAGTACACTGAGAGCACTGATGTTTTTTTGGTTTAAAAAATGAATAATTAAACTTTGTGTTGAATATTGTCTCGTATTGACGTTTAGTTGCCACAAGGCAATCAAATCTTTGCTAAACCAAGCTGCGTAGAGGCGATACATTTTGGATACATTAAGTAGTTCTGAGAGGTACTTCCTAGGGCACGCCACAATTGCGGTGGTAAGTCCCCTCTTTGAGGAGTGGATAGAGAGGCGCCACGGCGTCCTCACCTTCCGCCTGACGCAGGTTCTCACCGGGCATGGGTGCTTCGGTGGGTTCCAGTTCAGGATAAAGCGGGAGGAAACGCCCGGGTGTTTCCATTGTGAGGATCGTCTAGAGGACACGGTGGAGCATACGGTGGAAGTGTGTCCTGCCTGGGCGGAGCACCGCCGAGTCCTCGTGGAGGCGATCGGCGGCGGCGACCTCTCGCGTCCGGCCCTGGTGCGAGCCATGGTACGGAGCGAGAGGGCATGGGAAGCCGTCACCTCCTTCTGCGAAGCAGTAATGCTCGCGAAGGAGGAGGCGGGGCGCGTGAGGGAGTGGCAGTGTCTGCGCCCTCACGTCCCGAGCCGCCGCAGGAGGAGACGCCCCGGGCGCCGGGAGTCGATTGCGGACTCCCGGCCACCGTAGGCGCGAGCTTGCGGGTGGCGAGCAATGGGTAGCTCGCCGCCCGGTAAGGACCAAGCTCGGGTCGACGGCGCGTAGTGTTCCACGCGCGCCTCAAAGAGATGTCAGCAGTACTGAAGGGGTATGCTAGGACCGATGCCTGCCGGGGTCGCGTGATTGTTCGAAAGAGATACCGTGACCCTGGCACATGGGCAACTGAAGGAACACGGGTGGGTTTTAGTCAGTAAAAGTCTGACACGCCCTCCCGCTCCGCGTAGAGCGGGAGAAGTCATTTGAAGATTTGTCATCCAAAAAAAAAAAAAGAGGTACTTGCTTGTAGAATCTTTTCTAACGTAATGAGACTCAACAGTGGGGAACAATTCAATTTGCTTTATGATGCTTTCTTCTGTCAAAATGGGCATTTTACGTGGCCTGTTTCCATGACGCCCTCGTTTGTCTATAAAATTTTCTTCAGGTTTGGATTTTTCTAGTACTGTATAAACAGTTTGATGTGAAATGCTTAGAGTTTTAATGAAAAAGGTTTTGCACACTTGAATTTTGTTTGAATCTATTATAAAGAAGTATTTTATCGATTGAGTTCGGGTGCGTTTGCGCTCTACGGTGATTCGCTTAAGGACGCTATAACATTTTTGAATCGCTCAAGTTTAGGTATCTGAGTCGGCACACAACAACATTACGCGCACGCACACACTGAGACCATTGTTTGCTCGATTTTAAACATTACTTAACTAATCTTGATACTCGAAGGTATTATTTATTTTATTTTACTAGCAGTGTTGAATAAAATGAGTACCTAGTAAACTAACTTTACTTTCTGAATTTGGTGACCATTAATAAGTTTTATTACCATGATCATTATGATTTTTGGAATAACGTATAATTTGTCAATTAAAAAAAAAACGAGGTGTAACAATATAAAACTTTAATATTATTTTTCGATAATAAACAAATATAACGGATTTTGATCGTAGACTATTGTTGAAAATATATAGGATATTCCCTAAAGAAAACTAAGCAAAAGTTGTGTGACGCCCAAACCCTCACCTTTGAGATTGGAGTGCGTATTCAGAATTTTTAATACA
This sequence comes from Aporophyla nigra, assembly GCA_947507805.1. NCBI lineage: Eukaryota > Metazoa > Arthropoda > Insecta > Lepidoptera > Noctuidae > Aporophyla > Aporophyla nigra. The sequence continues at coordinate 16,301,140 of OX382313.1, read as the reverse complement.
CAATAGGAACATGTATTCATTTTTGTATGAAGGCTGTTTTTGTACTCTATTATGTATTTATAATTCGAAATGATTTTAACATTTTGGAGAGATGATTAACTACATGGTTTTTAATTTATGTAAATAATGAAAGTTACGTTAAATATTTTGACTACATACTAGCATAACCCCCAAAATTGATACCCATGTCGACATTTCATCATAACAGTACATCCGCCATTTTAAATTAAAAATCGATGATTTCATAATCCCTACCCCCAATATGGATAATATGTTTAATATGTTTTATAAAAAAAACATTAACCGCCGTATTTGGATCAAATTTGGATGAAACATTCGTAATCACTATCCTAAAATTACCCAAAGTTGATAGCTATGCCCACTTTTTATTTAAAAAAATAAAATATTCGTCGTTTTGAATGAAAAACTTGTGGGGTCGGGGGATATTCCGTCAGGAAGTATGTTCCTTAGTCTTTTTTGACTCCGAATGTAATTTGTATGTAGTTTTCGGCTTCAGCACCTTCGAAAATCTTGAAAACGACATCCATGATGAAAACTTTGAAAATTTTCGCAACCGCCATTTTTTATTTTGACCTCACAATCGGCTTCAGCACCTTTGTCTACCCTTACCACAAGCAACATTAAAGAATTTCGTTCCAAAAATGGACGACACTTGCATAATTTAATTACCACATTGAAAACAGATGTTCATATGACTTTTTATTGAATAATTATCCGCCATCTTGAATTCTTGTAAATGAATACATATTCATAATCATCACTACCTGCATAATTCCCAATAGAATTTAAGTTATTTATTTCTAAACTAAGTTCTGGTAATAAGTTTGGTACTCATACTTTTGGCCCGAAAAGTATCAAAAGTTTTCAAGCACTGTATACAGCACGGCACTCACATTATTATTATTTTGATCGTATTTATTTAGTACAAAAAAGCGATACGCCCGTGCTTCCTAGGGCGCGTCTGAGCGCGGAATGATAAGCCGCGAGTAGAAAATGTATGAAGAAATTTAAGAGCGTTCTTTATTTTTCTCATAAATAAAAAAGTTATGTATTTAATTACAAAATATTTAAGCAAAACGTAGAAGATTATATTAGCCACAATTTCTTGTCATTTTGAAGTTAAAATATGCAGCTGATCTCACTATACAGGTACCTTTTCAGACCCCATTATTTTTCATTTTCTACGATTATTGCGGTGGGGAAAACGTATTTTTGTGAAAATATTGTATCGGACTGTACAATTTTTATGGTTCCATCATGGAGATGATTAAATTATCTTTAATTTAGACCATAATTGACCTCGCAATTCTGATTCCTCTTGATTTATTTGGTCCCGGAAAACCACCGATATTTGTAGAAAAATGTTGTAGCGTCCTTAACATCTTCGACTAATGTATGATTCACGATATATTGCCACTGTCTCTCGTGATCTCCTATTCTATAATATTGCTGCATTATATACTCTCTTTGCTCATGAGTTATCTTTTCACCACATTTCTTTATGCACTTACAGCTAGCTTTTAATACTTTTTTGTCATACATTTTCTTCGATCTACAGCCTATATAGGTTTCACCAGAATTTTTTAATTTTTTACTCTTAACATCTTGATTTTCGTTTAAATTTCGTTTACGTTTTCTTGTATTTTTTATCTGTGGTGTCGATTCTTGAACTGTACTAAATGAATGCATTTCGGTTTGTTCTTCTCCATCACGGTCTTCATTATGATCAGGACTCTGATGGTCCGTTACTTTTCAAACCCATAACAGTCATTTTACTAACACATCTTACACAAAGCGACTAGATGGTTTTGAACGAGAATAAAATGATAACTGCATTTATCATTATTTAATCGAATATTTTTTCACGAGAACATAATTCTATGACTGTTTGTCATACTAACAAGTGGGAATACATTTTGATAATATTACATTAACACTTTATTCTCGTAATTTAAAACTTGTTTTAAATCTTTGAATACTATTGTAATATTTTGTAACTTCGTAAATACCTGTATAAAAATTATAAAAAAAATTGAGCAGATGTATTAGCATCCACAAATCCCAAAAATGACATAACACTAAAACTAAGATAATGGCAGTTATCATTTTATTCTCCGGGGACGGCGATATGTCATACCATCCTTTTATGAAACAATGATCATTGGGCCATTTAAAACTAATTTAAAAGTTTTGTTTTAAAATGCAAATGAAAGGTAGTAACAATCATATCTGTTCACACCATGTTTTGATTTCAGTAATTCACTCTCCGATAAAATGTATTTTGCAGGGACACACTTATTGTTCTGGAAATTCGACACTATCAGACCTTTTATTTGTTACAGCGCACAAAAAGGTAGACAACCTTTCTGTCCACCATGTATCTATGTAACATTGAATTCAGGGTTTTAATTTTTTATGATCTGATTTTTATGTCACAAAAAGTTAAGGTCAATGGGCTACATACTCTTGACCTTAGATTCATGGTCAATGACTTGTCACTTACTGATTTACTTAATAATTTAGTAGTAAAGGGTAAGAAACTCTTTTAACCTTAAAACTAAAGTTCATTTAAAAAATAATGTTAATAGCGATAAGTTTGTATGTGGATGGTAATTTCTGGAACTGCCAGTGTTATTTGAATAAATATGTTTACATATAAGGTATGTTGGGGTAAGTTCGGCACTGGGTTAAGACCGTATGAATTAAATTATAACAAGGTTATTATTATTATGTTTAGTTTTGATGGACGGGGCGGATAAAAATGGCGCAGAACACAATATTGTCAATATTTAAAATAACCTTTTGTCATACAATTTAGCCGAGAAATGAATTTGTACGGTCTTACCGCTGCACCGAACTTACCCCAAAATACTCTATTAGCCCAGTTCTTGAGGAAGGTTATAGGCTGTTTAACATCACGTTACGAAACTAAGACGTCGAGTAAAAATGAAAAAGTCAACACACTAAGAGAAAACAAAGTAATGTCGCGGGTGGGCGATGAGATGCTGTAGGATATTTATTTTATGTTAAAACAAGGAATTTCACTTGGATAAAGACACGGGTAGAAGCTAGTGCAAACATATCTACAATCAATCAATTAACTCAGCCTACCTATTGCAGTCCATTGCTGCACATTGACAGATCCCAAGTCGTCACATATTTAAACTATTTTATTTTATTTACTTATTAATATGTCGATTGCTTGTGACTAAGTTATAACAGCCGCAGTGCCTGGTTCCAATTGTTTGTTTCCTATAGAGAAAAGCCAACAATAAACTCTATGGTTTTTTATTTTTTAACCGACGAAAAAAACGGAGGAGGTTATCAATTCGACGCGTATATTTTTTTTTTGTTTTTTTTTTTTATGTAGGTATGACCACGCATAACTTTTTACATAGTAGTCCGATTGTGATAATTCTTTTTTTATTGGAAAGGGTATACTCCGAGGGTGGTCCCATATAAATTTGGAAAACAAAATCGAACCCTAAGGGTCGGAAAACAGGGGATGATTGATTGTTCACTCACTGATTATAATGTTTAACCACGCATAACTTTATACAGAGTAGTTCGATTTTGATAATTCTTTATTCATTAGATAGAGTATACTTTGCCAAGTATTATAAGTACATTAAAGCCACAAAAAAAATATAAAACAAAAACTTTTTACCAAAAAAATTAACCGCCGAAAAAACAGTAAGTAAAGCAAAAAATTATAAACCTTAAAATTTTGAGTCGGTGCTGAAAAATCAATGAACAAAGATCACTCAAAGCGCCGACTCATAATTTTAAGGTTTATAATTTTTTGCTTTACTGTTTTTTCGGCGGTTAAATTTTGTGGTAAAAAGTTTTTTATTAGCCTACACTGTCCCACTGTTCAGCAAAGGCTTCCCCAAATCCGCCCAGGCCTTTCTTTTCCAGGGCCACCTCGATCAAACAATATGGTTACTCTTTTAAAAATAATTGGCTTTTTGAGTAAACCAGTCCAGAGACAGAGCTTGAAGGTCTCGGTTTTCAAGTAGCTCAAAGAAGCAGTAGCACAACCCGCTTCCTCTACCTTCCGTATATAGTCTGTAGTCTGTACCAACTCCCAACAGCATTTTGCATGTCGGTCTGGCTTGAAAGCTGTGTAGCATTGTATGGTGATATTTGATGAGGTGCTGGTACTGTTGGTAGTACCATGGAAAGTAAATGACAATGTGGACTACTTAACTTAACTTTCATCTATCTATCCCTAACTATGAATTGGCTACTTTTTCAATGCGGAATACTAGGCGTGGTGGTTCTTGCATCCTTGTTAATTGTATGCATAAATATAAAAACATTGATTTAAGTAAATTCTATGTAGCTAACGTCCTTGAATGCTGTGCAATAGAATTACTAATACATAATTTAATAGTGGTGTGCATTTATAGACCACCCAAAATGAATAATGAGTGTTTAGGACAATTTTTTGCTAACTTGAATGGTATTTTGAGAATGTATAGCCTCCGTGATTCAAAGAAAGTGGTTATCTGTGGTGATTTTAATATAGATACTCTGACACAATCGAAACTATCTAATAATTTTCAAGCTCTCCTTTTAAACTATGACTTAAAAATTGGAATTCATCAGCCTACACGATTAGCGAGTGGTAAATGCATAGACAATATCGTTCATAATATCAGAGGTAGTAAGTGTGCAGTACTTGATCTTGCGCTATCGGATCATACTGCCCAAGTGATCAAATGCCCCGTGAAAAAAACTTGTTTCATTAAGCATTGGTATACTCAAAGGCGTGACTATTGCCAAGAAAACTTACTTAAATTCATGGATTCTCTTCGAAATCTTAGTTTTAGTGAAGTCTATCTACACGACAATCCTGAGGAGGCATTTAACTGTTTCTATGACCTATTCTTGCTTTTTTATGACCTCTGTTTCCCTTTAAGAAAAGTAAGAATCTCTTTGCGTAAAAAGTCAAACTGGATTTCCAAAGGAATAAGACTCAGTAGTAAGCGTAAAAGAGAAATATTATGGCAATACAGGCGAGCTCCTACTTCTAAAAATAAACTTTTATTACAACAATATACTGCTCGTTTAAAGAAAATAATATCGTTAACCCAAAAATCTCAGAATGACTTTCACATAAATTTGGCCAGGAATAAATCTAAAGCGACTTGGAACATTATTAATAAAAATAAGATTAATTATCCCAGAGAAAGTATACCTGAATATGTAAAAATAAATGATAATACAATACATGACCCTCAACTAATTGCACAAGCTTTTAATGACTATTTTATAGACGAAATTCAACCAAATAATTCTACTCCTTTCTACGCAAATATTGAAAGTAATTGTAACTCCATATTTATTCCTCCTACAGTACCAGCAGACATAGTGACTATAATTAAATCTTTAAATAATACCAATAGCCATGGATATGATGGCATTATTACAAAAGTGGTCAAACATGTAGCGCCAATAATAGGACCTGCTATGAGTTATATCATTAACCTTTGCATTGAATATGGCCATTTCCCGGACAAATTAAAAATTACTATTATTAAACCTGTTCATAAAAAAGATGATAAAAGTATCATGGGTAATTACAGACCGATAGCACTTATTCCAATTTTTTCCAAAATCATAGAAAAGGTTATATACAATAGTCTTTCGTCGTTTTTTGACAAACATGATCTCTTAGTCAGTGAGCAATTTGGTTTCCGGAAAGGTAAATCCATTAATATGGCGATCTATGATGTGATCAAAAAAATTGTTTCTAGTGTTGATGCTAGAACACCAGTGGCGGCCTTGTTTATGGATATGTCTAAAGCGTTCGACCATGTAGATCATGGTTTACTGCTAAACAAATTAGAGCGATATGGGATTAGGGGACCTGCATTAAACCTATTACAATCTTATCTCTCCAATCGCACTCAAATCACAACGCTTGATAGGCTATGTGCAAGCTCGAAAGTTGAAAAAACATACATTTCAAATCCTAGAAAAACGTCTTATGGTGTTCCCCAAGGTAGCATTCTTGGCCCTCCATTATTTAATATTTACATTAATGATATGCCTAAGGTCACTAAGAACCAGATGGTTTTATTTGCTGATGACTGCACTATTTTATTCTCTAGTAACGACATTAATATTCTTGAAATTGACATAAATGAAGATCTTAAAAATGTAATAAATTGGTTAGTTAATAACAATCTGAAAATAAATCTTGACAAAACTAAAATAATGACATTTAATCAAAGAACTAATAAACCTGAATTGAATATAAAATATGGTAACGTATCAATCGCTAAAAGTGAGATCACAAAATTTCTGGGCCTTTACATAGATAGTCATCTGACTTGGAAACATCAAATCGACTCTTTGTCAAAGAAGCTTAGTCAATTTGCGTATGCTTTGTATAAACTATCAAAAACAGTTAGCCGCATGACAGTACAAATAGCTTATAATGCTTATGTGGCTTCTGGTATTAGGTACGGAATAATTTTCTGGGGCAACTCCACTGATAGAGACATTGCTTTTAAAGCTCAGAAGAAATGCTTGCGATCATTTACCAAATTGCAATCGGATGATAGTTGTAAACCATTTTTTAAGGAACTTAACTTACTCACTCTTCCGTCTATGTACATTTATGAAATGGGAGTGTTTGTTCGCTGTAACTTGCATTTATTTGAAAAATTGCGCTCTCGCCGTTATCAGAATACCATTCATGCTACCTCTCATAAAACCGCATTTTTCGGCAAAAGTGTGCTAGGTATGGCCCCAAAAATATACAATAATATACCAGCAGCTATTAGAAGTAAAGATTGTCTGGGATCTTTTAAGAGGTCTTTATTTGAATTCCTTGTAGATAAATGTTACTACTCCATCACTGAATTCACCACTGATAAACAAAGATATGACGGTTTCGACTTACCAATTAAACACTCATGATTTTATTTATTTTGCCTTTGTGTTGTGTTGTGTTTAGTTATGATAGATTGTAAGTAACTCCTTAGCTGACATATTTTAAATTGAAGACTATAATTTTTATAATGTAATCTCTTATGGCATGCCACCTTAATGTGATTGCTTGTTTGTTTTAATTTTGTACGCCAATTATTGGCAAAACATAGTGCACATATTTTTGACATGGACTATCTGTTTAATATACCTATGTTTAACAAAATAAATGATTGATTGATTGATTGATTGATTAACTTCACGTGTGTATTGGACTAGTGTCACAGTTGGAAGGAGAGTGTTGCCACAAATTACATGAAAACTTAGATTTGATGTTGGTGTTGCAATAGTGATTACTGAAATAACCAACAGAAGCATCGCACGCCTTGCTTACTGATCGGATGTTGACCATATAAAAAATACTTAATACTTATTCATCTAAACTGGCTGTCGTAGTGTAGTGGGCGCTAATTACTAATGTCACATTGGTACATTATAAATACAATTCTTGTCAATATTAATCGCCTCCTTAACATGGCATTACAATGTCGGTTTGAGGACAATATCTTAAAGAATAGATTATCACACATATTCATTCATTGACCAACAAAAAAATCTGATAATTAAACCCACGGAGCAAACTTGTATTTTCAAAATCTAATTGATGCCGATCACTATGAGGAAAACGGTGAAGGAAAACATTGTGAGGAAACTTGCATGTCTTAGAACCAAAATCTCGAAGACATGTGACATCTACCAACCTGCACTGGGCCTGCGTGGTTGATTATGGCCCACTCCCTCTCACCGATAGGAGGCCTGAGTCCCAGCAGTGGGGACATGATAGGCTGCTGATGATTGATGCTGATGACTATGAAAAAAATTGTTTGTCAGGAGATTTATTAAAATTAGATAGGTATTCACAAAAATTGCAAATAATTTTCAACTTTATTACAATATGGACAAAGTTGATATTGCATTGACAGTGGAGAGTGCTGTGCTACTAATTTCTAAGTAGGTCTCAACTGCTTTTGGACAAAACACATGCATAGTATCCCCGAAGGGAAGATAGGGGAGGGGTCAAAGAGTGAATAGTTCACCCACATTTTATGGCTTTTAATGTTAATTTCTGTTATATTTTTGAAATTTATTACAGATTACAATGAAATCTCTCATACAAAAATTGATTAGAAAATCTGTAATTTACAAATAGACTACTTTTCGAAAATCTAATTAATTCATGTCACTGTCGAACCAGATATTGATTAAGGAAAAGTCAAAACCAACAGACATGAGACTTGCTAGCAGGTTTATTTAAATAAGGCATTCTAGAACATTGGTATATCGTCGTAACTCTTGTTAAGATACTGTTAGATGTGTAACCAGAGGCATGTACAGCATTTTCAACTTTATTTCGATAAGATTAAAGTTGATATTACAGTGTTAGTGAACAATGTTGAGCCACTAAAGTCCTCACAGGTCTTATACTTTTTGTTTACAACAACAACCCGCCTGTTTCTTACCATACTGGATTTTCAACTCTCGGTGTTAAACCGAAAATGGAGAATCCGACAAACAGTGCGTTCCAGTGCATCAAAAAAACACGCAAAAATCAGCTACGGCGTCCTTAGCCATGCTTACGGCTGCCGAGGCAGCCCGAAGTCGCCCGACGCAGCTCTGAGGCGCCCGAAGCCGCCCGAAGCCGCCGTAAGGCGCCCGAGCTGTACCGAGCCGCACCGATGCCCACCGATAGTGGGCGCCGGGCCTAAGGGCACACCGTGTTGGGTACGGATCTCGACTTGCTGGAAAAGGGCAGGTATTATTTAGGGTGGGAATTAATGCTATAGGCTCGGCGGCGCGAGCAAGGGCTGTAGCAAGGGTCCACACTATGTTTAATTACAGCAAAATTAAAAAAAAAACCTATTTTAATTAAATATTTTTATCTTTTCAGTTTAACCTCACCAGCGGGCTTCATAACAGACGGTCCTGGGAACTACAGCGTCAGTACACAATGTTCCTGGCTGCTCACGCCGCCTCCCCTCGGGCCCACGCCACCGCCACTGCGCGTGCGCCTCGAGAGTTTCGCCACAGAGTGTGGTTGGGACCATCTGTATGTTTATGACGGTGACAGCGTGAGGGCGGAGAAGCTGCTTGCTGTGTTCAGGTGAGGATTGAATTTTGACTTTAGTTTTAGCGATTAGGGTTGCGTTTTCTGTGAGCTTTGTGGCAGATAATTTAATTGGTTCACGCTTGCAATGTTTAAGTAGGGTTAGGTTAAATATGGAGCTTATGGTTAAGTAATAAGGTCCAAAATCGCTGGGCATTTTAATTACTCCGCGACTGCGGTTGCAGCACGGGAGCTTGACCACACTGTGGTTTGGGACTATCTCGACGACTGTGACATTGTAAGGGCGGGCGGGCTCTCCGCCCTTACAATGTCACAGTGTTCAGATGAAGGTTGAATATCAGACCTTATTTTAAGCGAATAAGGTTGCGTTTGCAGTAACCACCGTTGTTAAGGTAGGTTACCACGGCGCGTAATACCGCGCACCACAGAGCACGGAGTCACCTTGGCGGCCTTTATCAGGGCGGCGACTCCGAGCTGTGTACCACTCACTGGAGGAAGAATATCATTTGAGACTGCGCGCCCCTGAGGACAGTATGGTTTTAGAAGACACAAGGTCGTACAAAATGGCATGACGCAGCGCAACTCGTGATATCACGCGCCGTGGGAAGCGAAGTTTATAGTGATGATCCGAGTCATCGTCGGGCCTTTCGGGTTCAGTGTCCGTGACGTCAGATCATGAACTGGTACCCTGAGTGAGAGACAGCTGTTTAGTCTTTATCACAGTTTCTTAATTTAATGAGCTTCTATATTGAGGCTGACTCGTCCTCGGAAAGAACGAAGGCGTTGATCCCAGCTGTCATTCGTGCATCTTTGACAGTCATTACGGGTCGTCAGAAGCACGGAAGTCTGACAACCAGTCTTACCACGTGGTATTATATTACCTAGTTAGGGGCCATCCATAAATTACGTCACACGAATTTCATGATTTTTGAACCCCTCCCCCGTCCTTGTCACAGCTGGTCATATTTATGAGACCCCCCCTCCCTAGTGTGACGTCACATATTTTACATCTAAAAATAATTTTTGAATTAAAACAGTAGTTCCGAAATTAGTTTTATTTCAATTTTTTTTTTTAATAAAATTAACATCAAATCAAACATTGCAAGAAATTTGAACCTTATATCTCTACTGATAGAGTTGCAAATGTTTTTGAGTTTTTTGTTTATAGTTCCTAGTTCGTGTTTTACTTAACACTTAGATTAAAATAAATTTTGAAATGTGACGTTAAGAAATTTAGGATCCCTCTCACCCTCTTGCCACACAATGTCACACTTCGTCAACCCCCTCCCTCCCCCTTAACGTATGACGTAATTTATGGATGACCCCTTACTAGGTTGTGGAGGTTAGATAGGCAGTCGCTCCATGTAAAATACTGGTATTCAGCTACATCTGGTTAGACTGGATGCTGACCCCAACGTGGTTGGGAATAAGCTAGGCAGATGATCTGACTGTGAAACTGAAATAACGCCGTTCAGATAAGCCGTAAAATAAGCGACATCACAAAACAGTTTACTCTTCCTATAGAAATGGCGAAGGCCAATGGAAGCTAAAACATACAATAGTTTGTAACAAAATGAATCAACAGCTGTGTCAGAGTTCAGTATTAACTTATTCAATTGATTACATTGTTAACTTGGTGGTATTTTAGCTACCCAACGAATTGCTTGCTGTTTGCACTGACTCATCCAATTAACATACTTCATCATGACTGTATCTCCCGAAGGCGAAATCAGAGATGCCTAGTACCAGTGGCAGATCCAGGAATGTTGTTTGGGAGGGGCTTGCCCCAATGAAGGCAAGTTTTAGCAAAGTAAACTCTAAAATGCAAACAACATTTCTACAAGCCTCCTTGGATTACTTTTCGCGAATTCCTCACGGTTCTTATACCAATAATTCAATGTATTAAGGACGCTATAACATTTTTCTACAAATATCGGTGGTTTTGCAGTACCAATTAAATCAAGAGGAATCACAACTGCGAAGTCCATTATGGTCTAAATTAAAGATAATTTAATCATCTCTATACTGGTATCATAAAAATTGTATAGTCCCATATAATATTTTCACAAAAATACGTTTTCCCCACAGCAATAATCGTAGAAAACGAAAAATAATGGGGTCTGAAAAGGTACCTGTATAGTGAGACCAACTGCATATTTTAACTTCAAAATGACAAGAAATTGTGGCTAATATAATCTTCTACGTTTTGCCTAAATATTTTCTAATTAAATACGTAACTTTTTAATTTATGAGAAAAATAAAGAACGCTCTCAAGTTTCTTCATACATTTTCTACTCGCGGCTTGTCATTCCGCGCTCAGACGCGCCCTAGGAAGCATGGGCGTATCGCTTTTTTGTACGAAATAAATACGATCAAAATAATAATAAAGTGAGTGCCATTCTGTATACTGTGGTTGAAAAATTTTGATACTTTTCGGGCCAAAATTATGAGTACCAAACTTATTACCAGAACTTGGTTTAGAAATAAATAACTTAAATTCTATTGGGAATTGTAGAGGTAGTGATGATTATGAATATGTATTCATTTACAAGAATTCAACATGGCGGATGATTATTCAATAAAAACTTATATGAACATTTATTTTCAATGTGGTAATTAAATTATGCAAGTGTCGTCCATTTTTGGAACGAAATTCTTTAAATCCGATTGTGAGGTCAAAATAAAAAATGGCGGTTGCGAAAATTTTCAAAGTTTTCATCATGGGTGACATTTTCAAGATTTTCGAAGGTGCTGAAGCCGAAATTCCATACAAATTACATTCGGAGTCAAAAAAAGACTAAGGAACATACTTCCTGACGGGATATCCCCCGACCCCACAAGATTTTCATTCAAAACGACGAATATTTTAATTTTTTAAATAAAAAGTGGGCATAGCTATCAACTTTGGGTAATTTTAGGATAGTGATTACGAATGTTTCATCCAAATTTGATCCAAATACGGCGGGTATTGTTTTTTATAAAAATATTATTATCATCGATTTTTAATTTAAAATGGCGGATGTACTGTTATGATGAAATGTCGACATGGGTATCAATTTTGGGGGTTATGCTAGTATGTAGTCAAAATATTGGAACGAAGTTCCTTACCGCGCGTTGTGAAAGGGGGCTAGACGGAAAAAAATCTTACGAAAAGTTGTCACGACATGCTTTAACCGACTTCAAAACAAGGACGAGGTTTCTCAATTCGACCGTATATATTTTGTATGTTGTTGTTTTTTTTGTTGTGAGTAGAGAGGGAGAGAGGGAGAGAGGGGGAGAGGGGAAAGGGGGAGAGGGGCAGAGGGGGAAGGAAAAGGGGGAGAGGGATTGGGGGTAGGGGGAGAGGGGGGAGGGGGAGAGGGAGAGAGAGAGGTAGAGAGAGAGGGAGAGAGGTAGAGAGAAGGAGATAGGGAGAGAGAGAGAATATTTTTGTTGAGTGTATACAGGTATTTTGTACATAATAAATAATTAAAAAATTATAACTATTATGAATCCTGGAAAGGAACTTCGTTCCATCCGGGTGTCCCTTGACACCTCTAAAGTTTTTTTGTTTTTTTTTACGTAACTTTCATTATTTACATAAATTGAAAATCATGTAGTTAATCATCATCTCTCAAAAATGTTAAAGTCATTTCGAATAATAAATACATAATTGAGTACAAAAACAGCCTTCATACAAAAATGTATACATTTTCCTATTGTGTATTAAAAATCTTGAACGCGCTCCAATCTCAAAGGTGAGGTTCGGGTGTCATCCGGGGATACCGCACGGTCTCGTGCGAGGTGGCGAGCCTCGTTGCCGGAGTGCCGCCATGGGATCTGGAGGCAAAGGTCCTCGCCCACATGTGGGAGTGGCGCGAGGAGGCGAAACGCCGGGGCGAAACTCTGCTGCCGCGACAAATCGCGGCACGGCGGACAGAGCTCCGGCAGGATCTCATGGCGACATGGCGAGTACGATTGTCACAACCCAGCGCCGGGCACGCCAAAATTGCGGCGGTAAGTCCCCTCTTTGAGGAGTAGATAGAGAGGCGCCACGGCGTCCTCACCTTCCGCCTGACGCAGGTTCTCACCGGGCATGGGTGCTTCGGTGGGTTCCTGTTCAGGATAAAGCGGGAGGAAACGCCCGGGTGTTTCCATTGCGAGGATCGTCTGGAGGACACGGTAGAGCACATGGTAGAGATGTTCCCTGCCTGGGTGGAGCACCGCCGTGTCCTCGTGGAGGCAATCGGCGGCGGCGACCTCTCGCGTCCGACCCTGGTGCGAGCCATGGTACGGAGCGAGAGGGCATGGAAAGCCGTCACCTCCTTCTGCGAAGCAGTAATACTCGCGAAGGAGGAGGCGGAGCGCGTGAGGGAGTGGCAGTCTCTGCGCCCTCACGTCCCTAGCCGCCACAGGAGGAGACGCCCCGGGCGTCGGGAGTCTATAGTGGACTCCCGGCCACCGTAGGCGCGAGCTTGCGGGCGGCGAGCAATGGGTAGCTCGCCGCCCGGTAAGGACCAAGCTCGGGTCGACGGCGCGTAGTATTCCACGCGCGCTTCAAAGAGATGTCAGCAATACTGAAGGGGTCTGCCAGGACCGATGCCTGCCAGGGTCGCGAGATTGTTCGAAAGAGATACCGTGACCCTGGCACATGGGCAACTGAAGGAACACGGGTGGGTTTTAGTCAGTAAAAGTCTGCCACGCCCTCCCGCTCCGTCCAGAGCGGGAGAAGTCATTTGATGATTTCCCATCCAGAAAAAAAAAGGTTCGGGCGTCACACAATTTTTTCTGAGTTTTCTTTAGGAAATATCCTGTATATTTTCAACGATAGTCTATGATCACAATCCGTTATATTTGTTTATTATCAGAAAATATTATTAAAGTTTTTTTATTGTTACACCTCTTTTTTTAATTGACAATTTATACGTTATTCCAAAAATCATAATGATCATGGTAATAAAACTTGTTAATTGTCACCAAATGCAGAAAGTAAAGTTAGTTTACTACTAATTTTACTCAACACTGCTAAAATAAAATAAATAATACCTTCGAGTATCAAGATTAGTTAAGTAATGTTTAAAATCGAGCAGACAATGGTTTCAGTGTGTGCGTGCGCGTAATGTTGTTGTGTGCCGACTGAGATACCTAAAGGTGTCTTCAGACAGCGAGCGGGGCGTGACGTGACGCGACGTGGCGGGGCGCCGGCGCGACGCCGGCGCGGCGGGAGCCTTCACACTGCGGGCGCGATCACGTCCCGTCCCGCCGGCGCACAGTGGATTGTCCCCATACAAGAGGTCAGACATAGAATCAAAAATTGAAAAAGTATTTAATTAAAAAAAAAAAACAAAATATACAGTTGCATTCCTCTATTAAAGAACAACACACATGTGCAAAACACACAAAAATAACTATAACTAGCAATGAATTTGATAAGCTAATTATGACATGAGCCAATCACACTGCAGAGCTTAAGGGCTGTGAACATAGTAATTACAATAACTCATTAGATTGAGCAAGTACTGGTAGTCGTTACTTAATGACTCATTAACGCTTTTGTTATGTTGAAAAAAAGCGTTCATAAGTCATTAAAGTCCTCAAAAATGCACCTGTTATTTAAGGAACTACTTAGTGATGACTAATTCTCAGTAATAAGTATACTTAATGTACCTCCATTCCATCAGTAATACACATACAAAGATAGTTACTATAGGCAAAATATCTCGGTAGGGGCACTCTGGGGGCACCATGTGTCCTTGAAGAAAATGTGGCATAAAATGGGTAAATAACAGTAGTGAAATCCACAAGTCGAACAAAGAGGGAATCATGAGATACATACATTTTTGTGTTCGTTTCCATACAAAAATAAAAGTTTTCATCGAATAGCGCCTAAAGTGCTGGTCAAATAAAAAAAGCGTAGAACAATTTTTGTTGTACTTTAATAGAGAAATGCAACTGTATATTTTGTTTTTTTTTTTTAATTAGATCCTTTTTCAATTTTTGATTCTATGTCCGACCTCTTGTTTGGGGACGATCCACTGTGCGGCGCCGCGCCGCGATTCATTCATTGAAAAAATGTTGAGCGATTCAGACGTGGAAACGCTCTTGCTCTTATTTTTTAATGAAGTATCTAACTAATATCACAAAAAAAAAATTTTTATGGTTAAATGCTTTAAATATGAGTATGCTTAGTCAAGTTCACAATATTTTTTATACTATAAGCCAAGACAGTCTAAAAAATCACAAAAGTTCGTTTCACTAAATTGAAATCACATGGTAATTATGAATTACCTTTCTTATCTCGCGATTTGCAACCCACTGTGCGGCGCCGCGCTGTCTTGTCACGTGAATGATCAAAAAGTTACAAAACAGAAAACCAAATCATTTCAATTGTTAGGAAGTTGGTCCTATGCTTTAAACCGAACTGTTTAATTTTTTTTGCCTTTTCAATAAGATTTAACGGGTTTCTTAGATTAAATGTATCAAATTATACACTTTAAATTAATTGAGTTTACTTACTAAATAAAGGATACAGTCATTGTAATAAACAAGCTTGCGTCGTGTGACTCTGATCACATTGACATAAAGTTCAAATTCAATTGATGCACGTGCGCTACTTGTTTGAAACTGTACTCGTAATGAAAATGTTTTAGTCAATCACAGCTAATGTCGGCGATCGCTCACTTTCATTCACTATCCATTACTCGTATCAACTAACATACAAAAATGTTATTAAATGTAAGACGCAGTCAATCAATTTAAAACTTGTGATACTTCTGCAATTTATCGCCATCCTGCCGACGCTGCGCTCGCGCCCCGCCCGCGGCACGCCGGCCTCTGAGTTGTATTCCGACTCGGCGCGGCGGCGGCGTGGCGCGTCGCGCCGAGCGCTCTGTGTGAAGTCGTCCATAATATCTAGTACATTACAACTACTCAGCGTCGCGTCGCCGCCCGGTCCCGCCGCGTCGCGCCCGCTGTGTGAAGACAGCTTAAATTTGAGCGATTGAAAAATGTTATAGCGTCCTTAACATTTTTGTCTGTCTGTTCGCTCCGGCTGATCCCCGAGATATCCCCGAGCACCATCCCATTTTTTCCCGTGGTTTTCGTAAGAGGCGACTAAGGGACTTACTAGAGAATGAGCAGCAGCGTTCTCTATGCATTTTTCCATTAAACTGCGATCGCCAACCCGCCTGCGAAGCGTGGCGATCATGGCCAACCTCTCGAATTGAGGGAGGCCTATTTCCAGCAGTGGACGTATTTTGGCTGAAATGATGATGATGATGATCCCCGAGACAGCTGCACCCAAGAGACTTTAATTGGCAGATACCAAAAAAAATCCAGTGTCAGGTAAAAAACGTTGCGTCAAAAAGCGCCCATTCGTATGTTCGTTTACAGTGAAAGAGCTTTTCTATGTATTTAGATGCATTAAGATAATTTTAATCAATAACGATGACTCCATATTTCCCAGTATGTTACTGGCTAACTAGCGTTATCCGGAATCCGTTCGAGTTATATCTATTTCGGGGAAATCTAGGGTCAATGATATGGATCATAGTTCATGTCTATAATTTGCATGCTTATTGTTTATCCTCCTAGTGTCTGAAATCGTTATCAGCTTACATCTGACTGAAATGTCAGGGTTGTGCGTTGTTTAGTCAATCAATGAACACAACTGATATATGATTAGAGAGTTGTGTGAATGATGAAATGGTTGGCAAAGAGGTGACTAGATGCAGACTAATATAGAAGCATGGAAGAATAGAAATGTTACGCCGACCCCAAATAAATTGGGATAAGGACAGTATAATGTTGATAATTTGATTGGAGGGCTGAGAGAGACTTAAGTGGCAGTGATAATGAAAAAACTGATCATAGCAGTGACCTCCACATTCTAGTTACTGGGTAACACTGTACCCCTTGGTAAGACTGGTTGTCAGACTTTCGGGCTTCTGACGACCCGTAACGACTGTCTAAGGTTTACTAATGACAGCCGGGACCTGCTTTTCGTGGCACAAAGGGGTCTTGGTAAAAAGATACCCGAAACGAAACCCGAATCCGAGCCCGGTATAGGTCTCCCCATTTTCCGCCATACATCTCGGTTCCGTGCGTCTCACATCCATGCGTTTCCTACGACCTTGACGATATCGTCAACCCAACGCGCGTTTGGACGGCCTTGATTTCTTTGGCCTAATTTTCGCCACCTTTCGGTCACTGCATTACTCCATCGGCCATCTCCTCGTCTAACTAGTCCTAACCAATTCCACTTATGGCGCTTCACCCTGTCCCCGACGTCGAAGGCTTTTGTCTATTGTTATGAATAAATTAATGACAGAAGGTTGATTTTCGGAGGTATTCAAAACAAGCTTTTCCCAGCGGCTTCGCCCGTGTATAGAAAACCGCATTAAAATCCGTTGCGTTGTCAAAAAATTTAAGAGAGAGACGCGAGAAGCGACTTCGTTTTATACTATGTTTAGAAGAAGATTCGAGGCGTATTCTGAAAATCAGTGTGCTGAATATTGTTTGTTGGTGTTATTTTATAAAAGCAACTACGTCTTCCATACTTATCGTCTGATTTGACGAGAAGAAACTTCTGATATTCTTGTAAAAATTGACAGTCTAACCTAGTCCTTTGCATCATTCGGACAATAACGATGGAATTATAGCTTTACTTAGGAAAGATGGGCTAAGGCAACCGTGAAATACAAATTTTCTTACGTTATTTGCAATTTGTAGGTCAGTTTCAGGTAGTATGTTGATAAAAATATATAATCGATACAAGAGTAGTGATGGCCCAGTGATAACGGCCGCAACTTACGAGTTGTAGATCGTACGTTCGCACCCAGACAGGTGATTTACGTTTTTATGTAAATCATTTCAACAGATAGGCTGAGGAATGATGTGAAAAGACAACGGTGCGGTATAAAAGAAGATTTAGTGACAAATTTTTTAAAGCGTATGCGTAGATGGTTTGGTCATGTTGAGAGGATGAATGAACGGCGGCTAACAAAAGCTATTTACAAGTCACATGTGACTGGACACGCCGGAAGGGAACGCCCTCGAAAAGACATATAGTGACCTTATTGGTGATTTTCTCCAGAAAGGTCAGGTGCGTAGTACTGGTAACCGGCGTGCGTGTATGACCAGATGTATGAACATAAATGAAGCTAAAAGAGTATGTAGGGATCGTAGTTTCTGCCTATCCCTATGGGAAAAATGCGTGAGTCTATTTATGTATGTAAGTATGTATTTCAACAGATGAGAGTACTAGGCCCTCGAAACGGCGAAAGGAGACTTTGTGGGGAAAACGGTATGTCCTAGAACCAAAAATTCGAACATGTGACATCTACCAACCCGCACTAGCTCCGTCTGATGGATTACAGCCTACGGGATCTCACAGAGAGGAGGACTGTGCCCCAGCAGTGGGACCATTTTACAATACAACCTTCTTACAATTAGTTCATGTAATCCCATTGAATTACTTTTTCATGAAATAGCACTTGAATTTTGGGGGTTACCTTGGCGCTTCCCCTAAGGCGATTGTCACACGACACCGCGCACCGCCGCGGAGGGCGGTGGCGGTAAAGCGAATTGACCGCGCGGTCGGGCGGTGTACGTGTGTCAGGTATCAACGGATTTAATAGAGGGCAATGCGACATGAGATCCGCTTCACCGCCTACCGCGGCGGTGCGCGGTGCCGTGTGTAAATCCTTACCCTGCAGTGTTATTTCAAAGACTATTGGTAATAATAAAATCTTGTCTAAACATTCCCTTATTGTAACAAAACCCGTTTATTCTCTATTTCCAGTGGTGTCTTAGAGAATGGAGAGTCAAGTTGGACGAGACAAGTCATAGCCCGTTCGGGCAGCGCCTTGCTGCACTTCTTCAGTGATGACGCGTACGCGATGGAGGGGTTTAACGTCACGTACGCAGCCTACTCCTGCCCCTCCAACGATCATAGGACTAATTGTTCTAGTAAGTACTTTATGTATATTGTTGCTGAGCATAATATACTGGGTTCGATACCCAGGTCGGGCAAAGTGTTATTGGGTATTTAGGGTTCGTCATGTCTGTCTGTCTGTCCGTCCGTCCGTCCGTGTATGTCACAGCCACTTTTTTCCGAAACTACAAGAGCTATGCTGTTGAAACTTGGTAAGTAGATGTATTCTGTGAACCGCATTAAGATTTTCACACAAAAATAGAAAAAAAAACAATAATATTTGGGGTTTCCCCATACATAGAAATGAAACTCAAAAAAAAAAAGAAACATCAAACCCATACGTGTGGGGTATCTATGGATAGCTCTTCAAAAATGATATTGAGGTTTCTAATATCATTTTTTTTCTAAACTGAATAGTTTGCGCGAGAGACACTTCCAAAGTGGTAAAATGTGTCCCCCCCCCCCCCCCGTAACTTCTAAAATAAGGGAATGATAAAACTAAAAAAAATATATGATCTACATTACCATGTAAACTTCCACCGAAAATTGGTTTGAACGAGATCTAGTAACTAGTTTTTTTTTAATACGTCATAAATCGTAAACCACAATTTACCTTTCATTCAGTCAACTCAAATATAAAATTAAAAAAAAAACATTTAATTTCATAAACATAAACCTTATGCATAAACCGTGAATACCTGCAGGTTTGTACGGAACCCTCGGTGCGCGAGTCCGACTCGCACTTGGCCGGTTTTCCATCCTGGAATTTCTCAGTAGCAGCCCGGATTTTAGAATCGTGCCCGGTTGATGGCAATAAGCTCGCTCCTTATTACAGGGAATTTAAACATAACTGGCGAAAGGGTCTACTATACGTACACGTCTGCCCCATCTTTAGGAGAAACAATGATGTGATAAGACAATGTAGATGAGGATGCTTAGACGGTTTGGGCATGTTGAGAGGAACGATGAAACGTAGAGATGAACTCCCAAGAAGATCATATTATACTGAGATTAATCCTGGGGAGATGAAAATAGCGAGAAGAGCCTGAGGTAATTAATTAACTAGCAGTAGACTGGTATAAATTGATGAAGATGTTGAATATCCGAAACTGGTCTTTAATAAAAACAAAAACGAAACTAGACCCAGCAAAATAAAATGGCAACAAAAACTTGTCAACGCTGTCTTCAAGCTCCATCTGTCAATGAAACAACAATTCCAGTTATCATATTCAAGAAACTTCGAAAGGGTTTGCATTTTGACAATAATTTAACAAAACAAGTTTATTATTATTGATTTATTTATTAAAACTCCTCACACACAAAAGGCGGACTTAATGCCTTAGGGCCGGCGCTCACTGCCGGCATAGCACGGCATGGTACGGCAGATTGTGCTGCGACATCCTGCGGCGTTCCGTGGCATGCCGTGGCATGGCAGGTTGTGCTTCGGCATGTCGCGGCGTGCCGTGGCATGCCGTGCCATCCCGTGGTATCCCGTAGCATGCCGTGGCATTCTGCTGCAAGCCCATCCACTATGGCATCAATCAGTTTTGCTCCGTGCGGATTCCAAGTTGGTTGTGTCGTTATGGTTGACTGGGATTTAGTATTAAGCTGCACAAGTTACAACCTTATTTCAACTAGCTTAGCAATAATAATAATATATCTCAGGACAACCAACACACTGTTATCTGATCCCAAACTAGGCAGAGCCTGTACTATGGTAACCAGACAACTGATAAATATACTTATATATTGCTAAATACATACATATTATAGATAACTTACACCCAGACACAGAACAAATGATTAAGCTCATCACACAAACATTTATCCTGGGAATCGAACCCACGACCTCAGTCTTAGCAGTCAGGGTCACTAACCACTAGACTAACAGGCCAGTCATAATTCAATCAATCATAATTCCTCGACACAAAGTGACCCATACGTCTCGCGAGATGCAATGGCGTTCCGCGGCAATCCGTGGAATGAAACGCCATGACTCGTCATGCCGCAGCATCCCGCGGCATGCCAGGGCGCGCTGCGTCATGCCGCGGCGCGTTGTGTCATGCCACAGCATCCCGCGGCACGTCGCGGCATCGTGGTATCGAAATAAAGTAACATGAACTCTAAACTCATTGAAATAAGATTCAAAATAACTTGATTAGTAATAAAACCCTTTACCATGCCATGCCGTGCCGTGCCGGCAGTGACCGCCGGCCCGTAGGCATTCTCTACCAGTCAACAAAGGGTGGTGAAGAGATTAGATGGCAGGTGCTTTGGTAGAGAGGAACAATGATCAAGTTTCCTTCTGTAAAAATAAATCATGTCAAGTTTATCTATATTAATTATGTTGATGTTCTATTTTCAGCACATGGTGAATGTGAAGATGGTGCGTGTAGATGTGAACCAGAGTGGACAGGGGTCGCCTGTGACCTGCCTGTATGTCCAGGTAATTGAAACTCAAGTTGGCTCATTTTTTTTTATTGAGAATTACATCTCGCTGATCTACGGAATGAGGTTGCCAAAGTCGACAGGTGTCTGTTAAAAAATTGTAATCAATTTTACAATTATTCCTTCAGTACGAAGCTCTTTTTAACGCCATGAGTCACATATCCCTTGAATAACTTGCATGTTGCATGCTAATGTAGTATGTGTTGTTAGATTATGGCAATTGGATAATGAACGTAATTTATTGCTGTCAATTAGATTAGATGGTGAATTTTAGGATGAATATTTATGATGTTTTAGGATTGGGTATGATAATGATATGTGATGCCGGACGTAAAGAGTAGCACTATACCATTTCTTCCCGTGGGTGTCGTAAGAGGCGAGTAAGGGTCTTACTAGAGAATGGGCAGCAGCGTTCTCTTTGCATTTTACCTACTACCATACTACGATCGCAAACCCGCCTGCCAAGCGTGGCGGTTATGGCTAACGAAACAAATTGGGGGAGGCCTATATCCAGCATTGGACGTCTTCCAGCTGGAATGATGAATGATAAATGATTTTATTTCTGTAAGTAGGTTTATGCCACGGATATCGAGGGATATGCCTTGGGGGCGTGGCACGTGCCGCCTCGATCCTATCAATTTGATAGTATTGTCGAACGGCGGCTGTACGCTTCATTCAGTCGCTTTGCAACTGCGTACAGTGCACTATTGATGCGTCAAAAGCCAAAATGCCGAGTTGTGCAGTAATTATTTGTAAAAATAGACCAAATACCACCAACCTGAAGACAAATGGCATGTCCTACCACCGGTAAATAAACAATTAAGTCACTGTTTTATATTTTAAATGATTTACTAACTTACGTGCGGAGCGACACGAACTAACCCGAACTAGCCCGAATCTTCCCGAACGAAACGACCGTTTTCGACTTAGAGAGGTGCAATCCTTTGCGTGCGGCTGACTTTATCGATATGCGTATTATTGCAGTTGAATATTTTTTACAGAACTCAATGGATATCCTCGTATTACTTGTATAGTAAAACAGTTAAATTACTTATTAATTTAATGTTGTTTGAACCAAATTAAAACATTATAATTCCAATACAGTTAAGTGTGTGTGTTACTTAAAGTAATATTATGCCTAAAGATTTTCACAAATTAACAGTTTTTAATTTATTGTACTATATGATAAGTAATATGATAAATAAATATTATATTTCATCCAATTATTTATATTTGGTAAAAAACTTACAATAATTTGTTTTCGAAATACAAAAATATTCAATTTTTTTTTTAAATTGCTATTTGGTGGTTTCGTAAGGTGGGCTGGTTTCGTAAGGTAGCCCACCTTACGAAACCACCAAATAGCAAATTAAAAACTATTAATAATATAGCGCAATATTATTGACGGAGAAAGATTAATATTGAAGATCATCATCATCAGCCTACTTATATTGTTCCCACTGCTGGGACACAGACCTCCTCTCGGTGAGAGAAAGTGGGCCATGATCCACCACGAGGGTCCAGTGCGGGTTGGCAGATGTCACATGTCTTCGAATTTTTGGTTCTAAGACATGCCGGTTTCCTCACGATGTTTTCCTTCACCGTTATTGAGAGCAGTGGTAATGAAATTATTTACACAAAGTAAAGCGCCTGCCTGATTTCGAACCCACGATCTACAACTTGTAAGTCGAGGTTGATACCACTGGGCCACTACTGCTCTGAAAAATAATAATAAATATTGAAGATTGCGATGGTAAAATATTGTTGAAAATAAAAATATATTTTCCGCAACATTATTGTATTGATCACTAAATCGCAAGCCCATTTTAGTCAATCATGAGGCCTACGATCTAAGGTTCGAAGTTTAAATTAGAAAATTCGCGGTCCGTCGCTATTTTGTCAAATCTTTGTCTATAATACTGAGGGTTTCACATTTTATTTTATTTCTATACAAATGTGTTAAAAATGTCGTATAACTTGCGTGAACGTTGTATTATTACGCTCTCGGCTCCAATCCGGCCTCAGACGTAGTAACAAACTTAGCCCACATAGATATAACATAACGTATTATATTAAAATATTCTTAGTAATAATATTATTTTTTTAAGATTAAGTAATATATTATTTATTTATACGGCATGATATGTAACAGAGAGCGTTCCCTTTAACCGATAATACAAAATTTCAAAAACATATTCCCATTTTATTTTAGTAAAAGTAAACTATATTTTGATAGATATATAACAAAAATATTTAAATAAAATTAAACGAAGTTATTATAATACAATAATGTGCTAAAATTAAATATCGATAAAAATAATCGATCATCGCTTTCGACTCCCTAATTGCATGCGTGTGCATTGGATGTTCGCAAATAGCAAGTGTTTACAAGTGAATGCCCCGCCCATTCTATGTATGTGTGCTATTAGAAATTGATTTAGCGTGACTGCTTTCTTTTTGGTGTGCGTGTTTAAATTTTAAGTGTGTGTCGTCAGTACACTATTTGTTAATGTTGTAATTTTTTGGGTGGGAGATAAGCGGCGACACTAGGATTCCTTCCTATTCCGCAATGAAGGCATATCTCTGGATATCTATGGTTTATGCAGACATACGTCAATCATATTTTAAAATCAAGGTGAGGTGCCGCGTTTTGGGCACACCACAATTGCGGCGGTAAGTCCCCCTCTTTGAGGAGTGGATAGATAGGCGCCACGGTGTCCTCACCTTCCGCCTAACGCAGGTCCTCACCGGGCATGGGTGCTTTGGGGGGTCCTGTTCAGGATAAAGCGGGAGGAAACGCCCGGGTGTTTCCATTACGTGGATCGTCTGGAGGACACGGTGGAGCGTACGGTGGAGGTGTATATCCAGAGCGGGAGACGTCTTTTGATGATTTCCCACCAACAAAAAAAAAAAAAGTTGCCGTGTTTTCTATCTGACTACTTCAAGAAGAAAGGTCGCAGTCTCTTTTAAAATCGAGACATAATCTTGGTCGGATCATGTGAAGACCATGTAGAATGAAGAAAAGCGCAGTAAAATCCGATGCGTAGTTTAAAAATCTAAGCGTACAGACGCGGGAAGCGACTTTGTTTTATACTGTGTAAAGACGAACTCATTGATACTGTAATACCCCTTCCTCAACATACAGGATTTTTTTTAAATTGTGCGCAAAGGGAAACGCCCGTTCTTGGCCATGTTGCGCCCATCAATATGGTATATACAAAAAAAATACCCATTTAGTAACTAAAATATTGCTATTACTTATTCGTTATGAAAACTCCGGAATTAAAAGCCGATTTAATAAAAACATTCAATCGTTTATTATCGTATCCAACAGTTCCGGTCGATTGTCAATCCTGTCCAAGTAGGGATTGCAACCATTACTGACACAATCAACTTACACACACAATCGATACACTAAATAAAACCGGTTACGAAAAATTGATTTTTGGAAAACCTTTCTTTATTATATAGTTGTTTCGCCTTTGTTGTTTTCTCTAGATAGAAAAAAAATGGTTGTCCATTTCCGGCTTCTAAATACGATCTATTGAACGGATTCCATGTTTCCAGATTTTTCATTTTTAAATTGATTTACTGATTTTTCGGTAAATTGATCTCATATATCGCATCCCTACGTCAATAATAATCGTAATTGACAACTGATTGACATTTCACATTTTGTTTGGTGTTGTGTGTGTTCTTGCGACTCGTGATTATTTTCTACTGCGTTTTTCTATTTGATTTTCGACGACTTTGATTACGAATATGGACCCTGTAACCGCTTCCGATGACGACCTTGGTTTTACATTGGATTCTGTACCCGCCTCCCACGACGATACCGGCTTGCCAATGGATACCGTTACTGTTTCTCATGACGGACCTGACACGAATATGGAACCTGATTTACACGAACTTACCAGGTAACCACGGAGCCCTCTCTGTGTCAACTGTGGCGTAGATACACGAAGATTGAAGTTCGGTCTATATTACAGCAATGGATTGCACCACAAAAAGAGAGTTACTATAAGAACATAAAAGGTACATACATACATAGCTATGTAAGATAGATTTGAATTGAATAATTCAGTTGTTTAGTGACAAGGAAACCATAGAAATTGTTGTAGTTTGTTTTGTCTCAACCTAAGTTGTATTTTGTAGTTGTTTGTTGTAGTTGTGTATTGTGAACCCAATTCCTAGATGACGTGGTTATCATTTATTTAAATGAGAACGAATGATAAATTAAAAAAAACTAAAAGTGTTTTTTTAATAACCTTGAATGGCTGGCATGGTTTATAAAAGTCCAACCAAGTTCTATGCAAAAAATAGTGGTAGGTTTTTAATCTATGATGTCAGCCCTAATGCCTATAATTTGTTTCTTTCGTGGGCATCACTTGGCCAAAACCTCTTTATTGAATGGGCATTTCCCTTTATTTTGGTGTTCTGTATCAGTAATAGAACACATTTCAACTTTTTTTCAATACTTTAAAAAAAAAAATGTCCGACCTTAAATCACTAAACTGTGGACACCCTACATATTACGTAATATGATATCGACAATAGGTATAGGTCAGTAACCGTGCGCAGGCGTAGGTACTTCAAACTTCTTAGAATTTTGACCGATCGAACAGCTGATAGGTACTTGTAGCTACGCTCGGTCGTTCACCTTCGCCGCCGTGCCGGCGCTGCGCGCAAGTTACCATAAAAACCAGTTTCAGAATAAACGTCTTTCGTTAACAATAACTTAATTTTTTTGTACTTAGATATATCAAAATAAAAATTGCATGGTTATTATAACTCGTTTAAGTTTAATTTGTTAAAATTTGCGAACTGATTAAAAACTTATCTTGTATATGTCTTTAATTTGTTTTTATATGTTTCATCATGTTATAAACCTACATTTTTAATCAATTCCTTTACAATTCCAGAGGAATGCAACGAAGCGTACGGCGGCGGTACATGCACGCTCGCAGGCTGCGCGTGCAGCGCTTTAAAGCGCGGCATCGCGTGCGCGCGCGACGCCTGGCGCGCCGGCTGGGCCAGCGCGTGGGACAGCGACACGCCGCCTGTGGCCGCGCACTCCTTGCTGCCCTATGGAGACGATCTGCTCCGGGTTGGGGGCGAGACCTTCGCGTTTTCGGAGTTTTTGTACAGGTAATCATACTCACTCACTTACATAACTTCTCACTTTATGTATGTGTGTGTGTGTATTATAAGTTTATAATCTATTTATCGTGTATCGTGTGGTGCCAGACGTAATACTAGCACCATCCCATCTCTTCCCGTGGGTGTTGTAAAGGCGACTAAGGGATTAACTTTAGAACGGGCAACAGCGTTCTCTATGCATTTTACCACCGTACTGCGATCGCCAACCCGCCTGCCACGCGTGGCTATTATGGCAAATTCCCTCAAATTGGGGGAGTGAGACAATGTCCAGCAGTGGACGTCTTTTAGCTGAAATGATGATGATGAACTATCATACTCAATACTAATATACAGCCTATTAAAATCAATCTAGCCTAAACTATTCCCAACGTTGGGGTCGGCTTCCAGTTTAACCGGATGCAGCTGAATACCAGTATTTTAAATGGTGCGACTGCCTATCTGACTTCCAAAACCTAGTTACTTGGTAATACCCCTTAGTAAGACTGGTTCTCAGACTTTCGAGCTTCTGACGACCCTTAACGACCGTCAAAGATCTACGAAAGACAGCCGCGACCAACTGCTTAATGTGCTTTCCGAGGCACGGAGGGCTCTTGGTATGTAAAGATGGTCACCCATGCGCGAACCAAACATGGTAAGCATAGCTTAACCTGATCGATCGATTCGTACGGCTGTTATTACAAAGCCACAAGCTTTATAGCCATTGACATTCATACTGAAAACTTCGACTGATCTGTTAGTCTAGTGGTTAGTGACCCTGACTGCTAAGACTGAGGTCGTGGGTTCGATTCCCACCCAGGACAAATGTTGTGTGATGAGCACAATCATTTGTTCTGTGTCTGGGTGTAATTTATCTATAATTATGTATGTATTTAGAAATATATAAGTATATTTATCAGTTGTCTGGTTACCATAGTACAGGCTCTGCCTAGTTTGGGATTAGATAACGGTGTGTTGGTTGTCCTAACATATATTTATATTTCCTTATTTCTCCATATCACTTGCCCATACCATGCTAAACCATTTTCCACACAACTTTTCATTTACCGTGCCCAAATACACCATCTCACTAAAATGATCATGGAATCTGTTTCTAGATACAACTCAGCGGAGCAGGAGTGGCAAGTGTTACCCACATACGCCAGCCCGGCGGCGCGGTTCGCGCACTCGGCTGTACTGTACGGGCACGAACTTATCGTGTACGGCGGCGTCGTCATCTCTGACGAGCCCGAGAGGGGGTAAGCAGGCAATAATTAAAAATTTAAAAAAAATTATTTCAGACTAGCTTCTGTCCGCAACTTCGTCCGCGTGAAATTTCTTGTTCCTACGACAAAGACCAAGGAAAAGCGTAACTCGTTTACTCTAATTTTAAAATATTCAACCTTCTTTGACCTCACTATCGGCTTCAGCACTCTCGAAACCCATGAAAACGACAGCCATGACGAAACATTTGAAAATGTTCACGGCCGCCATCTTGAATTTACATTTAGACCTCACTATCGGTTTAAGCACTCTCGAAAACCTATAAAACTACACTGATGATGGAAAATTTTCGCAACTGCTATCTTGGATTTTTATTGTGATCCCACTTTTGGTTTTAGCAGCCTCTGATTTAACCACCCGCTTATTTCCTTCTATTACAGAGGTGGCCTTGCCGGCTTAGAAGGTCGGGCCGGTGAAGTAACAAACGAGATCTGGCGAGTTCGCCTCAACAGTGAGCGGCCGCAGTGGCACAATGCGACTCCCGTCACGTGCTCGCCGCACAGGCAGCCGCCGCTGAAGCACTGCGGTAAGCGAGTGTGCAGCTTGTGTAGTGCAGCATTAGGTATAGAATTCCTTGCGACAGCTGGCGAGTCCTCAACAGTGAGCGGCCGCAGTGGCACAACGCGACTCCCGTCACGTGCTCGCCGCACAGGCAGCCGCCGCTGAAGCACTGCGGTAAGCCAGTGTGCAGCTTGTGTAGTGCAGCATTAGGTATAGAGTTCCTTGCGACAGCTGGCGAGTCCTCAACAGTGAGCGGCCGCAGTGGCACAACGCGACTCCCGTCACGTGCTCGCCGCACAGGCAGCCGCCGCTGAAGCACTGCGGTAAGCGAGTGTGCAGCTTGTGTAGTGCAGCATTAGGTATAGAGTTCCTTGCGACAGCTGGCGAGTCCTCAACAGTGAGCGGCCGCAGTGGCACAACGCGACTCCCGTCACGTGCTCGCCGCACAGGCAGCCGCCGCTGAAGCACTGCGGTAAGCGAGTGTGCAGCTTGTGTAGTGCAGCATTAGGTATAGAGTTCCTTGCCGCACCTGGCGAGTCCTCAACAGTGAGCGGCCGTAGTTGCACAACACAAAAATATATGTTAAATCTCTTCGATCAATAATACCACTAGATTAAGGATCAGGAACAAAAATAAGGCGCTCAAGTGGCCACGTTTGCACACACTTACACATTTGTATTTCTTACTACGAAATATAGAAAAACGTTTCATAATATAAGCAACTTCAGTTTATTATAATCCTTAACACTCAACCATAAAGTTTAATTATGATTGCAAAACATTCATATTTAAGCCCTTCTGTCATCGGAGAAAGGTAAATAGCAATAAATTTAAAATGTTGCTTGAAAATTAAAAGTCATTTTTATATAAGTACAAAATTATTTATTCTAAACTGAAACTTAAAGTCAAAACAATAAGGTTAAAAACATTATGTTGACAATTTCGTGCTTACTCTATTTTGGATCTAGACGTAATTCTTGGTGTTACATTTCAATGCTCAGAACACAGTACGTATTGAAAGACGCAGAGTTGCAGAATTTCTTAGATTTACTATCTATAATTCTGCGAGATATCGTCAATTTCTTTTTTAAATACCCTTTTCTAGGAGTATCACATAAAGATGTTAAATCGGATAGTGATGCATCAGGAGATTTAAAAGAAACTACTTCAACCCGAGGCAAATCACGTATTCCTGTGATATTTTGTCTAGCTACAATAACCTGAGCACGCGTACTAACAACTTGGACATATTTTCGAACAGTCTGAATGAATTCAGACGATACGTTCTCAGTTCTTGATCGATCTGTTGGTGAATTTCTTTTACAAAATGTTAATTGTGTATTTCTGTGACTCCATCCAATGTATTTAATATTGTGCAATTTCACTTAATTTAATTTAACTTATCCTATTCTTATTTATAATTAATGTAATAATGATGTCCTAATTTATTTGTTATTTTTACAGTTTCAATTTATAATTGTTATAATATTCTAATGTAACTAATTTATTTGTATTTTTATAGTTTCAATTTATAATTAATTAATCTAATTGATGTATTTTTTTTAAGGTTTTAATCATACTGTATTTTAATTTAACTACTAGTCATTTTAAATTCAATGTAAACTTTGTAAATTTTGATTTTGTTAGGATCATATATTTCCATTTTAATTTTTATTATTGTTTATACAAGTGCTGTGCACACCTATAAGTGACAAATTCACCGCAAAGCTTCTGATATAGAATATATTTAATGTAATGGTTTAGTGAATAAGTCGTTGGTGTGTCAATAAATAAATAAATAAATAAATAAATATCTTCCAACGTTAAAGCTGTTGAAGATATGGCTTGAAAAGAAACATACGCGGTTTATTGAAAACAGTTTTAAAGTATTTTATGAAAATACCTACAGGAATAGTTTTCTTCGGATAAAGATTTTTTTTTATTTTATCTGATTTGATAAATCATTTGCCAATTCTGAACTTATAGCTGATTGCACTTTTATTGGTCCGTGAAACTACAAAAAAAAAAACTACGCCTTTGCGTGTTTCCAGTTATGTCCAATCTATCAAAATGAATTAAACGTATTGTCGATTTTTTATAAGGTTCGTATATTTCTTCTCTTTCTTTTGCTACAATAGGTACCCATTCTGCACAGCGAAATGGGTCGCTAGGAAATCTACAAACAAAAATAAAATATAAAATTACAATACTACTCTATGCATTCTTTGTTCCAGAACAGTCAATGTTTGTTACAATAGTTGGCGATGGTTGGCGCGTTATCGCAAACATTGGTCAAACAGTCATAATATTTGCTAAATTATTTATATTTACTATTTAATTGTTTTTATTTTATGAAAAACACTTAAAGATAATATAAACTTACCGAAAAATATATTCCTTCCAAAAACTTGGTGTTACGGTGGTAATTTAACAATTTTTGAACGCGCACTGCGGCATTTTGACGTCTTATTGTTGGCTATGATTGGACCATACTAATTTGAAATAAGACCACAAAAATATTTGTGCTCTTATTTTTCGGGCCGTTTTTGAAGCGCTCATCGGTAATCTAGTACATTTTTGATCGAAGTTAAATCTGGCCTAACAAAATTTTAAGTTATTTTGCGTCATCATACTTCGATGAACCACTCAGTAAATTCGACATCATTGCAGAGAGGCCAGAACTACCCATATTTCGCTTTCTACATCTCGGTATTGTGTACAATCTGCCAAACAGTATGGACGTCGTCTACGGTACCGAAACCCTTTCGAAAACTGGTCTGTTTTTAGAGGCTCGAACTCATGAAATCTCCTGGCGAGACGGTTCATGATGACTCTAGAGAACAGCTTGTATACAGGGTTCAGAAGTGAGATGGGTCTTTAGTTTTTCAGCATTCTTCTTGTATACCAATTTCATGTTTATCGTTTATTGTTTCAGGAGGACTGCACGTGTCAGGTCACACTGCGGTGCTGGTGTACCTTGGAGTCACCAAGAAACCTGTGATGTTGGTGTTCTTTGGACACTCGCCGCATTACGGATACTTACATTTAGTGCAGGTTGGTGTTGAGGAGTTGGTTCAGAGAACACTTTAGATTCATGGGTTGGAATGTAAGAAAGAACGGACTTGCTAGAGTCGACCGCAATACATTATAATAATGGAAAGATAATGGATGACAGGGTCATATCCACTACCCACAGGAACTTCGGGCAGTTGCCCACCGGATATGACCCAGGCTGGTTGGAGGATCCTAGTTTTATATGGAGTATGACTGAATTTTACATCCTGTTTTAGTGTTAAAAGTTTTAGGTCGTAGTTTAGTCGTCTGGGTCACCCAGACGGGTGCTTTATCTATATATATAAAATTCAAAGTCCTGAGTCACTGACTGACTGATATATCAACGCACAGCCTAAACCACTGATCCTAGAGACATGAAATTTGGAGGGTGTTTTCTTTG
This sequence comes from Aporophyla nigra, assembly GCA_947507805.1. Lineage (NCBI taxonomy): Eukaryota > Metazoa > Arthropoda > Insecta > Lepidoptera > Noctuidae > Aporophyla > Aporophyla nigra. Next base: position 16,269,316 of record OX382313.1, on the reverse strand, counting down.
TGAAGAGTAGGTATCCACTAAGAAAGGGTTTCTTGAAATTCCACCCTTAGGAGGGTGAAAAGGGGGGTTGAATTGCTACGCGGGCGAAGCCGTGGGCGGAAGCTAGTTTTGTATAAATTATTTAATCACCACCGCTCTCAAAACGGCGAAGGAATACGTTGTGAGGGACCGTTATGTTTTAGACCTGAGACATCCTAAGAAATCTACCAACCTGCACTGGGCCCGTGTGGTGGATTACGGCATACTCCCTCTCACAGAGAGGCGGCCTGTGTCACAGCAGTGGGAAAATTATAGGCTGATTATACGGCCCAACGTGACTCTTGCTCCTTGAATGAGAGTAGTCATTCCCCGTAGATTTTGGGTCACTGAATTCAAATTTGGCCTCGGAATTGCTATATCACATCACATGTTTTAGATATCCTAAATTAAAAGTGCAAAAAACACGATTTTTGCGTGTTTTCACGGTTACGGAGCATCGCGACAAATTTAGCTTTCGAAAAAATACACAGAATGCTTTAAAGTATAAGCATTGCTCTTCCAAATGGCGTTGAGTTTGCGCGATTATCTTTTTTCATCATCGAGAAATTTGATTTTGAATTTTATATTCATGAATTGTTCAACGGCTATGAACTAGCGATACACAAGTAGAATCAACTCAACTTCTTTGGCTGCTAACTTCTACATTATTTAAAATGCTACTTAATGTAAAAATCTTTTAATTTAAATATAGGAGGCGTTTCACGTCAACTCTCCTAGCTCGGCGCGCGAGCGCTAAAACATCTACTTTTCAGCGCACGATTACAACAGTAAAATGAAGTCATAATTTTTTTTGAAAATACTTTTCCGCTGTATTTTTTCCTCAGCTTTCCGATTCAACCATCAGTTTAAAAAAATATGTTCCTAACCTCAAAAAAATACAAAAAATGTTATATCTCAAAAACGGCATTTTAAATAAAAAAAATTGAAAGTTTAGTCGAGCTAGGAGAGTTGACGTGCAACGCCTCATTGATTTTTACATTAAGTAATGTGATGTGATGGAGCAATTACGAGGCTGAATTTGAATTCAGTGACCCAAAACCTACGGGGAATGACTACTTTCATTCAAGGTGCAAGAGTCACGTTGAGCTGTGTTATGTATTATGTAAATGTTTTATTATAGTTTATCCTGTTACAACATACGTTTATAAAGGCACGCCTTTTTCTCAACCACTACGATTCTAACATACTATTTTCGCTTCGTTTATGTTCATACACATACGCCGGTTGCCAGTACTACGCACCTGACCTTTCGGAAGAACATAATATAATATATAACGTTTATATGGACTCAATAAAATATAGCCTAATACAGTAATATTCTTAAGAACTAGGATACAAATAATGTGGGTGAGTAGACTGCTAAAACTAAATCCTGAATTCCAAACTAGGCAAAAACCTGTATCCTTTATATATATAAAATTCAAAGTCCTGAGTGACTGACTGAGTGATATATCAACGCACAGTCTAAACCGCTGGTCGTAGAGACGTGAAATTTGGAGGGTGTGTTCTTTGTGAAGAGTAGGTATCCACTAAGAAAGGGAAATTCCATCCCTAAGAGGGTGAAATGGTGAATTTTTCGACATCCACGCGGGCGAAGCCGCGGGCAGAAGCTAGTGGAATTATATGACTTGACTATGAAGCAAATAGAATGAATAGATGCATAGTAGCTTATGTCTAAAACTTGACGGGTGATTGCTGCAATTGATTGCGTATGGTGTGTGAAGTGTAGGTGTAGTGTGTGAATGTGGACTCAGGAAGAAACAATGTCTATGTGGGGAGCAAAATTGAGCCTGCTGTATATTAAGATGCTAAGGTACTTAATAGTACTCACTTGACCAAGCGAAAGGCAGTTACAGGGTGTAGAACGAATACAAATATGGGAATGGGCCATAATAGATTGTATAATTGTGGGACATTTCGTAGAGAAAACTTTAAATACATATATTGTGTTTTGGTAACATTTAATGTTAAGAGGATACATCTCAGCCACTGCTTAACGGCATCAAAACCACATTGAGCGTGTTGAAAAGTGCTGCGCCATGAGGTACCTCTGAAAACAAGTGCCGTGTCGTCTGCAAAGACAACAATCTTCCCATTTTGAAGTTCAAGGTCACAAAAGTCATTAACGTATATGAGAAACAGAGTAGCTCCAAGGAAACAACCTTGGGGGACTCCGTAGGTAATGGGAAGATCTTCACTTATCAAATCGCCAACTCTGACACATTGAAATCTGTTACTAACATAGTCTGTAAAGAGTTTAAGCTGTAACCTCTTAATGTTCATACGCTCCAGTTCACTAGCAACTTGAGGACAGAGAGTGTGTCAAAAGCCTTTGCCAAATCTTGAAATAAAGGTCAGAAGTTTATTTTTATAATCAATATTATTGACCACTGTCTGTGGTTTCGTGAACTGCATCACTAGTAGTTTTATTACATCTAAACCCGTATTGGGAAGCAGAAAGTAGGTAATTTTTCTCTAAGGAGTTTCTCAGTCTTTTATTCATTAGTTTTTCCAAGATCTTTGACAAAGTAGGTAATATTGTGAGTATAGGTAGGATTTGTGACATTTTGAAGGCTTGCGCAACATCACCAACAAGGTCACTATATGTTCTCCTAGGGCGTCCCCTTCCCGCGTGATCTGCCTTGTAAATACCTTTATAAATGTTCCAGGAATACTACGTGGACGAAGGCGTGTGGTCGGTAGCGGCGACGCGCGGCTGGGCGGCGCGCGCGGGCTTCGCGCACGCCGCCGCCTGGGACGTGCTGTCGCGCAAGGTGTACGTGCACGGCGGGCTCGTGTCCGAGTCCGAGGCCACGCAGGTAGGGCTTCCCTAGGCTTCACTCAACGATACTTCTTATGTTGGTCGTAATTCCAATCAGCCCTCCAGAAGTCTCGAGGTGTGACAGTCTATGCGCCCACATGTCTCTAGCCGCCGCAGAAGACGCCTCGGGCGTCGGGAGTCCATTGTGGAGTTCCGGCCACCGTATGCGGGGGCTTACTGGTGGCGAGCACAGGGCAGCTCGTCGATGCCTGTCAGGGTTGCAAATTTGGTCAAAAAAGTTACCGTGGCGCTGGTACAGAGAACTGAAGGTACACGGGTGGGATTTAGTCAGTTAAAGTCTGACACGCTCTCCCGCTCCGCCCAGAACGGGAGACGTCATGTGATGATATCCCACCCAGAAAAAAAAGGTGTGTCAAGAACATCGGTGCAAGATTAGACCCTCGCAAGGGTTTTTGTCCTAATCTGGGTGACGCCTGTGCATTCGACGAGCACATGCAAAAAATATTGTGTGCTCGAATTCAATTTTTTTTTTGTTTGCAGGCCCCGTCAGCATCGTTATTTGAGTACGACCCTGAGTTAAGACTGTGGCGCCCTCTACAGTCGGCGCCTACTCCTAGATATTTACATTCTGCTACATTTATTACACCAGGTAAATAAATATACAAGACTAGGCCCCTACTTCGCATAAGTACAATACAATACAATCCTTTCCACTGCTGAACAACTGCCGCCTACCCAACCCTTGCGGTACGCGACTATCTCGTCTCGCCACTTCTTCCTGGGCTGGCTTCGGCAGCGTCTTCATCGTATCTCCAGGGCCCCACCGTGCGCCTATTGTCGAGCGTTCACTGAGCATGCGGTTGACGTGACCCGCCCAGTCCCCTGGCAGATATTGCCTACGTCTAGGAACCATCTTGGAGCGCACCGCGGTGTTTCGTATATTGTCAGTTCGGTTAACGCCTTGAATGATGCGCTCTATTGCATACTATGTAAAGATAATTATAAAAGTTACTATACAGGATAATTTTTTATCCAGTGCGCAAACTGTAACCATGAATTCAGCATATCATTCTAGACCCCCCAGCGTAGAAAATTTTCGTCGGTTATACAAAAAAAAAAAATCAGCTGTTCCATACATTTTGACCCTGTAGGTATTGCATTTTTCTATGAAACAGCTGATTTTATTTTGCATAACCGACGAAAATTTTCGTCTAGAATCATATGCTGAATTCATGGTTACAGTTTGCGCACTGGATAAAAAATTATTCTGTATATGGTTGAAAATGCTGCAAAATCATCGTTTAACTAGCCGCCTGACAGCATTTTAGTCGGATAACCTGTAATTTATCTTTTAATAAAAAAAACTGAAATGTGGCTTACAGAGTTTAATGTCGTCTCGAGTGTATTTTTTTTTTAATAATTTGTATGAAGTGATTTTTTCCTTTTTTTATTTTGCCTTTAGAATGTTTTCTGATATCTTTCTCGTTGTGTTGTAGGTGTGATGCTGGTTTTTGGCGGTAACGCTCACAACGACAGCGCGGCGGCGTTGGTATCAAATCCTGCTGCATCCAAATGTTATTCTGCAGGAGCATTGCTGTATGATGTCAGGTAAATATTAGTTTTTGGAACGAAGTTCCTTATCGCGCGTTGTGAAAGGGGGCTAGACGGAAAAAATTCTTACGAAAAGTTGTCACGACATGCTTTAACCGACTTCAAAAAAAGGACGAGGTTTCTCAATTCGACCGTATATATTTTGTATGTTGTTGTTTTTTTTGTTGTGAGTAGAGAGGGGGAGAGGGGGAGAAGGAGGGGGGGAGAGAGAGAGAGGGAGAGAGAGATCGAGGTAGAGAGAGAGAGAGAGGGAGAGAGGAGATAGGGAGAGAGAGAGAATATTTTTGTGTATACAGGTTTTTTGTAAATAATAAATAATTAAAAAATTATAACTATTATGAATCCTGGAAAAGCACTTCGTTCCATCCGGGTGTCCCTTGACACCTCTAAAGTTTTTTTTATACATAGGTTCCATTTCCCCGTAAGTGGCGACTAAGGGACTTATAGAGAACGGGCAGCAGCGTTCTCTATGCATATTACCACCATACTGCGATCTCCAACCCGCCTACCAAGCGTGGCGATTATGGCACAACCCCCTCGAATTGGGGGAGGCCTGTGGCCAGCAGCGGACGTCTTTCGGCTGAAATAATGAAGATTCATAGGGCTGATTGCACTTGTCTGTGTTATGGGTTTGCATTCATAATCATTACTTATTCGTATCATGCGCTGAATTCATGGGTTCAGTTTCCCTGCCACCCTTCCGCGTAAGACTTCTACTTGAAAAGATTATTTAAAAAATATGACTTCTGACTGAATGCGTAACCACAATAAACGCGCATATAAAATTACTAGCTTCAGCCAGCGGCTTCGCCCGCGTGGAAGTCCAAAAATTCATCATTTCAACCCCCCATTTTATAGACGGATTCGCTTCAGAGAAATGTTTGCTTCGCCCGTCGTAGTCCATCCATCTATCCTTCAGGTCAGGCCATCTAAAGGCCGTAATAGGCACACAAGGCCGCAAGGTTCAGATTTTGGTAGAAATGGTTTAAAATTTTAATAGTAAGTCTTTTTGGTATTATTGTCAAGAGGATTATGAATGTAATGTTGTCGATAGATGCGGAGTGTGGTGGCCGGCATCTCCGCCCAGTGGAGGCGCGCGCGCGGCCCACGCGGCGGCGCCACTAGTTATAAAGGACCGGCGCTCTGTCGTCATACATGCTGGGTAAGTGGCCATAGAACTAATGGAGAAAAGTATGTACAGTGGCGTGCATTGCATATAAGCTGTGCCTACCTCGAAAAATCACCATAAGTCTGTCAATTACATTTTAATGCATGTCCCGAAATTATTAAGAAACTAACTAAATTATCATACCTAACCGCCCAACTAGCATCTACAACATGTATCATAATTAACGCAAGATCTCATACAGCCCAATTAGAGTATTGAGTTAAAAGCACAATACGATGACCAATTGAGTTAAAAGCATAAAACAATGACAAAAACTAATTTTTTTAAGCTTTTATTAATAAGAAAATAGAGCATAATAGCATGCTTGCGTGCATAATTATGCATTCAAAGTTGAGTCTTATTGCTCAATTTTCCTGTTTGCGCGGAACACCTATTGAAATTATGATAGCACGAGATCAAGGCTACGTGTGTTATGGCTATTAACTTTATTTTTATATTTCTTAATCACCGTCTACCGACAGTTTTTTATATTTTTAATACATACCATTTTACTGAACAATCAAGACGCTTTTATTACATCTCCCGCTAAAAGACCTGATGAAATCCTGCACATTTCCTTTGGTTCCATCGGCGGCTGGTATGGCCAACCACATAAAATAAATAAAAAAACACCCGTAAGTAATAAAAGTTACTGAAATCGATTCAGTAGACAATTATGGACAAACTATTATAAGGACATGCCCTTATTTTGCTTCACCTTGTTTATACAACATCCCGACATCAGTCGTCGGGACAGTTGCCCCCATACATAATACCCGTCTTCCCAGGATTCCCGCTTTTCTGTGGAAGTTGAGTGAACTTCACACCCTGTTCCTCTTATCTCTACAACATGTAACGTAATTAACGCACACCCTCTTAAGGGGTCATTGTACTCATTATTATGAACAACTTTTACTATGGCACCAAACCTGAAATCGCGAAAAAAAAATCAGCTGTTTCATTCAAAAGTTCAATACCTCCTCGACCAAAATGTATGAAACAGCTGGTTTTTTTTTCGCGATTTCAGGTTTAGTCCCATAGTAAAAGTTGTTCATAATGATGAGTACAATGACCCCTTAAGAGCGTGTGCGTTAATAACGGGACATGTTGTATAGATGAAATAGATGAGGTAGATATAGTCAGTGCCAATAATATCGGGATGAACAGACTGTTCAAATTTATCTAAACGTCCAGCAGTGGACGTCTTTCGGCTGAAATGATGATGATGTGAATTTAATTTTTTTGCGTGGATAATATCCATATTAATATATATTATAATATATATATTATATACCGTGACATTTGAGTCGTCTTACAAAGCATCGCACGCATCGTATATGTAAGCGGGCACGCCCTTTATGCTTGGAGGCTTTTTAAGGTTTTATGTTCTGTTTACGATTTTGTTTTATTATTTATTTCAGCTTGAGTTTAGTTTTCAATGTTTTGTTGGTATATTGGTGTGTGCTAGCTGACATATGGCTAATAATGTATGTTTTGTATTATAATATTAATAACTTACACAATACTGTATAGAATCAAGTTCTTCTAACTTAACAGACAGCTGTGCTGCTTGGGAGTTTGTTCCGCCACTTCTTCTTCCCAGCTAAAGCACTAGGAAGTGTCGAAGGGCGGGCGTTTTGGGGGGACTGTCTTATGTAACTTTGACGTTCAAAAAGTGCTGACTCTCAGCCTAGTTTGAATAAACGACTTTGTTTTTTTTTTTTTTGATTATCCACTAAATGTATCCGACATAATATACCTCTAGGCGTGATTAAAAATTGTTACCATTAATTAAAATAATAGATACTAAGAAAAATAAATAATGGATTAGAATTATGAAGCATCCTGATCAAAATGTTAACGTATCATACGGTAGAGGACATACCTACCCAGTGTACGAGTCGGCGAGATCATTACATCTCCATTTTCCATGAGACAAAATATCAAATTTAAACTACGTCATGCGTCATCATAATGAATAATATTTTATTTTTTAGTTATTCAAATGTTCATTATTTTCTTATGGATGTGTAGTAGTCATTGTTTACATGAAGTGGGCTGCCGTTGTATGACACCTAAAATGTCACGGTATATAGAAGAGTCCACGTTTATCAGATACAGTATTTTTAAGCTAAAAACAATTATTTTTCTTACAGGTTCGACGGCCGCCTCCGTTCAGACGCGCTAATCTTCGAAGCAGGCGAGGGTTGTTCCAGACACACAAGTGAGGCAGCGTGTTTGACTGCCGCACAACATACCGCAGTCGCATGCGTGTGGAGATCGAGAGACAGAGCCTGCTTAGCGGTAATAATCTAAATCATACTTTGGAGGTGTGAGGAACGGGGAGTAAGAGGAACAGAGAGAAAGTTCACTTAACCTCCGTAGATAAGATAAATAAATCGTTTATTTGGTGGACACAAGAGACATAACACAACATACAAAGCACGATTAAATAATAATTTAACGTGATTACAATTTAGTTAAGTAGGTACAAAGTGCCAGTAGAAAGGGACGGGTGTTGTCTCTAGTGGGCAGTTGCCAGTAGATTGTTTTTTTTTTTAATGACATCTCGCTAGTCTAGACATGAGGTTGTCGGGTGCTAAATCGGACTTGCCTGTGGCTACCTTAATACATTCAGGTGTCCAAGCCAGGGCTTAATAAACTTAAAACTAGAGCGACTTCTCGCTAAGGGAGGTGCTCTTAGCGAGTAGTCGCTCTAGTCTTGAGTTTTCTGTGAACCTGTGAGGTACGGGTCTCGGCTTAGGGGATCGCTGGTAGAGGGTAGCAAGGAATGGGTTGGATCTGAATGAGACCGACGATGGATATCGGGACTTTGTATATATGCTAGTTGCGCGGTAAACTCTGTTTGCGCGGTTCTACGTGACGTCAGTGTAATGCGTAGTTCGCATGCGGTATAATATAAATACCTATAATAAACACACACTCTAAATATTGTAATTATTGTTCTTTGTTTACTTAGCACCTACTTTTGTTTACTATTTTAATATTATATTGCATGTCCTAGATTAAGTTTATTTACACTAATTACCGGATTATTAATACAACTTATTGTGGAAGAGCGGAGTCTCCTAACACAGGCATATCTTGCCTAAAAGGAGGCTTCAATCACATATTGTAACTACCAAAACCTGTAAGCAAATAAACGATTTTTATAAAAAAAAAAAAAAATGCCAGTTATGTTTAAGTCCCATGTAGGGCGAGCCTATTGCTCGGTCCAGCCTGGGTTCAATTCCCGGATCGTGCAGGGTTACTGGGTTTTTCCACCACAAATTTCTCAGTAACAGCCTGGAAGCTGGTTTTGTGCCTGGTTGATAGCAATAGGCTCGCTCCATATTACATGCGACTTAAGCATAGCTGTTGAAATGTGGGTGAACTATGGGTACACCCCTGTCTCACCCTTCGTAGATTACAGGCATGATGTTATTTTGTTTCAGTTAGAAGAAGTGGGCTGGAAGGAGTCCTTCGACGGCACGGTGAAGGCGTGCCTCACGGAACCTAGGTTCGGTAAGGGTAAGCACGTTACTACACTAACCCTACTAACTTTATGTTTGGGTTGCTTACTTTACCTACATTACTGCAAAAATAACACCCTATAACACATAGTAGTTTTTTTTTAAATGGGGATTTGCACACGAGCCAAGTGTAAAGAAACAGATGGAAAAAAAAGAATAAATTTACACTTGTGTAAAAGGTGATAGAGACTTCGAAGCGCATGCAAGAACAATGAGTTCAGCCCATGATTCTAGATACGCTAGGGTACTTTTCGTCAGTTATAAAAAAACACTGCTAGTTTATAGAAGAGTGCAATAGGTTAGTGCGGACAATATGTATGAAACAGCATTTTATTTTCATTTTTTTTTTAGTAACTGACGTAAAATTCCAACTTTGGGTTCTGTAGTTTTTGTTTAACCCATGGGAAAATGGCATAGGTTTATGTACGTTTTTTCTATGTTTTGCGCAGACGAGCGTCGCTGCACGTCGGCGGAGTCTTGCGCGGCGTGTACGGCGGCGCGCTGTGCGTGGTGCGGCGCTTGTTATCCTTCTGCTATGTACTGCGTCAGGCATACGCATCAGGTATGTGACAACTACAGTAATACCTCGCTTTACGCGACCCCGTTATGCGCGGTTTCACTATAACGCGAATTCCAAATTTCGCGCTCAAATACCTCGCATTACGCGAAAGAGTACGTATAAACATAATGTAGTCATCAACTTCTCTATGGTCGCGGGAATCCCCGCTTCCTCTGAACATTCTGTTTGAAGAATTGGGAAGTCCCCGTCCTTCGATTTTTCAAGTAGAAGAGAAAGTTTTATCTTCAGGGGGAATACAAAATGCTCTTTCAAAAATGTATTCGGGTTTGGACATATTGCAGAATATAGACAATAATGATGACCGTGTCTTGACCGTGTGTCAAACAATTAAAAACAGTGTTGGTGTTATGAACGTATTTTACAAGAACGTAAAAAAAAACGCTACCCAAAAGACAATATATGTATTTTTCCGTAAAAAATAATTAATAGTATGTATTTCATAAAGTTCTTAGAATTAAAGTGATTGATTAAAATGATTCGTATTTTTTTGTACTAAATTTTGACTATGTTTAATCATAAACCTCGATATACGCGAATTTCAGTTAACGCCTTTTTTTCCGGAACGTATCCCTCGCGTAAAGCGGGGTATTACTGTATACATTTGTTATCAATAGCTGAGTTAAAAGATTTGCGTTTTTTTTTTATTTGCCCTTGTCCCACTGCTGGGCGAAGACCTCCCACTCTCTTTCCACGTCTCTGTCCAGAGCTGCCAAGAACCAATCTTTATTAAAAGAGTCCAGCTCATCCCGCCATCTCCGTCTGGGCCTGCCGCGATGTCTCTTGCCATTAAGCGAGACCCACTGGGTCGTAAGTTTGGCCCATTGCGGATCATTGTAGTGAGAAAAAGGAAAAATGTCAATGGACAGAGTCATAGCCACAAAGAATCAACAGTTGGTTATGCAACGAACATAATTAACGCAAGACATCTTACACCCCAATTAGAGTATTGAGTTAAAAGCCTAGTACTATGGCCAAAACTTAATTTATTCAAAGCAAAGTATTACTATTAAGAAAAAATGTGGCATTACTTTATGCGTTTAGAATTGAGGAGGTGTAGAACAAAAGGTGTCATTTTCGTATTTTGCTCAATTAGGTTGTTTTTTTTTAATCGGCTCAAAATGTTAAATTCTATCTGTAACTCCCAAGATTTTGTTAAAAAAATGACTAGTTTCATAGAAAGTCGATCTGAACTGCTGCTTCCGGAACAAAAAGTTACATTTTTATTCAATCACAGTGACTTGAATTCAAAAAGTGACATATTCTTAAGAAATACGTTTGAAGAGTCTTTAGTCGGTTCAAACCGGTTACAGTACCGGACAATGCTGTGTGATTTTGTATAAGAGGGTATAGGAAAATCGCAACCTTCAAAACATTGAACAGCATTTATGTCCGGTAGTGTACTGAGAAAGAATTGGGACACTTTTTCAAAGGTGCTAAAAAGAAGGATGTTGAAAGTTTATTAAAAAAGCAGTTTGGAGAAGACTGGAAAATGAGCCTTCATTAAAATGGTATTGTGATATTTTGTATTAAAGTAATGTCGGTGAAAATGACAATGAAGATAATGAAAATCGTTGTGATTGGTTGGAACCTAATTGTGGAGAATTACATGTATAAGAAATAAAAATATTTTGTGTGAATCTATTTTTATTTTCTTACTGAATGTTTCATAAGGTAACATTTTTTAGACAGTGAGTTTCAAAAGGTGACATTTTACAAAATTATTGAATCAAATAGTGACATTTACAAGCTATTGCATCAAAGGGTGTCATTTGATAATTAGTTTATATTTTTTTTCCAAATTTCAAAACAAGCATGATAACCTTATAATATAATACATTAAATTGTATACAATAATTGAGCAATTTTTATTATTAATAAAAATAATAAAAATTGCTTAGATCAACTTGAATATTTATTTTCTCAATTTACTCAAAAAGTTAAAAACTGTAAATTACACCTTTTGTTTCACACCTCCTCAATTAATTCTTATTGCCTTGAAATAAGGTTATAATTTATGTATGGCAAAATAAATATTTTTTGATGAAAAAACCCACATTAAAAGTTACTGAAATTGGTTCAGCAGTTATTATGAACAAACTACTTTCAGGACTTATGTTGGTTCTGTTACACTTTGTACAACTACTATATTTTTTTGTTTGATTTATCTTTTTCGGCTACTGCCACTATAACCCTGTAAATCTTAATATCTCTAATCTCATTTATAATCCTAGATATTGATTTGTCATTCAAATGTGTATCTTATTTTCTGTATGATAAATACTACATTTTGTAGTCTTCAACTTTCACAAATTCACTCAATTCATGCTCAATATTTTTTTCGCAAGAGAATGGCCAGCAGCGTTCTCTATGCGTTTTACTACGATATTGCGATCGCTGACCCGCCTGCCAAGCGTGATGATTGGCCCAATTTGGGGGAGACCAATGTTCAGCAGGCTGAAATGATGATGATGATTTTTACTCATAAAGATGATTTGATATCTTTGTTCCCAATTCTCTACAAAACGTACAATAATATAAAATGTGTCCAACAGATGGCGTTATCGATAGAGGAGTGTGGTTCGGATAGCGAGTCACCACGGGAAGCGTGCGGGAGGTACCACTCCTGCGCAGCCTGTCTAGCGCATCAACATCATCATACACATGTGAGTCAAGAATTTTAACTATTTTCTGAAATTTTTAGGGTCGCGTAAATGAGTTAGGGTGCAAGTGTTGCTAGGCAGGAAAAACTTTAATAATGTACAGACGCCAGCACATCGAGCTACTACAATCTGTCAAATTTCTCTAATAGATTTTCAACTTTATCCCTAAATCATTAGGTTCAAGGTTGATTGGGAGAATTTGACAGTTTCGGGTACCTTGATGTGCTGGCGTCTGTACTTCGGACCTGAACAAGAATGAAAACAGAAAATAAAGACAGCGAAAAAAAAAACCAATGGAGAAGAAGACGTATAGTCACTGGCCTTGTGTAGGAATTTGAACAGAAAATCTAACGGCCCCACTTGCGTTTGTGGAACTTAACATGTATACTAAGTGACATAAGTGTATTAATATAACGAGAAACATGTTTGCTTTAACTGTAAATTATTTGATGTGGCAAAAATTTCGCTCAAAATATTGCGCAAAAATATTGGGCTTAATTTTTGTGCAAAATATTGAATGTACTAAGACCACTCACACTACACACAAATATTGCACAACATTTCAGTGTCGATTAAACTTTTCGCGATGAAAGGACAGTGCGTCGCGTTGTAGTCAGCCATAACTGCCTAACGTCGCTTTACCCAGGGAAGACCCTGATGTTGCAAGTTGTATAGGTCCATCAGCCCAATAATAATAAAAAGAAAAGACTCCAGGTCAGGAATTAATTGAAGAATCGATCAACTCATGGTTATCGTAGCCTACTTCGTGAACTGCGTCTGGACGCTACACTTTATACAAATTACCTGCAAATTAATGAAGAAAATATAGACGTGTCCGCAAAAAAAAAGAAAACTAATCTTTCAGAACAGTTTTGAACGCACCACAAAATATAAGATAACCCTGTTTTGCGCAATATTTCTCCTCAAATTTGTGCATATTTTTTGTTGCTAGTGTGAGGGACGCTTGCATGAACCACTTTAGGATATTTAAAGGAGAGAGGAGCTCTCTCCTCTCTCTAAGAAGGAGGGGTGGGAGGGATTTAGAGGATTTTTCTTTTTTTTTTTAGTGCCCTGTTTATTGTATTATATTATATTTTGTTAACTCACAGTTAGTACAGCAAGGATAAGGAAGGGCGTAGTCTTCTGATACAGGCATTGTTTGCTTAAACACGTCTCCAAACACGTCTAAACGTATTGTAAATGCTAATTGTGACTGTTTTTTTCTACATACATACGGACGCAATGCGAACCTAAAAGGTTTTTTTTATTATTATTGACAAGATGTATGGCACTTTAAAAATGTTTTTTTTTTATTCCATCAGGGGTCTGAGGAATTAAGTCAGCGAGCTTGTTTCTGGGACTACGACACGATAAAGTGCAAACCTGTCAATTCATCAGAAGATATCAGGTATGGCTCCTAATGTTGAAACCTATACATCTATAAAAATAAATAAAATTGAGGTATTGTTTGTAATGTCAAAATAACAGCTGTTTTTCAAATGCGTATGAAGTAACGGTAATAAAAAATAGTCTGTATGTCTGCTTGTTTCGGCTAATCTCCGAAACGTCTTGCCCGATTTTGATTAAGTTTGGTATGGGGATCCTTAGAGCTCTGGGGACCTTCATCGACATACAATGCGGGTAAAGCCGCGAGTGGAGCTAACCTTTAATGTACTTTTACAGCTGGTCTGTGCAGCACCCCCATATTCCACATTTCATTTAACACTGTAGCATGTTTTCATCGTCTATTAGCAAACTACTCCACGGAATTGTCTACAAGCGAATGAAATGTGTATGCGAACGATTATTTTTCCTAAAAACTTATAGCGCTACAAGATTATTTCGGCGCCTGGCCAAAATCAGAAATGAGCCGCCATCTTGTTTGAAATTATATCTAGTAAAATTTCACAAAACAAATGCATCAATGTGGAACAGCGCCGCTCTGTCAACATCATTCGAAGGCCATGAATACATCCTTGTAGTATTGTAGATCTAATTCCTGAAGGGTTCAGACACAACGAGAAACTCCTCGCGTAGGATCGAGCCTTTTTAGGGTTCCGTTGCCAAATGGCAAAAACGGAACCCTTATAGATTCGTCATGTCTGTCTGTCCGTCCGAGTATGTCACAGCCATTTTTTTCGGAAACTATAAGAGCTATGCTGTTGAAACTTGGTAAGCAGATGTATTCTGTGAACCGCATTAAGATTTTTACACAAAAATAGAAAAAAACAATAATATTTGGGGTTCCCCATACATAGAACTGAAACTCAAAAACCGTTGAGGTTTCTAATATCATATTTTTCTAAACTGAATAGTTTGCACGAGAGACACTTCCAAAGTGGTAAAATGTATGTTCCCCCCCCCCCCCCCCCGTAACTTCTAAAATAAGGGAATGATAAAACTAAAAAAAATATATGATGTACTTTACCATGTAAACTTCCACCGAAAATTGGTTTGAACGAGATCTAGTAAGTAGTTTTTTTTTTAAAACGTCATAAATCGTAAACCACAATTTACCTTTCATTCAGTTAACTCAAATATAATAAAAAAAAAACCTTTAATTTCATAAACATAAACCTTATGCATAAACCGTGAATACCTGCAGGTTTGTACGGAACCCTCGGTGCGCGAGTCCGACTCGCACTTGGCTAGTTTTTTGGCCTTAATAGGGTATTTTTTGGGATTCTATGCTCTCTTAATATATCTCCATCGGTAATTGACTGGTTTCGCAGTTAACTGTTCGGTTGCCGGCAACGTATTTGCCTTGGAGACACTTTGTCTTCCTGGAGTAATACTTCTGCCGGTGTACCTCAGGGTGGTGTTTTATCCCCTTTACTTTTCGCAGTTTTTATAAACTCAATCTCCGACGAACTTATTTCTTCCTACCATCTTTATGCAGATAATTTACAAATTTACTCACGAGCTCCTCTTGGGAATTTGTCCGAGGGTATTTTAAAAATAAATCGTGATTTGGCCCGTATATGCGACTGGAGCAAGAAATATGGACTTATGGTTAACCCAATAAAGACGCAAGTTGTGGTGGTAGGCAGTTCAAGGACGGTCTCAAGGATTGACTGGAGTACTCTTCCCCAAGTTTCTTTTAACAACACAGTTATTCCTTTCAGCGATACAGTCAAAAACTTGGGAATATTTATTGATAAGAACTTTTCTTGGACTGCCCAGCTACAGGAAGTTAGCCGCAAGCTATTTGCATCCGCTGCGTCTTTGAAGAGATTACGTAACTTTCTTCCGACTGCCACCAAGATTGCGCTTGCACAATCACTTCTTCTACCCATCCTTGACTATGCTGATGCCAGCTATCTTGACCTTACCCAAGACCAACTGGACAAACTTGAGCGCCTTCAAAACTTTTGTATAAGGTTCATATTTGGTTTGCGCAAATATGACCATGTTTCCGAATTTCGAGTGAAGCTCAAGTGGTTACCAATTCGCCT
The DNA here is from genome assembly GCA_947507805.1 of Aporophyla nigra. Taxonomy (NCBI): domain Eukaryota; kingdom Metazoa; phylum Arthropoda; class Insecta; order Lepidoptera; family Noctuidae; genus Aporophyla; species Aporophyla nigra. The sequence goes on along the minus strand of OX382313.1, from coordinate 16,253,488 downwards.
TCGCCGGAATGCTCATATTCTTTCTCTTTTGTACAATGTGCTATTTACGCCCTCCACTCCTCTCTATCTCAAAAAACGTTTTCAGTTTCTTTGTGACTCCTACACGAAATTCTTAAGGTCATCAGATAACTTGAAGCTTAAAATGCCTATGCATTCCACAACTTCTCGTTGTTGTGATCTTGTTCTCCTAATCTAACTGTAATTTTCTATGTACTGTCTTCATTTATTTTTGTGCTTTATATATTTAGTATGTATGTATTTATGTATCTATTATTTAGAATATAAACATCTGTTTAGCAATTTTACACCATTGACATACCCATTTTATGTCCAGACTTATCACTGTCCATTCCATGGTTGCCTGGAAGAGATCGCATAAAGCGATAAGGCCGCCCATTGTATATTTTGTAGTCATTGTAATGTTTTTTTTGTTTTGTATTTTAATGGTGTACAATAAAGTATATATGTATAAATAAATAATAAATATTTTCCGTTTTTTTAAAAACAGTTTCTTTTTGAAGACTGGGAAGAAATATTCAACAGAAAAATAAAATTTATCTAATCAATGTCCATTTTACGCGTTAGAAGTGAAAAAAATCTAATTTATTTTTAATGGTTTTGAATTTACCGCCAAAACGCTCGGTGCGCTGACGTTTACCGTGTGACGTCATTTTTGTGTATATTGAATTTTGACTTAGGTATGTGATCTGTGCTCGATCTGTAAATCTCGGAGTGGATTTAGGATATATTTAGGATTTTTGGAATGGATTAATGGAAATACAATGGAAGCTGGTTTTATAAAAGCCGATAGTGCAAATCTGACACAGTAGATAGATGTTTTTATGGTTGGAAATTTCTTTGCAAACAACCCCGATTTTTGTGCTACGGAGTATAAATAGTTTATGTGCCGCAGTTTTAGAAGTATTTGTACACAGAGGCACCACAAACCAGTAATAACATTTTCTATCCATTTGAGATACGAAATTACTTGATCGAAATACTGTTTACAACTTGTTTACACAAAGATGACGTCACCGTGGTAAACGTCATCGTACGGAGCGTTTTGGCGGTAAATTTAAAACCATTGAAAATAAATTAGATTTTAATCACTTCTAATGCAGAAAATGGAGATTAATTACAAAAAAATATTTTTCTGTTAAATATTCCTTCACAGTCTTCAAAATTAAATAGTTTAAAAAAAACGTGGAAAATACCCTATTAACAGTGGCGTGCGGTCCATAAAGGCATAAAGACACTGCAGACCCTAGACCTAATCGAACAAGATCTAGACCAGTTACTGATATTTCAAGAACAAAAAAATTACACTAAGTAATAAAATTATTCAAAAAATTCAAAATCTTAATATAAAATGATAGCAAAGTTCATACCGTAATTTACTACGGCAACGCGTTCTCAGATCACAACGCAAGGCAGCGAACGATAATGTCTTTATTTCATTCATAAATGTACGCATGTAGTAGACATTTTCGTGTCTATACATTGCACGCAAAGGAGTGATAACAATGGGAGCTCCTGCGGCAGGATCTGGCAATAGCCAATCACGGGCCACACGCGCGTCATCGCGACTTTAATGGCGAGTATCATGCGACCAAATCGAATATGTACGAAAGTTAACGAAAATTCCGCTTGACAATGATGCAATTTTATTTGTCAACGTTTTACTTATCCAAAATTTAGAAATTGTTTATCTGTGAAGTTCGCTGTTTATGTTTTTCTTGTGATTAATTCATTTTGAAACGTAAATATTTAGGTCGATTTGTTGCTAATTTCAGTTATTATAGTTTATTGAATTGATTTTACAATTGGATTTTGTTTTATTCTTCAAAATGTTGGTCGATTGTGACGTTTGTGTTAAAAATGTGTGTGTAAGGTTATAAAATAAATGGGAACTTTTCGCATTTGCCGTTTAATGAAAAGGAGGCTAAAGGGAGATGTGTACCTCAGTTTGCAAGATTTAACCCAGCAAAGAGTTAATGCAACACGTAAGTTTCATAGTAATAATTAAGAAAAATATATACAGAACGTTCATTTTTACACGTATTTAAGAAACACACAAAGTCGACAACAACTACACGTCTTCCCATGTTTTCAACCGAAGAAGAATTATTGGTCGCACCAAGTCTTTAAGGCGACGATTTAAAATCATATCTAAATAAAAAAGGATTGGCGCGTAGATTTAATTTATACCTACTTGAGTTGGTTTACTTTATTACTTTATTACTGTTATCAGTACTTAATTTACTTATTAAATATATTTACATATGCGAATCACATGAAGGGCCTTTTTCAAGGCCACATCAAATATCTTTCAAGTGACGTGTTCTGTAACATCGCTCACTTAGATTCGTTATTTGAGCTGACCGAAATCTTTTACTAGCATCATCAGAAAATCGTCATTTCAACCTTTTAAACCACCTTGTGAGTTTTTTCTTCACCAACTTGTGCAACTGCAAAAGATGTTTTTTTTTTTTAAACTGCCTACCCGGTCATAAAACCCTGTGCACGCCACTGCCTATTAAAAGCGAGAGCAACCGAGTGAACAGGTGCTAGCCGGCTGTGATTGATATTTATACAATTTTCTATTTTAGGCTATGCTAATACGGTCCAGTGAGCACTGGTAGCCCAGTGGTAACAGCCACGACTTACGAGTGTAAGTCGTGAGTTGGAACCCAATCAGGCGCATTACTTTGTGTACAAAACGGTGAAGGAAAACATCGTGAGGAAACCGGCATGTATTAGAATTCGAAGACATTTGCGACATCTACCAACCCGCACTGGGCCGTGGTAGATACTGTCTGTCGAAGATAGGAGGCCTGTGTCCCCAGCAGTGGGAACAATATAGGTTGCTAATGAATACGGTCATATTTTCGATGGAACCACTAAATTGCTCGGGCATTTTTTCATTTCCGTTCCGTCTGAGCTGACCCTGGTTCAGTAAGTTCGTTGCAAGCTACAACGCCGATCTGTTTCCCAGGAGCGTGGCGGCGGCAGGCCCGTGCAGCGCGCCCTGCTCCACATTCCAGACGTGCGCCAACTGTACCGCCGAGGAGTGCATCTGGTGCGCCTCGGCCGGACGGTGCGTTGATAAGGTAGGTGCAGACCTTTACGGTTTGAGAGAGGGAGAGAGAAAGAGACTGAGTTAGGGCTATGCATTCTGAAAGTAGCTATCAAATACTAATATTAATTACATTTTCACCGTTTAGGTACCTACTGCACTCTACAATGTGACATTTTAGTCGTTTTAAAAAGGTTGTCCACTCAATGTATCCGCGAAATATATCTCTATGCGTGATTAAAAAAAATGTTAGAACTAAGAAAAATAAATAATGCATTAGAATTATGAAACATCATGTTAATAATGTTTACATATCATACGGCAGAGCCTTACCTACCCAGCGCACGAGTCGACTAGATCATTCCGTCTCCATTTTCCATGAGACCAAATATCAAATTCCAAACTACGTCATGCGTCATCATAATGAATAACATTTTTTTTTTAGTTGTTCAAATGTTCATTTTTTTCTTATGGATGTGTAATAGTCATTCGATACATGAAGTGGGCTGCCGTTATGTCACGGTGTATATAAAACAAAGACTTTGTGATTGTGGGTTGAAGATAAAAGAGTAAAGTTATAGATACTAGAGCATATCGGGGTGTTAATGTAGGGACTGAGCATTATCTGGTAATTTGTCGGGTGGATGGTCTGTTCAGGCATTGGTGTGACCGAATTAGAGTTCCTGTAACTGCTCTAGAAATAATAAAAGAAATAAAAGTAAAAGAGGAATATATGCGGGAAATAAAGATGAAGACGAATAAAAAATATTTGATGAAACGAATGATTATAGTATAGAAGAAGTATGGGATATCAAACAATGGTAGTAGAATGAGTGATTCTTGGGTAGATGGTGAAGTTAAAGAGGTTGTGTGGAAGTAGAAAGAAATATGGCTTAATGTGTTAGCCTATAAGGCCCAAAGCAGGATGAATCAGGTAGCGAATGTGACGGATGGTTTGGAAAGGGTTTCAAGACTCAGGTAGTTTCTAGAGAATGGGCGGCATAGTTTTCTATGTATTTTACCACTATACTGCGATCGCCAACTCGTCTGCCAAGCGTGGCGATTATGGCCTACCCTCCCAATATGAGAGGGGCCTATGTCCAGCGGTGGACGTCTTTCGGGTGGTAATTATGATGATGATAACTTATTTGGAGTACTAAAAAATCACACAGCGTGGTCGTCTTTGCGCCCCGGAGGCGGCTCGAGGAGTCGATTTAGAGCTTTTTGGCACCATGACCGAGGCGTTTGTCTCTCGGCCTCCAGAATTAGAGGCCTGTACTGTGAAATTCTTCACCGAGGTTGATTTATGTGCCTTCATTATGTCTTCAGAACGCATACGGCGCCTCGTTCCCTCTGGGCGGATGCCGTGCATGGTCTACCTCAGGCGGTGGAGGCGCGGCGGGCGCGTGCGGCGCGGCGCGGGGCTGCGGCGCGCACGTGTCGTGTGCCGCGTGCCGCGCCGAGCCCGCGTGCGGCTGGTGCGACGACGGCGCGGGGGGCGGCAGGGGGCTGTGTCTGCCGGGCGGGGCCAGGAGACCGCACGCGCCTACAGTGTGTGCACTACATAGGTGAGTCAGGCGGCGCGGCGCGCACGTGTCGTGTGCCGCGTGCCGCGCCGAGCCCGCGTGCGGCTGGTGCGACGACGGCGCGGGGGGCGGCAGGGGGCTGTGTCTGCCGGGCGGGGCCAGGAGACCGCACGCGCCTACAGTGTGTGCACTACATAGGTGAGTCAGGCGGCGCGGCGCGCACGTGTCGTGTGCCGCGTGCCGCGCCGAGCCCGCGTGCGGCTGGTGCGACGACGGCGCGGGGGGCGGCAGGGGGCTGTGTCTGCCGGGCGGGGCCAGGAGACCGCACGCGCCTACAGTGTGTGCACTACATAGGTGAGTCAGGCGGCGCGGCGCGCACGTGTCGTGTGCCGCGTGCCGCGCCGAGCCCGCGTGCGGCTGGTGCGACGACGGCGCGGGGGGCGGCAGGGGGCTGTGTCTGCCGGGCGGGGCCAGGAGACCGCACGCGCCTACAGTGTGTGCACTACATAGGTGAGTCAGGCGGCGCGGCGCGCACGTGTCGTGTGCCGCGTGCCGCGCCGAGCCCGCGTGCGGCTGGTGCGACGACGGCGCGGGGGGCGGCAGGGGGCTGTGTCTGCCGGGCGGGGCCAGGAGACCGCACGCGCCTACAGTGTGTGCACTACATAGGTGAGTCAGGCGGCGCGGCGCGCACGTGTCGTGTGCCGCGTGCCGCGCCGAGCCCGCGTGCGGCTGGTGCGACGACGGCGCGGGGGGCGGCAGGGGGCTGTGTCTGCCGGGCGGGGCCAGGAGACCGCACGCGCCTACAGTGTGTGCACTACATAGGTGAGTCAGGCGGCGCGGCGCGCACGTGTCGTGTGCCGCGTGCCGCGCCGAGCCCGCGTGCGGCTGGTGCGACGACGGCGCGGGGGGCGGCAGGGGGCTGTGTCTGCCGGGCGGGGCCAGGAGACCGCACGCGCCTACAGTGTGTGCACTACATAGGTGAGTCAGGCGGCGCGGCGCGCACGTGTCGTGTGCCGCGTGCCGCGCCGAGCCCGCGTGCGGCTGGTGCGACGACGGCGCGGGGGGCGGCAGGGGGCTGTGTCTGCCGGGCGGGGCCAGGAGACCGCACGCGCCTACAGTGTGTGCACTACATAGGTGAGTCAGGCGGCGCGGCGCGCACGTGTCGTGTGCCGCGTGCCGCGCCGAGCCCGCGTGCGGCTGGTGCGACGACGGCGCGGGGGGCGGCAGGGGGCTGTGTCTGCCGGGCGGGGCCAGGAGACCGCACGCGCCTACAGTGTGTGCACTACATAGGTGAGTCAGGCGGCGCGGCGCGCACGTGTCGTGTGCCGCGTGCCGCGCCGAGCCCGCGTGCGGCTGGTGCGACGACGGCGCGGGGGGCGGCAGGGGGCTGTGTCTGCCGGGCGGGGCCAGGAGACCGCACGCGCCTACAGTGTGTGCACTACATAGGTGAGCCAAAAATGGCCCGAAAATAAGACAACATGGACTTCGATTATAAATCTGTAAATACGTACTAATTGTAACAATCGCGAATCATATTTTGTTCAACGTACATGTTCTGCAAATTCAAAAAAACGTATAAAAAATTGAACATTTCGGGTTACCTTAGCACATCCCCCTTAAATATCTATTTTTCTGTTTCCAGGTGGCATTTCACAGCCTGTCCGGCCTGTCAGTGCAACGGGCACTCAGTGTGCGACAGTGCGGCCCGCTGTATGCAGCCGTGCGCGGGCCGCACGGTGGGCGAGCACTGCGACGTGTGCGCGCCCGGCCACTGGGGCAGTCCGCTCAACGGCGGCGTGTGCACACGTAAGTAAACATGCTGCTGTAGGGAGACAATGTCACTCAGTGTGCGACAGTGCGGCCCGCTGTATGCAGCCGTGCGCGGGCCGCACGGTGGGCGAGCACTGCGACGTGTGCGCGCCCGGCCACTGGGGCAGTCCGCTCAACGGCGGCGTGTGCACACGTAAGTAAACATGCTGCTGTAGGGAGACAATGTCACTCAGTGTGCGACAGTGCGGCCCGCTGTATGCAGCCGTGCGCGGGCCGCACGGTGGGCGAGCACTGCGACGTGTGCGCGCCCGGCCACTGGGGCAGTCCGCTCAACGGCGGCGTGTGCACACGTAAGTAAACATGCTGCTGTAGGGAGACAATGTCACTCAGTGTGCGACAGTGCGGCCCGCTGTATGCAGCCGTGCGCGGGCCGCACGGTGGGCGAGCACTGCGACGTGTGCGCGCCCGGCCACTGGGGCAGTCCGCTCAACGGCGGCGTGTGCACACGTAAGTAAACATGCTGCTGTAGGGAGACAATGTCACTCAGTGTGCGACAGTGCGGCCCGCTGTATGCAGCCGTGCGCGGGCCGCACGGTGGGCGAGCACTGCGACGTGTGCGCGCCCGGCCACTGGGGCAGTCCGCTCAACGGCGGCGTGTGCACACGTAAGTAAACATGCTGCTGTAGGGAGACAATGTCACTCAGTGTGCGACAGTGCGGCCCGCTGTATGCAGCCGTGCGCGGGCCGCACGGTGGGGGAGCACTGCGACGTGTGCGCGCCCGGCCACTGGGGCAGTCCGCTCAACGGCGGCGTGTGCACACGTAAGTAAACATGCTGCTGTAGGGAGACAATGTCACTCAGTGTGCGACAGTGCGGCCCGCTGTATGCAGCCGTGCGCGGGCCGCACGGTGGGGGAGCACTGCGACGTGTGCGCGCCCGGCCACTGGGGCAGTCCGCTCAACGGCGGCGTGTGCACACGTAAGTAAACATGCTGCTGTAGGGAGACAATGTCACTCAGTGTGCGACAGTGCGGCCCGCTGTATGCAGCCGTGCGCGGGCCGCACGGTGGGGGAGCACTGCGACGTGTGCGCGCCCGGCCACTGGGGCAGTCCGCTCAACGGCGGCGTGTGCACACGTAAGTAAACATGCTGCTGTAGGGAGACAATGTCACTCAGTGTGCGACAGTGCGGCCCGCTGTATGCAGCCGTGCGCGGGCCGCACGGTGGGCGAGCACTGCGACGTGTGCGCGCCCGGCCACTGGGGCAGTCCGCTCAACGGCGGCGTGTGCACACGTAAGTAAACATGCTGCTGTAGGGAGACAATGTCACTCAGTGTGCGACAGTGCGGCCCGCTGTATGCAGCCGTGCGCGGGCCGCACGGTGGGCGAGCACTGCGACGTGTGCGCGCCCGGCCACTGGGGCAGTCCGCTCAACGGCGGCGTGTGCACACGTAAGTAAACATGCTGCTGTAGGGAGACAATGTCACTCAGTGTGCGACAGTGCGGCCCGCTGTATGCAGCCGTGCGCGGGCCGCACGGTGGGCGAGCACTGCGAGTCTAGCAAAATTTAAAACATAGCATAATAATTAACTAAAAATCTAGCGCTAATCAAATTATCGAATATAGTTACTTAGGTTGGTAATATAGTGATAGTTTCTTGATTTAGTTTTTAAAATACCTTTCATCTGCTTCCAATTTCTCCAGTCTATTGTTGTATCACAAATTAGTCTGAAACAAAGATGAGTTTTCTTTCAATCTTGTGTGATTTTTGTATGGAAAAAACAATGAAAGTTCAAACTCAGTGTAGTTAGGATTTATTAAACAAATACATAGGTGACTTCACCAGTGTTGATTTCGTTCATTTTATTAATCTGCGTACTATATTTCAAGTCTGAGTCGAGCTCCACGATTACTGATAATTGCGTGCACTGACTGATTAGTTCCACTCAATATTTGTGGTTCTTTCCTCAAAAGACTATTTCAGACAGCAACCTTCATGGTCTGCACATGATTTGACCCAAGACTATGTCTGGACTTCAATAGAGAAAATTATATTTCGACCTTTCTTCTCAAAGTAGTTAGTCAGTCAGGAAATGTCAACCCCATCTAGTTTTTAAAATTTGATTGACCTGTAAAAGTGTTTGTAGAAACCTACTATCACGGATTCATCTTACTTAAATAAACTCTTGTTACAGCCTGTGAATGCAACGCACAAGCTGTAGCGTGCGCCCCTGATACTGGTCGCTGTTACTGTAGCACTAAAGGACTCGCGGGCGACCGATGCGACAAATGCGACAACACCAATCATTATCATGCAGATATCTACAACAAAGGAGCTTGTTATTGTAAGTTCAACCTTATAACTATGGACATAGAGATTAAGTAACTGTAGTATGAAGGGACTAGCGGGCGACCGATGCGACAAATGCGACAACACCAATCATTATCATGCAGATATCTACAACAAAGGAGCTTGTAATTGTAAGTTCAACGTTATAACTATGGACATAGATATTAAGTAACTGTAGTATGAAGGGACTAGCGGGCGACCGATGCGACAAATGCGACAACACTAGTCATTATTATGCGGATATCTAACACAAGAGAGCCTGTTATTGTAAGTATTAAACGAATAATAAGGATAAACAAGATTTTTTTGTAGACTGTAGATCTCCTACGATACGACCTTTAAGGTCATCTATCTTAAAGGCTTCTCGTTCGTCTATTTTAGAGTTGACAACGTAAGCATCAGGTATTAGAACCCTGCCGCATGATTAGCTCATAAAATGGGATCCATTTGAGCCCGAATCTATGTTCTATGGGTTTTGGTTGTGTGTCTGCCGATTTCGTGGAACTTCATACTCTTCCTGCACTCTCTCGGATTATATTCTTGTACGGGTCGGCCGATTACACGGCCATTAATCAGCGGCTTAGCCGGATCGACTGGTACAGAGAAATTAGCACGAGAACGCTTGAGGATGCTGTATCATTTTTCTACGACACGCTCAGTGATTTGCGAGATTCTTTTGTGCCAGTAAAGACGGTCTTCCCGTCCAGTAGGTATGCTCTCTGGTATAAGTTGCCTCTAATAAAAATAATTAGAGAAAAAGCTAAGCACCACGCTACATTCAAGAAATACGGAAACCAGTACGATTATGAGTCCTTTGTTTTGCTGCGACAACGTGCGAAGTTGATAGAAAGTGAAATGTTTAGCAGCTATATAAAAAAAATTGAAGAGGGTATATTTAAGACACCCAAAGCGTTTTGGTCATACGTCAAATCGAAAAACCAAACTAATTCGTATCCATCCTTACTTAAATATAGAAATTGCACTTCGAGTAGCGGAGAGGATATCTGCAACATGTTTGGCGACTATTTTTACTCGAACTTTCTCGATCCTCAGGGTAGCACCAACGACAGTACTAATTACCGTGCGCAGAGTTCTGACACGCATTTGGGCGATATTACTTCTGACATACATTCGATCGAAGTTAGTGAGTTGGAGGTATTTAAACTACTGAAAGGCGTCGACTTGACTAAATCTGCAGGACCAGATAATTTCCCGGCTGTTTTCATACTCAATTGTGCGAAAAGTCTGACTACCCCTCTTTCACTTTTGTTCAGGCGATCTCTAGCTGTGGGTGAGGTACCTGCAATCTGGAAGTCAGCGTTGATTACTCCGATTCACAAAAAAGGGCCTAGAGACAACGTGGAAAACTATAGACCGATCTCCAAACTGTGTCTTTTTGCTAAAATTCTCGAAAAAATTATATACAAGCAGCTATATGCTACTCTTATATTAAGTATTAGTGACCGCCAACATTTCTTCCCATTTCTTCCCGTGGGTGTCGTAAAAGGCGACTAAGGGACTTACTAGAGAATGGGCAGCAGCGTTCTCTGTGCATTTTGCCACCATACTGCGATCGCCAACCCGCCTGCCAAGCGTGGCGATTATGGCAAAGCCCCCCAAATTGGGGGAGGCCTAAGTCCAGCAGTGGACGTCTTGCGGCTGAAATGATGATGATGATGATGATGACCGCCAACATGGCTTCCTGCGAGGTCGGTCCACAGCTACCAATCTCATTCTTTGCAGTGATTACTTGACCGAATGTATGTCTCGTCGCACACAAGTAGACGTAATATACACAGATTATAGCAAGTGTTTTGATCGCCTGGATCATTCTGTGCTCTTGCGTAAGCTATCAGCTATAGGTATCAGTGGAAATCTTTTCAGGTGGTTCTCGTCATACGTAGCCAACAGATGTCAAACTGTTGTTCTGAATGGATATACATCCAGGACTATGTTTATCCCCTCAGGGATTCCTCAGGGATCCCTACTGGGGCCCTTGATGTTCAACATCTTCATCAATGACGTCTCTTCGTGTTTCTCGAATTCAAAAGTTCTTTTGTTTGCGGATGACATGAAGATTCTATGTGAAGTTAGAACTGAAGAAGATGCTGAACATCTTCAACTTGATCTGGACAGATTCCAAGAGTATTGTATTGTGTGACCAACCGCTTGGATTTAAATATATCGAAATGTTACGTATGTACGTTTACTCGCAAACCTAAACCTATTCTTTATGATTACAAGCTATCCAACACTTCAATATCCAGAGTTAATGTGATTAGAGATTTAGGCGTCACTTTTGACTCAAAACTACTTTTTGACACACACATTGACAATATTATTAAAAAAGCTCTCAAGGCATTGGGTTTAATCTTGAGAATATCTGCCGATTTTAAAAATATAAAAACACTAAAAATCCTTTATTGTGCCTTTGTACGCAGTCATCTCGAATATTGTTCACCAGTATGGAATCCCATTTATGTTACTTACGTTGATCGCATTGAAAGTATTCAAAGAAAGTTTTTAAGGTACATTCAATACAGATCTAAAATCTATTTACCTAACTACCACAGTCGCTGCAGGAAGTTTCACATTCTTCCACTAATCGAGCGGAGAAAAATTTCAGACATGGCATTTTTGTTTAAAATAGCTAATGGTTTAATAGATTGTTCCGAACTACTTAGCAAAATTGGACTACGAGTTCCATCCTTTTCCTTTAGGAATCATCGACCACTGCATGTTCCCTCTGTACGGTGTATCTATAGACAAAACTGTTTTACTATAAGAGCTAGCATACAACTCGATGTGTCAGAGTGTTGATGATCCTGACCTATTCACCACTAGTGTCAGTGAACTTAAAAAAACACTATGTAGTCGCTTTTTTGAAGATCACTGACACTTGTTGTTTTCAACTTTTATTCGCTCCGAATTCTTTTAGTTCTTACTTTCATTTAACTTGTCTACTGTCTCTTGTTCTATCTTAATTTTTATCAGTGAAAACTTGTAATTGGCCTTCTTTCACTATTGTTAACCTATCTATAACCTAGCTGTAAGTTTTCTTAAAATAATAAAATAAAATAAACAAGATTTTTTTGTAGACTGTAGATCTCCTACGATACGACCTTTAAGGTCATCTATCTTAAAGGCTTCTCGTTCGTCTATTTTAGAGTTGACAACGTAAGCATCAGGTATTAGAACCCTGCCGCATGATTAGCTCATAAAATGGGATCCATTTGAGCCCGAATCTATGTTCTATGGGTTTTGGTTTCTGCACTTAGTCCTTTGAATGGACCATTGTGCATAGACCATGGAGCCCGAATCTATAATAATTTATCATTATGATGGTTATGAGCCAAACTACTAAGACAGCTATTAATATTTCACATTCTCTTATTTTCTCTTCTAAAGAAACAAGAATACCTAAGTCTGGATAACATTATTTTTGGAACGAAGTTCCTTATCGCGCGTTGTGAAAGGGGGCTAGACGGAAAAAATTCTTACGAAAAGTTGTCACGACACTTTTTAACCGACTTCAAAAAAAGGACGAGGTTTCTCAATTCGACTGTATATATTTTGTTGTTTGTATTTGTTTGTATATTGTTGTTTTTTTTTTTGTTGTGAGTAGAGAGAGAGAGAGACAGGGAGAGCGGGAGAGAGGGAGAGAGAGAGACAGAGAGAGATAGAGAGAGAGGGCGAGAGATAGAGAGAGAGAGAGAATATTTTTGTTGAGTGTATACTGGTTTTTTGTACATAATAAATAATAAAAAAAAATATAAAAATTATGAATCCTGGAAAGGAACTTCGTTCTATCCGGGTGTCCCTTGACACCTCTAATTTTTTTTATTCATTTTCAAACAAAATCTTATGTCCCAACAGATGACCTTGCAGTAGACTACCAATTCACCTTCAACCTATCAAAAAAGGAAGATCGCCACCTCTCAGCGATCAACTTCAGAAACGCGCCCGTCAAACCTGACGTGGACGCCGACTTTAGTATCACGTGCTCTGCCCACGCCCGGATGAACCTCACCGTGAGGACGAGAAGCGATCCCGCAGAGAGAACACTGTTCAGTGATGTTAATTGTACTAATTTTAGGTTTAAGTAAGTATTTAATTACCTTTTTGATTGCACTGGAAATGCACCCCAGAAGCTACGACGTTCACCTTGTCCTAAAATTTCCCTGTAAATCTAATTTGGAGAGAGAATGTTAGCTTTTACTAAATTCAGAACTGAGTGGTAACTGCGTAATTGAGGAATGACTTTTATTTTGACAGTTCAACGAAATTCTTTGCGTTATTGTTGTTGTAGAGCAGATATTTTTATCAGTCGTATGAAGCAATAGATTAGTTAGCAATATGCTTCAAAATTATTCGAATTCTGATTGAAAGTGTGTTACTCAATTAGAATGCTGTGTTGGACATTTTATTGCAACGTTATACAGTTTCTTTTTAATTGATCAGACTATGACGAAAACGAAACAAAACAAAAGTCGAATCTCATCTAAATCATAATTACATACTATCATAACTTAAGCTAGGCTTTGGTTCGGTTTTCTTCTCTGAATTTCACTGCGTTGGTATTAACAGTCTTACATCAGTCATCCCCAATATGAAAAACCGATATTTAAAAAAGTATCACGCAAACATGTAACAGAAATGACGTACAAAGCCTAAATTTTGTCTAAAAATCAATATGTTATATTTGCAGCCGCCAATTGTAAGTAAAAATGCAATATACTGTACAGTATTTTTATATCACGAAGCGACACACGCTTTACCTTGGTTACTGATGGCACAAATACGGTGTGAATGTGTGTGTGAGCGCAGGAGCTCTTAGTACCGTTCGAGACAATGCCGAAGTTGGAAGTGTTTCCGACTTAGCCATTGTCACCATTGTCTGTCAAAGTCAAAGCAAATAAACACATAAAAGGCACTATTTCACTTTCGACTGGCCTGTTAGTCTAGTGGTTAGTGACCCTGACTGCAAAGACGGAGGTCGTGGGTTCGATTCCCACCCAGGACAAATGTTTGTGTGATGAGCGCAATCATTTGTTCCGTGTCTGGGTGTAAATTATCTATAATATGTATGTATTTAGAAATATATAAGTATGTTTGTTTATCAGTTGTCTGGTTGCCATAGTATAGGCACTGCCTAGTTTGGGATCAGATAACGTTGTGTTGGTTGTCCTAAGATATTTATTTACTATTGAAAATATAACACACAAGTAAAGTGCGTGATACTTCTCGAGATAAAAATACTATACCACAATTTTGATTACACACATTATAAATGGTTTTGTTAAGTACCCAACCATAGTATTATTCGTCACCACCATATCATATCCACCTGCCATTTTAAATATATTTAAGCTGATTACATGTCCTTTCTGGCTTGTCAGATTCGCGAAGTCCGAGCACGCGTTCGGTGTAGAAGACAACGTGACACTTACGACGTTCTTCGTCTACGTATACGACTTCCGACCGCCGCTTTGGATACAAATATCTTTCTCTCAATATCCTAAGTTGAATCTACAACAGTTCTTCATTACGTTTTCGTCGTGTTTTCTGCTGTTATTGCTTGTGGCTGCTGCGTTGTGGAAGATTAAGCAGGTTAGTTGATTTCTATAAGTATACATTTGGAAAAAACGGGGAAAAGATTCACAAAATAATACAAATCATAATTGTTTTGTTCAGAAATACGACATGTACAGAAGAAGACAGCGCTTATTCGTAGAAATGGAGCAGATGGCATCGCGGCCTTTCAGCCAGGTGTGCGTCGAGCTCGAAAAGGGAGGAGCAGGTATGTACCGTTGAACGACAAAAATGGAACTTCTATAATAACTTATTATTACCCCTTACATACAAAATTATTTTATATTAGTATTAATATAGAAGTATAGACTCTTGTCATTTAGTAAAGTAAATATTTTGACTTAGTTTTTCCCCATTTATATTTAAAATGTTTAAAATTAAGGAAGTATCGCCAGTAAATAACACCATATGTGGTTGTGTTTTAATAAATGCAGTAGGACCTAAGATTAAGCCTTGTAGAACCCCTTATAAACCCCGTAAATAACGCGATCTATTTGAACTTATTGTTGTTTACCATTTAAATATGATTTTACTAAGTTTAACACTAATTTGCCTCGTCTGTAATGCTGAAGATTCAAGAAAAATGTATCGTGATTTACAAAATCAAAAGCCTTAGACAAGTCGCAGAAGACACCTTTGGCATCTTGGGTCTCATCCTATGCAAAATATGTTTTAATAAGGTTATACAACGTCTTTTAAATGGTGTATATCTACACGACTAACTCGTGAAGGATTTTATTTGTGTTAAAAATATGACAAAAATCACGTTTTTAACACTAATGACTGTGGCGTGCATTGCATATATATAGGCATATAAGCAGTGCCTACTTCGAAAAATCACCATAAATCTGTTAATTATATTTTAATGCGTCCCGAAATTATTAAGAAACGAACTAAATAATCATACTTAAAGGTAGCCCGTGTTTGTCTGACTAGACAAGAATAGGTGGCTTAGTGCCTCATTATTATCATTTCAGCCGAAAAACGTCCACTACTGGACATAGGCCTCCCCCAATTTTTGAGGGGTTTGCCATAATCGCCACGCTTGGCAGGCTGGTTGGTAATCGCAGTATGGTGTTAAAATGCATAGAGAATGCTGCTACTCATTCTCTAATAAGTCTTTTAGTCGCCTTTTACGACACCCACGAAGAAGAGATGGGATGATGCTATTCTTTACGTCTAGCTCCTAGCGCCTACTTTTATAGAAAGCAATGCACGCCAGTGTTTGGCGAGCACTTGGATACGCAGATTATGCATGTAACCAGTAATGGTCGTGGCAGGTGCGGGCGTGCCGGCGCCGGTGGCGCTGGAGCCGTGCCGCGGCGGGCGCGCGGCCGTGCTGTCGCTGCTGGTGCGGCTGCCCACGGGCGGCACGGGGCGCGCGCCGCCGCTGGGCGGGCTGGCCGTGGGCTCGGCGCTCGTCACGCTGGGCCACCACGCGCCGCACGCGCCCGCGCCGCCCGCCAAGCGCGCGCGCCACCACTGACCGCCACACCACACAGGTACCACTCATTTATTGATTACGCTCTAGCTATTACCCGCGACTTCGTCCGCGAGGTATTTAACAAAAAAGTTTTTCATTGTTTTTATTTTTTTTCATGAGATTCAATTTTTTTTTCCAAAGTAAAAGTAGCCTAAGTTACTCCTTGTTACATCAGATATCTGCCAGTGAAAGTCCCGTCCAAATTGGTCGAGCCATTTCAGAGATTAGCCGGGACAAACAGACAGACAGACAAAAATTTTAAAAAATGTTGTTTTGGTATATGTACTGTGTATACATCCATATGCACTTAGTAAAAAGCGGTTATTTTAATATTACAAACAGACACTCCAATTTTATTTATTTTTCTAGATTATAGCCATCATTCTCCTGCCCATATCCCAATTTATTTAGGGTCGGCGCAACATGTCTTTTTCTTCCACACCTCTCTACCAGTCGCCGTCTCAGCAGTCACCACCTTTCTATCCATATCATAATTCACACAGTCCGTACATCGTTTCTTTGGTCTCCCTCTACTCTTAAAGCCATTCATACTCAATACTTTCCTCACGATATTTTCCTTATTCCTCCGTATCACGTCACCGTACCGCACTATGAATAAAAATCTGAATCATTATTTCTAAACCATTGCGTCATATATTCGAAAAAATATTTGTTTAACATCGTAAATATCGAAATGAATGTTGTTGAACTGTCAAAATGAAAGCAATTCTACCAAACTGATAGTAAATTACACAGTAACCCCTTTGGCTTAGAATCAACACTTTTTGATCGTCAAAATTACAAAAGACAGTCCCCCAAAACACCGCAAAGATATTTACATTAAGAAACACAAACATGATTATAGACTTTCGATTTTTAACATTTTAAACGAGTAACGGTGGAGTTTCTTGTCCATATCATACCTTTTAGAAGGATCGATTTCGAATCGAATCGATTTTATTTTAATGTAGCTATATTATATTTATAAAGCTGAAGAGTTTGTTTGATTGAACGCGCTAATCTCAGGAACTACTGGTCCGAATTGAAAAAATATTTTTGTGTTGGGTAGCCTATTTATCGAGGAAGGCTATAGGCTATATAACATACTACCTCTAAGAGGAGCGGAGAAGTAATAAAAATGTTGCAAAAACGGGGAAAATCGCACGGATAGGCGATTCGACGCGACGGGAAGGGTCGGGGGCACAACAAATTTAACGCGGGCGAAGTCGCGGGTAGAAGCTAGTTTGAAATAAATTCTTTGACTTTGACTTCTACTTCCCAGAGTTAGCTGTTTCATTACATTTCGATCATGTATATAAGAGACAGCAGTTTATTTAACTAACGAAAGTACATCAAAAGTTTTAAATCTGTGACATGGTGTGTATTCTACGTGGCTATTTTGCATATAAATTGTCGATAAGCCAAATAGTGAGTAAAACTACGTTTTATTTCACCGCAGAGGACAGGAGGGACTAGTCTATTAATAAAACCTCAGTCCAAAATATTAAACAAACTGCATACAGCGTGAGACGGTGTTTTTATTTTTAATTAGACTCTTTACCCAAAAAAAAAAAATATGTTTAGTTCTTAGTTTATTCTGTCCTAGTAAATAAAAAAATAGGTTACAAAATTGAACCCCCCCGATGCTGAGTTTGAAAACCTTTATTACAGAAAAATAATAATAATACAATTCAATTGTTTCAGATACGGACACCGATGTATATAGACATTGTATGTATTGAACTTTGTACATAGGACACAAGTAGTGCATTGCTCAAAGTGTAACATTTTATAAATAACAATAATAGGGGAGAGTGGGGCAGATTCATACAAGGGGCACTTTCATACACTAGATATATCTGATGTTAGGCGCACATCACCAGAATGACTTATGGGTGTATGCGTAGCTTACTGATGTGTGTGGTTGCTCACGGAGTTTGAAAGCAGTTGGTGTAATACTCGCGTCGTTGTGATACTGAACGTGATTCGACCAGGTGTAAGTAATTTTAAGATCTCACTTATTACGTCTTCTTTTAATAAAAGCTGCTCTCTAGATTATTCAGTTCTATTTTATTTAAAAGATAATAGGGTCAAGTTTGTGAATTAATCGGTGAATAATTTTATATATGCTTGCTTTTTTTCTAGCAATATTTTGATTTCATTTTCTTGTGATGGGGTAGGTTCATACAGAAGTGTACGGGGCACATTCATACAGTATGAATGTGCCCCGTACACTTCTGCCTTCCATTTCTTATTTTATTTTAGTTTGCAAAATTTAAGTTATACCATCATTTTGTTTTGCAGAACGATTATGGTCAGAAATTACAAGAAAAAGGGAACTAGGATTAGACGGGTGGATGTAGAGGCAATGTTAAAAGCTATCGATAAAGTTGTGGACAACAAACTCTCTTTTCGGAAATCAGCAGCCAAATATGGAGTTAATGCACAAACACCACAAAGCCATATAAAAAAATTACGCAAAACTCAAGATTATGGTAGCGAAACTCGTGTATTCAAATCTCAATTTGCATCGCAGCAAGTTTTTGTTTTTGAATCGGATCTTTTCAATAAATATATTTAAGAGTGTTCTATGATGCACTATCGACTGACATGTGTCGAAGTTAAAAAACTTGCATATGAATTTGCTAAGGCCAATGAGATTAAATATCCTGCAAGTTGGAATAATAGTGAGATGGCGGGAGCAGACTGGTTAGCAAGTTTCCGAAAACGCCATAAAAATTTCAGTTTGCGTAAACCTGAAGATACAAGTGCTGCCAGATCATTCGGTTTCAATAAAACGGCAGTGAATGATTTCTTCCAGAACCTGAAGAATAAATACCGCAAATACAAGTTTACTGCCGATCGGATTTTCTACTACGACGAATAGGCATCTCTACTGTGCTGAGCACACCCAACATTTTTACTGAAAATAATCAAAAACAGGTTTGCCAAATAGTGTCTGCCAAAAAAAGAGAGCTGGTCACATTTGGTGGGATTATATCAGCAAGTGGAAACACCATACCGCCTTTATTCATCTTCCCTCGAGTACATTTTAGGGACCTCTTCATAGAAAGTGCTCTAGAAGGCTCTTTGGGTGTAGCCATGAGAAGAGGTTGGATAAACTCGAGCACTTTTGTTGATCTTCTAAAGCACATCCAGAAACACACCTTATGTTCGAAAAGAAACCCAATATTGATAAATAAATAAACATTTTATGCACAACTTCTGTATTTTTTCACATGTATGAATCTGCCCCATAGCCTGTATGAAAGTGCCCCGCATGTGGGGTACATTCATACATTTTTCTTTTTTTCTCTAAAGTGTTACAAAAAGCCGTACAAGTATATTTACACAAATTTAATTTTTTTTATATAGAGTCAGATAGTAAGACTATTGATTTTTGATGAAACAATATAGATATCGATACCCGAGAGCATTCTATAAGACGAAATATAAAAACTGTATGAAGCTGCCCCACCTTCCCCTACTCAGTTAATGTATTGTATCATTTGTATGACTTGTGCCCAGTTGCTCGAAGAAACATGTGGTCTACAATTTGTTTTTTAGCGATACAATTTTATCTTAGTGCTGTATTGATATGAAATGAACTTTTTTTAAGGTACAGTCGGCAAAATTTGCGGTTGGCTATTTTGAACCTTTTCACTAATGGCATAAGGAGGTCAATCACCAACAATGACGAGTGTATGTACGTAGTCTTCGATGTAATATTGGATAGATTTCACAAAGTGACTTTGGTAGCTAATATTTATAATCATAGTTATTGAATATTAAAGCAAAATTAATTTAAGACTGCCGATAAAATGAAATTAGTCTATAACGTAATAAAAAATATATTTTCAATCAACTTAATGATTCGGAAATCACACTATATTCCGCATTATAGATACAATTGTATCGTTACAAATAGTATCTAAGCCACGCTACAAAATACATCACCGAAGTTGGTTCTTTTTGTATAAAAAATCCTAATAAAAAAACATATTAGAAATAAGTACCGTTACACTTCCATATATGAAAGTTGCCAAAATACTCTAATTTGTATCACTTTTAAACGTTTTGCACGTTTAGGGAGCTAGTTGCAAGTTATTGGGTGTATTGTAAAATTATTGGGGCTTAGACGTGTGGGGAGCAGACGAAATAAAACTATTTTTTTTTCTTTTTTCCACATTTTGGCAGTCTCGGAAAGCTGTACCTTAATTTATCAACTAAACCCTACCAAACTGTATGCAATATCTTAAACTGCTTCTTATGACAAGTTAAACTGACAACGTAGGGTTTTCTTTTTTTTGTCTCTATGTTTGTGACCCTGATAGTCATCATTATCATCATAGCAACCTTTTCTACCCACTGCCGAGAATCAGCTCCGCCTTTTTTCTTGCCCACCCCCATTTCATGGCTGCTACCCGTAATCCTATGTCGGTTCTCTGACTAATACACTCAGTCTTTCAGTGATATGCCTACTATCACTGTCAATACTCAATGTTATTACTTTTTATTTTTAATATTGTTTTCTCATCTGAATTCTCTTTTCAAGTTTGGACCTAGTTTTTTCTGGGTCCAGACTCTTATTTTGCCACTTATATCGTCTTCTCCCTACATGAACTGAACCTCTTTGCTTTAAAAAATTGGACTGCGTTCGTAGTGTTAGAATTCATTGCATTTTTTATTTATATTTTGTAACATTTCTTTATAAGGGCTTTTAATGAACTGATGTGGTTAACCGATTTCATTGTTGACATATAAATTACATTTGTAAGTTCAATTAACTATTTAAGCTGTGATAGAAAAGGCAGTTCATTCGATACATAGGGTCATATTTTTATCGATATTTTTTTATCGAATATTAAAACGAAAATATTATCTGTATAAATTGTGTGAATGAAAGAGAAATAGAGTCATTGTTAATAAAGGTGCAACTAGATTGACGTCGAATAGTCGCTTAATCGATTGATGATAGACTAACCGGTCTATAATGTAAAGATCTCACCGTGAAAACTTAAGTGAAGTGAGCTGTCAATCCTCCATATTAAGGATTTGATCCTATTAATAGCTCACTTTAAGCTAACTTCATAACTCAAAACAGCGAAGGAAATTGACATGTTCCAGAACCAAAAATTCGAAGACATGTGACCTCCACCAAACCACACTGCGCCCACTCTCTCTCACCGAGTGGAGGCCAGTATCCCAGCAGTGGGAACGTTAAAGGCTGATTATGCTAAGCTCACTTTACCTAAGTTCCCACGCTAAGATTTATACAGAATAGATTATAAGAAAACTGTTGCAGCTTTAGACTATTTTGATGTAAAGATGAGGATTGTCATGGTGCTTAGAGGTGATTAAATAGCAATTGTCGTTAATAATTTTGCTGACTATATATTAAGGATAGAATATAGAATGAATTGAAGCGGAAATAAATGAAATAATCATGCATTCTTACAAATAAAAGTAAAAATCGGTAAACCACACCAGTTGAATCGAGTTTAGTTCTAGTGATGTCATGAATCGATTCCAAGCCATTGGAAAAGTATCGATTTTTGTAATAAATTTAATATTTATTTTTCTCAATGAAATTAGTATGTTTTAGCTAGCAAATGGAATGCTTGCAAGATTATATTAATACACGGTATTTTGGAGGGTGATGTCAGTTTTTAAAAGTAGGTTTTGAAAGAGGTGCAGACAAACAATTTTGATACCTAAATCGGGGTACACCGTGTGGCTATTTTTTGTGATATTCACAATACTGTCGACTTGATAAAAGAAAGAAATAAAACTTGTACATGATAATGAGTATCTACTCGTTACTATTTTCAAGTTTTATTTAAAGTAACAACCCTACTTCTGGGGCAGCCGGATAAAAATCAAGAACTGTGTTTTTTATTGTTAAAAAACTTTGTAATTTATACTTAATCAAGATTTAATATACACAACTTATATGCAATGTTGATAACAAATTTAATACTTACAAAATCTTAGTTCATATATTTGTTGCACTCACCTGACGCACTGAGTACATGTACAGTTACCAAGTAAATAGTAACCAAGGTCGTCCGATAAGAAACCAGTGGATGTTTTCGAATAAAATTTAATTGAATTAATAAAAAACAAACAGTTCATTTTATCAAATTAAATTTCATTCGAAAACATCCTTCGGTTTGTTACTAAACTTCAACCACATCCGACGACACTAGGTACTTATCTCTTTTGGTGATTGTACTGATGTCCATTAGAATGCCGTTTGGAGGGTTTCAAAGCACTCAGCGCATAATCAACTTTGTTTCTATGCAATAAGGACTAAAATATTTTTTTTCAAACCCCACATATGACCGTTAACAATTGACATCACCCTACCAAAACCACCATAAAATAAAAGACAATTTTCACGTAAAAAAGTTTCGCGTAGCGTTTTTTTAAGATAGATTTTATAATGCGTTGATCTGTGTTGAATATAAGAAGACAACGATGTAATATAGCGTACCATCACAATGTATTGTCGGTTTAATGGTTTAACTGAGTAAAAAGAGGTTTAAAGTAGCGAAAACCCAGTTATTGATGTTAATTTCGGGGAAAAAATGCTTTTTAAGAGAAATTTGATATATAGGGTTGATGAAATCTGGCTGGTAACAACCCTGATTAGTAAATTTGCTGTTAAAAAAAACAATGAGCTTATCTGTGATTGGTTGACGACAATACGACCAGTAATAATTGTTTGATTTGAAAATGGAATGAAGAATGGAGTTCAAAATGTTTTTGATTGTCTCCTTGTTTGTCCCAAGCGCTATTGGTGAGCATGACGTCCTGGGTTCGTTTTCCTAGTAACACATAGTGTTATTGGGTTTTTTTATTGGGATACTTCTCAGTAACAGCCCGGAGTCTGTATTTGTACCTGGTAAAAACTCGCACCTTTCTATTTGGGGCTTAAACATAACGGGCGAAATTTGGGTGTATTATATTTACAACACTTCGGATAATAAGAATGTGTTAAATATTTTCGAATTTCAAATCAGATCAAAATTAGAATATTCGATTTGAATTTCTTCTCGATTTGAAAAGAGATATAGTTATGTCTAGACGAAATCTACCGCATAAGTATTTTCAAAAAAAGGGAAAAGTAAACAGACAACATCATGTTGACCAAGTTCTCATGCTTTTTTTTTTGTGGGTGGAAAATCATCAAATGACGTCTCCCGCTCTTTGCGGAGTGGGAAGGCGTGTCACACTTTTACTGACTAAAACCCATCCGTGTTCCTTCAGTTGCCTATATGCCAGGGCCACAGTAACTTTTTTTTATTAAATCTCGCGACCTTGGCTGGACACGTTATTATGCTGTTACTGCATTTGCGTTTTCCTTTATATTTCTAGTGATGTTTTTACGTGCTCTTTGCGCTCCTTCTGAACAGTGCCACTGAACAGAACTAAAATGTCAGGCTCAGGTCAGTGACGCTGAATCAGTTATACTCGGCTCCAGTCGGTTGGTGACGCTGAATCGCGTATACCCGGCTCATATAACTTTACACTTCTATCACGTCAAGGTCATAAAGCCTCCCAGTATCGAGGCGAAATGCAATGTCTCTGTAGCATCATGCAAATGAGGCGTCAGGCGGTTAGTGCAAATCTTGGAGTTCATTCGGTTAATTGAGTCTGGTCAAATCACGCTGTGATAGGTGTATTTCATTCATTCATTCGTTCGTTCGTTCGTTTTTACCAGTATCGAGTTTTCAGTGTCCCTATAAAAGTTGAAGCCTTTTTTTATAAGTTTAACCACTAAACCGACAGTTTAATAAATAATAAGTAATGTTATTTATACGTAAAGTCACTACTACATATAATAATTAGATGTAAATAGTGCCGCTTTGTATAAGACTCCGATATTCATATTTTTATTACGACTGACATGTAAATGATGTAAAATATAATGTGTTTTTGTTTGTGTGAACGCATTTAGTTGGTGAATGTTGTGTTGGATTTCGTTGGGAACATGTTGCCAAACGTTTTATTTGGTCAACCATTTTTCTTTTTGTGGGTGGGAAATCATCAAATGACGTCTCCCGCTCCGGGTGGTGTGGTAGAGCGTGTCAGACTTTTACAGACAAAAAGCCACCCGTTTTCCTTCAGTTGCCTTTGCCAGGGCCCTGGTAACGCTTATGAACAATTCCGCAAGCCTGGCAGTATTTGGTCACCCTGTATTTCAACTTATGTCAATTTTAATAAAATGAACTTTTTGGTGATATTAGAATCTTTCTCATTTTCAAAAAATTGATGTATTTTTATTTATTTTTTGCTTATATCGTTCTTTTTCAGCAATAATTTAAGACATAGTGAAGTTTAAAAATGATTTATGGTCCATACACAACATTCACACACATTTTTTGTATTATAGCCTTAGATGTAAAAGACGTATTTTATCTAAATAATAATTATTAATATTACGAGCTAACTTTGTACGCAACTTAATAAATCGTTTTTAGTCCAACATAAATATTTTTATGCCTTATTTAGTATTAATTATAATTAAATATCATCGCGAATTTGTAAAAAGTATCGATATTCAGAATATTAGGTAAAAATAAGTGTACCATTCGTTTTTTTTTTTTTACTTTTTTATTGCATTAGTTAAAATAATTCTTATGTGATGGTCATTTTGCAGAATGGCAAAATTCAATGTTTGTCGAATTAAAATGTATAATTTTTAAACAGTCATGTGATCTCAGTGTTAATAGAGAATTTTACGTTTTCTAGAAATATATTATACAGCGTGTATCAAAAGTGTGTGGTCAAATTTGATGATGTGGGACAGACCATCATTCTGAACAACTTTTCCATGAGACGAACATCGTAATCACAAAAAAATAGCAACCGTCTTATTAATTTGGGTCAAGGAAGCATTGAAGTTTTCTATGGAGGAAGCTGTCCATTTGTTCATTCTGATGGTATGTACCGTATGTATGTAAAGGCTATTTCATATACAAAAATTAAAGACCTGACAAGAAGAATAAATGCTGTTTTCTTATGGGAAATATCATTTTGAACATTATCTAATTCCACGAAAGTCTACAAATACAAAACCCCTTGGCTGCTATTTGAGTTAGAAAGTATTAAAAACATATTTTTGATGTCATTAAGACACCTTTCTGATACATGCTTTATTTTGAATAAACAGCAATGGGATTTAATTTACATGTATAGAACGTGTTGGTCATCAGTGATACTTGCACAGGCAAAATATTTTGGGACGTATCCTTTAATTTTTCTAAAACAACGGTCAAATTCCATGGCAATGTTGAAACAAATGAATATTATGTAGTTAAGTCTAATAAAAAACTCATGGAATAGATTTTGTGAGCTTATTAACCTTATTGGGCAAATAAAAGCTCTCTACTGTATGCCATTAATGTATGCCCTCTTGGTTGATAAGTATTAAAAAAAACTTAAAATTATTGAAAACTAAATTAACCATAAAGCATGGCAAATTTAATTTGACCTAGTAAATGATTCGCCTGTGCAAAATTAATTTATATCGATTATAATGAACTGAGAAACACTGAATTAAAAGTTAAATATCAGATATATCAGACAGCATTTAAGCATACGCTTATGCCCCTCGTTCATGACGCCACTCGAAAACGAAATCGCACGGGCGTGATATTCCCGTGACGATTTTTTTCACGCACTGAATTTTCTACGCTCTCGCTAGCGCTGAGAGTTGAAAATCGACTGCACGATAAAATTGTGCTGCATTATTTTTATGTCAGTGCGAACTCGCTTACAGTTACAAATTCAACACCGATTATCACTGCACTGGTACCTGACATATATGAAATGATATGCGCGTTACATTTTTTTTATTACTGAATGGGCCTTTTTGACCTCAATCACGCCTGATGGAAAGCGATTGATAAGGTCTATGATGGAACGAGCGTATCCAGAAAATGCCTGCTTACTCTTGTTTTGAAGGTAGATAGGTTAAATGTAGAAGAGATACATACTTTTGAGTAGCCTCGTGGACGATGGGCCTTAAGGTTGGTGCAAAGGTTTCGCTGCCAAAGCTAGTTCAGACGGGTTTCATGACCGAGAAAATTATAATAAATGTGAGCCATTTAATATACAATGTGGAGATGACAATACCATAATACATTAAAAAAACGAAATCTTTACATAGAAACACACGAAAGTTGCTTCCCGCGTCTGTACGCTTATATCTCTTAAACTACGCAACGAATTATACTAATACCTAAAAACCTAATGCAGTATTCATCAATATACAGAGTTATTTAAGAGGAAGGTTTATATGTGGCGTTCCGCGCATAATGGTACCAGATGTCGGCATTTAGTTTCCGAGTTATTTGCGTTTTTGTAAAATCGGGTGAAAATATGGCATTTTGTGATTTTTACTGATTATTGTTCTACAGTAAATTTCCTATAATTTGATACAATTAACATCTACAGACAAAATTTCAAAGCACATATTTTTTTAAAGGAAATGTTCAGTAAAAAGGTCTTATAAAATGTCGATATTTTCATAATTATTATGTTGAGTTTTTGAATTTTAATACTATTTGTATATTGGCAGTACAGTATCGGTTATGTTAGTGATACATTGATGCATATAATGTGTTGGGCGTAAGCCAGGAATTGCCGAGAATGGGGCATTGTTTTTTTTGTAACCTTTGGATGTTCGTTACAAAAAAAGTATTAGGTTTTTTTTTTTGTAATCAGCGTAATAAAGGGACTCTTCTAGATTCTACATCCGGCCTTAACTTAATACCTCCCTACTGGTACCTTTATGCGCGGAACGTCACATACGTAATACGCGGGCTAAGCCGCTGGCAATAGCTAGTAGTCAATAAAGCTAGATTGGCAAAACCCATAGTGTTTGACTAGCTATATTAGCTAAACTATTAGATATATTTGTTTGAATTTTTGCATGCCGACTGGGAATGTTATTTACTTAAACACAATTTAAATTATGGGAATTTTGTGGTCTCCACCTTGTATATAAGAAAGCCCGTTGTAAATTTTAATAATTTTTAGTAACTATGACCAGCAACTTCACATGATTTGACCTATTTGTATACAACAGTAATATTTAGTTGCTGCTTCATTTTGTATGAAAATCTTATGATTTTAAAATTTTATATAAACATGCATTTATTTAAATGTAATAATTAAAAATCTCACTTATTGATAATGTTTAAATAATTTAGATATGACTATTTAATTTGATCTGTTTTAAAAATTTAAATCTTTCATTGAAAAGAATCATTGTTGTTAAATATTAGTTTTTATTTTGTAAAAGTATAATATTATTTTTTGCTTTAAGTTAGTATTTTAATTTATAAATATATAGTATTGTACCTTTAAGTGAAAACAGTGTTAAACAATTATTTTATAAGATTTATTTCAGTTAATAAAAAGATTTAAATTATTAAAACAGCTTTATTTACTTGTGGGTTTTATTGAATGAAATGTAGCGAGCTGATGTCCTAAAACCTATGGCAGAAAATACTGAACTAAGTAATAGATTAAACACGTGATACCTCTCCTCTAATCGTAGGTATATCATTATCAATTCATTTAAATAGAATATTGAATTGAACGGTGTGGTTTAACCCTTTTTAAGGTAGAGGCAGTATACATGCCACCAACTAAATTATTTGTTTTATTCAACTGCATTGTTGACAAAGCAAACAAGACAAGAGCAGTGGTGGCCCAGTGGTAACGGCCGCGACTTACGAGTAGTAGGTCGTGAGTTCAAACCCAAGCAGGCGCATTACTTTGTGTAAATTATTTCATCGCCACTGCTCTCAAAACGGTGAAGGAAAACATCGTGATGAAACCGGCATGTCTTAGAACCAAAAATTCGAAGACGTGTGACATCTACCAACCCGCACTGGGCCTGCGTGGATTATGGCCCACTCCCTCTCATCGAGAGGAGGCCTGTGTCCCAGCAGTGGGAACATTATAGGCTGATGATGATGATGGTGATTGTTGACAACGATTTTATTTTTCATTGATGATAATTGATAACATACGCAAATATCCCATCGATTGACCGATTTGAAAAAATACTTAAAAATATCATAAATATCAAACAAATATCAAATATACATACTAAGAATTGATTACTATACCATGTCTAGTTTTCTCGGTCTTATAAAGGGTTAAAAGATGTAGTGACAAAAATTGAAAAGAGTATGCTTAAGTGGTTTGGTCATGTTGAGAGGATGAATGAAGGACGGCTTACAAAAGGTATTTACAAGGCAAATGTGAGTGGAAACGCCAGATGGGGACGCCCTAGGAGGATATTATAGTGACCTTATTGGTGATGTTCTTCAGAAAGGTCAGGTGCGTAGTACCCGCAAGCGGCGTGTGTGTATGATCAATTGTATGAACCTAAACGAGGCAAAAGGAGTATGTAAGGATTGTTGCAGGTGGTGGTGGATAATTCATACGTAAGTTTTACACAAGGAGTCTAGTGATAATAATACATATGTGATAAGGTTCTCAATGTTGTGAAATTACTTTCAATTATTAGATATTATGTATGCTCTGGATGCGAGCAGTGGGTTCCCTCTATCTGGCAGAAACTTGATGCTCCGAATTTTATTTGGCATAACACACTTGGCATAATCTTCTTTAAACGAATATTGGTAAGGCATAAAAAATGTTTAGCAGAATCATTGTTTGGTCAAATGTTTATATGTCCGACTTTACGCTAGCATACTTTTAAGATGGCAGAATTTTATTAAGCATAATTATAGCACCTTTGGCAGACTTAAAATTCCGCATAATTTCGTTTAGCATAACATTTATTTAGAGCGACGATTATTTGGTACAATTTCACTTGGCATACTATGACGATGGCAGAATTTCATTTAGAATACTTTTGTTAGACATATTGTCATTTCTATAAAATTGCATTTTAACCTTAAATTAAAATTAAGATAGTGTATCAAAAAGTCAATATATGTTGTGCTACAAAACGTTATTGACAGAAACGAATCGCTGCAGAACCGACTCCACGTAGTCTTTTCTGCCCTACCCCTAGAGTGTAATTTAAACCCGCGTAGGCGCGGAGGGGCGAGGCGGCCCGCGAGCTGAGGAGCAGGTGGTTTTGACGCGCGCCGCCGCGGCTGAGGCTGGCCGGCTCAGCCGGCCAGCAAACCGAAGCTGCGGTGGTGAGCGTGAAACCATCTGCGATGATGAGCTCGCGTGGGTCCGCCGGAGCCACGCAGCGCTGGAGCCGTGACAGAAAGCATGCATGCTGCATGTTGCATGCTCGCCTGCATGCTGTGAGCTTGCTGCATGCTTGCTTGCATGCTGCATACTTGCTTGCATGCCGCATGCTTGCCTGCATGCTGCATGCTTGCTTGCCTGGTTACATGCTTGCTTGCATGCTGCATGCATGGTGTATGCTTGTTTTTGCATGTCTGCAAGCAGCGTGCTAACTATGATTTTTCTGTAATGTAATAGTTTCAATAGTTTCAATTATTATGGATATGAAATGTATGCCAAAAGATGATTCTATTTGTAAAGTTTCTGAGATATGATAGTTCTGCCTTTTAATGACTATCGATATGAAATAATGCCAAGAGACGATTCTGACTGCGAACTTTCTGCAAAATGATGGTTCTCCTTTTTCATTATTATGGATATCAAATTTATGCCTAAAGATGATTCTGACTTAAAAAATTATGCGTTGTGAATGTATGATAAATGAGTGTATGCCAAACGATTTTCTGCGAAATGAACTTTATGCTATCCGCTGTTATGCAAAATAATATTATGACGAAAAAAATTCTGCCATAAAGGGTGGACCCGCGAGCAGTACCTACAGAACCGGTCGAAGTAGCAGTGCACGGTGCTTGGAGGAGGCCTATGGACGTCTTCAGCCGAAATAATGATGATTATTATCTATTATTTTTAACTAGCTGACCCGTCAGCCGTTGCGCTGACCAAAAGTTCATATACCGTTCAGAAGTGCATCCAGATTTTCAAGAATTTCAAAAAACTTCGGGAAACTCTTCAAAACCTGTTTAAAACAACGAAAAGGTAAATCGGTTCAGCCGTTCTCAAGTTATTGCGCAACCTACCAAGGAACAGATTTTTATTTATACAGGGTGTAGCAGGGACATCGATGCGCAGCCATCATCATCTGCCTAGCCTTGTCCCAGCTATGTTGGGGGTCGGCTTTCAGTCTAACCGGATGCAGCTGAGTACCAGCAACACCCAACTCCAGCAACTGCCTAACAATATTCTATCGATGCGCAACCATTTACCATGAATTACATGATTCTGAAGTCTGAACCATACTGCAATGAAATTTTTGTTGTTTATAGAAATTAGTTGCTGTTTATTTATTGATGACTCAGTAGGTAGTAGGTAGATAAAAATTGTAATATCCGTTTATTAATTAAATAAGATAAAGAAAATGTAACTATTTCTGATATAGATAAGTGGTTAAGCTGTAAATATAAATGATAATCTATTGTAATTCAAAATAAAAGATTAGTCTTTTACACAAAATATTTATGTATGATTATTTAGCTGTACTTACCTACTTCACCCTAAAATAACAAAAGTAGGTACCTAACTTTTTTTTTTTTCAGGGTTGGAGATCATCTGATGACTACTAGCTCTGGGCGAAGCGTGTCAAACTTTTACTGACTAAAACCCACCCGTGTTCCTTCAGTTGCCTGCACCAGGGACACGGTAAGTCTCGGACAAATCCGCGACCCTGACAGAAAGGCTGACTTAGCGGGTCACTTTTGGTGAAATTTACTTGTACTACGCTGTCTAACGCTTCAAAGAATACCTACTAGCGTGATGCTATGCCGTAGGCGCGAGCTTGCGGGCGGCGAGCAATGGGTAGCTCGACTAGCTCGCCGCCCGGTAAGGACCAGGCTCGGGTCGACGGCGCGTAGTGTTCCACGCGCGCCGCAAAGAGATGTCAGCAGAACTGAAGGGGTCTGCTAGGACCGATGCCTGCCAGGGTCGCGAGATTGTTCGAAAGACACCGTGACCCTGGCACATGGGCAACTGAAAGAACACGGGTGGGTTTTAGTCAGTAAAAGTCTGACACGCCGTTCCGCTCCACCCAGAGCGGCAGAAGTCATTTGATGATTTTCCATCCAAAAAGAAAGGGGTGCTACTCACCATGTTCGGTTGACATATCGATTCGGTAGTATTTGTTGAACAGCAAAGTGGACAGAATACAATTACCGACTACAGTTATTCGGCATTCATTCAGTCCGTGCCGATCGGCAAACTTCGGTCCGCATGTACCTTCGTGCAAACATGTTCGGTTCACGGCGACAATTCGGGCTAAGGGAAGTTGCTTTCTCCTGAACATAGTTCTTTATTCGATAGTGCTGCCCTGCTCTGCCGAAACATGTGTATACCCACAAGACACTACTGCTTTTTACACATAATGTAACATCACTCCTTGTTGCACCTACGGTTTGGGCTGTCGTGCCGATAGTGCACCCACACTTCGCCAGTTATGTCTAAGTCTCATATAATAGAGGGCGAGTCTTTTGCCATCAATAAGGCACAATTCCGGACTGCTACACTGAGAAGTTCCCGACTTGGGACTTCATACTCAACAGAAGCGCTTGCGGCCGCTAGACCAACAAGGCAGGCCTCGTCCTGCTTTTTTATTAAAGCCAAAAAACCTTCATAGTGGTAAAACCATTGCTTACACACAAAACTCCTTACAAATATTCTCCGTCATAATAACGATGTGTCAGTTTTGTAGGACAAGTAATCGGCCGGCTGTCCTACCGCTGATATATTTTTGATATAATTTTATGTGAAAGTAATGTAGTATTGTCTCATTTTTGTAATTAAATATTATACATATTATGTGCTATTGGACTGCTAAGGTGTCTCAAAAGTAAATGGTGAGTTCTGTAGAAAATTGATTTGTTAAATATGGTGGGTGTCGTGGGTTCAGAGGTATGGAAATTGGGTGAGGATTTAGACCTAGCGAAACGTACATAATGAGTGCTAAATCAGTCCATGAACTTAATATTCTTCTATAGCCAAAACTACAAAACAGAAGAATAAGTGTGGCTGAAGCTGATCTCAGACGCTAAGTCTGTTCATTCTTGGTTTTCTAACTGCGTTTCATTCGAAGTGAAACGTCTGAACACAAATGAAAAAGAAGTGAAGAATAAATTAATTTGTGAACCGCTCCAACTTTGTCTGATTTCGGCAATTATTAATAAAATTTAAGTTGCGCAGGAGTCGTGTCAACGTGGAATTGAACAAAAATGAAACCTAAAAGAACGCCTGAGGTACAAAGACCTTCTATTGACGGACGCACGGAACCCAAAAACATGGAGGAAAAAAGGGGGGTCTAGACCGAGCAGTGGGTGATTCGGGGCTGAGGTGATGATGATGATGATAAAAACTAATTACAGGCCCTTTGAACTGTCAATGATTCGGCAGTCAGAAACATGAAGCTAGTTGTCCATTCAAAAGTAGGTTCCTATAGAGAAGACGGGGCAAGAACCTCCATGGGCTTTTAGGGACACAGGTGGAAGGTATTCTACCTGAGTCTTCTTACTCGTATTGTTGGTAAGGAAAATCTGACTTGCAGGTCATACTTATATCTGCTAGGGTCGCGAGAATTGTTCGAAAGATATACCGTGGCCCTGGCGTATAGGCAACTGAAGGAATACGGGTGGGACTTTTAGTTAGTAAAAGTCTGACACGCCCTTCCGCTCCACCCAGAGCGGAAGACATCATTTGATGATTTCCCACCCAGGGGAAAAAAAGGTCATACTTATATAATTGGAAAACACGTATTAAAATTTGGAATTAAATACACAATTTAGCACAAACAAACGGGTTTTAAACTAATAGGGTCAGAATAAACTAAGTAATTACTTAAAATCCAGTCCGCGTCCCGTTACGGTTGACGCCAGAGAGAGAGAGAGACGTTATGGGTAGAGCCCCAAATCGTAGCTTGGTGTTGCCACTTAACACTAACAACCTTACAAAAACTTATACAAACTAAACATAGTATAGGCGACGCCACAAATGTACAATACGTGACGCCACATCTCTCTATTAACCCCCAATATTGTTTCGAAGTTATGTTTCTAGCTAATAATACAACCATGTTCCGCTGGATATTATTGTGGGTGTCGCTGACGAGCCTGGTGTTGGCCATTCCTGAGGAGCAACAGTACTGCGCTGTCAGATACCGGAGACTCTGCCAGGGGAAAGGGCGACATGTCGCTTGCCAGTTTCCTGATGTAAGATATTGAATTTTTTTTCTTATCTTGTTATCGTGTCATATTTTTGTCATAGTCAGAAACAAACCTAGCCTGGATAAACTGAGAGAAAACTTCACATAAAACAGACTGACATCATGCCTTGATTCTCTTAAGAGTTAGGCAGAAGTGAACCCACATTGTTCCGTTTGGTATCGGACGTAAAGAATAGCAGTATCCGATTTCTTCCCGTGGGTGTCGTAAACGGCAACTAAGGAACTTACTGGAGAATGGGTAGCAGCGTTCTCTATGCAGTTCATCAAAAAACCGCCTGCCAAGCGTGGCAATTGTGGCAACTCCTATCTTTCAGAAATTAATGATGATGAGTGTATCACAAAATGGTGGGTCCATTTTGTGATACATTCCAGATAGAAACGCCCAACAACTATTTGCCTGACCCAGAAATTGGACCCAGTACTTCATGCTCAACAGTAGTAGCGAACAGTAGACCAACAAGACAGTCAACACAATTTGATCGTATTATTTATGACAATATTTCCGGTTTTTTTTCCGGAGTCCGTGTCTACACAGTAAGACAGGTCAGGTCGGTCAGGGGCACGGCTGTTCTATACCGCCCCTAAATTAATGTGTATTAAACCTAATATTTATACTAGGCGTTATTAAAACTGAAACTATTAGGAGCAAAAGATCCAACGGAGATATTTATCGTAGTATTCAAGCAACGTATAATATATTGTTGTGTATTTGATGAGGTCCTATTGACCTATATTATAAACGTGTTCTATAATTTCAGTCGGGCCCCGGACCGTCGTGCGAGCGCTACACACCAATTAAATTCACAAATGACTTAAAGCACTTCATCACACATTACCTCAACAGGTTGGTTACCCTTTACATATAAGTACCTATAAGAAGTGGATAGTAGCAGTAAGCAGTTGGTCCCGGTGGTTTTTATAGATCTTAGATAGTCGTTACGGGTCGTTAGAAGCCGAAAGTCAGACAACCAGTCGTAAGGGGTATCGTATTTCCCAGTAACTGGGTTGTGGAGGTCAGATAGGCTGTCGCTCCATGTAAAATACTGGTACTGAGCTGCATCCGGTTAGATTGGAAGCCGACCCCAACATAATTGGGAAAAGGCTAGGCAGATGATGATGATGGCAGTAACCTCATATCAAATGCTTCACTCGAGTGAAAGTTCATTTTAATTTCCTTTCACGTTCACACGACACGAACTAAATCATCATTTCATCTGCCTAGCCTTTTTTTACACGCTTTATATTAGCTTCACTTGTATGTTTGTATATTTGTATGTTTGTATATTTGTATGTTTGTTTGTAACCGACTCCTTATAGCGCGATTTTGACCCACTTTAAACGACCAGATTTTATTCAAACTTTGCACACCTGTCAAGGACTGATGACAATGCAATAATTTCATAAATTTGTGCCATTATCCTTGCCAGGGTTACCAGGACAGCAAAAAAACTGTCACAAACTACGCTGACATACGTCTCAAAATTCGAAATACCCTAAAAATAGAAAATAAATAATAGTTTAAAAAAACTAAAAAACACGCTTCCATTGAAAACCAAACTAAAAAGTACAAAATAATGGAAAAAAAGCGTGGGGTGCCTGATATCAGTAAAAAAATACCTTAAAAGCACCCCACGCTTTTTTTCCATTCATCATCATCATCATCATTTCAGCCGTAAGACGTCCACTGCTGGACTTAGACCTCCCCCAATTTGGAGGGCTTTGCCATAATCGCCACGCTTGGCAGGCGGGTTGGCGATCGCAGTATGATGGTAAAATGCATAGAGAATGCTGCTGCCCATTCTCTAGTAAGTCCCTTAGTCGCCTTTTACGACATCCACAGGAAGAAATGGGGTGGTGTTATTCTTTACGTCCGGCACCACACGGTACGGTTTTTTCCATTATTTTGTACTTTTTAGTTTGGTTTTCCATGGAAGCGTGTTTTTTAGTTTTTTTAAACTATTATTTATTTCTGAAGTATTTGGAAAAAAAATGTAATGCTTTGTAAACTCACTTTGAAGGAATCAATGACGTATTATAAATAGACGCGTCATACACGAACGTTAGTGCACTCAAAAACAGCGTTGATATTCATTGATTGGTAGCTACGTACCATTACCTACAATCAAACAGTGTGTGGAGAACAGCAAAAGACCCATACCGTTTCCTGTTGTTAGAAAGAGATGAACATATTTAGTTACGTCACTCGCTGCTGCATATTCTGCTGGATGGTAGTGACTAATGACACTTCAGGCAATTGCCTTGCATTTATCTTTCCTCTATTGAGCCTCGGTAACGCATCTAAATATATACATACATACAATATATAGGTACATCAGTGACGGGAATGTCCTAAACTACTTTAAAAAGTTGGTTTCATCTGCTCAACAACATTAATATGCAATGATTGTTGTTGAACTGTCAAAATTAAAGGCATTGTCATTGTAAGTGTGTTACGCAAATGATGACTATTGGGACTGGTCAGCTCATTCTTCAAAAGGCCCTTTTAGACTTGGCCTTGCACTGTTAGACTTAGGTACAGACGCCAGCACATAAAACGACTAAAATCTGTAAAATTTCTTTAATAGGTTTTCAACTTTATCGCTTAAGTATAAGGTAAGGGGGGATTGATTGGGAAAACTTGACAGTGTCGGGTAGCTTGATGCGCTGGCGTCTGTACATAAAATATTTATAATATATGTTATGATACATTTATTTGTCAGAAACACGTGTAGGCTTAAAATCAGTTGGTGCGATTACAAAACCAAAATGGTTCAGCATGTTTTGCCTCGAAAAGCGTACAAATACAATAATAATATAGGTAATTCAAAGTATACTAAAATAAAAAAATAGTAAAAAATTCTAGAGAACATAATTTATATAGTCTGCAAGATTAGGTATAGTAGCATTTATTTATTAAAAGATTCTTTGTTTCTATAATATATGAACTTTGTAAAAGAACCGTTTGTTTCGGCATTTACAAGAAAATGCTAGCGACATCTAGTCTTAAAATATTGACCACATCATATTAATATTGATTTTAAAAGAGTTCTAAAAAATCTATTTACATAAATAAACATTTCATTTTACCCCGCAGGAATTATGAAGTGGATATTTTAGATTTCATCTGGGTATATAATCTGTTTAAGAGTCATGGTGTTTCAATTTTTGTAATGTTAATTCCTTGGCCTTCAAAGACGTCGCCAGCGTATTGCTGCCGGCAACGAGAGGGTCCGCGGTGGCGTGCACTTGCCGAAACCACAGATTATGATGCTCGTTGTAAGTCTTCATTTATTTATTAAAACTGCTCGCACACAAAAGAGGTACAAAGGCGAACTTAATGCCTTAGGCATTTTATCTTGTACTTCGATATCTATTTTCCTAAACCTAAACCCTATGATTATGTTAAAATAGTAGCACCCGCGACTTCGTCCGCTTAAAATTTTGGGCCCTGCCCTGACCCACCGCGTTGCGTCACATCGCGCGCCCGTACTATCAGTCCATTTCCGCGTAGCGTTCTTTTTCATTTTGTTCGGCTCCTAATGGTCGGAGTGTAATGTTAAATAGCCCATAATTTTTCTCAAGAATTGGGTTATAAAATCAAATCCCACTAATATTATAAATGTGAAAGTTGGTAGTAAGTACCACACATTTTTTAAATATAAATAATAATATCATTTCAGGAATGGGATCGTGAGCTAGCTCTACTGGCTCAAAGATTAGCAGACCAGTGTCACTTTGTACACGACGACTGCAGAGCTACAGGTGAATAACCTACATATTTCTTTATCAAATATGATGTAGCACAGAACTAGTTCCGTGTGGTGTCGCACGTAAAGAAAAAGCACCACCCCATTTCTACCCGTGGGTGTCGTAAGAGGCGACTAAGGAACTTACTAGAGAACGGGCAGCAGCGTTCTCTACGCACTTAACCATCATACTGCGTTCGCCAACCCACTTGCCAAGCAATTACCTCCTCCTCCCAAATTGGGGGAGGCTGTTGTCCAGTAGTGGACGTCTTTCAACGATGACATAATAGTTAGTTTAAAATTTGCACCAGTAACTGAAAAGTTGTGTGGAAATCGATTGTCATGGTATAGGCACTGTATAAACATCGAGAGTATGAAAATTAGG
The DNA here is from genome assembly GCA_947507805.1 of Aporophyla nigra. Classification (NCBI taxonomy): domain Eukaryota; kingdom Metazoa; phylum Arthropoda; class Insecta; order Lepidoptera; family Noctuidae; genus Aporophyla; species Aporophyla nigra. The sequence continues at coordinate 16,216,266 of OX382313.1, read as the reverse complement.
CCTATTTGTTGATATAGTTACCTACACTCCATCGGAGCGTTACGGTTGTTACTCTTCCTGCCAGGGTCGCGGATTTGTCAGTTCTGTTCAGTGGCACTGTTCAGAAGGAGCGCAAAGAGCACGTAGAAAAACATCACTAGAAATATAAAAGAAAACGCAAATGCAGTAACAGCATGAGAACGCGTCCTTCCAGGGTCGCGAGATTTGTTCGAAAGATTTACCGTGGCCCTGGCACACAGGTACCTGAAGGAATACGGTAGGGTTTTAGTCAGTAAAAGTCTGACTCGCTCTCCCGCTCCGCCCAGAGCAAGAGAAGTCATATGATGATTTCCCAACCAGAAAACAAAAAGTTTGTCACTCTAAGTGTTTGTAAAATTGAAAAGTGTGTGATTGGAATGAAGTTCTTTACGTTTTCGACGTTCAGACGGAGGTAATAATACGCAGCAGAATTCACTCACGCACTGGATTTGCCACCCTCGGTAATGAACCGAGCAATCAGAATCCAACAGATTGTAGCGCGAGTAAGTCTCAGTGTGTCGAAAAATCACAGCGTTCGCTTGTTAACTCTCGGCACTAAACAGTGCTTAAAAATCCAGTCTTTGGAATTGCATCAAGTAAGTATAACCTTAACGTAAAACTGCAATCGGTCATATACATTTTCCTTCCAGTCCGCTACCCGTACGCGGGGCAGACAGTGGGCGAGGTGCGGTGGCGACGCTCCAGCGAATCAGACGAGCTAAGCGCACAGCGCGCAATACGGCGCGTGCTCGACGCGTGGTGGGGGGAAAGACGGCGAGTGCAGCCTAAACAGCTCACTGCGCCGTTCAGGCTTACTGCTAAGTAAGGACAACAACCTATACAACAGACATACAACAACAAAACACAAGAACAAAACGATTACAAACCACTATATGAACATGAGAATAGTTTTTCCAACCTAATAGAAGAAACGGGGTTGCCTGATTCAAATCTTAATAACATTGAAATGCATTCAAATATTAAGAATTCAGAGACATAGATCAACGAAAGAATGGTGATTAACTAATAACAAGTACCTTTCACACCAGTCACTTGATATGTTCATTTTCGTGGCTTAAAACTCTGGAATTCTTGCAAACGGAAAACATAGTTTAAGACCAATACTCGTGTCAATAGCGGACTCCCGGCCACCGAAGGCACGAGCTTGCGGGTGGTGAGCAATGGGTAGCTCGCCGCCCGGTAAGTACCAGGCTCGGGTCGACGGCGCGTAGTGTTCCACGCGCGCCTCAAAGAGATGTCAGCAGCACTGAAGGGGTTTGCTAGGACCGATGCCTGCGAGGGTCGCGAGATTGTTCGAAAGAGATACCGTGATCCTGGCATATGGGCAAATGAAGGAACACAGGTGGGTTTTAGTCAGTAAAAGTCTGACACGCCCTCCCGCTTCGCCCAGAGCGGGAGAAGTCATTTGATGATTTCCCATCCAAAAAAAAGACCAACACCCGTAATGACTAAATAAAAATGTAGGCGAATAAAGATCACACTCATATACAGACACGAAATACAATATACTCAGACGTACACACCACACACGCTCACACACATACACACAAACACACCCCACCACACAAATGCATGCATGTACAATTTGATTTATTGCTTAAATTGTAAATTTTCCAAACAGGGTGTAGATACTGACTCCTGTAACGCAGGTACCACCTAGCTCAGAAGTCAAGGCTTAAAATGAAAATGGTTATTGCTAGTAAAACTTTAATATTTATTATTAAATCATTTTCGTGATATGCACCAAAAAGTATACGTAATAACGGGGCCAAAATCATCGATGGAGAACATTTTTGATCTAGGTGGTTAAATGATGTCTATTAGGTTCCTTGCTACTGAAAATTCAAACGGATTTCTCCATAGGCAACGACTTATTGGATCTTTCTACCTAATCCAATCACCGACAACATTCCAGAGGCACAGTTTGGGGTCACTTCAGCCAACTAGCGGTGTGGAACCTCCAGGCCGTTGGCTGCGGCGCCGTCCGTCACGGAGCCCACCACCCTCGCCTGCTCCTCGTGTGTGACTTCTCCCACACCAACATGCTAGGGCAGAGGACCCTGGTGTCGGGCTCCATGGCACCCTGTCCAATTCATACGTCGAGGAGACCACGGACAGCATACCCGTTACTCTGTTCGCCGGTAATATACATCTACATATTTTTATATTTTTGAAGGATTTTTTTCGCTTTTGGTATGTTATCATTATTGACTGTGCTCTCTGGTTGAATCTGAGTAAACATAAACTAAGCTAGATATATTAAGTAGCGCACTGTTGGCCCAGTGGTATGGACGTCGACCTATAGGTCGTGGGTTCGAACCCAAGCAGGCTGTTTATTATGTTTAATTTATTTCATAACCACTGCTCTTGCATGTCCTAGAACTAAAAAATCAAAGACATATCACCAACTCGTCAACTCCTCTCACAGAGAGGAGGGTTGTGACCTGTGAAAGATCAGTACCCCCTTCGCCACAACTACTAGTCAACACCACAATAGCCTTAGTAAATTGGAAGGTACATAAATATTAATCACTACATCTTCCAGGTACGCCATCCTGTACCCGCGGAACGAGAAGAGGTAGAATTGGAGGACAATTACGAGGAATATGAAGACAAAAACGAAGATACTGACGTCGCAACAATTGAAGTTGGGGACGTTTCACCACCAAGACTGTGGCTTGCCAAGTCTGACAAACGATGGTTAAATCCTAAGTTGAGGGCTAAAACAACGACAACCAGAGACTTTCCTGACATTACTAGGAAAATTGATACTCCTATGTACCGAGGTAAGTTCTAAACTATACTATATATTAAAAATCAAGACAGAGCTGCTAGTAATGCTAGTCAATACGCTAGCTTTAAAGCGGAAATATATAATTTTTGTGACTTTTAAATCTCTTATTACATTTTCAAATACTTCAAGTTAGTTACGAAAAAAATCTATGTTAAACTAGATCGCATATATGTCAATTATATACGTGAATATTTAATATATATATATTATAGTTAAATACTATCTGAAATAAATTAAGGTCTACCCAGAACATAAAAAACTATAATTATTACTTTCAAACTACTAAAGATATTTTCATGACTTTTTAACCGACGAAAAAAAACGGAGGAGTTTATCAATTCGACGCGTATATTTTTTTTGTTGTTTTTTTTTTAATGTATGACCACGCATAACTTTTTACATAGTAGTCCGATTGTGATAATTCTTTTTTTTATACATACAATATGAACAGATTATATAATTATCTATAATTCTATCTGTGACTTTATTTCAATATTTATATTTTTATTACTTAAATTAAATATTCAAAAGAAGGGAAACGGCACCTGTGTCACCGCACACGCTTGTACAGTATAATATTTTTTTCGCCGAAGGTGCGTTGACGAAATACAGTCTGGAGGACATTGTTTTTGTTTTGTTTTAAACCTTAAAATTTTGGATGTTGTGGCGCAGCATGGGAGAGGACTATGTCCAGCAGTGGACTGCGATAGGCTGAGTTGATTGACTGATTGATTGAAACCCTAAAATCATCCGAGATTCTAAATTCCTGAAAAGAAGCTTACAAATAAAATGTATTCCTTGCAGAATTCCCAACAACTCCAGCGACGCAAAAAGATTTGGTCGTCCAGAAGTTAGACCGAGAGTTGGAACAAAAAACGCGAAACAAATTACATAACTCGAATGCGAACCACAAACAGGCTCACAACACGTTTGATAGCAACCAGTTTGATAACATCGTGAGGAATGAGTGGAGGACCAGGAAGAAGCCACAGAACTATGGAGAGTGGCGGTGAGTGAGACTGAATTAATAGATACAAGTATAAAAGCTACAGAATTATCGAAAAGGCAAATCCCCGACCCTTGTTCGAGCTAGCCCACGCCGCTGAGCCTGTAAATTCGCCTAAATAATATTCTGATCCAGTCCGTCTCTTGCTGCCCTCTACCAGCGATGCCCTAAGCCGAGGTCCGTACCCCACAGGGGTGCCCTTAGCGAGTAGTCACTGTAGTTATATGTATTTTAAGCACTGGCTGGAGGCCTTAATTTATTAAGGTAACCACAGGCAAGTCCAGTTAAGCAGTCGACAACCTCATAGGTTGACCTGCGAGACGCCACATAAAAAAAAGGAAATTTTTCGTCGGCTATAAAAAAATAAAAATCTGTTATTTCTTAGAAAAGTGCAATACCTAAGCGATTAAAATGTACGCTTGAGCTATTTTTTTTAATAACCGACAAAAAATGACAACGTAGGGGCAACACATACTGAAACCCTAGAAAAAAAGACTTATCTTCAAGTTGTACCTTGGTGTCCCTTCAGGCCTCTATAGGGCTTGCTTCTGCTATGGTATGGCTAGGTTTCATTCCATAGTCCAATAGCTTACTCCTTCTTTTCTATTATTTAAAACTTAACACCTTACTTCTCAACAACATTCATTTGTACTGCATAGGGTAGGTAATCGTGTTTGTCACCCGTATTTATATTATTGTTAATTCATCATAAGTTTTTAAACTATGCAAAAATATGCATTTAAATAACAAAAATTACGATAAATGTATTATTTTAGAAAAAAATTAGGAATTTCGAAACTTTTGTTTTGTTTTGTGAACGTACATTTAAAAAAAACTAACGTAACTACCTGACGTGGCGTCGGTCTCAAGGACCGCACACGAAATATAATTATAACGTGCGTATAATTAAATGTGCGCACGTCTGGAGCTGTCGAGCGCACAGCACTTACTGGCAGGGGAGGTAAAAGAAGATTGACACACAATTTCGGCGCGCGCATAATAACGGAATTATTTTAAAATCAAAATCATCGGAGTATCCGAGACCGCCGCGCGCCGTCCAGTTGTTAGAAGCTCTTACACACTAGCGGCATGTTGCCAGCGGCAAAGGTAATTGCTACCGTCGATACGTATCGACGGCAGCCGGCGACATGCCATCTACAAAGATCAGCGTCATCACGCGTGTCGACGGCTGCAGTCACCTGCCGTTGGCAACATGCTGCTCGTGTATAAGAGCTTTATGGGTCAAAGATCAAATTATTTAGTTTATCTGCCATAATCGTCGAATACTCTCCACCTTCAATGCCGTATTATAACATATAATACCTTCGTGCCAATTTTTGGGTAAATCATTCAAATAATTGTGTAATCAGATCAGTATATTACGAATATTGCTTATTTCATTGCTGGTTTTAACTTTTCCAGTCAAAACCAAGAGAATCCAGAACATTTGGAGGAAGTGATTCCCCTGACTATACCTCGTCGTGAGATCACGGAGACTTTGGATCCCACCGTAGCTGAGCTCTACCGCCCCGCCCAAAAAGATGTTAGTAACCACCAGTATAATAGCTGCCTATTGGCTATTATTGAACAAATACCTCTATTATATAACCGAAATTTACGCGGTCGAAGTCGCGGGTAAAAGCTAGTAATATGATATTTTTATCTTACGAAGCGACGCGCGCTTTACTTGTGGTAACCAAGTGTACAAATACGCTGTGAATGTGTGCGTGAAGACGAGTGGCATCAGCACATAACACACACACGCACACACACTTCCAACTTTGTCACTTTCTCGTTTGAGTGAGCGCAGGAGCTCTTGGTATCGTCCAAGGCATGTTGACATGCTGTCAATGTATGTGTATACATTGACAGCGTTTAAAAGCGAACACAGGAGCATTCATTATCATACTTGCTCCATCATGTATATGTTTGTGTATCACTAATCACTGTCCTACATGTTACATTCAAGGGGTCCAGCACTACATGAACCCTTTGAAGGCACAGCTAATTACAAAGTATTCAAGTAGAATTACTTTATATTTCGTTTAAGACTAATAAAGATAAAGAATCCGGCCTGAAGTGACAGAGGTGTCAGGTACAGGCCGTTAAGTTCTTTATTCTCGATAGACAAGAGATGTTTCTTCAAGGTTTCTTCAGGTCTTGTGTCTGGTGGGCTAAACTGCCCAACGATTGATGTCGGGACGTTGTGTATTCGCGTTTTGTTAGTCGCGCGGTAAACTTTGTATGCGCGATGCAAGAGCGTAGTTCGCATGTGGCATTGCCGATGCCATCACACGGCGACAAACATACCCATGAAATATTTCACCTTGATCTCTGTTAGGTTGAGAATTGTCTCAGTAGATACGCAAATCACATATCCACATACCTAGCTATATGAACGTCACATTTGTGTTTAAAAGCAACTGTTATTATAATATTGAACTAGTCGCCAATATACTAGCTTCCAAATAACACGTATTTAATTTATCAGAAACCTTAACAAGGAAAAGTGAACCTTAATACAAACACCAGTCTCTATAATGGCAAAACATCTACGAAGCCTCTGATATTGCCAATGACAGTTCATTATCACTTACAGTCATTCAATATATTAATTGGTGTCTGTTGCAGATATCGCGCTCTGGTGACGAAGTTTACAGGCCAACTGTAGGGGAAGACGTCACTGATCATGATGTAAGTCTTTTCTTTCTACTAACATAACACCTATAGTGCTACACGGGCCACGGCTATATAGCCAAAAGCGGGACTGACGCTGCCATCTTGTTTTTGAAGCGAAGCTTTAACGCATCTTGCGGTAGGAGCAAAATTGTTAAAACCGTCACGTACCGAATAATAAGTTACAAAACAAAAACATAATATGCCTAATATGGGGGGAGGGGGGGGGGCATGCAACTTTTTAAATATTGAAAGAGAGACAGTTTACATAGTTTTTGAGGGTACTTACTGATATATGCCGTCAACATGAAAAATCAATGGTGGAGGCTGCGAAGATTTTTTAAATATTCCTCATGGGTGTCGTTTTCATAGATTTCGAGGGTGCTGAAACCGGGGGGGATTCGGGGAGATTCTAGTTCGCTCGTGGTTCCACTAAGCTGACATAATATTATTAAAAGTCAAAAAATAATTAAAATTTCATTTTCTCCGTTATTTTCAGGAAGCTAATTTCCGTCCGCGATGGCGACAGACAAGATTAAGGCCTCAAAGGTAAGAGTTTCCTATGTTTTAGCAGCAGAGGTGTAATTGCGGAACTATTTATCGGTAGGAATTGGTTTAATATTCATAGTTAAACAACATTCATTGCGTTATTTACGTTGCTACGCAGACAATTTATTCGAACAAATGACGCAATGGTTTAGAAAAATCTTCAATCCCATTCAGATTCTGATAAATTGTGCATTTCGCAATTAGGGTGCTGGTCTACTTTATAGGTAGACGCTGTCACTATGATGATTGATCATAGTGAGTCTCCGATTTCCGTCTCAAAGACACTTTTCGAAACCGAGAATATCTTGTACTCCTTGTGTTTGTAATATTTTCTTTGTACTGGACTATACCTGGGAACTTTCTGGTTACGGAGATATTGAAGGTCAAATTTCCAAATTTATTGACGCTCTTTTACGAAAACAAGTTTTTAATGAGCGAGAGCAAAAATTTGACGCGGACGAAATCACGGGCTGAAGCTAGTGCTGTATCGTCTAGAGGACACGATGGAGCATACGGTGGAAGTGTGCCCTGCCTGGGCGGAGCACCGCCGTGTCCTCGTGGAGGCGATCGGCGGCGGCGACCTCTCGCGTCCGACCCTGGTGCGAGCCATGGTATGGGAGCGAGAGGGCATGGGAAGCCGTCACCTCCTTCTGCGAAGCAGTAATACTCGCGAAGGAGGAGGCGGGGCGCGTGAGGAAGTGGCAGTCTCTGCGCCCTCATGTCCCTAGCCGCCACAGGAGGAGACGCCCCGGGCGCCGGGAGTCGATTGCGGATTCCCGGCCACCGTAGGCGCGAGCTTGCGGGTGGCGAGCAATGGGTAGCTCGCCGCCCGGTAAGGACCAAGCTCGGGTCGACGGCGCGTAGTGTTCCACGCGCGCCTCAAAGAGATGTCAGCAACACTGAAGGGGTCTGCTAGGACCGATTCCTGCCGGGGTCGCGTGATTGTTCGAAAGAGATACCGTGACCCTGACACATGGGCAACTGAAGGAACACGGGTGGGTTTTAGTCAGTAAAAGTCTGACACGCTCTCCCGCTCCGCCCAGAGCGGGAGAAGTCATTTGATGATTTCCCATCCAAAAAAAAAAAAGCTAGTGCTGTAATTTTAACCCCCAACCCAAAAAGATGTTTTAAGTTTGACCGCTAGATAGATTTGTCTGTGAGTCTGGCTGCACTGTAGCTCTCAAACGGGTGAACCGATTTGGGTGGGTTTTTTTTTATTTAAATGTAAGCTTTCTAGCCAACCGCTAAAAAAGCTTTCTTAGACATGTGATAACAAAATTGGTTCAACCGTCTCGACACTACGATCGTTTGATCAAAATGTTACCTACAACTTCTTATTAAATTGAAAGGGCCAAAACGTATATATTACATTTTGTTACTTTATGAGATTTTTGTTTTTGTCTGGAGTTTTCAAATTACAAATTTAAGGAGCATGGGACGCATCCATGACACCCTTTTACTCGTTGGGAGACTTTTCAAGAAATAGGAGTAATTTCTTTAAAGTAGCCTATGATACTCAAATTTTCATCATTCATTCGTTCATTTAATTCTATTGATTGACTATTTCAATGAAAAACTATTCCAATGGAATTAAATGAACTTGGAGGGTTGTATTGATGACTTTAATGATTATAATTATGTATAGGCATATTTTTTACGGTCTCGAATCATATTTTAATTAACATACAGACCTGCAAATTACAAAAAACGCAAGAATATTTGAATTTCGGAGACGAATCTGCCGCTTCCAACATAATTAACATAATGCTAATTGGTTGCAGGCCAGGTGCAAATGCTCTCCTCTCGTTCTCATCCACAGGCAAAAACTCTAAGAAAGAATTTATTGTAAGTTTTTATGAACTTTCATCACCCTCCGCCCTTTTATCATAGTTATTTCATCCTTGTTCTTCCATGCATCTCGATTAGATATCGTCTCAGTAGTCACTCCTTTTCTAGCTATAACTTCTTTCACACAAACTATTTTTCGTTTCTTTCGTTTTCCCCAACTGTTACACCACATCTTTCTAATTTAGATAGATCTTGATAAAATCAGTAGAACTTGTAAGATGTAATAAGCCTATAACGTTATCAGTATCACTGTTGGGACACAGACCTCATGAGAGGTCGTGCGCCATAATCCACAACGCTGTCCCAGAGTGGGTTGGTTGATATCACATGTCTTCGAATTTTTGGTGCTACACATGCTGGTTTCTTCACGATGTTTTTCCTTCACCGTTTTGAGAGCAATGGTGATTAATTAAAGTACACAAAGCTATGCGCCTGCCTGGGGGTTCGAACCTCTTGTAACTCAGGGCCGCTTTCGCTGGGCCACCACTGTTTTCGCTCTGATGTTAATTACTTTTTAAATGCTTGTAAAGCACATGAGATAAGCAATGGAGACTTGAGTTTAAATTTGGTATTTACTCAGAGCATTGGCAGACCAAGCCTGGTAGGTAGATGACCTATAGAAGATTGCAGGGAAGACCTGAATGAGACTCGCACTGACCAGCGAAGCATGGCACAGAGAAACTCGTGGAAGTGTAAAATACTCATCACTCCCTCACACACAAAACCACAAACACCCCTCGCACACCTCACTGTCACTCACCTACACACCCATGCACCCTACACTCACCACATAAACTCAACGTCAAAATACATCCCAAATCACACCTTTTATATTGTATATTTTAGACTTATTTTTTGTTTCTATATTAATTATATAAATCTAACCTAATCTAATTTTCGCATGGAACATCATTCCATTTTGTATCTGGAGAAGGGCGTTAAAACTTTAATCAGAAGAGAGGCCTGTACTTAGCAGTGAGTGACATAAGGCTAACGATGATGATGTTGATCGGCGGAGTAATTGCGTAACACACTAACAGTAGCTTCAACAACATTAATTGCGTTATTTACGTTATTGAGCAGCCGTACGAAGCAATAGATTGCCCATAGGTTTTTTTCAAAATGTTTCGGATTGTGATTGATGACATGTTGCACAATGAGGGTGCTAGACAGCCTAGAAGTCAAGTTCTAGTCAATGAAAACTATTGTTTTTGTTTATCAGGCATCGCTCAACCTGGACAAAGATGATATTGACCAGTTATTTCGAGACACTGGCTTCAACGTTCACTGGAGAAAGCATACCACATGATCAACAATATAATCACTTCTACAATATTATGTTGTTTTATTTATTAATCCTACTTATAATATAATAATTAATCAATAATAAATAAGTTAAAGAAAGAGACCCGCTGTCTCAGAAATTATTCACGGCCGTACTCGAGGAAGTTTTCAGAAAGCTGGCAACAGGCTGGGCGGAAAGGGCCATTATGGTTGATCATCCAATCTCTGTTTTGCCGACGATAATATCCTTTTTCTGTATTCAGTCTCCGAGCTGACTCAGATGCTAGAAGATCTTAGCAAGCCTAGAGGTAGGGCTTCAAATGAATATGTCAAAGACCAAGTTGATGACGAACAGTGTGCATCAAAGGATCATCGTGGCGGGTGAGAAGGTTGAATATAAGTATCTCTATCTTGGCCAAATAGTTTCATTCCAGGCAAGACAAAATAAAGAATCAAGACGCACGAAAATGCCTGGAAGAGCTATTGGGCCATGAAAGATCTAATGAAGGGCGATCTTCTTCTATCCCTCAAGAGAAGACTCATCGACATGTGTATTCTCTTCATACTTACGTATGGTTCTCAAACATGGTCCTTGACAATTCCGCAGAGGTCCACGCTCGAGGTTTGCCAGAGAGCTATGGAACGGAGTTTTCTGGGTATCAAACTTGTGGACCGGGTTAAAAAGACAAAAATCCGTTCCATTACTAAAATAACTGATGTCACTCGGAAAGCTGCCACGCTTAAATGGATATGTCAGACGATCAGTGAGAGATCAGAGAGATTTGAGATTGGGATTCTGGATGAACATAATTGTAGTGGAAAAAGTACATAGATGGCGGCGTTAGTTACAATAGTGGGGCCACGCGCCAAAAGATTGTAGCAGCTATATATATTCCTTCCGTCAGTGTGGTCCCGGACGTAAAAAATAGCACCATCCCATTTCTTCCCGTGGGTATCGTAAGAGGCGACTAAAGAACCTTACTGCGATCGCCAACCCGCCTACCAAGCTTGGCGATTATGGTAAACCAAATTGGGAAAAGCCTATGTCCAGCAGTGGACAATTTACGGCTGAAATGATGATGATGATGATAATATCTATTCCTATAAACTTTAAAGAACTTCCAATCAATACCAGGCTCCTCCTTTTCCCAGCTATGTTGGAGTTGACTACAAGTCTAACCGGATACAGCTGAATACCAGCATACATGGAGCGACTGCCTATCTGACTTCCACAACTGGGTACTGGTTAACAGACTTTCGAGCTTCTGATTACCCGCAACGATTGTCGAAGATGTACAAATAACAGACGGGAACAACGGGTTGGCGGGCTTCCCGAGGTACTGAGAAAACTCGATACCTCGAAGCACCAACTGCGGCAAGCGTAGATTAACCTTCGATCAACCATATGTGGCTGTTAATATAGCCACGAAAAGAGTTATAGTAATGAGTTATAGAAGTTTAGAATCTCTGGATATTTTATATTTATCATCTGTCACATTTCCTAAATCCGTCAATTTGGTGAAATGTCAAAGTTCGATCTTGAACTGAGTCGGAATCAATAATGTCGATTGAAAATCAGGTTTTTTTTTATAAATGATTTTTTTTTATAAATTAAGTTTTTTTTATTAATCAAGTATTTTTTTATAAATCAATACTTTCTTAATAAATCGTTTGTTATGCGGTCGACGGCGAAATATAATCGGTAGCTGTTACCCTTGATCTATTGTTGTTAGTGTTGTTTTGGAGTTGTTGTGGAAGGAAGTGATGTGTTGCTTTTGTTGCGGAGACAACTCCTGCTGCCGTTGCCTGCGTTGCCTGTGTTGCGTTTGGGTTTGTATAACTTGTCTCGAAATGTGTGGAATTGAAGATGTTTGCCCTGCGGACGACTAGATACATGAAGACAATGATGAGTGCAATGGAATGTCTACCTCGAATGTCCTTGAGATTTCGGAATATTCGTTTCAGTGATATTCTGACCTATGGGGCGGAAATTGTGATGGGGGTCATTTATATAAGTAAATATTGTGAACGAAGAAATAAACGTATTTGGTAACCGGATAGGTGTTTTGTTGATACTCTTTTATACTGATGCTGACCCAATAGATGTAGTAATTTCCAAATTTCAATATTTCATACAAAAATCCCAAAAAAAAAGTAGGTACAGATGCCAGCACATCAAGGTACCCGAAACTGTCAAATTTTCCCAATCAATCTTAAAGTTGAAAACCTAAAAGAAATTTGACACATTGTAGTAGCTTCAAGTGCTGGCGTCTGTACATTCGTTTCCGAATTAGAAGAATTTACCGGGAAACCTCATACAAACTTTTGGAGGTATGAGGAACAGAGTGTAAAGTTTACTCAACCTCCGTAGAAAAAATGTAGATCCTTGGACCAGGTGGGAGCCGTGTCTGGTGAGCTACTGCTCGACGATTGAAGTCGGGACGTTGTAAACTTTGCTTGCGCGATGCAGGATTTTGCGACGTCGCGCGTCGGTGTGGTGCTTAGTTTGCATTTGACGGTGTAGATGTCGCCACAAACCTAAAACTTTCCATAATAATATAAAGCGTGTAAAAAAAGTGAGCCGTCGCGGGACGCCTGGCAGATGTGAAGCATCGAAATTATTTTGTAAAGATAATATTTATAGAGCAGACTTTACGAAAGGAAATAAATATGGTATAATCAAAAATAACCTATTAATTATGTGTTAATATATGTTAACTATCACATTAAAAAAAATCGCATTGATATTGGAACTTTGTTGCCTAAGTCCACTAATTTTCAGTATGCGCCCACTGCGCGTCGCCACGCTCGTCACGCCAAAATTTAAGTTTACCCTCGCCTATAGATGTATCACATCAAAAACTTTATTCTACTACAAATATTTTAAACAAATAAAACCTGACTACTGACAAACGACGCTTTAAAAAGTTAAAACAAGATAATATTTTCATCTGATAGCCAGTTTGCCTTAAACCTTATGACCGCTTACTACTGTTAGATTGTATTGTTTTGTTAGGGCATGTGGCATACAACCGCTGCTTTCAGATGAGAAGATTTTCCTGGTTCATACTTCTTAGTTCATGACTTTATATCAGCTAGTATTTTCCCCAACAAATTTCCACACCTGTTCCACCTCTTAATAAAGGTTGGTAGTTTAACAACAAAAATAAGATTACGATCTTATTTATTTATTTTGATAAATTTTTAGGGCCAAGTTCGAAGAAGTATAGATCACAACGAAATTGCATAATCACCCTATAATGTTCACATTGCTGGGACACAGGTACGGTTGCCACCTTTTTTCATGCAATTAAAGTACTTTGGTTACTATAGGTAAGAAAAAAAGGAACATGGTATAAAAATAAAGTACGATTTATTTTTCTTTGTTATTATATAATATTTCAAAACATATTTTTTATTGCTTTTTGCAGTTTGCATCAAATAAATTTCAAATTGCAAAAAGTATTTACGACTAATCTTTTCAAAATCCCAAAGAAATCAAATCTTGAAAAATAAAGTATTTTCGTGTACTTTTTTTTTCTCATAAAGTATAGAGTACATTCATGTGAAATAACGTATAATACTTTATTATAAAGTACGGGTGGCAACCCTAGACCCCCCCCCCCACCACGCGAGTCCAGTACGGGTTGGCACATGTTCCATGTCTTAATTTTTTTAGTTCTAGGTCTTGCCGGTTTCCTCACGATGTTTTCCGTCACCGTCTTGAGAGTAGTGGCGATCAAATAATTTACACTAAGTATAGTGCCTGTTTGGGTTCGAAATCACAACCTACGTCACAGCCATTACCATGGGCCACAACTGCTCTCAAACGAAATTGGAATCAACAAAATAAAACAATAATTTTGGTACATACAAGTGTGCAAACTTTATCTTTGCAATCGTGGCAGAATTGCAGGCCCAGCAAAAAGTAAATGGAACCAAGAATACAATTGCAAATGCTCATGCGTATCAATCCGCATTTTTTTATACAATTGTGTTAAAAAATACAGAAAAATAAAACAATTTATGGATTGATCAATCATCATCATCACTAATACAACAATGGCATTTCCAACAAGCGCAGTCACACTCGATCCCAATCAGATGAAACAGATACGCAATGCCAGTAAAGCAGAAGATACATCTTAGACTACCACAGAAGTTGCAGCAGCACATCTATATCTTCCCATAGGCCTGCAGGATCATCATAAGGCCGATTATGGCCGCTTTGAGGACCCTGGCGGTTAGGCACGGTGGGCTGGTTGCAGGAGTATTGAATCATTACGAATTTTTATCACAACTTCAACGGCGCAGTGGGTTTTAGAAAACCTTATTGCAAGGATTTAAGTTTTGGTAGACAATACGTTGATCGGGTTCCTTTTTTAGTACTTATTTGTTATTTCTTGATCATATTATTGTTTAGAAGTCCAGAAAGTTTAACGTCAAAAGAGTGGTGACAAATGGTGAGTACCTATATGTGTTCTGTGCAAATGGTTGGCATGTATGTTTTTTTTTTTAAAGTACCACTGCACAGGTAAACAAGAAGACATCGAGGTTGCATTTCAGTAAAGAGGATTTATAACATCAGTACAAGCCTAATCGGCCTTGAATAATGTTGCCACTTCTGTGACACAGGCCGTCTTTCGGTGAGAGGGAGTTGGTTGTAATCAATCACGCGGACCCAGTGCGGGTTGGTATATGTCGTATGTCTGCAAATGTTTTGGTTCTGGGACATGTCAGTTACCTCACGATGTTTTTTTCTTCACAGTTATAAGAGCTGTGGTGACGTAATGCGCCTGTCTAGGTTTGAACCTACGACTTGCAATTCTTAAGTAGCGGGCACTGGGCCACCAATACGGTGCAAGCACGGTCTACTGTGATACACGTGAGTCACACATTTTTATCACAGTTTGGGAGCAAAAACAGTGATAAAATGCGTGACTCAAGTCTATCACAGAGTCTATCACCCCGCTGCTCTCTGTCTGTATAACTTATTAAAAAGAGTTAAAAACCCATTTAACTGAGTAGGCATGGACGCAGCCCAAGATTTCGTTGGTGGGAAGGGGGAGCAACCATGGGCGCTATACTCACGGCGGTGCATCTTTAGCTCCGTTGTTCAAGGACATAGACAGCTAACTATTTAAAATGATCATCATCTACCTAGCCTTTTCCCAACTATGTTGTGGTCTGCTTCCAGTCTAACCGGATGCGACATGGAGTGACTGCCTATCTGACCTCCACAACCCAGTTACTGGGTAATACGATATCTCTTGGTAGGACTAGTTGTCAGAATTCCGGGCTTCTGACGATCCGTAACGACAGTCAAAGATCCACAATTGACAGCCGGGACCAACGGCTTAACGTGCTTTCTGAGGCATGGGGGGTTAAGGATTGATGAGGTACATACCTCATCAATGAGTTAGTCATATTTTTCATGATTATTATGAATCACCCGAATAGATATACAGGGTTATTTGTAAAACACCGGCAACCTCTCAGGTCTATGTTACTAACATCATAATCAACAACTTTTGTTCTGTGACTTTTAAAAATTCATCACATTTTAGTTCATCAGATTTTCAAACAAAAATAAAAATATTTAAATTGAACGCTCTAAATGTTACGGAGCCTATGCGAAGCAAAAGAAAGCGATAGTATATTAGCAAGGGGAGCGGGGTTAGGGCGGCGGGGGCGCTTGAACTTGACCTATTTACAGGCAGTCGATTTTTGTATGAAAATCTGATGCACTAAAATATGATGAATTTTTAAAAGTCATAGAACAAAAGTTGTTGATTATGATGTTAGTAACATAGACCTGAGAGGTTGCCGGTGTTTTACAAATAACCCTGTATATCTTACTTAGCCAAGAAACATCATTATCTCCTTGTAAAATATGTTTTCTCAGTAATACAGTCAAGAAACTGGCCAAGTGCGAGTCGGACTCGCGCACCGAGGGTTCCGTACAAACCTGCAGGTATTCACGGTTTATGCATAAGGTTTATGTTTATGAAATTAAATGTTTTTTTTTTTAATTTTTATATTTGAGTTGACTGAATGAGAGATAAATTGTGGTTTACGAGTTATGACGTATTAAAAAAAAAACTACTTACTAGATCTCGTTCAAACCAATTTTCGTTGGAAGTTTACATGGTAATGTACATCATATATTTTTTTTAGTTTTATCATTCCCTTATTTTAGAAGTTACGGGGGGGGGGGGGGGACACACATTTTATCACTTTGGAAGTGTCTCTCGCGCAAACTATTCAGTTTAGAAAAAAATGATATTAGAAACCTCAATATAATTTTTGAAGACCTATCCATAGATACACGTACACGGGTTTGATGGAAAATTTTTTTTTGAGTTTCAGTTCTATGTATGGGGAACCCCAAATATTATCGTTATTTTTTCTATTTTTGTGTGAAAATCTTAATGCGGTTCACAGAATACATCTACTTACCAAGTTTCAACAGCATGGCTCTTATAGTTTCGGAAAAAAATGGCTGTGACATACTCGGACAGACAGACAGACATGACGAATCTATAAGGGTTCCGTTTTTTGCCATTTGGCAACGGAACCCTAAAATACCTGGAAAGGCAAATAATAATCTTCGTACCTGTATCATATCAGTTGTTTACCTACTTTACCAGCAGATAGCGCCACTGATAACTGAACCAAGTACCGCACAAATAAATGTATGCGTCATTTTACCGCGGTTCGCCGTTCATCACCAAATCATTCTATTCAAATAAGTGTACGTGACGCATATTATTCACTGTTCCGTCAGTTTACAGTTGAGTGGACGCATTTTAAGTTGAATCGTGCACAGTTTATCAAACTAGGAGTGCAACAAATTCCTGCTTAACTAAACGCTACAACAAAACTGCAAATTCTAAGTTAAATAGTGCAAAACTGTGCGAATTCTACGCGAAATTCTGTGCAAATTCCTACTGCGAGTTGTATTTATTTTTTGAAGCAGTGTAAGGACTTAGTAGTCTTCAAAAATGTGCTGCTCGTGTAGCTGTGACTGTGGTTCGTGCGGGAAGATCCTGAGATGTCTCCTATGTGTGACCTGTTTCGTGTTCCTGTTGAGAATGTGTGGTGTGGAAGTCGATGAGGGATGCTGCGGGTGTGGCGAAGACGAACAATAATATTTAAGTTTAGCTATTAAATAATAATTATGTTTATGTGTTACTGTTTATGAGAGTTTTATTTTATATTCGAATTAGTCAGCCATACAGAAGATAACGAATTGGTAACTGTGAAGGTTCTAGCATGCGGCGCGACGCGACAGCGCGACGAATCTGTAGTTAAACAAGAAAATTTTGTGGATTCTACCAAAAACACATCGCTCCGGTCGGTCGTTTCGTACCTACCTGCGGAAGCATTTAACAACATATTACCTTATAGGTAGCTAATGGAAACCTTGAAAAACCACTAACAGTATGAAATACAAATTAAGGATCATGATCACGTAATATCACGCTTCTTCCCAAAGTGTTAGGCAGAGGTCTCCCATCTAAAGTAGCAGAACAAGATTATCATCATGTCAGCCGAGAGACGTCCTCTGTTGATCATAGACCTCCCTCAATTTGGGGTGGTTTGCGAAACCGCCACGCTTGGCAGGCGGGTTGGTGATCGCAGTGTGGTGGTAAAATGCATCGAGAACGTTGCTACCGATTCTCTAGAAAGTTATTTAGTCGTCTGTTACGCCACCCACGAAAGGATATGGGTTGATGCTATTCTTTACGTCCTGCACCACAAGGAAAACACGCATAAAAAAACATCATCATCATCATTTCAGCCGAAAGACGTCCACTGCTGGGCATAGGCCTCCCCTAAGCACCGCCACTTCGACCTGTTCTGTGCTTCTCGCATCCAACGTATTCCTAACAAAATAACAAAATACCTGTTGGTAATCTTTATCTTTTACTTGTGTAACTGAATGCAGTTATGTACTAATTGGATGATGAACTTTCTATTTCAACTGTTTGCCGTATCACTGGGTCAGTGATGTTTAAGGTCTCGCCTCTCATGCGTGAGGTCGTGAGTTCAGTCCCGGATATCCAGCTCTAGCGGCATCTACACCGCCACATACAAAATTGCGAACTACGCATCACACTGACATCATGGTAAACCCAGGATAAAAGTATCCTCTGTATTAATGCAGGTTATAAACTATCTATTTGCAAAATGTCATACAAATCCGTTCAGACGTGTTTGCGTGGAAGAGTAACAAACATTCGTACATCTATTCATCTTCACAAACTTTCGCGTTTATATTAATAAACTAGCTTTTGCCCGCGGCTTCGCCCGCGTAGATGTCGGAAACTAACGCAGGAGGACGTACTACCGCGGTAAGATGTGTTAATTCAGGTTATATCATAGGTAATAGCTGTTACCCGCGACTTCGTCCGCGTGGTAATTAACAAAAAGTTTTTCATAAAAATTGTCTTTGAAAACTACGCTGACATACGTCTCAAAATTCGGTTAGTCCCGCTATGGTATGGTCCCGGTATGGCACCCTCTTAAAATACCTATCAAAAAGTCCCGCTATGGTACCCTTCAGTTTTTGGTACTGTTGTAAAGAAAAGTTATACAATGCGTTAAGAAAAAAATAGTATTAATAAAAAATATCTTTTCTTAACTATTATAGTTAAGCAAGATAATATTTATTAATACTATTTTTTAAACAAATCACGCTCGGTAATTGTCGTTTCACTTCAGGTAGTTACCTGACCAACCAGTTTTTTCGTAAAACAATAGAGACGAGCCCTTCCTCGAATTCGTATCTAGCTCTTCCCTTTTGTTTTTATGAAAATAGAGAGAGACAGTATTATTCCGGGTTTAGTTTGCTATTTGCAGCTGTACTTTTGCGATATGAGTAATTAGGATAGCTTGTTAGTTTATCTATTGCAATGTCTGGGTCAAGTAGTTCACGTGGTGTAAATTTAATAATTATTGACAGTCGACGCGGTGGAAAAACTTTATTACGTGCCGGACATAAATATATTAAACGCAGAGAAAATAAAAATTCAAGTACTTGGCATTGTGTAAATAGGAGAAATAGTATTAAATGTAGTGGATATATAACTATTGAGAATACCAATAATACAATAATTAAAGATTATAAACACAGTGATCAGTGCGTGCCACATTTTGAAGACAATGAAGTTCAAATGGCTATAAGTGAGTGCAAAAAAGAAGTAAATTCAAATTACGGATCAGTACAGAAAATTTTCGAAAAACACATGGGTAACTTAAAAGACAAAGGGTTACACCTTACAGGAAATGTTCCTGACTATAAAAAATTAAAAACAGTATTATACAGACACCGAAATAAGTCGTTGAACGTACCAAAAACACAATTTAAGAATGTGGAAGAAATTATAATACCAGAAGAATTTAATAAGTATGTATTGGCTGATTATTGTAATGAAGACTGTAATCGAATAATTATATTTTCCTCGACAGAAGTAAAGGAATATATAAAATGTGTAACGCATTACTTTGGTGATGGCACTTTCGACGGCTGCCCAAACCCATTCGAACAAGTTTATGTCATTCATGGAGACATGGGAAGCACTGAGTTATCCACGAATGTAGCACCATTATTTTATATTCTGTTAAAAAACAAAGAAGGGAAAACTTATGAAAAAGTTTTCGAATTGATTAAACAAACTTTGCCTGAATGGCGTCCATCGAAATTTACCTTCGATTATGAAATAGGAGTAATAAATGCAGCAGCGAAGATTTTTCCTGATATCAAAATAAATGGATGTAACGTACATTTTCAAAAGAACGTTATCAAAAAAGCGAAATCTTTAAATCTCATGGAACACGAAGAGTCCTCGAACCATGTTAAGCAATGCATAGGCTTGGCGTTTTTGCCAAAACAAGATATTGAAGACGGCTGGCTGCATATAATGGAAAATAGGTATAATATCTTGGTTACTTTCCAAAATGATGTTTGAGTACTTAACTCTAATTATATGGCAAAAAAGTAAAGAACAACAATATCAGTAAGGACCTGTTAATTTCATTGCTTTACAAGTACGAACGTTTAATAAGTATTTTTTTCAGTTTCGACGATGAAGCTATGACCAAATTCAATGACTATTTTGTCACTCAGTGGCTTGAATATCCAGACCTCATTTGGTGTTGCCATAATG
The DNA here is from genome assembly GCA_947507805.1 of Aporophyla nigra. Classification (NCBI taxonomy): domain Eukaryota; kingdom Metazoa; phylum Arthropoda; class Insecta; order Lepidoptera; family Noctuidae; genus Aporophyla; species Aporophyla nigra. The sequence continues at coordinate 16,195,898 of OX382313.1, read as the reverse complement.
AACGCCATAGAACAACTAACTTGGCGGAATCATGGAATGGCAGATTCAACAAAATTATTGGAAAAAATCCCAGTTTATTATTGTTTCTGCAAACAATTGGCAACGACACATGTCACTTTGATATAAAACAAGCCAAGTAAGTTGTATTTTTTAGACAATATTTTTAAGCAGATATAATATTTTTAAAAGCAGATATATATTTTTTTACATAATACGAGTACATAGAAGAATTTGAAAATGGATTTGATTTTATTTATTTTGGTAGATATTATTGGTTGTCGCCTTCTATTACAGACGGTTACTGAAAAAAATATAGCTTAACTTAAATAACTGATGATTTTTGTTATAGCTTTCGACTAAAAAGATCACCTATAAATTCAAGAAAAAGAACAAGTATAGAAATCGACCGCCAGATTCAAAAGCTAACAAAAAGTTACGAAAATAAAGCTATCTCCATTGGTGATTTTCTGATTAACATATCAAAGTCAATATTTCGATCAGAACATTTAAAAAAATAGTTTATTTTAATTTTGTTTTTAGCCTATTAAAATGTTTAATACTTTTTCTCGATGTTGATTATTTTTTGTAGTTTATGTTTACAATTTGCGCCTTTTTCTCCATGTTGATTATTTGTAATTAATATATTTGTCTAGTTGGTTGTTGATTATTTTTGTAGTTTATATAAATTTACAATTACTGCCTTTTCTCAATGTTGATTATTTGTAACTAATATTTATGTCTGGATGTTGTTTTTATTTGTAGTTTATAATATTTACAGTAATACTTTTCTGAGATGTGGATTTTTTATATTTTTTTTATTGTTGATTATTGGTAATTATTGGTAATTAATATTGTTGATTATTTTAAAAATTACATTGCAATTAATATTTCGTTTTACTGTTTGATATTTTTTTATAAATATTTTGAATTAATAAAAGACTGATTTAATATCGCAAACAGACGTTTTATTGATACACTCCTAAAAGTATTTATTTATAGATACACTTTTCTTTTCAGTTGTACCTTCTATTGTCTAACGTAGATCTAAAAGATGGGTACCATAGCGGGACTTTTTGATAGGTATTTTAAGAGGGTGCCATACCGGGACCATACCATAGCGGGACTAACCCTCAAAATTCAGCGTGTTTTTAGTTTTTTTTTAACTATTATTTATTTTTTCTAAAATTAAAGTAGCCTAAGTTACTCCTTGTTACATCAGCTATCTGCCAGTGAAAGTTCCGTCAAAATCGGTCCAGCCATTTCAGAGATTAGCCGGAACAAACAGACAGACACACAAAAATTGTAAAAAATGTTGTTTTGGTATAATATGTACCGTATATACATCCATATTCACTTAGTAAAAAGTGGTTATCTTAATATTAAAAACAGACACTCCAATTTTATTTTATTGTATAGAGTATAGATTATTTATTTGTATAGATAAAATAAGCCGCTCCACACAGAGGTCAGATGCCTATTTGACCGCCACAACCCGTTACTGGGTAATACGATACCCCTTTGCAAGACTGGTTGTCAACTTTCAGGCTTCTGACTAGCTGACACGACTGTCATAGATTTATGATTAACAGCCGGGACCATCGGTGGCACGGAGGGGTCCTGGTATGTAATACAGGCTGACCCGTCCACGGACCGACCTCAGCAAGCGTTGCTTAACCTTGAAGATCGATCCGTGCGGTGTTTATTATTTAGAGGTAATCAAACGAGTAGGTAATAAATAAGTGATACATTATCAGTATTAACTTTAAATGAATTATTGATGATCGTTAATTAATTTACCTATTAGGTAGGCAGTTATAAAATTCCCAAACATCGGTGATTATAAACTGAAATGACTATTTACTCGAATTTGTGGGCCGGAAGGTTCTGAAATGGCGACCGCGTACTGGAAGACGTAGCGTAGCGACTGGTGAAAGCCGTAGGAATCCGCTAGATGTGAAAAGCACAGAATTGGCTGAAGTGGCGGTGCTTGGGGGAGGCCTATCTCTAGGAGTGGACGTCTTTCAGCTGATGATGATGATGATGACTGGAATTTGTATATCTATACTAATATTATAAAGCTGAAGAGTTTGTTTGTTTGATTGAACGCGCTAAACTCAGAAACTACTGGTCCGAATTGAAAAATTCTTTTTGTGTTGGGTAGCCTATTTATCGAGAAAGGCTATAGTGTATATAACATCATGCTACAACCAAGAGGAGCGGAGCAGTAATGAAAAATGTTTCAAAAACGGGGAAAATCGCACGGGTAGGCGATTCGACGAGACGGGAAGGGTTGGGGAACAAGAAATTTAACGCGGACGAAGTCGCGGGCAGAAGCTAGTCAGTAATAATTAATTTAAGGTATTTCACTTCTATAGGTACTAGGTACTGAATGTAAAAATCATACAAAAACTTAGCTACTTCTTAAATATGTGAGTGAGCAGATAACATAAGAATTTAACTTGGACACCTGGGCTAATACTTTCGAGTTGTGGGTCGTAGGTTCGAACCCAGGCAGGCGCTTTAATTTGTGTAAATAATATCATCACCACTACTCTCAAAACGGTGAAGGAAAACATCGTGAGGAAACCGACATGTCCTAGAACCAAAAAATCGAAGACAGGTGACATTTACCAACCCGTTCAGGGCCCGCGTGGTAGATTACAGCTCATTCCCTCTCACCGAGAGAAGGCCTGAGTCCCAACAGTGGGAACGGTATAGGCTGATTATGTTACTATACTTCCAAAGTAAGTTTCTTATATTAGTACACTTCTAAAGGTACTTAATGTAAAAAATCATACAAAAATGTACCTTATCTACTTCTTATATGAGTGATAACATAAGAATTTAACTTGAACACCCGGGTTAATTGCGGTACACCATAACATTAGGAATGGGTTTCATTTTGCCAGATCAAAAACATTCATTGCGATATTCATTTAGTTTGTTGACATTTTTTTTCGAACATAATTATAAAGCAATGGATCTATACACGCGGTAGCGTGTCAAGCCAAGTTCAAGTAATAGAACTGGCGAGCAGCAACGTGTGTAATATAACACGAACCATTTGGAGCCACTTTTGACCCCCTCATAACTCAAAAACTGTTTCACATAAACGTGTCAAATTTAGCTTATATATTGAGACTTGCAAGATACATATGTGCTCTATTTATCATAAACAAATCTCAAACGGTTATTTAGATATTAACCTCCAAAAATCGTCATTTTTATCACTGACTGACCTATAGATCAAAACTCTAACCTAGTTTCAGGTGACCTAGAAATTTGAAATTTGGCATGCAGATAGGTAATTAGGTGAATACAAAGGAATAAATCAGAAACTGGTAAATTTTTATCATTTTATTATAATTTTTCACTTAATTGATTTTATTAGGAACACTTGTAACAAAAACCATTTGGTATTCATTTTGTTATAAATAAGTACCTACTAATAATTTATGTACAAAAAGTAATGATATCCCATCAAAAACATAAATGTGAAATGAGAGCCAAGTTCAATATTGTGATATATGCCTTGGTTGTTGACTTCAACGACAAAAGAAGTGAGATCTAAATGGGTGCCAAGTTCAATGGTCAGTCCTGTTTATTTATAACTACATAAAATATCATTTCTTCTTATAAGTTAGGATAATATATTGTAGCCTAAGGTCTGACTTGGCTAGTTTTCATATACGAATTATATTATAGCCTTCGCAAGTCTGTTACTTCTCGGTTCTTATTTTATTATTCCGAAAATTTGGCTTGCTGGTAGAACAATAATTCGTATATGAGAACTAGCCAATTCAGACCTTAGGCTACAATATATTATCCTAACTTATAAGAAGAAATGATATTTTATGTAGTTATAAATAAACAGGACTGACCATTGAACTTGGCACCCATTTAGATCTCACTTCTTTTGTCGTTGAAATCAACAACCAAGGCATATATCACAATATTGAACTTGGCTCTCATTTCACATTTATGTTTTTGATGGGATTATATTAGCAATATCACACACGTAGCTTAGCCTTCGATCGACGCGAGTGGCTGTTCTTATTTGGCCAGGATATGGATGACAGCAAAAAATTACATATTACAGTACATTTTACAATCAATTAAGTATGGACGCGTGGACACTCCAGGCATTCTCTCTCATCTTATTTCAGACATGAGAGTTCAATCAAGTTTTAAAGAGCGCAAAATGAAAATTATCTGAGGGTCGATTTAGTACTACTGCCCTTGAATAGTTACCAGTATATAGGTATGTAGGTTATAAAAAGTGATCGAACTTTTTTGTATGGAGACTGGCCTCGTCCTGTTCACCATTTTGATTATTTTTCAAAATGGCGTCGCCTTAACATTAATTGAAATGAAGACAAAGAAAATGTCATGTGATTATGATGCCCTAAACCGTCAATTAAAATGAATGCTTTAGCGTGTGACTACTTAGCAAACAATTGATTATTTAATTACCTTGAATTTTTTACACTGTTTACAATATTCTTACGTTAAGTTTGTAGTTTTAGCAACTCATGGCCCAGTGAGGACGGCCATGATTTACGAGTAGAACTTACCTGAGAGGTACTTTGTGCAATTTTTATCATCACGACTGCTTTCAAAACGGTGAAGGAAATGAGGAGAAAACCGTTATCATTTACGAACCATCTTTGGCATACGGGGAGTGTGCTACAGGGAGGAGGCTTGTGACCCAGTAGTGGAAGAGTTATGCTAGAGTCTCTTGGATCTAGTAGTCGCTATTAGCACGCTTACTGACCGTGACATTCTCAGTTGGTCGATCTGGGCCGGCAGAGTTGCACTATTTATTTACGTTTTTACTAAGTTAAGAATATGCTGGCCGACGGGCATTAGGAGGGGCGTTTTGTTTTAGTGCTTGTCATTTTTGGGGTGGTTTTGCCATAATTACCACGCTTGGCAGGCGGGTTGGCGATCGCAGTATTGTGGTAAAATGCGTAGAGAACGCTGCTGCACATTCTCTAATCGGTCCCTTAGTCGCCTTTTACGACGCTCACGGGAAGAAATTTAGTGGTGCTACACAATGGAACCACAGGGAACCTACCTATAGGTAACTAGCTTTAACTGCTGACATACCTAGTTGTTGTTTTTATCATCGTTACCTGCGGAACTGATAAAAAAGAAGGTTATAACAGCTGCGGTTGTAATATCTGATAAAAAGTAAGGTAAATAATATCAGATAAAACGTTTTATAATAATCGATAGGCATGTAACAATGCTTGGGAATTTTATCATCCAGATAAGCAAGGTAATAGGTAGGTGGTTCCTATTTAGATTAGCCACTATTTCCATGTTGATCACTATAGTCTGTTCCAAAAGTAGGTATCTATGTGATGATGAAAGTGAAGACAAACCCTGCACGTTTCTGCCCACCCCCATGTGCAGTGCCGGATAAAGCCAGCGCGGGGCCCGTAGCAAAATTGTGATGGGGGCCCTTTTTTGTGGTGGTTCTAGGGTGGAGCGGAAGGGCGTGTCAGACTTTTTCTGACTAAAACCCCCACCCGTGTTCCTTCAGTTGCTCATATGCCAGGGCCACGGTTCCTAACTCTTTCGAACAGATCTCGCGTCCTTGGCAGGATGGGGGGCTCCTTGAGTTGCATTACCTATTAAAAAGGATTTAACCTCTCGAATGTCTTATGTTACACAGTGCGACATAAGCAATTGTCTTTCTATTGTGTCTCTAATTAAGACATTCGACGAGTTAATAAAACAAAATATTTAGAAAAACGCTTTTCGTGATTTAATGTAAACAACTCTAGAAATAACACTCGTCAAATGAATATTTCTGAGTAAATCATTTTCTATGTGCTTTATAGTGAGGTCATTCAAACGTTCTTGTCCCATTGTGTTGTTTAACACGTTTTAATTCGTTTTAATGTTGAAAAAGAACGTTCTCCGCTGCAGTTTGTGATCATCAAACTCAAGTAAATGCGTAACAATATTTGGACATTTGGAAAACACGATTCTTTTACTGACTAAAACCCATCCGTGTTCCTTCAGTTTGCCCATATGCCAGGGCCATGGTACCTCTTTCGAACTAATCTCACGACCCTGGCAGGCATCAGTCCTAGCAGACCCCTTCAGTTTGCTGACATCTCTTTGAGGGGCGCGTGGCACACTACGCGCCGTCGACATGGGCCTGGTCCTTTTCGTAAGCCCGCACCTGCGGTGGCCGGGAGTCCGCAATCGACTCCCGACGCCCGGGGCTTCTCCTCCTGCGGCGGCTAGGGGCGTGAGGGCGCATAGCTTGCCTCCACCGTATGCTCCACCGTGTGATGTGCCCTGCTTGGATGGAGCATCGCCGTATCCTCGTGGAGGCGATCGGCGGCGGTGACCTCTCGCGTCCGGCCATGGTGCGGGCCATGGTACAGAGCGAGAGGGCATGGGACACCATAACCTCCTTTTGCGAAGCAGTAATGCTCGCGAAAGAGGAGGCGGGGCGCGTGAGGGAGTGGCAGTCTCTGCACCCTCACGTCCCTAGCCGCCGCAGGAGGAGCCCCGGACGTCGGGAGTCGATCGCGGACTCCCGGCCACCGTAGGCGCGTGCTTGCGGGCGGCGAGCAATGGGTAGCTCGCCGCCCGGTAAGGAGCAGAGGGGTATTTGCGGAACTTTTTATCGGTAGGAATTGGTTTAATATTCATAGTTAAACAACATTCATTGCGTTATTTACGTTGCTGAGCCGACAATTTATTTGAACAAATGACGCAATGGTTTAGAAATAATCTTCGATCCCATTCAGATTCTGATAAATTGTGCGTTTCGCAATTAGGGTGCAGGCCCGTGTCGACAGCGCGTAGTGTTCCACGCGCGCCTCAAAGAGATATCAGCAACAACTGAAGGGGTCCGCTAGGACCGATACCTGCCAGGGTCACGAGATTTGTTCGAAAGAGATACCGTGGCCTTGAAACATGGGCAACTGAAGGAACTCGGGTGGGTTTTAGTCAGTAAAAGTCTGACGCCCTCCCGCTCCGCCCAAGAGCGGGAGACGTCATAGGATGATTTCCCACCCACAAAAAAAAAGCAGGGCACACCCCCACCGTATGCTCCACCGTGTCCTCCAGACGATCCTCGCAATAACATAACAACATAACATAACATAATATTTATTCAAAAAATAAAAGGCTTAAAAATATGTAGTTTGCTTGTATGTAAATTATATTCTAATATTTACGTGCCTGAACTAGGTAATCCTGTGTTTCAGGCAAGAAGAGCCTAAATAGTCTTATAAAATAAATAAATAACCAAAAGTTGTGAATAGACAAATTATTGTATAAATGTTGAGTAGCTTATAAAATAGTTTCTAAAATTTTATAGAATTAAATACTTAACGTAGCACAACGTAACGTAACGCAGCGTGTAACGTAGCGTACAATGGAAACACCCGGGTGTTTCCTCCCGCTTTACCTGAACAGGAACCCCCCAAAGCACACATGCCCGGTGAGGACCTGCGTTAGGCGGAAGGTGAGGACGCGGGACGCCGTGGCGGCTCTCTATCCACTCCTCAAAGAGGGGATTTTTGATTACTTAGGTTGCTCCAAAACTTTTGCAAAATGACATATCGCTGGTTTGCGAGAATAACGACGTAATATTTTATCGTGAACAGAGATGCAACGAACATAATATACAGGGTGTCCCAAAAATCAACATCAAGCCGACAACGGTTGATAGGCCAGGTGGTGACAGTTATCAGAAAAAAAAACATCTATGTTAAGCATTTTTTTTTTCAGTACAGTCAGTTAAAGTTGGGCGATGTAATAATTTTTAGTACATGGTGGAGCAAAAAAGTGATGTTTTCTTTAAAACTGAGGTAGTTGTGTTTTAATTTTGGACTGTAGTTTACAGAAGGGTTATTCAGGGTTACATCACTCTCAAAAAAAATATGAAAAGTAATGTCAATAATTTGAAAAGTACTTAACTTAGATTTTTTTTTATTACGGCCCACTCCCTCTCACTGAGAAGTCAAAAGTCAAAGTCAAAGCATTTATTTCAATCAGGCCCAAAAAAGGCACTTTTGAACGTCAACTGTTACATGAAAAAAAAAAAAAGAAATGACTCTAGTTGCCCCTACCAAAAAGTAGATTCGTATGGAGAAGAATGGGCATGAAACTCCACCGTTACTCTTTTAAAATAGTTTTCAGTATTTATATACAATACTAGCTTTTGCCAGCGGCTTCGCCCACGTAGAGGTCGGAAAATATCCCGCAGGAACGTACTACCGGGATAAAAAGTAGCCTATGTCCTTTCTCAGGCTCTAAACTATCTGTGTACCAAATTTCATTTAAATCGGTTCAGTAGTTTTAGAAGGAAAGCGAGACAGACAGATAGACAGAGTTACTTTTGCATTTATAATATTAGTATGGATTTATGCAATTATTATGTGAAGACGATGCACCTACAGTAAAAAAATTACCATACCACAACAGGTAAAAGAACTGAAAATGAAGCAATGAGAGATAAATTGATTATAATAGGTTGGGGAAAAAGTTTTTTCGCATTTTTTAAGAAAATTCAAAACATTTTTTAATAAAGTTTATTTACATTTAACTAAAGTATGTAGGTACCATTTTGTTCGATAACTTTTTGCCATCTTGTAAGTAGGGACATGATCCCATTGCTATAGAAATTTTGGGACTTCTGGTCAAAATACCGCGACAAGTGGTTTTGGCAGTCCTCTCGTGATGTTAACCTGACACTGCCTAAAGAATTCTGAAGAGACCGAAACAGGTGGAAATCTGTAGGTGCAAGGTCAGGACTATACGGCGGATGCATTAACACCTCCCAGCCAAACTCTCTTAATTTTTGTTGGGTGGCTAAAGATGTGTGAGGTCTAGCGTTATCATGATGAAAAACCACACCCCTTCTGTTGATTAATTCCGGCCGCTTTCTCTAAACTTCTTGCTTTAAGAACGTGGCGCCCTAAACTCGCAAACCACGAGCCGACGCAAGGGCAAAATTCGGTCGGAATATTGCTATCTCTGTTTGACAATAGGAGGCCAACGGTGACGCGGTGCGCAGCCGTGTGTGAGTGAGTAGTAGTATTTACCCTTTATGCATAACGACTCGAAGACATTTTTATTTACTTGTAATTAGGTATGTTCGTTATTTGCTTTATTTTTGTTGACTACTTTGGGGAATCGTTAGTAAATGTATAGACTAGTAATGCGTTTTGTGGAAATTTCTTTACAATGTCCGTATCTCAAATTATTACAATTTATCTCGAGATCTAGGCCTTTTGTAGAGAGTCTTACATACCTTTCCTAACTTGGTACTTGTAAACTAATTTTAAGCCTATTTATGTTTGTTCATTCCCTATGGAGTGGTCTCAACTTTAAAAAACTGGCCAAGTGCGAGTCGGACTCGCGCACCGAGGGTTCCGTACAAACCTGCAGGTATTCACGGTTTATGCATAAGGTTTATGTTTATGAAATTATTATTATTTTTAATTTTTATATTTGAGTTGACTGAATGAAAGGTAAATTGTGGTTTACGATTTATGACGTATTAAAAAAAAACTACTTACTAGATCTCGTTCAAACCAATTTTCGGTGGAACTTTACATGGTAATGTACATCATATATTTTTTTTTAGTTTTATCATTCCCTTATTTTAGAAGTTACGGGAGGGGGGACACACTTTTTACCACTTTGGAAGTGTCTCTCGTGCAAACTATTCAGTTTAGAAAAAATGATATTAAAAACCTCAATATCATTTTTGAAGACCTATCCATAGATACCCCACACGTATGGGTTTGATGATTATTTTTTTTGAGTTTCAGTTCTATGTATGGGGAACCCCAAATATTATTGGTTTTTTATTTTTATTTTTGTGTAAAAATCTTAATGCGGTTCACAGAATACATCTACTTACCAAGTTTCAACAGCATAGCTCTTATAGTTTCGGAATAAAGTAGCTGTGACATACTCAGACAGACAGACATGACGAATCTATAAGGGTTCCGTTTTTTGCCATTTGGCAACGGAACCCTGAAAACGAAGGCTTTTTCTGTCATATTTATGTATAAGTAAGTATTCTTTTTACTAATTTTAAAAATTGTTATCACTACATATTATAAAACAAAGTCCCCCGCTGCGTCTGTCTGTCTACTTGCGAAGAACTCAAAAAATGTTGAACGGATTTTCATGCGGTTATCACCAATAGATAGAGTGATTTATGAAGGTTTAGATGCATTGTCCAACCTCCACGCGGGCGAAGCCGCCGGCAAAAGTTACCTACTTATAAATACTGAATAAATGTTACTAAAAGTGTTACGCAAAATATTAGTAACAGAAAAATATTCCAATAATTTATACATATTTACGCGATAAAAGAGGATTAATAAAAAACAACGTTTTTTTACACGCTTTATAGGTATTAGTTTCACTTGTATGTTTGTTTGTAACCGACTCCTTATAGCGCGATTTTGACCCACTTCAAACGACCAGATTTCATTCAAACTTTGCACACCTGTCAAGGACCGATGACAATGCAATAATCTCATAAATTTGTGCCATTATCCTTGCCAGGACAGCAAAACAACTGTCTTCGAAAACTACGCTGACATACGTCACAAACTACGCTGACATACGACATAAACTACGCTGACATACGTCACATACTACGCTGACATACGTCACAAACTACGCTGACATACGTCACAAACTAAGCTGACATACGTCTCAAAATTCGAAACACCCTAAAAATAGAAAATGAATAATAAAAAAAAAGCGTGGGGTGCTTTTTAAGGTATTTTTTTATTGATATCAGGCACCCCACGCTTTTTTCCATTATTTTGTACTTTTTAGTTTGGTTTTCAATGGAAGCATGTTTTTAACCGACTTCAAAAAGGAGGAGGTTCTCAATTCGGATGTTTATATGTTTTTTTTTTTTTTTTTATGTATGTTCGGCCATAACTCCGTCATATATAGACGGATTTGCAAAATTCTTTTTTTGTTCGAAAGAGGTTTATTCCGAAATGGTCCCATATAATTTTCATATAGATTTGATGATGAGTTCGGGAGACAGACACCGGAACTCTTTAAAAAATGACAGCAAATCAACCGCGATTTCTGCTATCGCATAAATATATGTATTGTTTGTTTGGAATTAGTGCAGGGTGAATACCACAACTAAAAATTTAAAAATAAAAACTTTTTTACAAAAAAAAAACAACCGACTTCCTTAAAAACACTACAAAGTGAAAAATAACTTTAATTTCGGAAGTCGGTGGCAAAAAAAACCATAAATACAGATCCTAAGACACCGACTTCCGAAATTAAAGTTATTTTTTACTTTGTAGTGTTTTTAAGGAAGTCGGTTGTTTTTTTTTTTGTAAAAAAGTTTTTATTTTTTTAGTTTTTTTAAACTATTATTTTTTAATTAAAATTTATTTGTAATGTTCTTACAAATCAAAAGTAATTTATTCAAGCTAGGTTTAGAATCAGCACTTTTCGAACGTCAAAATTACATAAAACAGTCCCACAAACCGCCCGCCCGACACCAACTCCCCAGCGGCACTGTTTAGTTACATAAACTTGATTCTATACAATAGTAGGTAGGCAAAGTAATTACGAGACACAGAATATTACAATACATTATTGACCATATCTGCGAGAGCAGTGGTCTGGTGGCCCAGTGGTAATGGCCCCGAGTTACGAGTTATAGGTAGCGGGTTCGAACCCAGGCAAGCGCTTTACTATGTATAAATAATGTCATCACCATTGCTCTCACTCACACCGGTAAAGGCAAAACATCGTGAGGAAACCGGCATGTCCTAGAATTAAAAAATCGAAGACATCAGACATCTACCAATCCGCACTGGGCCCATGTGGTAGATTACGGCCCATTCCCTCTCAGAAAGGAGGCTTGTATCCCAGCAGTGGGAACGTTATAGACTGATTATGTATTTGCCATATGTCAGCTAACTATGCCAATATACCAACAAATAAATAAAAACTGGTGAAGTAAAAAATATACATAGTAGTAGGTTTAAATAGTGTGTGTGTGTAACACAATAAATGAACATTATGATAATAAATTGTTCAGAATCGTTTACAGAATCGATTTCTGTTATTTCCTATACTGGCAATTGTTTATACCAATAATATTTAAAACTACGTTAATTATGGTCAAACTCACGTTCCCGCGGACGTAATTAGATCGCGGCTGACTATTTTCGCGCACTGTATTTTAAACTGTCGGTGTTGAACCGAGCATTGAGAATACAACAGAGTGCAGCGCGGGTCAGTCTCAGCGCGTCGAAGCACAGTTGAATTTTCACCTCTTGGCGCTGAGTAGTTAGTACCTTGAAAATCCAGCGCACGAAAATAACCAGCCGCGATTTTATTACGTCCGTGGGAAGTCATAAAATAATTAACGTAGTCATAACATAATTAACGTATACCTAGATAGGTAGGTAAATACCAACTTATACAAAATATACTTAGGTACTTACTACTATTAAACTCGTACCACGAAAAAAAAATCTTTATTTTATTGGGCTGAGTTTAAAAATATGTAAGTAAACAATTAGTAGTCAAGCAATATTAGGCAGGTAACTTATAATATATCATTGGGTAATAGAATAGGTTCTCACTTACTGTGAGACACATCCCAACGTTCGGAGTCCATGTTGGCAACCAAATCGAATCGTAAACAATAAATCCAGTTCCGTAAACAAAGTTCCTGCCAGGGTCGCGAGATTCGTTCGAAAGAGTTAGGTACCATGGCCCTGGCATATGGGCACCTGATGGAACTAACTAACGGGTGAGTTTTAGTTAGTAAAAGTCTGAAGTCCTGCTCCGCCCAGAGCGGGAGAAGTCATTTGATGATTTCCCATCCAAAAAAAAAAGCAAAGTTCATCATCATTGCATTCTCATCAGTCATTCAGTCTCTGTACTCGATACCAGATCAGAAGAAAAATCAAAAACCAAGTTCTATAGTATAGGTCAATAATAGTGTCAGAAATATCACAATACAATTGAATAAACAAATAAAAGTACGGCCAAAATGCATGTTACGCTAGTGTGAATGCATGTCCGAGCGGTACACAAGTACACAACACACCTACCGCGAGTCGTACGACCGTGCACACATTGACATTTCTGTGAGACGCGATAGCACTACCAGCTATTGAAAATTATGATAAATTTGGATGTGTTCCGTAATACCAAAAATGATGAATGAAAACTTAATGATTTTTCAATTGTTTTTTGTTATTTAGTATCTTGATAATATTATAATCTGTGTTATGGATAAAACATTATTACAGATATTGTTGTTTATAATGCAGAAAAAACAAAAAGAAAACATATCATTTATGTTGTAAAAATGTGCGAAATGCAATTCGCTCAAACTTTGTTTTGGCTTAGTTTTTTTTAAAAAAAACGTCACTATAACCTAGATAAATACTGTCTAAAGCCGAATATCATCTTAAAATGGTGGAAATATGCTCAAATTGCAAATGATTTTGGTATTACGTTTGTATGGACAGACTGTCCGTCGCCGAGCCCTTAATCTCATCAGTTGTTCGCAGTAGAGTTCAGAATCGATGGTCCTGCCTGGTGGTAACAGCTCATAATGAATAATGCCCTTCCAATCCCACCACACACACAGCATCACCTTGTTGCGAGTTAACCCGGGTTTCGCCACAGTCTGTGAAGCCTGACCGGCCTTTGACCACGACCTTTTTCGCACGTTCTTGTCATACGTGATCCACTTTTCATCACCAGTTATCAGTTTCTTCAAAAATGGTTCGGTTTCATTACGTCGTAATAAAGAATCACAAATGAGTACACGGTTCAATAGGTTTCTTTCAGTGAGCTCGTGAGGTACCCAAATGTCGAGCTTTTTTGTGTACCCAGTTTTTTTCAAATGCGCCAAAACTGTTTTGTGGTCAATTTCCAGTTCTTCAGCTACGTCGTAACTACTGGTATGCCGATCTTGCTTCAATTTTTCAAAAATGGCATCCATTTTATCCGTAATAGGGCGACCAGAGCGACGTGCATCTTTGACATCAAAATTTCCGGATTGAAAACGCTTAAACCAAATTTGTGCTACTCTCACAGACACTACACTAGGTCCATAAACATCGCAAAATTTTTTCGCGGCTTGCGTTGCATTTTTACCTTTTTTGTAGTAAAATTTTAAAATGTATCGAATTTCTTCATTAGATTCACTCATCTTGACGGTACGAAAAACAAATGAAAATCACACATTTTCCTAATTTGAATTTGGAATTATGTTCTTTAAAATTTAAACTTTCAATGATACCAAAACCAGCCAGATACAAATAGTATAGCCAAAGAGATTTTATTACAAGTTCATACATACTATAATGCGAAAAGACTTTTTCCCCAACCTAATATGACAGATACATGGTGCTTACATATTTACAAAAACATTGTAAAGGCAATAATACGAATTTCCTAATATATTTACAAGTTAAAAGTGTATGAGTTACAGTAATTACAGAATGTAAAACAGTGTCATAGAAGAAAAAAAATAATAAGAGAGGAGGCCTGTTTCCTAGCAGTGGGAACAATATAGGCTGGTAATGATGAAAAGCAAACTACTGATCAACAAAATATCTAATCAATAAAATTACAATTTTATTTTGTCTCATAAGAAGAACAAAGGTATACGTACAGATAAGGAAATTCACTTTTAGCGTTTTCCTCAAGTTCTAGATGAGTCATTTGGCAGCGACACCGTGAATTCAACTTTAGTGAGTAAGATGTAAAGTCGAACTTCGATTGAAGTTATTGTCAACTGTCAGTATTGAATGCTAATTTGTCACAACTCACAGGGTTTTGTGAAGATGATTCATAATGTTTTAACTGACGATGTTAATGACGTGTTGAGTCGACGTCATCATCGTAAGTAGCATACCTGTTGCGGTTTGAATGGTGTGTGTGAAATTAGAGACAGCTTAAAATAATATCACGCCTGTATCCCCCAGGGGCCAGGCAGAGGAAAAATATAGATAGGTACCTACTTTAAAAATGGAAATTTTCCACAGTTGGTTAAAAAAAAATGCCGTTCCATGCATTTTGATCGCGTCGGTTTTTTTTCTATGAAACAGCAGTTTTTTTATCATCATCATCATTTCAGCAGAAAGACGTCCACTGCTGGACAATAGCCTCCCCCCAGCACCGCCACTTCGATCTGTTCTGTGCTTTTCGCATCCAACGGATTTTTTTTATAATCGTCGGGAATTACGCTCAGGGATTTACAATCATATGCTGAAATCATGGTTACACATCGAGGGTGAAGGAGTTTGTACATCAATGTCCGATGCCTCGACATGTATTAAAATTGTGTCTAAAGTTCTGTGGCGGCATCCATACCGCCACAAACTAACTATGCAACTTACTGACGTCACGTAAAATTCTGCATCGCGCAAGCAGAGTTTACCGCGCAACTATCATAATATGTAGTATATTCAAAGTACCCACATCAATCATCGAGCCGTTGCCCACCAGACACAACAACCCAAGGTGTTCAGACAAAGCCTTTCCTCTAGAGGTAGAGTGAACTTAACACCTTGTTCTTCATACATCCTATAGTTCCAACTAAAACTGGACCTCGTGACAACTAGTCGCCGAGCTGACCAATTTTCCAGGGATTATCAAAAAGAGTATGTAGACCAAATAATTAACAAAATTAAATGAGATTATAAGTCTTTAATAATTATAAAGTAGTTTTAACTTATCGACTATATAATATTTCGAATAAGTATATTCATAAAAGTTTCATAAGAAATAACAAGTCAAATAAACAAGTTATGTGAAGGTGAAATACACAAGATCTTTCATCATACTTATACCTAAAAACTAAATAAAATATTACAGTTTTTATAAACACCTAACATTTTGTCATGTTCCTTCATCATGTCGCCTTACTCTTCATTTTCCACTCAATTCTTCCATTTGACTGACTGCAACGAAAGCAAAATAAAACTATTATTTACTAGCTTTTGCCAGTGGCTTCGCCTGCGTGGAGTTCGAAAATTATCCCACGGGAACGAACTACCTAAACCTAAGTGCCAACCTACTTATGTGTTAATTCTCGGCACACATTGCACCTTAGCGTTTGGACTCCACACATTTTTGGTCCTTCGAGCCGGATGTTTGTGCGCAGTCGGGTGGCTTAAGAATATTTGGATTTGCTTTTGCCGAGGAGATCGTCGACATTGTTACGTCAACGTTAATCTAGGTTATAATCTATCTGTGTGCCAAATATCAGCAGCCGATCCCACAGCAAAATGCCATACGACATAATGCTGTGGAAGTAGCTCAAATAGACCAAACGTGCAGTTTCTACATTTATTAACTGTCTTATCTTTCTAAACAGAATAACTCGTCCCGCAAGATATGTTATATGAGGTCCCAATTGTAATTTCTGGTCTAGCGTGATTCCTAGGTACTACTAAATAGGTTATGGGAATTCTAGGTAAACTTACGTTATCTCTCAGTGTATTTTCAGCTAGGATGTACTCTTCAGACTGTGGGTTGAGAGTCATCTTATAGTTGGTGAGAGCCACTCTGTCCTTCTGTTTAGCTAATGTTTCTATCACTACGGCATGGATCTGTGAAAGAACGAAATGATTGTTATATGATAGTCTTTGGAACTTTTCCTGCCGTCGTCGATGAGGAAGTCACTAACTATTTATCGACAATTTTCTCCCTCAAGAATCGTAAAAATCGTTGCGTAGGTACTTTTTTTCAATCATCAATCAAAATCAAAAGTCATTTATTCAAACTAGGCTGAGAGTCAGCACTTTTTGAACGTCAAAGTCACATAAGACAGTCCCCCCAAAACGCCCGCCCTTCGACACTTCCTAGTACTTTGGCTGGGAAGAAGAAGTGGCGGAACAAACTCCCCAGCAGCACAGCTGTCTGTTAAGTTAGAAGAACTTGATTCTATACAATATTGTATAAGTTATTAATATAATAAAACAAAGCATACATTATTCGCCATATGTCAGCTAGCACACGCCATTATACCAACAAAACATTGAAAACTAAACTCAAGCTGAAATGAATAATGAAACAAAATCGTAAACAGAACTTAAAACCTTACTAAAGCCTCCATCAAATGACGTCTCCCGCTGTGGGTGGAGCCGGAGGGCGTGTCAGACTTTTACCAACTAAAACCCACACGTTCCTTCAATTGCCTTTGCGAGAGCCACGCTAACTCTTTCGAACTAATCGGCGACCCTGGCAGGCATCGGTCTTAGCAGACCCCTTCAATTTTGCTGACATCTCTTCGAGGCGCACAACGCGTCGTCGACCCGAGGTTGTTAAGGTCCTGTGTCAGTATTTTTTTTACCTTAATTAGCCTATAAAATGTTCCCACTGCTGGGACACAGGTCTCCTCTGTAACAAGAGTGGGCAATATTCCACCACCCAGGCCCATTGCGGGTAGGTAGATGTTACATGTCTTCGAATTGGAAATCTATTATATATATTAGGTCTTTACCTATGAAATTGCCGTTCTGCAGTACTGGCCATTTCAAATCAAAATAATTTTTGTTAATTTTATTTTAAAAACATGGAATTCTTTTTCCAAAAGTAGTCATTTGTTTATTGATTAGTGTTACATTTTCATCGCATTTCAATCTTTTTCGTCATCATGGATACGTTAAAAATTCCGAGTAATTATGGAATATGAGTACCGTCGTGGCAGCAACGCGGCACAAGCGGCACGCAACATCAACGACGTTTACGGAGCTAACACTACAAACCAACGCACCACCTGTTATTGGTTTGCTCGCTTCCGTTCTGGAAATTTCGACCTGCAAAATGAACCTCGCGGTCGTCCGAAGACTTTGGTCGACAATGACGAATTAAAGGCGATTGTGGAAGCTGATGATACACAATCTACGGCTGAATTAGCAGCAGCTTTCGACGTTAGCGTCAAAACAATATTGGTCCATTTGCGTCAAATTGGCAAGGTAAAAAAGCTTGACAAATGGGTGCCCCACGAACTCAATGATCGGTAGCGCGAAGTACGCGTCGAGACGTGCCTTGCACTGCTCAACAGACACACAAATGAAGGAATTTTGAACCGCATTGTTACCTGCGATGAAAAATGGATTCTGTTTGATAACCGCAAGCGCTCAGCAAGTTGGTTGGATCCTGGTTCAGCACCTAAACAATGCCCTAAACGAAAACTTACCCCTAGAAAAGTGATAGTCACTGTTTGGTGGTCTAGCGCCGGTGTGATTCATCACAGCTTCTTACCAAACGGGGTGAGTATTACTGCAGATGTGTACTGCAACTGAACTCAAATCATTGAGTCCAGTCCATCAGGAGAAGCTGGCACATCTCCAACCAGCATTGGTCAATAGGGTATTTTCCACTTTTTTAAAAACTATTTAATTTTGAAGACTGTGAAGGAATATTTAACAGTTTTTTTTTTTTGTAATTAATCTCCATTTTCTGCATTAGAAGTGATTAAAATCTAATTTATTTTCAATGGTTTTAAATTTACCGCCAAAACGCTCCGTACGATAACGTTTACCACGGTGACGTCATCTTTGTGTAAACAAGTTGTAAACAGTATTTCGATCAAGTAATTTCGTATCTCAAATGTGTAGAAAATGTTATTACTGGTGTGTGGTGCCTCTGTGTACAAATACTTTTAAAAATGCGCCACATAAACTATTTATACTCCGTAGCACAAAAATCGGGGTAAAGAAATTTCCAACTATATAAACATCTACTGTGGGCAGATTTGCACTATCGGCTTTTATAAAACCAGCTTCCATTGTATTTCCATTAATCCATTCCAAAAATCCTAAATATATCCTAAATCCACTCCGAGATTTACAGATCGAGCACAGATCACATACCTAAGTCAAAATTTAATACACACAAAAGTGACGTCACACGGTAAACGTCAGCGCACCGAGCGTTTTGGCGGTAAATTCAAAACCATTAAAACAAATTAGATTTTTTACGCGTAAAATGGACATTGATTAGATAAATTTTTATTTTTCTGTTGAATATTTCTTCCCAGTCTTCAAAAAGAAACTGTTTTTAAAAAAACGGAAAATACCCTATCGCTCGTCTCCGCTGCTCCTGCACGACAACGCGCGACCTCATACTGCACAGCAGACGGTCTCCAAGTTGCAAGAACTGGGGTTGGAAGCTCTCCGTCATCCGCCCTACTTACCAGACCTGGCGCCTACAGACTACTACTTTTTCAAGAATTTGGATAACTTCTTGGCGGGAAAAAAATTCAATACCCGAGAGGCAGTACAAAATGCCTTTGAAGAATTTGTTGCCTCCCATCCAGCTGATTTTTTTAAGAAGGGCATCAATAAACTGCCACTGCGTTGGCAAAGATGCATTGATTGCATGGGTGATTATGTCGATTAATACAAATAAAAAATACATGAAAAAAATTCGTTTAATTTTTTTTCACACAAAACGGCATTTTCATAGGTAAAGACCTATTATATATATTTACTTACCTTATACATATGTGCCAGTCGCAGTCGGTCGTCACTATTGGCTACTTTATTGACGCAAGTCGCTAACAGCTGCTTGCTTGCATGCAAGTCGCTTAGCCGAGCCAATAGCGTCTCTATGGGGATGTTTGATGACACCGTTGTACGACCAAACCAGTCCTGGGGATAGAAAACGGATGAATTTTGGAGGCAGGGTTGGGGGTAGGTGGAGGTAGAAAATTTTCTTTCATTACTTTCGTGACAGCCGGGACCAACGGTTTTATGTCCTTTCCGAGCACGAAGGGGTCTTCGTACGTAAAGATTGACTGCAAGTCATTGGTGAAAAGAGCTCTGAACTGAGCTAGGCCAGCTCTAGGTCAAAGTATTACCTCTGAGGTCGGCCTAATGTATCCACTTGTTCGCGAAAAAAAAAGTGTTGTGTGTGCATTGCCCTACTTTTTAAAACTAACGAGTGTGTTCCGTTCTGGCCAGGCCACGATGCTAAACAAGGTCATAGTTATAGCAGTAGACGGTTCGGATATGCACCATTCGGTATTCATCATCATCATCATTTCAGCCGAAAGACGTCCACTGCTGGACATAGGCTTTCCCCAATTCGGGGTAGCTTGCCATAATCGCCACGCTTGGCAGGCGGGTTGTCGATCGCAGAATGCTGGTGAAGTGCATAGAGAACGCTGCTGCCCATTCTCCAGTATGTCCCTTAGTCGCCTCTTACGACACCCATGGGAAAAAAAATTGATGGTGCTATTCTTTACATCGGGCACTACACAAAACATTTGGGTATCATAAAGAAAAATAATAGTACCACATTATTTCATGACTTAAACACAATTTCAGTGCCTGGGCTACAGCGTATCCGTCTTAGATCGGTTGAACTCCACAACTTTAATGGATGATTTGTGTCTGAGATAAATGTACGTCTTATGTACTATAAAATAGACCTACTTTTATTTAAATGAAAACCTTTAAAATCTATTTAATAGTCACTTCAATTTTTCAGGTAGAATACGCCTGACAATAATTCAATAGCAATAGTAAAACTTGAGACAATAATTCCATAGCAAATAGTATGACTTGACAACTTGCAATAACTATTCAAGTGTCGTAGGCTCTTAATACGCAATAGGAGGATTCTATTAATTTTACCTATTTATTTACATACTAGTGGTCGCCTGGTAGTCGAAATTCGACTATAATTCATTTTAATTTTAAGTTTGAATGATATGAATGACCTATAACATTATCTTAATTATTTGACACATTGTTTGACATTCAGTAAGACTACAGACAATAAAGACAAATAATATTAGTCTCTTCTCATTTTGACCACAGACTTCAACCATAAATAAAAGAGAATTTATGTGTGTGTGTGTGTGTTTGTCAAATGCATAGTAGTGTGTGTAACGTGTTATTTATTGAAAATAATGTGTTTTTACGCATAATTTAAAACAAATATTAGCATTCGTCACTTCTTCTCTGTATAAACTAAAAGTGTGCGAAATTTCATACTCCTCCGTCCGCCCAATTTTCGTAAAAAGGGATCCAGTTCTCGCTTCACGTATTAATATATTATTAATACGTGACGTTATTATTTACATACATACTTAAACATATTACAGTTCTGTTAATATGAATAATTAATAAAATAAAAGTGCACAAAGACATTATGATGTTCGATATTTAATAACAACTACTCTTACTATTTCACAATACTTATAAATTTAAACTACCCACAATATGATTTTATTTGTATTATTTTCCGGAGAATTCATTCTGAAAACAGTTTGAAATAATAATAATACATATTAAATAAATAAAAAATTGCCCGGCCAGTGAAAATGAGCTGCTGGGGAGTTTGTTGCGCCACTTCTTCAGTTATAGAACTAGGTAATGGTGAAGGGCGGGCGTTTTGGAGGACTGTCTTATAATAATAATAATAGTCTTAACCTTATTTTTAAAACCAACCTTAACTCCAGAAATACAATAAAAGCTATCACCACATTCGCAATACCCATACTTACATACTCCTTCGGAATTATACGATGGTCAAAAACAGATATCAGAAAACTACAGCGTACTATCAATACACTCTTTACCAAACACAGAAAGCACCATCCTAAATCATGCATACAGCGACTAACGCTACCACGTCAAGAAGGAGGAAGAGGATTAATAGATATACACAATTTACATAACAAACAAATACTTTCACTCAGATCGTACTTTCACAACAGATCAGAACATTCATCACTACACAAACATGTAACAGAAGCAGATAAAAAACTTACACCACTCAACTTACAAAATAGAAACACTCAAATTAATGAAAATCTCATAAGCACACAGCAAAAAATTGCAGCATGGTCTGGAAAAGCGCTTCATGGAAGACACCGAGCTTACCTAAGTCAACTACACGTCGACAAAATTAAGTCGAACGAATGGCTCAAACGAGGTGAATTGTTTCCTGAAACTGAAGGTTTCATGCTTGCGATCCAAGATCAAGTAATAGTAACCCGTAACTACAGAAAGTACATAATAAAAGACCTTAATCAGCCGTCTGACACATGCCGACATTGCAAAACTGCTTCTGAGACCATTCAACACATAACAGGGGCCTGTAGATCACTCGCACAGAAAGATTATAAACACCGACATAACCAAGTGGCCGCAATCGTACACCAACACTTAGCACACCAATATAAACTTATAAGTGAAATGATTCCCTATTATAAATACAAACCTGAAATTATTTTAGAAAACAGGAATCATAAAATCTATTGTGACCGAACAATAATTACAGACAAAACTATACACTACAATAGACCTGATATCACCGTTCACGACAAAATAAATAAAACAGTTTACTTGATAGATATAGCTATACCTAACTCACACAATATTCAAACTACAATATCTGAAAAACTTAGTAAGTACCAAGACCTCGCCATTGAAATTAAAACACAATGGAAAGCACAAACAGTCCATATCGTTCCTATAGTACTCTCATCTACCGGTGTAGTACCGAAGGCTCTCACACAAAGTCTAAACACTCTACACATGCCTTCTCACACACTTTATATGCTCCAAAAAGCCACCATACTCAACACCTGTCGCATCACACGAAAATTCCTGACTTCTTCTACACTATCATCCACCTTTTCAATTTAAATTTCCCCTTTACACACTTGGTTCCGGCCCGTGTGTAAGGTCGTAAACTCTCTTAAATGGGAAGAAAAATAAAGAACTCAAAATAATAATAATATTCCACAACTATCACACAACGCCATCTAGTCCCAAGCTAAGCAGAGCTTGTGTTATGGGTACTAGACAACTGATAAACATACTTATATATTTCTAAATACATACATATTATAGATAAATTACACCCAGACACAGAACAAATGATCGTGCTCATCACACAAACATTTGTCCTATGTGGGAATCGAACCCACGACCTCCGGCATAGCAGTCAGGGCCACTAACCACTAGACCAACTTTGACGTTAAAAAAGTGCTGACTATCAGTCTAGTTTGTATAAATGACTTTTGATTTTTGGTGTATGAGTCATAAAACAATGTGGTACTATTATTTCTCTTTCTAGTACCAAAAGGTACATATCCGTACAGTCTACTGCCATAACCATGTCCTTATTTGGCATCGTGGCCGGGTCAGAACGGAACATATTAGGTTGGGGAAAAAGTCTTTTCGCATTATATTATAGTATGTATGAACTTGTAATAAAATCTCTTTGGCTATACTATTTGTATTTGGCTGGTTTTGGTATCATTGAAAGTTTAAATTTTAAAGAACATAATTCCAAATTCAAATTAGGAAAATGTGTGATTTTCATTTGTTTTTCGTACCGTCAAGATGAGTGAATCTAATGAAGAAATTCGATACATTTTAAAATTTTACTACAAAAAAGGTAAAAATGCAACGCAAGCCGCGAAAAAAATTTGCGATGTTTATGGACCTAGTGTAGTGTCTGTGAGAGTAGCACAAATTTGGTTTAAGCGTTTTCAATCCGGAAATTTTGATGTCAAAGATGCACGTCGCTCTGGTCGCCCTATTACGGATGAAATGGATGCCATTTTTGAAAAAGTGGAGCAAGATCGGCATACCAGTAGTTACGACGTAGCTGAAGAACTGGAAATTGACCACAAAACAGTTTTGGCGCATTTGAAAAAAACTGGGTACACAAAAAAGCTCGACATTTGGATACCTCACGAGCTTACTGAAAGAAACCTATTGAACCGTGTACTCATTTGTGATTCTTTATTACGACGTAATGAAACCGATTGAAGAAACTGATAACTGGTGATGAAAAGTGGATCACGTATGACAAGAACGTGCGAAAAAGGTCGTGGTCAAAGGCCGGTCAGGCTTCACAGACTGTGGCGAAACCCGGGTTAACTCGCAACAAGGTGATGCTGTGTGTGTGGTGGGATTGGAAGGGCATTATTCATTACGAGCTGTTACCACCAGGCAGGACCATCGATTCTGAACTCTACTGCGAACAACTGATGAGATTAAAGCAAGAAGTTGAGAGAAAGCGGCCGGAATTAATCAACAGAAGGGGTGTGGTTTTTCATCATGATAACGCTAGACCTCACACATCTTTAGCCACCCAACAAAAATTAAGAGAGTTTGGCTGGGAGGTGTTAATGCATCCGCCGTATAGTCTTGACCTTGCACGTTCAGATTTCCACCTGTTTCGGTCTCTTCAGAATTCTTTAGGCAGTGTCAGGTAAACATCACGAGAGGACTGCCAAAACGACTTGTCGCGGTATTTTGACCAGAAGTCCCAAAATTTCTATAGCAATGGGATCATGTCCCTACCTACAAGATGGCAAAAAGTTATCGAACAAAATGGTACCTACATACTTTAGTTAAATGTAAATAAACTTTATTAAAAAATGTTTTGAATTTTCTTAAAAAATGCGAAGAAACTTTTTCCCCAACCTATTATAACGAACGAGGCTGTATTAAGATTTACTTTGTGCTTAAAAGTAATAACTTACCTTTTTAGTAAATAGAGATTCTACGATGTCCCACTTGCCGGACTTGGCATGAACATTAAGTACCACCCAGTCGTATTGTAGAGGAGTTATCTGTAAAATATTTAAGAGATAGAAAAAGCTTAATAATCTTTAAAAGATTGCTTCTTGCTTTTTAATATCTATTGTAAAAATCTTTTTGAAAGCGGTTAGATAAATCTATAAATATAGACTGTGTCAAGTCTCGAATGGATAATGGAAACTACAGAACTGTAGAGTAATAGTCGTTTATGAAACTGATGAATAAGCGTATTAAAACACGAATGTTTTAATTCGAGTTACGCGCAGTTTTATACACTACTTTATTTACAGACCAGCCATCATATTAAGCTATCCGAAACTGTTAAATTCTCCCAATCAACATTGAACCTAATGCTTTACCAATAGAGTTGAAAATCTATTAAAGAAATTTGACAGATTGTAATAGCTTGATGTGCTGGCGTCTGTTCTCTCATACATTGGGATGGAAACTACATTCTAAAAAATATGCAGTGGCTGGGTAAAAAGCTAAATAAACTTTTTCATTGAAAGTTAGCTACGACATATATTTTTTAATGTATATTTTGATAAGTAACCATATGAAGATTGTTTTCAGTCTGTCTAATACTATAAAAGTAGTATCAGTAGTCAATACTATACAATTATAGTAAGCTTCAAAAATATCGGGACGGAAAGACTGTTCAAAATGATCGCAACAACTAAGAAAACTTAACTTTATCTCAATGTGATAAAGTTAATTTCAGAATGACAGTTGTCTTGTGCTGTCATCATTCTGAAACATTCCTTGTGTCATTGAGTTAATATTTATTTTTCATAGTTCTCTCCTTCCAAGCGAGATAAGAAAAAGAAGTTGCCCGTCGCACTGAAAACTCCTGAAAGAGCTATTGGTCGATGAAAGCTCTTATGAAAGGAGATCTTCCAATTTGCCATAAACGCAAATTAATGGAGATGTGCATTCTCCCTATCCTTACATACGGCGCTCAAACCTGGTCTTGGTCTGATAGTACAGCAGAGGACCAGGCTCGAGGTTTACTAGCGAGCGATGGAGCGTAGTATCCTCGGAGTTACGGCCCACGGTCGTCGTTTTATTAAATACCATTTTAAACAAATTTAAAACGGGTTTTAAACCTCAAATTCTGGTTTAAAATCGTTTATTTACAACTATAATCGAGACCATCTTACCTGATGTCGTTGGCACAACGTTAGCGGTGACATAGCATTGCCGGCGCCTTCATGCCAATGATTTGTGCAGTTGTGAGCCAGCCACTGTATCACTGATTTGTACGCTAAATCCGGCTTATTCACATGTTTCTGCCATTCTGTTGAAAAATAGCTAAATTTATGGTAGAAGACAAACTGGAAGCATTAATTTCAGTGAAACCAAGTACAGGCACTTTTGAATTGTTCAACCAAAGTACCGTAGAAATGATATTTTGGTTATTATTATACAAGGTCAAATTAATTTAGCTGGCAATACCCACGTGTACCCAACACATTGGTATTGCCAGCTAATTTAGAAAAACAAAAATCGATATGAAAACTGAATTAAACATTAAAAAAAACTTTTAAGCATTTTTATTTTATTTCGATGGTCATGGAGTTTAGATAAGCTAGGCAGTCGCTCCTTGTAAAATACTGTTATTTAGCTGCATCTGGTTAGACTAAAAGCTGACACCAATCGAGCTAGGCTAAGCAGATGATGATGAACTACTAATGACAAAAATATAAAAATACTAGCTGTTTTCTATGGTTTCTACCGCATTAGTCTCGGGATAAAAAGTATCCTCTGTCATAATCCAGGTAATATCTAGCTGTGTTTCAAATTTCAACGAAAATTGTTCAGCCGTTAAAGCGAGAAACGGTGATAGACAGACGAGAGTTATTTTCGCATTTATAATTTTAATAAAGTAAGGATTACCTAATAACTTCACATAATCAGCGATCATCTTGGCCTGGTGTTGGTCGACGCCAGGTTGGTTGAAATGGTTGGCCAACAAATTGGACAGTTTTCTAAACAAAGCGTCCACATTGTTTCCTTGAGTTTTCACTGCGTGTTGGTAATGATACATCTAAAAAACAAAATGGTTGAATTGTTGAAATGGGTAGACTAAATTTAGAATGTGGTTAAATAATTTTGTGATGGGAACTTACAGCTGCCTCTGGACTACGCCCCAACATTCTGTTGAAAAGAAAAAGAAAGATTTGTTTGTTTGTTTTGTGTTTATTTGTTCTTTAAGGTGGAACCGTCAGGATACCGCAACAGTGTTGCAATTTGCTGGGCCATAATACTTCAGAATATATGAGGGAATAGATGAACAAAGAAAGAAAAATAATGATTGTGACTCGCACAGAAACTAACTTACCAATACACAACAAAATAAAAACAAGTACTTAGAATTAAAATAAAAACAGAAAGTCGAGGCGAACAGACTCCATTGAAGCATGAAACAGCGACAATTAAAAAAAAAAGTGTCGCAGCGCTGGTATTCTGATAGGGCCTGCTGTGATATGCATACATACATACCCACATAAACAGACATACAGGTCAAAAGTGTTATAAGCAAAAATGTTTACCAACAGCCTGCCCCGCCCTAACGTATGAGAGCTCTTCAAATAATATTTAACAAACGACTTACGTCAGCAGATCAGTGAGTTCAGTAATCTTCCCCTCATTATGCAAGAATGCTATGTAATGGTTGAGGGCCACAGGTCTTAAGGAGAGCAGCTCGTAGACTAGCTTCTTGTTTAACGTCTGGATTAGGAAGAGAACCACCTGCAAATGGGGTAGATGGGGAATTAGTTGATATTCTTGATTTAGTGTTTCTTGGCGTGATTCAGAAAATGTGCAACGTCGCTCTGCAGTGCACAGGTTGTACAGTACTACATTGTTTCAATGTGAATGTGGGTGTGTTTTATTTATTTGTTCCTTTTTTATTATTTAGCCAATCATGGTATCTGGCACTTTTAGTAGGCAATTCGTGCGGCCTACTCAAATGTACTTTTTTTGGTATTGTTCGTCGAATCAATGAGTTCCTTAAGTTCTGAGTTCAACTGCACGATTGATAATGAAGCCAAGTACAAACTAATGTTAGAACGCATCCAGAACAAGTTTGTGAGATTCCTATACTTAAAGCAGTATGGTGTGTATCCAGGGTACCCACTGCTGTATCCTACTCTATTTGTGCTGGATATGGTAGGCTACAATAAACTGGAAGTAAGAAGGGAAGTAGCTCTCGCAACTTACTTATTTAAGGTTATGCGTGGTAAAATACACAACCCAGGCGTTCTATGCACGGTTGCGTTGTGTGTACCTGATGGGTACGTGGGGCGACGGAGGCGGCCGCCGCTGCTGTGGGTGCCACCCACTCGCACCAACTTGCTGCAACACGCGCCCTACGTACACTCAATATGGTGTCACAACAGATTGACTGCTTCAATTGTACTCTGAGCGAATTCACACAGGTCGCATTTTTTAAGATTACTCTTGCTTGATCACAAACTTGTAAGTCGAACCATTGTTAGCTATTATAACTACACTATTGTATTGGGTAAGCCTGTGATGATAGTTGTGTGTTTAAATAAATAAATAATAAATACGTGCACTGACTGGACAAGTTCACTCAATCTGTGCGTGCTCTTTGAAGCATGAAAGCACGTCAAGCTTCGATATTAATGTATGGTCATCCAACCTGAAACCCACCGCGTCGAAAGTAGCTTAACCTTCGATCTACCAGTACGGTTGTTATAATTTAGCCACAAGTCCAATAATTTCAAGAATAAAAAACCTGACTGCGTAAAAACTAAGTTATACAAAGTCGGAGGCAATAAAGTCTTTATTGTTAAATTCAAGAAGATGATCACGTAAATAAGGCCTGTTATATGACGAATTGCGATTACTATGAAGTCTTTAGTGACGCTCGCAAAATTAAGCCAAATTGATTGACGTAAGAATCATCAAAATCGGCTGACGGGTGTCTAGAGTTCAAGAAAGGAACAAACATATACCTACATACACAAGCTGACAAACACATTACCCTTCTTTGCGTCGCGTAGCCGGTTAAAAAGACTTGAAATATTATCTAAACTCACAGTAAGCACAGCATTCCCATCACCAATAGCCAGGGCTCCATCCAGCAGTTCAGTCTTACTCTTCATACTGCGGTGCACATGCAAGGAACAGCTCCTGCCAAGAGTCAGTCTCTTCAGGGTCATGGCAACCGTTTCCTCTGATTCTTGCTTACTGTTCTTTGAGGGATCCTTGCCTGACTGAGCGAGGAGAACTAGAAATGCAACATATTGGTAGTGTTACTTGAAGTTTTAGTAGTATTCTTTTATAGTTCGTTTTTAATTGATTGATTAAAAAGTATGCTCTGTGTCCTTCAGGTTATCCACACAGTGGTAACACCCGGGCGTTTCCACCTTATTCGAAACAGGAACCTCCCGAAACAGCCATGTCCGGTGAGGACCTGCGGCCAGGCGGAAGGTGTGAACGCCGTGGCGACTCCTCAAATAGGTAACTTACCGCCGCGATAGTGGCGTTCCCATCTGAATCATCCCTGAGTTCATGATCTTGGCTTCCAAATGTGCTCTGTTTGAGTGAACTTATACCTATACAAAAATCGCCTCAACAAGTGGACCTGCTGCAAGTTTTATGAACCGAAATTGTCCAAATTACTTACTAAGCAAAACTGCGAAAATTACTTCTTGCTGCAGTGAACTTGCAGAAATATCATGATCAGAACAAAACTATCATGATTGGACATCATGTACTACATTAAAACTTACTTAGATCCAAAACTTTTGAAGACACCAGACTACTGAGTGGTACCGCAGCTGACTTGACATTGGTGATGCTGAGGTTACTGAAGATGCTCTCCTCATTGTGTCCCGATGACTTCTGACCAATGGCCAGAATCTCCTGAGTCGATAACTGGAAATAAGTTATGACGTTTAAGACATGAGAATATAATATTTATTTAATAAATTATTAGTATTGCATAATGTGGTTAGCTAGCGACCTCGACAAGTAATCATTCAATTCTTGCTTGAGCAACCGGCAGCAAGTTCGTCATGCTCCCTTAGATGTCAATGCTTGCGGTAGCGTCGGGGGTCGGGTTGCCCCCTTCCCTCAAATATGGCGAGGGGGGCAATGGCTGATCTTTGCGTTATGCTCGTGAACGGGTGCTGCTTGTGGTGACTGGTCGTCTTGCTGACTTTGATGTTGATATTATTATTAATATTACTTACCTGTTTAATTTATTTTACGTCGATGGTCCTAGTTTATCATTTGTGGCCTCGAGTTGTAACTCAGGTCGTAACAGCTATGTGAACATTCAGCATTGCATATGTAAGCTGTCACGCCCTTTATGCCAGTTTTTTATTTTTGCAGCCATGTTTCTATATACATATTTTTTTTTGCTTATGCTTGAGTATAGTTTTCATTTTATTTGTTGGTATATTGGGTTGGCTAGCTGGCATATAGCAAATCATTTAATTTAATTTGTGTCTCTTAATGTTTTACTATATACCATTGTATAGAATCAAGTTCTTCTAACTGGACAGACAGCTGTGCTGCTGGGGAGTTTGTTGGCCACTTCTTCTTCCCAGCTAAAGCACTAGGAAGTGCGCGACGGGTGGGCGTTTTGGGGGGACTGTCTTTAGTAATTTTGACGTTCGAAAAGTGCTGATCCTCAGCCTAATTTGAATAAATGACTTTTGATTTGATTTGATTTGAATATAAGTAGGTATAGCTGCAGTCTGGCCTCGTTGGTCTAGTAGCTAGCACTACTGTGGGGCATGAGATCCTGGGCTGGATTCCCTGGTTGGGCGAAGTGCTTATGGGGTTTTCATCTGGAATATCTCAGTGGCAGTTTGGAGTCTGGATTTGTGTCTGGATGCTGCCAATAGGCTCACCCTCTATTACATGGTACTTATATGGCAAAGTGTATTATGTTTCCAGCTGTGATGTTATGTTATCAACACTAATATTATAAAGAGCAAAGATTTGATAGTATTTTATTTTTTTTAACCTATAGGATAGCTACATTATTCCGGAGTAACATGAGCTCTGAATTTCCTGTAGCAGAAGTTGCAAGCAAAGTCTTATTGTTTTATGTACCAGCTCACCTGACTATGTTTATCATTAGAAAAATCAAATAAATGCATTTCAGACATTAAGATATCACCAGAGGTCGGAGTAGGTAGATTGATTTTACGTACTAGCATCATGAATAGTCATAGAAATCACAACATGGATAAGCCTTTTTTCCGGAATTTCATTTTGGTACATACGGGATTGAATCAAATATTATGAAAGTAAGGATTTTTAAACTAGGTACTACATTAGAAATTTATATGAATGCGATAGATAAAAATTTAAAATTGTTTTTTTGTTACTGTAGAAGGCCGATCACCTATATATTATTAAAAAGACAGCAAAAAGGTTATACATTTCTTATTCATATTGATGTATTCTTTATTTTACACATTACATTTGAAATTAATTACAAAATCCCTGAATCCCGGAGGTATATCCATACTAATATATACGTGCCAGTTCATTGATCCCATTTCAATCTACCTACTCCGACCTCTGGATATCACCTATTCAACAACTTTTCTTATCAGTTTGTGGTATGGTTGTTTGGTTGGATGCCTATGGTATAAGGATATAATATAAGCTACACGGTTACAAAATCATCCTTTATTCAATCTAGGCTGAGAATCAGCACATAATGTACTTCAAAATTACATTTGTGACAGTCCACCAAAAGCAGGCCTTTCACCACTTCCTAGTGCCTTAGATGAGAAGAAGTGGTGCAAAAAACAGTTTTTTATTTATAGCTTCACACTTAAGCTTTAATGGTGTTATATAAATTTATAAACTATCAAACAAGTGACTTCTTTTCTTTCTAAATATAGACTGGATTTTTGTACTTTATTTTTAACTAGATTTTGCAAGTAGCATCACCCGCATATTATACATATAAATCTTCCTGTTAAATCACTCTGTCTATTGATGACAAAGTTTGAAAGATCTAAGCATACAAATGGTGGGAAGTGACTGTAATAATAATATTTTGATTGATCAAAAACAGTGCTATATCATGTTTTTAACGTTAGTAAACTTTGTTATAAACTATGTAGGTATTGTTGTTGAGTAAAGGAATCAAGTATTTACCTACTTACTTGTTACATGAGGGACATGGCAAGGTCATTTTACTGAATGTAATAAAAGAGGGCATGGGTAGAGGGGATGGGTATAGACCACCACGGGTGGACCTGTCGATTGCAAAATACTGTGCGAAAACTCTTAGTACCTAATTTTTGTCATTGGAAAGTCTACGTAAATTAAAAGGTAAAACAGCAGACATCTTAAGGTTCCTACTGAATAACTTAACCTGATATTTCGATTTTAAATTGAAGCTGAACCACAATTTTTCCTCCAAGCACTCTCATGTTTTGCATATAGCATTTATTACAGATGTTTAAAATCTTGGATCTACCGAGCTTACAAGAATTGAGGGCAGTACCTAAATCCTTTTACAAAGACTTGGGGATTCTTTTAACCAGCCCAGTACCTAATAGTTTGATGACGAAACGTTTTAAATCTTAGTGACAAAACTAATATTACAAGAAGATTCATAATAAACTGGATATACGTACAACATCATCATCAAAACTGAAAGCCTTTGCCTTTGTTTCACTTGTATTCCAATAGTCATCGTCTTCCATTGTTATAAAATGAGTATTTTTTACTAATTTCGAGCTGCAAAAGTGAAAATTGTAAACAAACAAGTTTTGTAACTGTCAAATGTCAACGTCAGCGAGGCAATGTCAAAAAATATCGACGACATTGACAATACGTTCCGTTTTCACAAGAAATATATAAAAAAAGGTAAAGTAATACTTTAATTTCTTCGGTTAAAATAAAAAAAACCTAGATGTATCAAGACTTTTTTTGGCAGGCGGGTTGGCGATCGCACTATGGTGATAAAATGCATAGAGAACGCTGCTGCCCATCCTCTAGTAACTAAGATCCAGTAGGATTCAGTAGGGTTGTGGGTTTACAGAATTATAATATCCCTATTATAAGTCTGGTCACTTATGGGGCTGTATTGATGTTTTTTCCCCATAAAAATCATCAGTACAACCCCATAAGTTAATTTAATCCCATAAGGGACTTTCTCATGAAATAGTCATTCACTGGGATTGAATTTCACGGGCTACCCAGGCGCTTCCCCTTAAATATAAAAAGAGCCGAAAAAAAAACGAATAAAAAAATCTAGTATTATATTATGGACTTAGATAAGTGGTACCTTTTTTTGGGTAGGAAGTCATCAAATGATGTCTCCCGCTCTGAGCGGAGCGGGAGGGCGTGTCAGACTTTTACTGACTAAAACCAACCCTCATTTGCCCGTGCCAAGGCCAAGGTAACTCTTCTGAACATATCCGCAAACCCTGGCAGGCATGGGTCCTTGCGGACGCCTTCAATTTATGTTGACAACTCTTGAGGCGGGCGTGGAACACAACGCGCCATCGACCCGGGCCTGGTTCGTACTAGCCTGGTCCATAAACCCGCGCCTACAGTGGCCAGGAGTCCGCAATGGACTTCCGACGCCCGGGGCGTCTTCTGCGGCGGCTAGGGGTGTGAGGGCGCAGAGACTGCCTCTCCCTCACGTGCTCCGCCTTCTCCTCCGTGAGCATTACTGCTTCGCAGAAGGAGGTGACGGCTTCCCATGCCCTCGCGCTCCGTACCATGGAGATAGGGTACCTGAATGTTAAATAACGTTGATAAGATCCTCATATTTACCATTTAGGGTAGGTAGGTACCTATCCATAACTTATCTCAATATTTTATTAGGTACAATTAAATACCTGCATACGAATGCAGGAAAAAAGTACTTAGTCTAATTTATTACGCTGGTAAAATAACAATTAAGATAAGATAATTTTGTCTTCAAATCGCCGAACGCAGATAAGTAATTAATCAATGAATGACTGTAGGTATATGTATTGTAATAAATGAAAGAAAAAATGCTGTTCGTTGTTAAGCACATCAAGGAGACAAGCTGGACCGATTTCGTATTTTTTTTATAATAACTTAGGACAACCAACACACTGTTATCTGACCCCAAACTAGGCAGAGCCTGTACTATGGTAACCAGACAATATACTTATATATTTTGAAATACATACATTTAATAGATAAATTACACCCAGACATAGAACAAATGATTGAGCTCATCACACAAACATTTGCCCTGGGTGGGAATCGAACCCACGACGACCTCAGTCTTAGCAGTCAGGGTCACTAACCACTAGACTAACAGGTCAGTCAAAAATGTTTTAAAAGAGTCGTAATATTCCGAATTGAGGTTTTACAGAAAGACAACTCATAAGTTTCCCCGTAAGTTTTCAAATTCGAGGGAAAATGAAAGTTGTTCTTGCTTAAGTAGGTACAACTATTAAAATTTGGACGAATATGAACTAAGTAATAAAAATAGTCCTACCACAGTCTTAGGTACCTAGGTACTAGTGATGACCAATTATTTCATACTCCCTTTAGATTAGGTCTCAGGAATTAGTGATGAGTTAAAGGCAACCTCAAATATTTCGGAGAAGACTCACGGATGACAAATCCATACTAATATTATCTACTAGTAGATACCGACATTGGTGCCGATTCCCTTATTCACAAACTAAACTAAATTTAAGTTCAGTGCATCTTTTTCTTTCTATTTCATTAAGGAAAGGACAGAAGATAATTTTTTTTTTAGTCCTGTCAAATTAATCAGCGCTTGACGTAAATTGACGTAATTTTAGTAGGCAAGTTTTTAATCACGTCTAAACTTGTATGGAGTAGTGACAGGCGCTGATTAATTTGACAGGACTAAACTAAAAAAAATATTTTGTCCTCTTCTTAATGAAATACAAAGAAAAAGATGCACTGAACTTAAATTTAGTTTAGTTTGTGAACAAGGGAATCGGTACCATTGTTTGAAGAAGGTGGTAGTTAATGTATGTAGGTATGTATCAACATCTGTTTACCCTTTTCCCAACTATGTTGAGATCAGCTTTCAGTCTAACTGAATGCAGCTGAATATCAGTGTTTTATATGGACCGGCCGCCAATCAGTGGCTCTAGAGTGACTTTCTTTTCACCATCTCGACTTGACGCATCAACTGCGTTTCGTGCTCCGTTGGTCCTTCACCAATTTAGCGGCAAACGTGGTCGATGCGTAAAGTTGAGATGGTTAAAACCTTCTTTCACTACTCTGTAGTTAAATCAAACTGACACTAAGGCCTCTGACTAACACAACTATGTTACTACGGGGTACTTTATTACCCAAAATGAGAAAATTAACATCTACCCTCAAAATTAATTTAAAAAAAAAACTCATTTATATCAGCTTTTTAGCTGTATGTGTACCATGTGTATGTTACTGTATGTATGTATTACGAATTTGGATGTAATCGGTTTCGGATGTGGTCAAATAATATTCGCAGTCGGTCGGAAAATGCGGAAAATTGCGGGCTGTTGAGTGGATATCCCTTTATAAGACTGTGATAATATAGGTACTAATACTATTAATATCTATTATAAATGTGAAAAGCGATTCCGTGTGGTGCAATCTATGGTGAATGGCACCATCCCATTTCTTCCCGTGGTAGTCGCAAGACGCGATCAATGGACTTACTAGAGAATGGGCGTTCTCTATGCATTTTACCACCATTCTGCGATCGCCAACCCGCCTGCCAAGCGTGGCGATTATGGCAAACCCCACCAAATTGAGGGAGGACGCAGGTAGACAACAACCTCCTGCCAGGGTCGCGAGATTTGTTCGAAAGAGCTACCGTGGCCCTGACATATAGGCAACTGAAGGAACACGGGTGGGTTTTAGTCAGTAAAAGTCTGACACGCCCTCCCGCTCCGCACAGAGCGGGAGACGTCATTTGATGATTTCCCACCCACAATAAAAACCTGTCATAATTTCCGACCTACCTTCAGGCGAAGTCGCGGGCAAAACCTAGAAATAAAAAAACATTTACCTGCCTATTCTAATAATATTTACTGATAAAAGGATTTTTGAATGATGGATGATGATTACAAAATTATCAGAATCAACTGATATACGATCGTTAAACGATTACAGGCACAGTCTTGTCACAGCTATTTTACCTTTGACAGAAGCAACACTCGACCTTATTATTACGAGATTGTAGATCATAGTGATTTTGACAGACCTCTCAGTGACAGAAACGCAACAGCAACCTTATTCCAATGCGCATAAAGATGACAGTGATTGTGGCAGTGATGTGTTTTGAGCAGGATCGGGATGTAATCCACCTAGCGTGGCTGGTGCGGGTTGGTGGATAAACCTAGAGGTACATCACGTGTTTTCAATTTTTGCTCATGGTTTTAGAACAGTTGGGATTAAAGGAATAGTATGATTTTATTCTGCAGGCTTGCCTGGGTTTGGTTCCCCACTGATGATTTACCAAAAGTATTCAACTGGACCAACACAATAGCACACCGGTAAAACCCCAAAGGAAGAGGTGTGCATAAAGTACTACACAACTACAACCTACATTTATATTTAATTTTGCCTATGAATAAGAACCCAAAAGAACAAAATATCTAAGTACTTAAAAACTATCGGAACTACGAAGACAAGTCAAGATCTTGATTCTTATCTATATTCGGCTTTTAGATGATTATTTACGTACTTGTATCCTGTTATTTTATCTTGATACGGTCGATAGGTGGCGAATATATTGTAAGTGGTTCCGTACAAACGAAAACAAAGAGTAAACGTGGAGTTTCTTGCTTTGATATTCTCCATATGAAAAAATGCACCCAGCGGCACCCAGCAGCACCAAGGTTCTGAAGTTTCTTATGTGCTCATGTAGGTTAATCTATTCTATTTTCAAATAATAGAATTGAATAGTTTGATTGTCTTAAGGTGGTAATCTCGGGAAATATCAGTTGCATTCAAAAAAATACTTTTGCTTTGATAGCCCATTTCTTGAGGAAGGCTTATAGCACAGTATAAAAACTTACAGTAGGACGACGCCTTTGATCTCCTTGTAAATGCCGACAACGTGTAGGCATTGTCGCAAGAGCTAGGGTTGTCTCAAGTAAACTTTTTAAAATTTATTTTAGATCAACATTATTGCCTAACCATAATTTGCATCTGAAATTTATAATACAGGAACTATTATATTAATGTGCTTCGTCTATGGTCTGACACGCAAAAATATACAATTCTAGATTGAGGTTGAGAAAAAACACATGTCACAATCCAAGATGGCGGATATTTCTCTAAATTAAATTTCATTTAGAGAAATATCTGCCATCTTGGATTTGAAAATTGATGTTATTTTCATAATCTTCACCCCAAGAAATCACAAAATTGACACGAATAACTATTTTTTTTTTTTCAAAAAATGTCCTCCATCCTGGGTCAGGTACACTTGCACGATAGACATTTCCGCGAAAGACACTTGACCTCATTTTTATTTGTAGGGATTTCGTAAATCTTGAAAATGACACCCATGACGAAAAATTTGCAAATTTTCGTTGCGCCATCTTGGATTTTAATTTTGACCCCATAGTCGGTTTTAGCGACCTCTAAACCCATGAAAATGATACCCATGACGAAAAATTTGCAAGTTTTCGTCGGCGCCATCTTGGCCGCCGCACAATAAATAAATATCGGCTACACGTCGCGCCGCCATGTTGGCTTTCTATTAAATAAACAATATTTTATTTATTTGTTTACCTTTCATCCATGCGCGGCAATTGATGAAATCGCAATTCTTTATTAATGTAAGATGACGACTTGCAATCCTTCACAGCACACGTCGTATGCACCATTTTAATAAAATTATTTTTAATTAATTAAAACAAAAATAAAGTGACACACGATAGCCCTGAAAGTTTTATCCCGAACTACTAACACGGTAGCGTATGCAGTTCGGGAGCGCCCTTCCCCCGTCTCGCCCCTCACACCCCGCACGATTGCCCTGTCTAGACGTCTTCGTCGGATGACTGTATGATTTTTAGACTGTGGCTATAGGCTACTTAACAATAGGTAGAACCTGCTAGAACCTTTAGGGGCCGAGCAAAACAGATGTTATAATCTTCATATGTTTATTTGTAATTTATGAATCAATAGGTAACTATATTCCATTTTAGTCCCTAGGAGATGGCAATGCACTGTTTTCAGAGGTGTATTGTATATAGCCGCCCTTAACAATTGTACCACATTGTTCCGTATGGTGCAGGACGAAAAGAATATCACCATTCCATTTCTTCCTCTGTGTGTCGTAAGAAGCGACTAAGGGACTTACTAGAGTATGAGCAGCAGAGTTTTCTATGCATTGTAACACCATACTGCGATCGCCAACGATGACAACCACCCCCAAATTGGAGGAAACCTATGTTCAGCAGTCGACGTCTTTCGGCTATAATGATGATGACCAGTTCACTCTATTCAATGGATTCATAAACAATTTAAGCACCTACATTGTTTTTAAAATCATTCTCTATTTCATTTTCATCTTTCTCGTTTCTTTTCTTTATTATTCGATTTACTTAACCTTTCTCTTTATTTGCATTTTTTCTGTGACAAATGTACCAAGTTTTCAAATTTCTCTACAAGAAAAAAAAAATGGTACCACGCGGCTGTTGGGCCACCCGAATTTGGTTTCACGAAAACCTGACGTACGTCACTCTCGCGTGCTAAAATATTTTATATTCGCCGCGTAACCCTAACCGCCTATACATATATATATATAAGATATGGGTAAGAAGTGATGCACAGTGTGAAACATACGGATAAATCAAACAGCTCAATGTGGTGTGCAATATAAGGGCTATACTTATTTCATTTATTTAAATACCGTAATAGAATAATTTTGTAATTATATATACCGTGTAAATTAAAACAGTATCATGGGAGCTCAATCAAACACAAGTATAGGAAAACAATATTTAGTCGCAGCATGTTGTAAGTACTTTATTTTTTATTTTTAAATGATCATCTTCTTGCTCCTCTGCCATGTTACTTACTATTCTTCAATCCCTGTCAACCGCCACAGAATCATTCGCTCTCTTCCCTTTCATATCATTTCTCACACAATTGATCCACATTTGCTTGACCTTCCTCTTCCTCTGTATCCATTAACATTTATATTCATTGCTCTATTCGTCACGTGTTTCCTCTCTCCTCATCTATTCTTTTTGTTTTTATTATGAAAAGGAATCTCTGAAAGTTCTATGTCAAGCAGATACTGATCTGACTGGTTAGTTTTACCTCTACATCTATCTTGATAGCTGGCTTTAGAATCAAAATCAGAGTCAGAATTTATTTATTTGTAAGATTG
Organism: Aporophyla nigra; assembly: GCA_947507805.1. Lineage (NCBI taxonomy): Eukaryota > Metazoa > Arthropoda > Insecta > Lepidoptera > Noctuidae > Aporophyla > Aporophyla nigra. The sequence goes on along the minus strand of OX382313.1, from coordinate 16,156,943 downwards.
TAGTTTAACATAGTCATTATCACTATCCTGCACTCATCCCAATTTGTTTGGAGTTGGTGCAACGTGTCATTTTCTTCCACACTTGTCTATGAGTCGTCATATTATTGATAGTCACTCCCTTTTTCTATCTTTTTTTATCATCTTTCACACATTCCATCCATCGTTTCTTTGGTCTTCTCACACTCCCCATAATTACTCAAAATGTTTGACACGTCATTTTCGACATGTGGTTTGTGTAGTGTAGTCTCAAGTTTTTTACGTTTTACCACAACATATTTGTGTCCAATTTCATTCATATTTATGTAGGTACAATTAACTTTAAGATTTGTTTTTAATTAGTTTTATCATAACAGGTAACTAATCGTCACTTTATTATCAATATCATCTTGGGTTTTTACAATATTCCTAAATTCGTAAATTGTTTATAAACAATTACCAAAAGCAACCCAACTAATATTAATAACAAACTCAACAGCTATTTCTTTAACATGGAATGTTTTTTAATATGTGTCAAGAAATATTACACTCCTGAATACCATTAGTATTATATAGGTACCTTCTCCTAAATATTTGCAATCTCTTTCAATCAAAAGGTACATTTAGTATTTGTAGGTAGTTATCTCTAGCAGAAACTTTACTGTTGCTTATTTCTAATTGCATACGCAATAGTGAGAATTTTGTTTTATTAGCATAATATAGTTTTTCATTTTAACATCGAAGGTAATGGAAAAATGTGAAGTTTTTTTTAAGTAAGGATTTGCAGCTGTCCTATCACAAATCTCCGGATATTGCCCTGGCACGCTTTTTTGCTACTGAAATGCCATTAAAATTTCAATTGAATTGCCCCATAGTATTGTAGTATAGTTTAAAGATACTATGGGCCAACTCAATTCATATAGTGCAACATGGGCAGACGACATTGTTGCCATCGTAGGTATAATCTGCATGAGGCTGGCTCAAGAGCGTGGGGATTTGCACAAGAAAAGAGAGGCCTTTGCCCAGGAGTGGATGAATTAGATGACGATGATAAGACCTAATGATAGCGACGACGATACGCAGTAACTGCTAAGTCTACGGATGAAGGTCTTAGAAGTTTTATTGTGTACATGAATTAGTCTAACTGCATGCAGCTAATTGATGTGTGACTTCCAGTTTTGCTCTACTATTATGCTCAACAATTTTGTATTCTACTAATTCTATGACAAATTATTCACATTTTATACTCTTACCTTTTATTATGCCAGATAACTATGTCTAAACAACAGGAAATTAAAGAAGGTTCCATTTTTAATTTCCTGTTGTTTCATTAATTTACATTCGTCTTTTAATCATCGTCATTTATTCAGTCATTCCCCAACTATGTTGAGGTTGGCTTCTAGTCTAACTAGATGCAGCTGATTACCAGTATTTTACATGGCGCAACTGCCTATTTGATCTACAGAACCCAGTTACTAGGTAATACTCTACCTCTGGGTAAGAAAGATTGTTAGACTTTCGGGCTTCCGACGACCCGTAACGACTGTTAAAGATTCAGGAATGACAGCCGGGACCACTAAGTACGGAGGGGTTTTAAGATGTAGATATGGTCACCCCTCCACTGACACTAACCTTGTATATTAGTATTTTGCATGATGTCACTGTCTATCTGACATTTTAAACCACGTGTTCACTTTCAATAATACTTATTCTTTTCTCATTTCAGTATACTTAGGGCAGTTATCAATAGGTTTCACTATGGGCTGGACAGCACCAGTGCTTCCTATATTGACGAATGCTGACCAGACACCCTTGGGTAGAGCCATCACTGAAGGCGAAGCATCCTGGGTGGTGTCCATTACGTTTTTTGGAATTATTGGAGGTATGGGAGTAAAAATATTCAGCTAATACCATAGAAGAATATAAACTAGATTATTCTGATACTACAAGCTAAAGTATCCAGCGTAGTGAAAGCCTAACACACGATCCCTAGGAATCGCTTTCATTTTGATAATTCACATTTCACAAACCTAACCCAAATCATTTGGCTTAGATACCGTGAGACCAACACGACCAACTGTGAGAAAACGCAACAAAGTTAAAAAGAGGTTAAACAATTTTTTGATCCTGCAGGAAAAGGCATCATGCCTCGTCGGTGAACCGATTCCGATGATTTTTTTTTATTTGAAAGCTGGTGCTTCCCGAATGGTCCCATTTTAATTTGGTTTCATTCGGACAGTGGGATCCATGTGAAAACCATATTAGTCTTAAATTTGCATTAAGTATTTGCGCGGCAAATTAACGAATAACGCGATTAGATTAGTGCGGGGTATCTACCATAACTAAAAAATAAAAATTATTTAAAAAAAATCGACTTCCTTAAAAAAACACTACAAAGTCAAAAATATTTTTTATTTAATTTCGGAAGTCGGTGGCAAAAACCTTACATACAGATCCTAAGAGACCGAATTCCAAAATTAAAGTTATTTTTGATAGACTTTTCAGTATTTTCTTATTATAATGTACCCATCTTCTCTTTACTTTGACCTTGACCAATAACATCCTTAAATTCTCTATTCCAGGACCCTACATCTCAGGCTATCTCAGCAATGTGGTAGGCAGAAAACCATGCCTTTACCTCGGAGGGACCATATTTGTTGTGTCCTACATAATGCTAGCACTTGCAAAGAGTTTGCCTCTGCTATATGTCGCCCGAACTTTTGTCGGAGTTGGGTTAGGAGTGTTATTTGTTACTCATCTCGTCTACATTGGAGAGTTGTCGTAAGTATCTTTAGAAAATTCCGTCATTACCATCATTATTCTTATTCTCTTAAAATCGGTGCTGGTCTTGAGTTCGAACCCAGGCAGGCACTTATTTCGTGTAAATAATTTCATCACCGCTGCTGCTTTGAAATTGGCGAAGGGAAACATCGTGAGAAAACCGTGTCCTAGGATCAAAATTTCGAAGACATGTGACAGCTACCAACTGGCGCTGGGCATGCGTAGCCCACTCTTTTTAACAAAGATGAGTTCTGTATCCCAGCGGTGGTACATCAAAGGCTGATTATGCATCATTCTCTTCTCTTATCTCAATTTATTAGGGGTCGATGCAATATATTTTCTATACTTACAAACTTCTCTATTAGTCGTCATTTCGATAGTAACCCGTTGTCTAATCATATCCTCTTTCACACAGTCCATCCATCGTTTCTTTGGACTCCTTAGACTTTTATAGCCATCCACAACCATCTTTTAGATATAATAATTATACCTATCTTCTGTATGTCACCGAACTTCTGCTAAATGGCTGGACCGATTTAGGTTTTTTTTTTTGCGTGCATTCATGTGGGTGTCCCTGGATAGTTAAGATTCACAATTAGATCGATTTCAATTTTCGAGAATGTTGACTTTCAAAAGTGCCTATTTGAAATACATGCTTTTGACTTTTTGAGATATGGTTAGTGGCGCTGCGACTGTCTTCTAGAACCAGTACAACGTCGATCTGGTGAACTAGTATACAGAATTACTTCTTTTTTGACCAACGCATAATTTATAGAGGATGATGGGCGTTTTTTTAAGGTTCAGAATCATATACTGAATCCATGATTACAGGTTATGCATCGATGCCAGCCTGTACAAAGACTGCATTATAAACAATCAGTTGTTTTCTTCTTGTTCCAGGTCACCTAGAGTTCGAGGTAGATTGCTAACACTTACTGGGTTCTTCGCCACAACTGGCATTCTGCTAGTGTACTCAGTAGGACCGTTTATATCTTACGCAGCAATAAATTGGATAGGTGTGGTTTTGTGCGCTGCGTACCTTGTTGGGGTATTCTTTTTTGTACCTGAAACTGCTGTCTATCAAGTTATGAAAGGTAATTTGTTTTTTCTTTAGAATTTATCACGTACGGATTCCAGAGAGATAAGTAACCAGGATCGTCGGATACAGTTCAAGTTTATTAAAACACCGAATGATATTGCGGAATGAAATTTATTTTTTAAGAATTTGTTTTGTTTTCTCAATAAACATCAATATATCCGACGATCCTAGATATCTGGTCTGTTGGTGTGAACTCGATTCTATGTTATTATCTATCTTATCATATTTGTCCTCAAAATTATCAACGTATGATCTATTCTCGCCATCTTAACTATTTACAACTATTTGATAAATTTCCATATCGAATTGAACATCCATCAATGCTATCGTAGGAGTCCTATAAACGTTGTCTCAATTCCAAATCCCGTCAATGTTGTCAGTTTAAATCAAATAGACGACCGCTATTGTTCCGACAGCAAGTAAGCTAGGTAAATCAGCACCCTAATTGCGAAACGCACTATTTATCAGAATCTGAATGGGATTAAAGATTATTTCTAAACCATTGCGTCATTTGTTCGAATAAATTGTCGGCTCAGCAACGTAAATAACGCAATGAATTTTGTTTAACTATCAATATGAAACCAATTCCTAGCGATAAAAAGTTACGCAATTAAATGTGTCGTTTTCGATATGATAGCCTGTCGAATGCTAGCTATATAGATCGGCAAATGATGAATAAAACATATATTCGGAATTGTGCTAACATCCATCATCGGAATTCGAGACGTTGTCCATATAATGATGATGTTAATAGTCAAATACCTACAATCAACATGGAAATCTATACACCTATGACATTCACATTACTTTGCATTATGAATACATACGACTCTGTTCACATGGATCATATAAAAACAAAACTGACGTCACTACTTGGATCCTTCCGAAACATAGTTCGATGTATTCCACATAGACTGCGTCACACCATCTATAATGCCTTAGTAAAACCACACCTACTATACCTGGTTGAAATTTGGGGCAGTGCGGCGAAAACGAAGCTAGCAAGCCTCCAAGTCGCACAAAACAAAATAATAAAAATGATTTTTAACTTCCCATTTTTAACATCAACATGCAAAATTTATGAAGAAACCCAAATAATGAACATTAGACAATTATATATTTACAACACATGCATTTTTATTCGTAAGGCACTCAACAAAAGTGCTCAGATCAATTTATCGTTTACAAAATTTAAACAGGTTACACAACGTAGCAGTCGCAGGGCTAGTTTTCTGATTTTACCGAAGACGAGAACGAAGTTTGGCAAAAAAAAAAAAACTTTTGAAGGAGCACAGTTATATAACAAAATACCCTCACATATAAATAAATTGCACTCATTCCATGCATTCAAAACACAATTTGCTGCATATTTAATAAAAAATACCACCTTTCCCAAAAGCTGAATGTATTGGATGTGTGTAAAATTACTACAATAACGTCTGTGACGAACGTTTTATATTAATAATTTACTGTAAGCATTGTTCTCATGTAAGTGACTTTGTGTCTTTTTTTGAGAATAAATATCTTTAAACCTAAACCTGAATAAATATTTAAGTAAGTATCTCATCGTTTACTAAATGCGTATTATGAAAGAAGGTATATACAGAATATCGTGTATGCCTTCTTTCATAATATGCATTTAAATTAAAAATTAAAGATCTTTCTTATAATAATAAGAAAAATCATTTTATTTTTGTCTGTCTGTCTGTTTGTTTGTTCCCGCGTATCTCCGAAACGGCTTGATCAATTTTGACAGGACATTCACTCGCAAATAGCTGATATTAAAAGAAGTATCCTCTGGAATAATTTCCGGCCAGTAAATCCGCGGGCAGCAGCTAGTCACAAAAATAGATGATATAATAATCAGTTAATGGTATTGAAATATTAAACATACAATCTTATATTTCAGGTAGAAGTGAAGACGCAATAGCCAATCTCACAGCACTTGGTAGACAAGATGACATCGACGAAATAGTAGCACAAGCAAACGAAAAGCCAAAACCAAAAATGGCCCAACTAACTGAAATGTACACAGTCAAGACAAATAGAAGAGCTGCATTTATAATATTATCATTAAATATTTTCTCACAATTCAGTGGAATGATGGCCGTGATCGCCTTCGTTACTGTAATTTTCGAAATGACAGGATCTAATATGGAGGCACATGTATCTACTATAATAATAGGTGTTACTCAAGTTGTTGCGGCGGTCATTGCACCTGTACTTGTCGAAAGAACTGGAAGGAAAATTCTACTGTTGGCATCTACTGCAGCTTGTTCTTTGAGTTTGGTAAGATCATCTTCGTTTTAATTTTCTTCGATAGTTTTGTCCTTTTCACTTTTCTTTGGAGGTTTAATGCTCAAGTATAACAATATTGTCAACTAGCTTTAGCTATCTTCGTCCTTGTGGAAGTGGAAAACTATCCTACGGGAACGCATACTCACCAAAAGAGTGTACATCGGATATTTTTGAGATTTGGTAAATCAACTGTTGGTTTTGTATTAATTAAATTAAACTCTACAATATCCATCGGTTTTCAAAATTTCTATATTCGACAAACGTGGTTACTTCTTTTTTTTAGTGACTGTACTACGGAGATATAAAGTCGGAGTAAAATCTGATCAGCCGTTTAAGCGTGAAAGTGTTACAAACTAATACACTCACTTTCATATTTATAATATTAGTTAGGATTCTTATTATGGGTCTAAAATATAGTTCCACCTTCACTAAATCGTCATCATTTACTGAATTGTTATTATTTTCAGGCTGCTCTTGGAATTTACTTCTTTCTCTACAATAATGACTACCCAATCGCAGAGAACTTACAATGGCTTTCGCTAGTATCAGTAATGGTTTACTGCATCGCTTACTATAGTGGTAAGTTTGCAAATCAGGACTTTATTTCTGGAACTTGTTGTTATTGTTTGTCATGATGGGTTGTGCAACAATCCGCTGGATGCGGGAAGTACAAAACCGGTCGAAGTGGTGGAGCTTGGGGGGGGGGGCTATGTCCAGCAGTGGACGTCTTTCGGCTGGAATGATGATGATGAAGACGGGTTGTGGGTTGGAAATCCTAGCAAGAACCAATGTGACTTTTTAATGTTATATGTAGTTTCTAACTTTATCTTGGACATCACTGACATTGGTGAACGAATACACTGTGAGGAAAGATGGAGTTGTAATAAAAATAAATTCGACACCGCCAACACGTTTTGAGCAAGCGTGGTGGTGTACTCGTGCCTTCTCTATTCGAGAAGAAATCTTTACCCCGTAGAGAATAGTAATAGGCTAGTGTTATTGTTTAGAGTTTAGAAAACCACATGCCAGATACAATTAATTATGTCTATTTCAAAGTTGCAATGTTTTAGATTCCTATAAAATTGATAAAGGCGAAGCAAAAAAAGTGTTCGGTTTCCCATTAAAAATTCTCCATATCAGCCCGGCCTTGTTGGAGTAGTAGTCGCTAGCACCACTGCTGAGCAAAAGGTTCTGGGTTCGATTCCAAGGTCAGACAGTGTTTTTCTTGGTGGAATTTCACAGTAGCAGCCTGGAGTCTGTTATCGCACCCGGTTGATGGCAATAAGCTATAAGTCCTTACACTAACTGGTATCTACATTTTAGAAGTAAGCAAATTCGTTAGAAAACACCCGTCGCTATTCCCACTCACTAAGGACCTTCGTCCACAACATCGCAGTGTTAGACGCCAAAACAACCATGAATTACCCTTACCAAGCTCAAAATTAACTATGTTCCATTCAGGACCTTTAGCCATGTGCGTGAAAATTTATAACAAGCTTCCAAATTCAATTAAGGACATAGAATACGAATTAAATAAAAACAGTCTCCAAAAATACCTTATATTAAATCGTATTACACTTTAAAGGAATTCTTTGACTATAAGTAAACTTTGACATTCATACCTGTACACAATACTCACAACACCTACAATTTTGACTTACCTATTATTTTTATAATTATGATTATCGCTGTTTGCTTTGTTTTGAATTTTTTATTTAATTTTTAGACATGTTTAAATTAGTATTTTTGTTCATTGGTTTGTTTATTTTTGTGACACTGTAGCACTTTAAACTATTAATATTGCTGTGCCCTAGCAGGGTTCATGTATGAAACTATATATAATTTGTAACATCTTGTAAACTACATGAATGCAATAAATAATGATTATGATTATGAGCTCGTCTCTAAAACATGGAACTTAATCATAACTGGCAAAATGAGGGTGTACTATAACTACACTTCTACATTACCCATCAGAGATTACAGGCACAGTGTTAATAATGATTCATTTCTTCTCCAGGCATGGGCATCATCCCCAACACCTTTATCGGCGAGATGTTCACGGACACCTGTCGAAGTTTCGGCGGTACATTCGTGGTTTCCATCAGCTTCTTGTTCGGTTTCGGAGTATCAACCGCATTCGGTTACTTGTTGACAGCTTGGGGACCTAGTATCATCTTCTGGATATTTTCTGGCGCTTGCGCTTTGGCGTTCATCTTTACTATAGTCGTTGTACCTGAGACAAAAGGAAAGAGTCTTTTAGAAATTCAAGCACTCTTGAGTAAATAATTAGTTATAAATCTGTGATATTATTATTAAATGGTTAAGTTTAGTTTTGTTTTATTTTTTAAGATCTGTCCTATATTGCGGTGTATCTGCTTTGCATAGCCGATCTGTGTGACTGTTTGCATATACTATCACCTGGGGCATTGAGGGTACCAGCTGGGGATCACGGATGTCGCATACGATCTCTTGACGCCCAGTGCAAGTGCAGGAAAAGAACACTGGGTGGCTTTTAGTCAGTAAGAGTTTGACAGACCTGTACGCCTGCCCTAGGGCGGAAGACATCCATGAGGATTTTCCAGCCCGGAACAAAAAAAGGAAGCACCTGGGGCATGCGGGGTAGACGCAAAGATTTTGTTGAAATCAGACTTTTTAAACTATTTACGCGTAGGGGTTGGTTCGAGCCTTTGAGGTGACTCAGGAAAAGAGTTCGTGGAAGGACTTGGCTTCTCCAGCAGAGGGATACTACAGGCTAATTTAAAAAAAAAAAACATAGTCCCGTCCTAGTTTTTTTGTTTTTTTTTTGTATTTGAGAGGCTTGTGGGTAAGTAATGCCAGCAGCACGGGTTCATCGATCAGGTTAAGCTACGCTTGTCGCCTATTCAGTTTTTGAGAAACCTAGATTTCTTATCAAACATGATAGTTTGGAAGCAATGCCTTGTTTCAGATCGCATCCAAAGCAATGCCTTGTTTCACTTGTGCAGAGAGTATAAGCACATTTTCCTAAATGGGCTAATGCTAGTAGTATTTCATGTTACTCATAAAAAAAAAGAAAACTGTTACCCATTATAACAGACTAGCTTCTGCCCGCGACTTTGTCCGCGTTAAATTTCTTGATCCCCCGACCCTTTCCGTCGCGTCGAATCGCCTACCCATGCGATTTTCCTTGTTTTTGCAACATTTTTCATTACTGCTCCGCTTCTCTTAGTTGTAGCGTGATGTTATATAGCCTATATCCTTCCTCGATAAATAGGCTACCCAACACAAAAATAATTTCAATTCGGACCAGTAGTTCTTGAGATTAGCGCGTTCAATCAAATAAGCATTACCTTTGTACATATTTTTCTGTTCCTTTCTTCTTGTCTATTTATTTGTGTGCATAAATGGTTAAATAAATAAATAAATTAACTCTTCAGCTTTATAATATTAAGTATAGATTATAAGTAGGAACGAACTGTAACGCAAACTGCAAGCAACAATTCAGCACATAATTGTTGAGCCTCTAGAGTAGAAATTTTACGTACGCAAAAAAAATCTGCTCTTTCATAGTAAAGTGTAAAAAAAATGCATTATATTTTGAACCCAGAGGAATCTCCACGGTCAATATGTACAGGACAAGTAATGTACGAGTCGTACTAGGGATTATATATAAATCTTCTTAGCGTATCCATGACAAAAAAGTCAGTCATCTTTGGCCCAACATCAGCAGTGCGAACTCCGCTCACTGACTCAGTCATTAGATCATCAAACACACCGGTGATGCGGCGCAGTATGTAAGGTGGACCATTATCTGTGGGAAGGTGCCGTGTACGCACTTCAGATCTGAGCCATCCGTGAACCCCCATCGGTGGAGATTGACTTTGCTCCGGCCGACTTGGATTCGAAGTCTTATTTCGATTTCCAAGTAACGAAGCCTCTCAGATGATTCTATAAAGTTGTCCGGAGGTATATACAGCTCTTGCTCTTACATCTTGCTGTGGAATCGTTATAATTGGCTGCACTAGCTGAACCCACACACCCCAGAAAACTAAAAACCGGAGTTTATCTAGAACTGTGGAAACTGTCTGTTGGCACCGTTCGGAGACACACCTTCACAAGCCATCGAACCAATAGCGCCAATGAATAAATAAACGACCGATAAAAGTGCTTCAGAAACCAGGCAAAAGTCTTCTCCTAGTCAACATTTTATAGTATTTATATCACTATTTGTATTCTTAAGGACTTTGTGTATCTATATCTATATAAAAATGAATCCCTATTTCCCTTGGTCACGCCATCACGAGTGAACGGCTGGACCGATTTCACTTTTTTTTCTTTTGTTGTGTTTGTAATCGTCAGGAGAAGGTTCTTATGAAAGAAAAAAATATAAAATTGCGCGGAAAATTAGAAAATTTAAGAACTCCTATTTAAGAATACTTAACAACCATATAATAGGACAATGTAAATTTTTTTAATGTAACATTATGACATTTGATATAGAATTGACAGAATGCGTGCTTAAATATCATCAAAGGGACAGGACAACGTCTATCGGGTCAGCTAGTGCTAAATAAATAAGTATAGACGCCAGCATACAAATCTACTACAATTTGTCAAATTTCTTTAATAGCTTTTCAACTTTAACGCTAAAGTAGGTATTAGGTTAAAGATGGATTGGGAAAATTTGACAGTTTTGGGTAGCTTGATGTGCTGGCATCTGGACCTAAATATTTTTCGTCGTTTCAGATATAGCCCATCGGCCATAATTTTAACTATTCTATGTTGAGGAGATAAACGGCGTCGTTTTTGGAGAGAACACGATCTTGCCCTAATAGCATTCTAAAGGTGTTAGTGGATGAGGCTGCGCCCAGCGCGCCGGTTGAGTGCGTCCCAGAGGGTCATGGCCATCCAGCTAGTCCAGGGATACCGCACGGTTTCCTGCGAGGCGGCGAATCTCCTTGCCGGAGTGCCGCCATGGGATCTGGAGGCAAAGGTCCTCGCGCATATGTGGGTGTGGCGCGAGGAGGCGCAACGCCGGGGTGAAACTCCGCTGCCGCGACAAATCGCGGCATGGCGGACAGAGCTCCGGTGTGATCACATGGCGACATGGCGGGTACGATTGTCGCAACCCAGTGCTGGGCACGCCACAATTGCGGCGGTAAGTCCCTGAGGAGTGGATAGAGAAGCGCCACGGTAACCTCACCTTCTGCCTGACGCAGGTTCTCACCGGGCATGGGTGCTTCGGGGGGTTTCTGTTCAGGAGAAAGCGGGAGGGAACGCCCTGGTGTTTCCATTGCGAGGATCGTCTGGAGGACACGGTGGAGCATACGATAGAGGTGTGCTCTGCTTTGGTGAAGCAACGCCGTATCCTCGTGGAGGCGATCGGCGGCGGCGACCTTTCGCGTCCGGCCCTGGTACGGAGCGAGAGGGCATGGAAAGCAGTCACCTCCTTCTGCAAAGCAGTAATTCTCGCGAAGGAGGAGGCGGGGTGCGTGAGGGAGTGGCAGTCTCTGCACCCTCACGTCCCTAGCCGCCGCAGGAGGAGACGCCCCGGGCGTCGGGAGTCAATAGCAGACTCCCGGCCACCGTAGACGCAAGCTTGCGGGCGGCGAGCAATGGGTAGTTCGCCGCCCGGTAAGGACCAGGCTCGGGTCGACAGCGCGTAGTGTTCCACGCGCGCCTCAAAGAGATGTCAGCAGCACTGTAGGGGTCTGCTAGGACCGATGCCTGCCAGGGTCGCGAGATTGTTCGAAAGAGATACCGTAACTCTGGCACATGGGCAACTGAAGGAACACGGGTGGGTTTTAGTCAGTAAGAGTCTGACACGCCCTCCCGCTCCGCCCAGAGCGGGAGAAGTCATTTGATGATATCCCATCCGAAAAAAAAAGGCGAGTGTCAAATGTCTTCTCCCGCTCTAGGGAGCGGGAGAAGACATTTGATGATTTCCCACCCACAAAAAAAAGGTGTTAGTGGACAAATTTAACTCACCAATGATGAATCACTTCATGCAAGTGTTAGTTAGGCAGGAGTGATTCATATTATCTTGGTGTATGTTGGTAAATAATGGTTTTCTGTAAGCACAGTATTTAGATAAAATAACACACTAACATAGCTCTTAAGTTGTATCGCTTTTTGGTACCTAACTTACTAACATAAAATGGATCTCTGTTGTCTAAGAAAAATAAATAATTTAATAATTTTAAACGCCAGCAAACAACATCTGACATTCTCAACCCAATTACTGACACTGGGTAGCACAGTACCCAATGGTAAGACTTGTCAGACTTTTGGGTTTGTGTCTCCTTGTAACAACTGTCTAAGAACAACAGCCGGCACCAACGTATTAACGTGTTTTCTGACGTAAGGAATGTTCTCGAAATGATGGTCTCACTCATCTACCAACCGACCGCGGTAAGCGTGGCTTGACCTTCGAACGAAGTACTCTGATAACTCGAGATGTACCGGAGAATGTACTGAAATTGAGATCTCACTCTGTTACTATCGGTACAATGTGAGTCAAGCAAGATACTGGATTTCTTTATCTTATTTGGGTTTTTAGATGTTTTTTGTTCATCCCTTTAAAATCTTGATACGCCCGGGCGGTGAGTCAGTTGTGAAAATAAATTGAAAGTGGTTCCGTACATCAAAAATAATAAATAGTATAATGGTACCTAATTTTATTAAAAATGTCTAACGGCAAGTTGGCTTCGGCCCCTCGTACGCCTTCCAAAGAACCAATAATTTACACCCATATTTTTTGACATTTGTATAAAACCCCAGGTTTATAGAAATGTCAAAAATGTTTGTGTCAGTGCTACTAACCTACAAAATTAACTTTGATGCGGCTTTCACTACCATTAAGAGAATTAAACCTAAATGATTTTTTTTTTCCTTAATGGGCTAATGCTAGTATTTCATGTTACTCATAAAAAAAAACTTTTTTGCAAAAAAAAAACAACCGACTTCCTTAAAAACACTACAAAGTGAAAAATAACTTTAATTTCGGTAGTCGGTGTCTTAGGATCTGTATTTATGGTTTTTTTGCCACCGACTTCCGAAATTAAAGTTATTTTTCACTTTGTAGTGTTTTTAAGGAAGTCGGTTGTTTTTTTTTTGCAAAAAAGTTTTTATTTTTAAATTTTTAGTTGTGGTATTCACCCTGCACTAATTCCAAATAAACAATGCATATTTATGCGATAGCACAAATCGCGGTTGATTTCCTGTCATTTTTTAAAGAGTTCCGGTGTCTGTCTCCCGAACTCATCATCAGATCTATATGAAAATTATATGGGACCATTTCGGAATAAACCCCTTTCGAACAAAAAAAGAATTTTGCAAATCCGTCTATATATGACGGAGTTATAGCCGAACATACATAAAAAAAAAAAAAAAAAAACATATAAACATCCGAATTGATAACTTCCTCCTTTTTGAAGTCGGTTAAAAAAGGAAACTGTTACCAATTATAACAGACTAGCTTCTGCCCGCGACTTTGTCTGCGTTAAATTTCTTGATCCCCCGACCCTTTCCGTCGCGTCGAATCGCCTACCCGTGCAATTTTTCCCGTTTTTGCAACATTTTTCATTACTGCTCCGCTCCTCTTAATTGTAGCGTGATGTTATATAACTTATAGCCTTTCACAATAAATAGGCTACCCAACACTAAAAGAATTTTTCAATTCGGACCAGTAATTCCTGAGATTAGCGCGTTCAATCAAACAAACAAACAAACTCTTCAGCTTTATAATATTAGTATAGATAGAGCAGGAGTGCAGAAAGCTAATATTTTTAAATAATGGCAATAGAAAGACATTAAGTTAAAAAAAATATGGTTGAATGTCAACCACTGGGCGACCAGTAGTCAACTTAGTTCTAACCTCAATGTAAAAACATTATGCCATATTAATTTGACATATCTTTTAATCACTGACACGCCATTATGAATTATGGAGAGGGTTAGGGTTGAGGTTTTTAAGACCTAATTTGGTTATACAAATCATCAGAGAAATTACGAAACGAAAGAAAATTTAACTGTCGCCGGATCATTATTTCAGCTGACTGACGTCCACTGCTGGACATAGCCCTCCCCCAATTTGGAGGTTTTTGCCATGATCCACACGTTTAGCAGGCGGGTTTACGATCGCACTATAGCGATAAATGCATTGAGAACGCTGCACAGTGGGGCCAAATCGAAAAAATCCGGACAAAAGTCGAAAAAGGCAAGTGATCGTTATTAAACTGATTACTCGGGGGTTTTTGGGGTCGCTGATCACGAATATGAACTCAGAATCGGAAAATTCAAGATGGCGGATCCAATATGGCGGACACGTCTTCTGAAAACCGTCTGAAAACAATAAATTTTCAATTTTTTTTTTTAATTAACGAGGTTTTATTCAAACATTAAATAAAAATCAGTCAATAAGTTAGACAATTACATAAAATCTTTAAAATTTTATATAAATAGGAAAAGATTCATGCGTTGGGGTCGCTGATCACGAATATGAACTTAGAATCGGAAAATTCAAGATGGCGGATCCAATATGGCGGACACGTCTTCTGAAAACCGTCTGAAAACAATAAATTTTCATTTTTTTTTTTAAATTAACGAGGTTTTATTCAAACATTAAATAAAAATCAGTCAATAAGTTATACAATTACATAAAATCTTTAAAATTTTATATAAACAGGAAAAGATTCATGCGTAAAACTGAATTAGTTAAGTTAAAAAAAAATAAAAAAAAATTGTAAGTTACAATAATAATGAATATCATCAGTTGATATTGACTAGACTTGACTATTCTAAGAAACATTTTAAATTTAGCACGAGAAAAACGAATATACCTACAGAGAAACATTTACGTCCAAGTACAAAGTTTAAAAAAAAACTTTTTTACAAAAAAAAACAACCGACTTCCTTAAAAACACTACAAAGTGAAAAATAACTTTAATTTCGGAAGTCGGTGTCTAAGGATCTGTTTTTATGGTTTTTTTGCCACTTCCGAAATTAAAGTTATTTTTCACTTTGTAGTGTTTTTAAGGAAGTCGGTTGTTTTTTTTTTGTAAAAAAGTTTTTATTTTTAAATTTTTTGTCGTGGTATCCACCCCGCACTAATTCCAAACAAACAATGCATATTTATGCGATAGCAGAAATCGCGGTTGATTTGCTGTCATTTTTTAAAGAGTTCCGGTGTCTATCTCCGGAACTCATCATCAGATCTATATGAAATTTATATGGGACCATTTCGAAATAAACCCCTTTCAAACAAAAAAAGAATTTCGCAAATCCGTCTATATATGACGGAGTTGTGGCCGAACAAACATTAAAAAAAAAATAAAAAAAATATAAACATCCGAATTGAGAACCTCCTCCTTTTTGAAGTCGGTTAAAAAAGAAAAAAAAGGCTAAGAAACCAGGTAGTCGTTCTTCCAAAAGTAAATAGAGAAAAGAGAAAGGAGGATATAGAGGTACTACCTACAGAAAGAGATAGAAAGAGAGAGAGAGAGAGAGAGAGAGACAAGCTAAAGAGGGGAACAGACATTTGTATCAAAGGTCTTTCAGTGCTCACTACTACGAGCTCATGAATTGGATAAGGGGAACCAAGAATTTCTATATACTCGTATACTACAGCAACGTCTGTTATTCACGCGACACGCACATGTTCACACGAAAAAATCGATTATTATTAGACGAGCACATATGAGCAACTGAAATTCAGATATTTTATTCGTGATATGATTATCTACAACCTCGTATCAATCGTAGGTCGGAACAATGCGGAACATTTTACTATTTTCATTTCAAGCGAATATTTTCTATTTATTTTTAAGATTATAAATCAAACATGCTTATTTCATTCTCATAATTTTTTTGGTAATGAAATAGGATTTATCAAATGGTTATATTATTATACATACCTGCAGGAATCGATTCCATTTTATTTCGAATAAAAATAATGATTTTTCGAAAAATGGGGCTTATTAAAAGATTAACTACTTTCTCTCACTTGCAAACACAACACTGATCGCTCGCTCGAGAGCTACGTTCCAACTGCCTTCTGCGCTTGTATAGTCGAGTTAAGGGCCTATTATGAGTGAATTCTACTTTACTAGGGACTACTTTATCCAACCCTGCATAGAAAAATCCCTATTAAAAACTTTCATTTTTAGACTTTTGTCCGGATTTTTTCGATTTGGCCCTTCTGTGCGCTGCTGCCCATTCTCTAGTAAATCCCTTAGTCGCCTCTTACAACACCCACGGGAAGAAATGGGTCTCTGGATACTGTCGCCGGATACTGTGAAGAAATTATATGACATAAGCGGAGATAACGAAGTTCTGGCACAATGGTATTGGCCTTTTTATTGATAAAGACAAGCGTGCACAAAATAAGAAAGGCGTCAAAGTGAACCACACAGTGACTTTCAAAAACGTGGTTAAAAATATTTTATATTTGCCACGGACCCCTAACTGCCTATCTTTTTATGTTTCATTCATATGGTTATATAAAATAAAAGATGTTGCACTGTGTCAATCATAGATAAATCAAACAGTTCAATGCGGTGTGCTTAAATAACGAGGATATTTTAATGCTAAGGCAAAAAATAAATAAATAAGAAAGCTATTTTGTAATTTAAACGTGTGAAGTGAAACTATATCATGGCGTTCAAAGTAAATAAGGGTATACGCAAACAAATTGTAATAGCATCATGCTGTAAGTACTTTTGTCGATATAATCAGTCTAAAATGTTTCCAATGTTGTTGTATGTTGTTGTGTGGCCAATCAGTGCGTCTTTACCCAAACTATTCGTTTCAACCGGTGAAAATCTCCCGCCTGGACATGTGCATTTTAGCCACTGTCTTTGTTGTTTCTCTATGGATCATATAGCGGCCAATTTCAACGGAGACTAGCCTTCGTCGCGGGAAATATTATAGTGCACAAGTGTGTGCGTGACACAGACACAGTGGCAATCTCTTCCCCCATTCTCATAATCCGATGGGACAGCAATCCGACACGACCGGAGAGAGATCAGGCGCAGAACCAACGCGCAACGGATTAACGTGCTTTCCGAGGCACGGATATCGGTATCACACCGTAAACTCCAAAACTCCGGGCTGCTACTTAGAACACTAGTCGGTCCTCGCAGTGCTTTGTCAGCTCTTGATAGCGTCACCGGACTCACTGTTCTAACTAAACGTGTTTTTGCGCTTTACGAATTGGAATTTCGAAACCCCTAAAAGCTTCAGTTGTTTGTCAATTAGCAAGCACACGCTAATATTTGCCAATTCCGTTTGAATTTTCCATCCATGGCAACTTTCGTGGCCTAATTTTTATTAAAAATTATTATTTTTTAAATTTCAGTATACATAGGACAAATATTAGTGGGATTCGGCATGGGGTGGACAGCACCAGTATTTCCCAAACTGCAGGATCCTGACCAGACACCCTTGGGAAGACCTATTACTGAGGCAGAAGCATCCTGGATAGCGTCTATTACATTTATTGGGATCATTGCAGGTATCGTAGCAGAAATATTTTACTAAATCCATAGAATAAATACTGCGTACTGTAGACTGCACGTAGATTGTAAGATTTTACCTTCAGCTGGCGTAGTATAGTTCAGTGATTTGATATAAGGTGAGGCCAGCTTATATTGGATACTATTGTGGCGCAATCTACACCACCACCTACGAACTACACATTACAATGACGTCACACAAAATCCTGCATCGCGCAAGCAGAGTTTACTGGCATCTTTGCTAGGATATACATATACAACGTCCCGACTTCTGACCTTCACCAAAAATGTATTTTTTGCAAATAAACATTTGATTTAAAATATTTCATAAATAAATAACTGTTTATCTACTGTAAATTACTGAATAATATTTTCAAACAAGTGTGTGTGTTTCAAATAAGTAAATAAATCAAGGATGATAAAATAAAAAAATAAACAATACAAACAATTTCCAGAGAATCAGTCAATTCCTACAAGATGATATTCATTCAAATTAAATCAAATAATTTATTTAGCATATCAAAAAATCCAACTTTGTTAGTAACTAATTACATACATATATGCACATCTTAAACACTAATGTTAGTACACATTTTTTTTACATTTGGCAAATTATATATAATTATTAACTAATAATAATGTCTAAATAATTAATACTTATGTCAAAATCATTCATATTGATGTCAAAATCATTCATATTGATGTCAAAATTACCATTAATTACGTCAAAATTTATAATCAAATAGAGACTAATCACAAATGCACAAAGTACAAGCAAAAACATTATTTCAATATAGCATGGTTTGAAGGAAATACTTGAGTTCTGGTCCAGTGTTCGAATATTCGAACTTCCACCCTATCGGCCTCGGTGACCAAGAAGCTGTTGGGGCTCTTAAAAAGATCTATCTTCACATCATTCACCTTCAGTGTTCGACCAATTAGATCCAAAATTATATTTATGTTTCAGGTCCTTACATCTCGGGCTACCTCTGTAACGTGGTAGGCAGAAGACCTTGCTTATACTTCGGCGGAAGCATGCTTTTACTCTCCTACATTCTGTTAGCAGTTACCAAAAGCTTGGCTTTGATATACGTGGCCCGAATCCTCGTAGGCATTGGTAGTGGGGTATTATTCGTTACAAATCTAGTCTACATTGGAGAATTGGCGTGAGTATCAGAATGTTAATTCATCCTCCTGCCCTTGTGCCAATTTATATAGCATCTTCGCAAAATGTCTCAATCTTCAAAAGCCGTTATTTTGGTGTATCTATTCATTTCATTTTGATGATGCTTGAAAAGAAAGATGAATTTTTGGTCCTTATTTCATATAGCCGTTTACATTCATACTTTTCTTGTCATGTGAAAAGAATGAGTGAAGGAGTACAACGTAAGACCATAAAATGTTTACTTATTTTTCCAGGTCAACAAAAATTCGAGGTACACTTCTAGCATTGACAGGATTCTCTAATGCACAAGGTATCCTTATAGCGTACGCAATGGGACCGTATGCATCATACACAAAAATGAATTGGTTGGCTGTGTCTTTATGCGTCCAGTACCTAATTGTATTATTAATGAATGTACCAGAAAGTGCTGTTTATCAAGTAATGAAGGGTAAGAGTTAATTTTTAAGAATATCTCTTCACTCCGTAATCATCAATTACTGTTCCATTTATGATGATGCAAATGCAATCCCTGCAGAGCGAATCACTTTATTGCAGCAACAAAAGATGCTGTAGGGATAGATATATACCAACGTACGCAACGCGTTTTGTATCCTTGAAGAGTTGGGCAGAGGTGTCATCATAATCATCAGTCTATAGCAGTCATAGCAGACATACGCTTCACCAATTGGACGCCATTCAGACGATTCTAACCCAAGACCACAATACCGAGCAGAGGCGTTTACGACCAATAGATTGACAAGGCAGTCACAGGCAACGTGGCATCGACTCATCATTCACCATCATCATTTCAGCCGTAAGACGTCCACTGCTGGACTTAGGCCTCCCCCAATTTGGGGGGCTTTGCCATAATCGCCACGCTTGGCAGGCGGGTTGGCGATCGCAGTATGGTGGTAAATTGCATAGAGAACGCTGCTGCCCATTCTCTAGTAAGTCCCTTAGTCGCCTTTTACGACACCCACGGGAAGAAATGGGGTGGTGTTATTCTTTACGTCCGGCACCACACGGTACCTACTCAGTATCTAAGAAATTACAACATTTTTAAATTGAAATCTTATTGCAGGCAAAAGAGAAGAAGCACTGGCCAATCTCACAAAACTTGGTAGACAAGATGACATAGAAGAAATGGAAGTGAAGGCCAATGATAAGCCAAAACCAAAAATGGCTCAATTGACTGAGATGTTCACAGTCAAGTCTAATAGAAGAGCTACATTTATAATATTGTCATTAAATATCTTTACGCAATTGAGTGGGATGGCGACGGTGATCGCCTTTGTTACTGTAATTTTCGAACTGACAGGATCGAATATGGAGGCACACATATCTACTATAATAATTGGTGTTACTCAATGCGTTGCGGCGATCATTGCGCCGATACTTGTCGATATAACTGGAAGAAAAGTATTATTGTTGATATCTTCCGTCGCTTGCTCATTGAGTTTGGTAAGTTCATATTTGTTTGTGTAGCATCGATATTGGGTGTAATCGGATCCTTGACGAAATCGTCATCTATGCATTATACCGGTTGACATTTTTTACCGTCTCGACCTTCATGTGGTGTGTTGTGTAACTAGAATAGAAGGCAGGAAGGCCTTCAGATTCATCGTAGGTGACTAAAGGAGCGCGGGACGCGGGTGGACAGGGATGCGTGTGCGGCTCGTGTGCCTACGAAAGATCAATGAGGCCGCCTATCGGCCGGCTTCAAAGGGTAGGACCGCGCTCCGAAATCAATGATACATGCCGCGCATTGAGTAGGGTGCGTATGATTTGAGTGTCGATGGATTTTAATTTTTTTTTTTGTTTTTTTTTTTCCAAATTTCTGTTTTTGTTGTTCTAGTATGAAAATGTTACTTTAAATGTGTAGTATTTATTACTAGATCAATTTAATTACATGTTATTCAAAAATAAAAAAAATAAAAATTTCTATGCCAAAAGCTTCTATTCCGTTCACCTATTACCCCCATTTTTTTTCAAGACGCTAAAAAAAGTCACCCAGTATATATCAAACTAAGGGACATTGTTCAAAAATTGTTACTGGGGAATGACTTTTAATGCTCCTTTATTTTACCACGTTGGATTTAATTTTAACAATTTAGTGACTACATAAATGTAGCTACATCGTGTATTGGCGCCTTGCCTCAGTTTCTGATCGCCAACACTAAAAGTAACGTTTTGGCTATTAACCTTTACATACTAGTCCACCTCCGAAAAGATCTCAGTTTTGCTCTCCTTCATCACCATATTGTTATTTTTCAGGCTGCTCTTGGAACTTATTTCTACCTGTACAATAATGGTTACCAAATAGCAGAGGACTTACAATGGGTTGGGCTAGCATCAATAATGGTATTCTGTGTTGCTTACTATAGTGGTAAGTTTATAGAAATTAGGAATCGCATAACATGTCCAATCAATTACTGTTCATCTCAAAGTTGCAATATTTAAAATTCATAGAGGCACAATAAAGTTGTTATAGTCCACTTGCTTGACAGCGTAAATTTTAGTAGTGTCACAGCTTAATCAGCCTATAGTGTTTCCACTGATCAGTAACCGTAAGTAACCGTCCTGCAGGCAATTTCTCTGTGAGAGAGAGTTGCCCGAAATCTTTCAGGCAGGTCAACTGCAGATTGGTATATTTCAAAAGTCTTTGACTTTTTGTGTTTTAGAATTATTGCTGGCCAGGTAGACAAACAATAATAACGTTTTTTTTTCTTTTCCAGGTATGGGTATCATCCCCAACTTGTTTATCGGTGAAATGTTTACAGACACCTGCAGAGGTTTCGGTGGCACGATCACCGTCACTATCTCGTGGGTGTTCGGTTTCGGAGTAGCAACCGCATTCGGTTACATGTTGACCACGTGGGGACCTAGTATCATCTTCTGGATATTTTCTGGCGTTTGCGCTTGCACGTTCTTCTTTACTATAGTTTTTGTACCTGAGACAAAGGGAAAGAGTCTTTTGGAAATCCAAGAGCTCTTGAGTAAATAATTAGTTATAAATCTGTGATATTATTATTAAATGGTTAAGTTTACTTTTGTTTACATTTTCAAATAAATGTCCTATATTGCGGCGCACCTGTATTGCATAGACGAGCTGTGTGACTGTATGCATTTACTATAGCGTGGGGTAATATGGTGGCCACAAAGGCGGGCCGGCCGCCGGGGATCGCGGAAGTCGCATAAAATTCCTTGCCGCCCGACGCACGTGTGAGAAAAGAACACCGGGGAGTGGTTTTTAGTCAGTAAGAGTCTGAGATACCCCTCCGCCTGCCCTAGGGTGGAGGACATCCATGAGGATTTTCCACCCCAGAACAAAAGAAAAAGCATCTGAGGCCGCATGCCTTAGATGCTTTTGCATCTGAGGCATGCAGGGTTGAAGCAAAGATTTTCTTAAAATCAGTTTTTATAAATCAATCCCTACATGCAAGAGACCTGCACGCGTACCGTGAAGGCTGATTCGAGGTAGCGCAGGAAAAGAATTCGTGGAAGGACTTGGCCCCTCCAGCAGAGAGACGGAGCAGGCTAAGTTAAAAAAAAACATAGGCGGCCACCTCTCGCGTTCGACCCTGGTACAGGCCATGGTACGGAGCGAGGAGGAATGGGAAGCCTCCTTCTGCTCGCGAAGGGGAAGGCGGAGTACGTGAGGGAGAGGCAGTCTCTGCGCCCTCACGCCCCTAGCCACTGCAGAAGGAGACGCCCAGGGCGTCAGGAGTCGATTGCGGACTCTCGGCCACCGTAGGCGCGTGCTTGCGGGCGGCGAGCAATGGGTAGCTCGCCGCGCGGTAAGGACCAGGCCCGTATCGACGGCGCGTAGTGTCCCACGTGCGCCTCAAAGAGATGTCAGCAAAACTGAAGGGGTCCGCTAGGACCGATGTCTGCCAGGGTTGCGAGATTTATTCGAAAGAGTTACGGTGGCCCTGGCATATATGCAACTGAAGGAACACGGGTGGGTGTTAGTCAGTAAAAGTCTGGCATGCCCTCCCCCCCCCCGCTCCGCCCTTTCATTTTTCATTTATTCGTGAACAATTTACATTGTGTTGAATATACATGCAATTTACATAAAATTATAAGATCTATGAATTATATTATTAACTAGCTTCTGCCCGCGACTTTGTCCGCGTTAAATTTCTTGTTCCCCCGACCCTTCCCGTCGCGCCGAATCCCCTACCCGTGCGATTTTCCCTGTTTTTGCAACATTTTTCATAAGTGCTCCGCTCCTCTTAGTTGTAGCGTGATGTTATATAGCCTATAACCTTCCTCGATAAATAGGCTACCCAACACAAAAATAATTTTTCAATTTGGACCAGTAGTTCCTGAGATTAGCACGTTCAATCAATCAAACAAACAAACAAACTCTTCAGCTTTATAATATTATAGTATAGATTAACATTCAAAGAAATTCAAAATATAGTGCCTTACAGTTTCAAGTATAATGTTGAAACAGTTTTAAAATACTACCAGACAGTTCAAAAATAATATAATTAGGATGTCAAACAAATTTAAAGTACAATGTCAATTTTTTTAAAGCAATATCATTAAAATGTCAAACACTTTTAAAATAGAATGTCAAGCAGTTTTAAAATAGAATGTCAAACACTTTTAAAATAGAATGTCAAGCAGTTTTAAAATAGAATGTCAAACAGATTTAAAATAAAATGTCAAACAGTTTTAAATATCATGCTAAGAGATTTTAGATTTTAAATGATGTCAAAAGATTTCATAATCGGCGTCAGACAGGCATCAGATCCGATGTCATCTAATAATAAAAAAAAAACAATCTTAAATAATAATATTACGGTACGGTTAGGTACTCATCGATGCTGTAATAGCCCTTCCACAATAAATATGCCTTCAATTTGTTTTTAAATATGTTTGCGATATTTATGCTTTTCAATTCTAAGGGAAGCTGGTATAGAAATACTGATTGGTACCTCGGACTGTGTTGAGCCACGTTTATTTTCGGTTGTATTGTGTTAGGCAAGTCTTTCTCCTACGTGTATTTACTCTAACTTGTCGTTGGTCATCAGTTTCAGATATATGCTAGGTCTTAACAAAACCGGCTAGCAGCACCAGTATATAAAGGCATGGCACTGTAAAAATATTAAGTGTAATGAAATGGTCTCTGCATGAATCCGTCTGTTTTAAGCGGAGCATTGCTCTTAAGGCTCTTTTTTGAATTACAAATGCCGAGTGGATATTGTACTTATAGCTATAGCTTCAAAACTCAATATTTTATCTAAGCCTAGACTCAACCAAGGCAAAGTAAACCATCCTAAGTTGGGCCAAAGTCAGTTCTTCTCTCAGGCTTCTAATTACATAGCATGCTGAACTAACAGACTTCGTTACAGACGATGTCTCAACCTTCCAGTTTAATAATGCATCAATGTGAACACCTAGGAATTTTACATAGTCAACCACTTCAACTTTGTTGCCACATGACAAAACCTCAAGACTAGCATTGTTCCGAACGTTTGACTTGAATAGTACACATTTTGTTTAATTTACACTGAGCTTAAGATTGTTTGTACCAAACCAGTGTTCAAAAGCTTTTAATAAGAGACTCGTGAAGGAGCATTAGTTGTTGTCGTGATCTTGTTTCCGTAGCTGTGATAATCTGTAGTCGTCTTTTATTTTCTTAGCTTATATATTTAGTTTGTATGTATATATATATATAAGTATCTATTATACTGTATAAGTTATGATTATATCTATGTATTTATCTATATATATAAAAGAAAGTCGTGTTAGTTACTTCACTTATAACTCAAGAACGGCTGAACCGATTTAGCTGAAAATTGGCAGGGAGGTAGTTTAGAGCCAGGAGAAGGACATAGGATACTTTTTTTTTTTTTTTTTTTTTGCTTTTGGCAAAGGATACTTTTTATCCCCTTCGACCGCGTTCTCGTGTGATGTGACATAAAACGTCAAAGAGAATACATTTCACTATAAAACGTGGTATGACAAAAACTTTGCCTTCGAGGTACCAGGCGGTCATAACTTGGTATGAGCTTATTAAACAGCAGTGTCAGCCAGAAAACGCTTTATGCCTTCGAAGTAACAGGTTATCATAACCGAGTAGGAGCTACCCAAACATATGAGTATCAGCTAGAAAACGCTTACCAGATCACCACCGCGTACCAGGTTGTCAAACTTGGAAGGTTTATTACAACATTTTGAATCTTAGGCGATACGAAGTTCGCTGGGTCAGCTAGTTATAATATAAATTGTATCATTATTTTGTACCAGTGACAACCCCATTTTTATGTCCACGCAATCACTGTCCATTCAAAGGTTGCCTGGAAGAGATCGCAGAAAGCGACAAGGCCACCCATTGTATGTTTTTTATGTTAAATGTTCTTGTTGTTATGTATTTTCTGGTGTACAATAAAGCATATATAAATGAATAAATAAGTAATTAATTTGGAATTCTAAATTATTTAAGTAATTTGCAGACACTATTGCATTAGTGTCATCCGCAAAAATAATGAGCCTAGTGTCTGTAAAACATTTTTTTATGTACTCCATTAAATCAATACGGAATAGGATGAAGAAAATTGGACCTAGAACAGATCCCTGAGGGACACCTCGAAATACTTTCATTAAATTGTAGTTCAATATTTTTTGTTCTTTATCCACTACCGTCTTTATCTCAAGAAAATGACGTCTAATATTGCAAATAAGATCGAAATAGCGTCAGAACGTTGTCCCGTATACCATAATGTTCCAACTTGGCAAGCAAAATTTCATGGTCCACCGTGTCGAAGATTGAACTAAGATCAAAAAATACACCTGCCACCTTATGTTTGTCAAATAATCTCATCAACTAGTGCCTCAACAGCATCGGCGGCTCCCAATGATTTTTGATAGCCAAATAGTTGTCCATTTAAGATGCTATGCATTCGTGTTTCATAAGTCTATCTTTCATAATCTTTTCAAATATCTTTGATAGTGCAGGTAATAGGAAACTCGGCTTGTAGTTGCCAGGATCCGTTTTTGAACTCTTCTTAAAAATTGAAATTACTCGTACAAATTTAAACTGATCAGGGAACAGGCCCTCCTCAATACAGTTATTATAAAGTGATGGTAGTGGAGTTGCCAATATGTCAATATTATCTTTAATGATAGTCTGGGGAATTTCGTCATAGCCTGTAGACGATTTATTGGCCATTTTTTTAACTATGTTGAAAATTTCATAGGGTGTGACTGCCTCAAAACTCATGTTAGAATTTATTCTGCTGACACTTTCAGTCATATATGTAATTGCCAATTTATGATCACACTCTGTAAGGCGGAAATTGTTATCGAACTTTGTTGAAAAAATGTTAGCTACGTCTACAGTACCATTAATAATTGTGGTGTCTATCTTTAGAATAATTTGGTCATTGTCAAGGTTTTTCGTAGCATTGCGTCGAGTGACTATTTTCCGAATCATCCTACTAGAATCTGATGCCATTTCTTTTCGTACAAGTTAACTAGAGACTGGATCCTGCGATACAGGGTATCCTAGTGCGGGATCCAGTGTCACATCTAAATACTGTAAAACGTTTATGAACCAATACATATACCTATTACTATATTAACACTTTCCTATACGTTCTAATATTATATACTTGTTACGAAATTCAGTAACCGAATTGTTGCATTTCGTCTTATCCAATGTGTTAAGGAAATGTTTTACTTGCTATTCTAATTCAGTTAGTTATCCATTTGGAATATTTACTTCTATTAACATTGACCCTAACTAATTAACGTGCTTTCTGACATATGAAATATTCTCGAATTGATGGTCTCACTCATCCACCAACCGATTGCGGCAAGCGTAGTTTAACCTTCGACGAAATACTCCGATAACTCGAGATGTACTGGAGAATGTACTAAAATAGAGATTACACTCGGTTACTAGCGGTACAAGGTGAGTCAAGTAAGATAGTTTATTTCTTTATCTTATTTGGCATTTTAGATGATTCCTTGTTTATACCATTAAAATCTTGATACGTCAGGGCGGCGAATCAGTTATGAATGTAAATCGAAAGTGGTTCCGTACATCAAGAATAATAAATAGTATGATGGTGCCTTATTTTATTAAACATGTCTAACGGTGAGTTGACTTCGGCTCCTCGTACGCCTTCCAAAGGACCATTAATCCACACCCATATTTTTTGACATTTCTATAAAACCCCTGGTTTATAGAAATGCAAAAATATATAATGTCTGTTACGTAATTTGGATAAGCTAATCATCAGAGAGCTCACAAAACGAACGAAAATTTAACTAGGTCGCTGTCGCCGGATCATCATCATCGTCCACTGCTGGATACAGGCCTCCCCTAATTTGGGGGGTTTGCCATAATCGCCACGCTTGGCAGTTGGGTTGGCGATCACAGTATAGCAGTAAAATGCATAAAGAACGCTACTGCCCATTCTCCTGCGTCGCCTCTAACGAGACCCCTAGGAAGAAATGGCGTGGAGATAATGCAGATCAGGAACACTGGTAATGGTGTTAGCTGGAGTGGTAATCATAATGAGTAATCATTATAAAAAACAGACTTGTCCTTAAAAAATCCCAAGTGAGCACAAAAATAAGAGAGCAGCTGTGGCCCAGTGGTAACGGCCGCGACTTACGGGTAGTAGGTCGTAAGTTCAAACACAAGCAAGCGCATTACTTTGTGTAAATGATTTCATCGCCACTGCTCTCAAAACGGTGAAGGAAAACATCGTCAGGAAACCGGCATGTCTTAGAACCAAAATTTCGAAGACATGTACCCAGCAGTGGGAATATTATAGGCTGATGATGAGCACAAAATAAGAAAGGCGTCAAAGTGAATCACACAGTGAATTGCAAAAACGTGGTTAAAATATTTTATATTTGCCACGGACCCCTAACCGCCTATCTTTTATGTTTCATTCTTATGGTTATATAATTTAAAAGATGTTGTACTGTATCATATATAGATAAATCAAACAGTTCAATGCGGTGTGCTAAATAACAACGATATTTTATTGCTTAGGCAAAAAAATAAAATAAAAAAAGTCTGTTGGTAATTTAAAAGTGTGAAGTGAAACTAGTATATCATGGCGTTCAAAATAAATAAGGGTATACGCAAACAAATTGTAATAGCATCATGCTGTAAGTACTTTTGTTAGTATAATCAGTCCAAAATATTCCTTTTGTTGATGTATGTTGTTGTGGCTAAACAGTGCTTCCTTACCCAAACCATAGGGGCACTCACTCATCCCTCACTCTCATAATCCGATGGGACGGCAGTCTGACACGACCGGAGAGTTATCAGGAGCAGGTACAACAGTTAGATCAGGCGCAGGACCAACGGCTTTTTTTATTTTGGGATGGGAAATCATCAAATGACTTCTCCCGGAGCGGATGGAGCGGGAGGGCGTGTTAGAGTTTTACTGACTAAAACCCACCTGTGCTCCTTCAGTTGCCCATGTGCCGGGGCCACGGTATCTCTTTCGAACACTCTCGCGACCCCGGTAGGAGGACCAATGGCTTAAAGTGCTTTCCGTGGCAGGTATCGAACTGTAAACTCCCAAACTCTGGACTGCTACGAAGAACACTAGTAGGTCCTAAAAATGTTTTGTCTCGCTCTCATGTTTTGTCTTTGACTCACTGTTCTAACTGAACGATTTTTTGCGCTATACGAATTGGAATTTCGACATAATTATAGTGAATTATAGAGTAAAGAATAGTCATATGCAAATTATGCTTGATCAACCATTACTTAGCACTAAACTCTCGTTGTTTTTCTTGTTGCAAGCTTACATGTTTTTCTCGATCAGTAATATTGAACATACACTGAGTGAAAAGACGTGTTCTCGTCAAAAACATCCCGTTAAAGCCAGGTCTAACTAACCCATTCAAGCAAGCCTGCATGTTTAAAATTATGGATTCATTTTATACGTCAAAACTCAAATTTCAGCCCGTCAAATGCCCGCTCTTCACCACTTCCCAGTGCGTAAGCTGGGAAGATGAGGCGCAACAAATTCTCTAGAAAGTCTGATAAGTTACAATAGAAGAACTTAGATTGTATACAATAGTATGTAAAGACGCCAGCAATTAAAGCTACTATAATCTGTCAGTTTTAAAAAAAATAGATTTTCAACTTTATCGCTAAATTATTAGGTTTAAGATTGATTGGGAAAATTTGACAGTTTCGGGTAGCTTAATGTGCTGACGTCTGTACTTTTAATTTTATACATCATATATCAGAACGGTGTAGTAAAATTTGAGGATGCGGTGCAGATCATCGAACTGAACAAATTTCGCCATCGCATTTTATTAAAAACTAGCTTCTGCCCACGGCTTCGCCCGTGTGGATGTCGAAAAATTCACCATTTCAACCCTCCATTTCACCCTCTTAGGAATGGAATTTCAAAAAACCCTTTCTTAGTGGATACCTACTCTTCACCAAGAACACACCCTCCAAATTTCACGTCTCTAGGACCAGCGGTTTAGGCTGTACGTTGATATATCAGTCAGTCAGTCAGTCAGTCAGTCAGTCACTCAGGACTTTGAATTTTATATATATATAGATTATAATTTTTTAATTTCAGTATACATAGGACAAATATTAGTGGGATTCGGCATGGGCTGGACTGCACCAGTATTTCCCAAACTGCAGGATCCTGACCAGACACCCTTGGGAAGACCCATTACTGAGACAGAAGCATCCTGGATAGCGTCTGTTACAGTTATTGGGATCATTGCAGGTATTGTAGCAGAAATATTTTGCTAAACCAATAGAATAAATACTGAGAAGATTTTGACCTTCAGCTGGCCTAGTATAGTTCAGAGATTTGATAAAAGGCGAGGCCAGCTTATATTGGATACTATTGTGGCGCCATCTACACCGCCACGTGCGAACTACGCATCACAATGACATCATGCAAAATCTTGCATCGCGCAAGCAGTTTTCTGGCATGTTTGTTTGCATATATACAACGTCCACCAGATTTAACACCCAACTAGTCGAGAGAAACAAGTGTGTGTATAATCAAATAAGTAAATAAATCAAGGCTGATAAAACAAAAAAAAAAAAAAAAAATATAGTTTAAAAAAAACTAAAAAACACGCTTCCAATGAAAACCAAACTAAAAAGTACAAAATAATAGAAAAAAAGCGTGGGGTGCTTTTTAAGGTATTTTTTTATTGATATCAGGCACCCCACGCTTTTTTTCTATTATTTTGTACTTTTTAGTTTGGTTTTCATTGGAAGCGTGTTTTTTAGTTTTTTTAAACTATAATTTATTTTCGATTTTTTAGGGTGTTTCGAATTTTGAGACGTATGTCAGCGTAGTTTGTGACAGTTTTTTTGCTGTCCTGGTAACCCTGGCAAGGATTATGGCATAAATTTAAGAAATTATTGCATTGTCATCGGTCCTTGACAGGTGTGCAAAGTTTGAATGAAATCTGGTCGTTTAAAGTGGGTCAAAATCACGCTACAAGGAGTCGGTTACAAACAAACATACAAATATACTAACATACAAGTGAAGCTAATATAAAGCGTGTAAAAAACAATTTCCAGAGAATCAGTCAATTCCTATAGGATGATATCCAATCAAATCAAATACTTTATTTAGCAGATCATGAAATCCAATTTTGTTAGTAATTAATTACTTACATACATATACATCTTAAACATTAGTGTTAGTTACCAATATTTTACATTTGGCAAATTATATATAAGTATTATCTATTAATAATGTTAAAATAATTAATACTAATGTCAAAATCATTCATTATGATGTCAAAATTACCATTAATAACGTCAATACCACCATAGAGACTAATCAAAAGTGCAACAAGTACAAGCACAAACATTATTTCAATATAGCATGGTTTGAAGGAAATACTTGTGTTCTGGTTCAGTGCTCGAATATTCGACCATCCGCCCTATCAGCCTCGGTGACCAAGAGGCTGTTGGGGCTGACCGGCACTTAAAAAATCTATCATCACATCATCCACCTTTAGTGCTCGACCCATTAGATCTAAAATTATATTTATGTTTCAGGTCCTTACATCTCGGGCTACCTCTGTAACGTGGTAGGCAGAAGACCTTGCTTATACTTCGGCGGAAGCATGCTTTTACTCTCCTACATTCTGTTAGCAGTTACCAAAAGCTTGGCTTTGATGTACGTGGCCCGACTCCTCGTAGGCATTGGTGGTGGAGTATTATTTGTTACAAATCTAGTCTACATTGGAGAATTGGCGTGAGTATCAGAATGGTGTATCATCCTTCTGCCCTTGTGCAAATGTATTGTATAAAGTGTCTTTGCAATTCGTATCATTCTTCCAAAACCCATCATCTTGGTGTTTCTATTCATATCATCTTGATGATGCAAGAAAAGAAAGATGGATTTCTTTCTTCCTTTTTTGACCTACATTCATACTTTTCTTGTCATGTGTAAAGAGTGAGTGAAGGAGTCTTCTTATTTTTTCAGGTCAACAAAAATTCGAGGTACACTTCTTGCATTGACAGGATTCTCTAATGCACAAGGCATCCTGATAGCATACGTAATAGGACCGTATGCATCATACACAAAAATGAATTGGTTGGCTGTGTCTTTATGCGTCCAGTACCTAATTGTATTATTAATGAACGTACCAGAAAGTGCTGTTTATCAAGTCATGAAGGGTAAGAGTAAATTTTTAAGATACCTAATCGTTTGACTCCATAATCATCAAATACTTTTCCATTAATGATGATGCAAATGCAATTCCTGCAGAGTGAATAACTTTATTGCAGCAACAAAAGATAATGTAGGGATAGGTAGATACGAATATATATAACATCGCGTCTTGTTTCCCCGAAAAATTCGGCAGGGGTGTACTTATAGTTTACCCAGATTTTGCCAGTAATGTTTGAGTTCCATGTAATAGAGGGTTGAGCCTATTGCTATTATCCGGGGAAATCCAGACTCTGGTGAACTTATACTGAAAAAATCCAGATAGATAAACCCAATAATACTTTGTCCGGCCTAATAATCGAAGCCAAGACCTCATACCCAGCAGTAGGGCTTGCGACGAATAGACCAACGAAGCAGTTGCAGCCACCGTGGTAGAGTCAGTATATAAGAAATGACAACAATTTCTAAATTGAAATCTTATTACAGGCAAAAGAGAAGAAGCACTGGCCATTCTCACAAAACTTGGTAGACAAGATGACATAGAAGAAATGGAAGTGAACGCCAATGATAAGCCAAAGACAAAAATGGCTCAATTGACTGAGATGTTCACAGTCAAGTCTAATAGAAGAGCTACATTTATAATATTATCATTAAATATCTTTTCACAACTGAGTGGAATGTCGACGGTGATCGCCTTTGCTACTGTAATTTTTGAACTGACAGGATCGAATTTGGAGGCACACATATCGACCATAATTATTGGTGTTACTCAATGCGTTGCGGCGATCATTGCGCCGATACTTGTCGATATAACTGGAAGGAAAGTACTATTGTTGATATCTTCCGCCGCTTGCTCATTGAGTTTGGTAAGTTCTTATTTGTTTTGGGTATCATCAATACAGGGTGTATTCAGACCCTTGACCAAATCATCATCTACGTATATATAGTCGTTCCACTTTATCTATCAAAATAAGTGAATTTTATATGTCCTTTTATTTTGTCACGATGGATTCAATTTTGACGATTTGGTGACTGCAAAAATATATCTATAGCTGCATCGGGTAAAGGCGCTTCGCCTCGGTTGTCGATCACCAACACTAAAAGTAACGTATCGGCTAATAACCTTTAGATACTAGTCTACCTTAATGAATTCTCCGAAAAGATATTAGTTTTCATCAATTTATTGTTATTTTTCAGGCTGCTCTTGGAACTTATTTCTACCTGTATAATAATGGTTACCAAATAGCAGCGGACTTACAATGGGTTGCGCTAGCATCAGTGATGGCATTCTGCGTTGCTTTCAATAGTGGTAAGTTTATGCAAATAAGGACAACCGCATAACATGTCCCATCAGTTAATGTTCATATTCAAGTTCATATCCAATTTTTAAAATTCATAGAGTAACAATAAAGTTGTTGTAGTTGACTTGCTTGACAGCATAATCAGTAGTAGTGTCACAACAGACAGAGTAGAAAATTTATCTGAGAGAGAGATTTGACCGAAATCCTCCACGCAGGTACACTGCTGGTCGTTAGATTTCAAAAGTATTTGACTTTTAGGTGTTTTAGAATTATTGCTGATTAACGATTTATTTCTTCTGTTCCAGGTATGGGTATCATACCCAGTTTGTTTATCGGTGAAATGTTTACGAACACCTGCAGAGGTTTCGGTGGCACGATCACCGCTACTATCTCGTGGATGTTCGGTTTCGGAGTAGCCACCGCATTCGGTTACATGTTGACCACGTGGGGTCCTAGTGTCATCTTCTGGATATTTTCTGGCGTTTGCGCTTGCACGTTCTTCTTTAGTATCGTTTTTGTACCTGAGACAAAGGGAAAGAGTCTTTTGGAAATCCAAGAACTCTTGAGTAAATGATGTGAAGCTGTGATATTATTATTAAATGTTTACCTGTTATTTGCGTTTTTCTTTTCTTGAAATTATTTATTTATTTATTTTCCAGCTTACATCTACCATTACAGATTCGTATCTAATGCGATAGTGTGACATCTAACTTCTTACTGATTAACTTATTATTATTACTTTTTACAATATTTATTTATGTATGTAAGATAGTTATATTGTTAACTAGCTTTTGCCCGCGGCTTCGCCCGCGTGGATGTCGGAAATTAACGCGGAGGACGTACTACCGCGGTAAGATGTGTTTATTCAGGTTATATTATAGGTAATAGCTGTTACCCGTGACTTCGTCCGCGTGGTATTTAACAAAAAGTTTTTCATAAAAACTGTCATTGAAAACTACGCTGACATACGTCTCAAAATTCAGCGTGTTTTTAGTTTTTTTAAACTATTATTTATTTTTTCTAAAATAAAAGTAGCCTAAGTTACTCCTTGTTACATCAGCTATCTGCCAGTGAAAGTTCCGTCAAAATCGGTCCAGCCATTTCAGAGATTAGCCGGAACGAACAGACAGACAGACAGACAGACAAAAATTGTAAAAAATGTTGTTTTGGTATATGTACCATGTATACATCCATATACACTTAGTAAAAAGTAGTTATTATTTTAATATTAAAAACAGACACTCCAATTTTATTTATTTGTATAGATAATGGAAGACGGAAGTACCTGTTTCATATGAATATCTTACTATACGCAGTAATGCGGAGGAGTGAAGAGCGTATATTAAGAAATAGGTGAAATATTAATGTAGATGCCTAAAAAAAAAACCGATACTACGATACTACGCAGAAAGGATCGATTGTGTGGAAGGCAGAGTAAAGTTTAACAAATAATGTATGCATAAGACAGATGAGCTAAACTGATCCCAAGTTAATAAGGGTAAGAGGGTGATCGACACATCAATAAACGCGTACCTACACAGTACACGGCTCTTTTTAACCCACGATGAAAATAGTGGATAAGTTTAACGTGTGCCTATGACTTCGTACCTCCAATACGGCTGACCAGAATTTGATTTTCTTTTGTATTGAAGGTGGCTTATTTGACAGTGTTCTTAGCTATGATTCCAACAAATGCGTTCAGCCGATTGAAATTAATCAGCTCTGTTCTAGTTGATGAATCAGCGTGCCTATTTTCCACAGGTTTGATTGATTCGATATTTGATATTCTGTTACTTCAATAATATTAGAAAAATATAGTAACCTTGAACTGATGCTTCTAAATCACCTGGCATTTGTAGGATATCCCCCTTCCTCATTAACAGTAGAGGTATCGTGTTTGGGTTCATTGGAATGGTCTCAATGAATAGGTAATTAAAGGGAAGGATAAAGATAGAATAGGAAAAAGAAATGAGGATAAATTAAGCAACTAAGTTCACTGCGGGAAAAATAGATTTGGGCTTGACAAAGTTTAAAAAGCAGAAAATAACAATTAAACTAAACAATTTAAAACTCCTAACAATAACCTCTAATTAGAAAATTAGAAATGTATTGGCCCTTTCTGATTAATATAAGTTGTAGGTAAAACCAATCGAGCGACGCCGCATGAGCGGACGGCTGATGAAAACACCAAAAAGACGCGACTTATACCAAGCTGTAATACTACTACTACACACCACTACTATACTACTCCCTTCTCCCCCTTCTCCCCTCCTTCTTCTCTTATTCTTTCTTTTACTATTCTGGAAAGGATTCGTGCAGTTGTTCAATTCAGCACAGAGTGCTCCTTGTGACTTTAATCTTGCGGTCTCGCTCTTGCTCCTCGCGTTTAACGGTAGCGCCTGCAGAAAAAGCTACTTGTTTCTACAGGCAAGTCGCTGTTTTCTGCAGGCGCCCACAATAGACAGGGTTATTGTTGAGAGCTCATGGACTCTACAAGCAAGTTGCTGTTTTCTGAAGGGGCCGCCAATGGACAGGGTGATTGCTGCGAGCTGCTGGACTCTACAGGTAAAAT
The DNA here is from genome assembly GCA_947507805.1 of Aporophyla nigra. NCBI lineage: Eukaryota > Metazoa > Arthropoda > Insecta > Lepidoptera > Noctuidae > Aporophyla > Aporophyla nigra. Next base: position 16,121,600 of record OX382313.1, on the reverse strand, counting down.
GGCTCGCTTGACTGCCATCAAAACGGTAAAGGAAAACATCGTAAAGAAACTAGCATGTCCTGGAACCAAAAATTCAAAGAAATGTGACATCCTACCCGCACTGGGCCCGTGTGGTGGATATGGTTTCTCACAGAAACGACGACTGTGTACCAGCAGTGGGAATATTAGAGGCTGATTATATAAACTAAAATACTAAATTGTCAAAAAGTAAATATACTGTTTTTGCAAAACAGGTTACCCTAATTTAGAAGCCAGAGCAATATTTAGTAAGAATCTCAATCACTACATCGATACCTCTGGGCTCAAAGGTCGTAAAGGACAAAATACGACTTTTCAGGAGAAGCAAAAAACGAAAAAATATATATTTTTACTCTAACTTTTTTGTTTCTTGAGCTATTTAAATGAAACCTAGGAAAAAAGTGTTCAGAATTTCTAGTATTATCTAGTGCAGTGTTAAAAAATTACCCTAGTGACGAATTTACCGAGATAGATTTCCTTTACGACCATAAATTTAAAAATAAAAGTCCTTTACACCCTTCAAATTTTCACCCTATGATATAACCTAAGGGCGTAAATCCACTTTACTGCACAAAACTACACAATATAAGGAAATAATCGACAAGTGTAATATTTTTTAGGTTCTTAAGGATAACCCGCTAAGGTATTCTGAAAGGATAAATTATTCTCAATTCTTCTCACACGCTAAGAAGAAGGATAAATTAATAATTAAACTATTATTAAATATTAAATGGATTATGTAATTTTGTATGTATTTATATGTATACTACTGTACACTGCCGTGTCAAAGGTAAATAGACAGCTATAGGTGTAAAGAGTTATTAAAAATATAAAAGCGGGTAGTTATGAAAAAAATATTAGGGTGTAGATGGGCCCTAATCTCAGTTTATTAACACGATTTTAAAATGCCGCAGACAAGTGGGTCACTAGAATTAAGCAATTTTACTCGAGGACGCATTGTTGGTCAGTTTGAAGGTGGTAAATCTCAGCATGAAATCAGTGCTGGATTAAGTGTACCTTTGTCAACTGTTAATCGTGTTATTGTGCAGTTCAAAAGGAATGAGAAGAAAATTGTTTCCCCAATAGCAGGGAGACCTGGACCTTCTGACAGACAAAAATGAGCGCTAGTTCGTGAAGTCTTAAGAAACCCCGAAAGATCTGTGAATGATGTGGCTATATCTTCAAATTTATCACGAAGAACTGTTCAGAGGTACTTACACAATTTTGGCTTTTATAAAAGAGTAATAAAAAAAAACCTCTGTTAACAAGATTTCAAAAAAAGCGGAGATTTCATTAGTCACAAGAAATGATTTCTAAGGATCTTAACTTTTGGAGGCATGTGATTTTTTCGGATGAATCCAGATATTGTCAATTCAGCGACAGTGGACGAAAATGGGTGTGGCGTCGCTCTGTAATGCAATTAGAAGACCGATATTTGCAGCAAACTGTGAAATACGCCGGTGTGAGTGTTATGGTTTGGGGGGCTATTTGGTATGGCGGAAGAAGTCGTTTGGTGTTCTGTGAAGGTAAAATCAATGCTGAAAGATATGTTGAAATTCTAAAAGAGGGGGACTTCTACCGATCTTTGAAGGAAGAAATTTGAACCGCCAAGATTACGTATTCATGGAAGATGGTGCGCCGTCTCATAGAGCTCAAAAAACGACAGCCTGGAAATTGCAAAAAGGGCTTAAAATTCTACCGTAGCCAAATCAATCGCCCGATATGAACCCTATTGAGAATGTCTGGCACATTTACACACACATTTACAAATGAATATTGCAAAAAGACCTGGGAAGCCCTCGAATAAAAAAGAATTGGTGGCGATGTTGATTGAGGAATGGAGTAATTTAAGACAAGATCAGATCGATGATTTGATTGATACTATGCCAGCTAGAATAAAAACCCTATTTAAAAAAGGAGAAACAATCCACTATTTATTATCATGTATTAGTTTTTTAATTAAGTAATTAGATTCTTTGTAATATTTTTTTTTCCAAACTAACCTGTCTATTTACTTTTGACACAGTAGTGTATTTTCTTTACGAATATTCATGAAATAACATAATTATACAAATAAAACGTACATTTGTGTAATCAAATTGAGATCGTTTATTTGTACTTACTTAATTGAACACAAAGCTCTAAATTTTTAAAAATAAAAAATAATATTTTGGTAATTAACATAGTTTTTCTTGCTTGCCTTTTCTCTACTCTCTTCTGTACTCTTTTAATTAGTTTCACTTCTTTAATCAACTTTATTCTCTTAAACTAACTTTCTTCTCTTAAACTAACTTTCTTCTATATACTAACTTTATTCTGTTTGATGAGATGATGAGTAAATAAATCATCATCAGCTGATATAATTTATTCACCTTCTTCCTCACTTTTTTCATCGTCCTCTTCGTCTGTTTCGTTCAAAGTCTCACGTAGCTCAGAATTGCATGGAAACTCCCTGTATTTTCACACAGGTTTATCAGGTCTTTAGTGTCGTAGACACACTTTGTACTTCATAGAATACTAGTTATTTACAACCTAGTCAATACAAGATGCTTTGAATATAGGTGAGTAATGTATAACGAGTATTGGAAACATTTTAATAAGATAGGGGTTGAAAATTTGTGTACAGAAATCAAATTCTACGATAATGAAGTGGATACCTAAACTTGAACATCTTGTAATTTCGATAATCGTTATAATGCATTTCGCAAAATTGTGAGTAAGTAGTAGTAATAGTTTCGTGTAAATGATTTAATTTTTATTAAGTTACGTAGTAAGTTTGGATTATATTCGTTGTTTTTTGAATATTCTAATATTTATGGGACAATTCCTCACTTACGTTTATAAACTCCCATAGTGGAAGCAAATAAAATGAAACTAGGTCGTAAAGGACACTTGTCATTTTTTATTTTAAATTGTAAGGGTGTACAGGACAATTTGCAAAGACGATGTCCTGTACATCCAAATTTTTGAGGTGAATTATATTAACCACCTAAGGTGATATAAGACAATTGATATTTTTTATGTATTTTACATCAAAAAGTTGTTTTATACTTTGCTTTACTACCAAAATGAGTTCAGTTTGGTAACAAGTGTTATTTACATCCATATTTTCACGGTAAACTATGTGTAGCGTCTCAAATTATGTGGGTCGTAAAGGCATTTTTTTTTGCGAATTTCGTAAAACGGAATATACAGATCGATAGAGAATTAAAAACTGAGTAAAACAGTATCAAGTCATTTTCGCCCAAATGTCCTTTACAACCTTTGAGCCCAGAGGTATCGACATAATATAAAACAAAGTCACTTCCATCTGTCTGTCCCTATGTATGCTTTTTTTTTGGATGGGAAATCATCAAATGACGTCTCCCGCTCTGGGTAGAGCGGAAGGGCGTGTCAGACTTTTACTGAGTAAAACCCACCCGTGTTACTTCAGTTGCCCATATGCCAGGGCCACGTCACTCTTTAGAACTAATCTCGCGATCCTGGCAGGCATCAGTCCTAGTCCTAGCAGACCCCTTCAGTTTCTGACATCATTTTGAGGCGCGCGTGGAACACTACGCGCCATCAACATGGGCCTGGTCCTTACCGGGCGGCGAACTACCCATTGCTCGCCGCCCGCAAGCCCGCGCCTACGGTGGCCGGGAGTCCGCAATCGACTCCCGACGACGCCTGGGGCGTATTCTCCTGCGGCGGTTAGGGACGTGAGGGCGCAGAGCCTGCCACTCCTTCACGCGCCCCGCCTTCTCCTTCGCGAGCATTACTGCTTCGCAGAAGGCGACGGCTTCCCATGCCCTCTCGCTCCGTACCATGGCTCGCACCAGGGCCGGACGCGAGACGTCGCTACCGCCAATCGCCTCCACGAGGCACACGGCCGTGCTCTGCCCAGGCAGGGCACACTTTCACCGTATGCTCCACCGTGTCCTCCAGGCGATCCACGCAATGGAAACACCTGGGCGTTTCCTCCCGCTTTATCCTGAACAGGAACCCCCCAAAGCACTCATGCCCAGTGAGGACCTGTGTTAGGCGGAAGGTGAGGACACCTGTGGCGCCTCTCAATCCACTCCTCAAAGAGGGGACTTACCGCCGCAATTGTTGCGTGCCCATCCCTATGTATGCTTAGGTCTGTAAAACTACGCAACGGATTTTGATGCAGTTTTTTTTTAATAGATAGAGTGATTCAAGAGGAAGGTGTATACTTATAATACGCGGGCGAAGCAGCTGGCTAAAGCTAGTAATATAATATAGTAAAAGTTTTACAAATTAAAATAAAACTTCAAACAAAAGACACTGAAAATCATTTACTTAACATTTCCTGTATCTGCAATAGATTCTTCCCTTTCGTTTCTGGTACAAAGTAAAAGGTGAAGGCGAATGCAAAAGCGCAGGCAGCTGAATACATCCAAAACGTTGAATGAGCTCCCCAAGCCGGCACCATATAGCCGAACGCTGTTGCTACTCCAAATCCGAAGATCCAACCGACGGATACCGTGAACGAAGACCCGAAACTCCTGACGTTGGATGTGAACATCTCTCCGATGAATGTGTTTGGAATGATGCCGAAACCTGGAGAAGAAGAAATTAGAAGAATGATAGAATGAATGAAAATTAAACATGTGGAACCAGGGGATCCCCCGTCAGGAGCAAAGTTTATTACGCTTTTTTTCAACTCCAAATGTAACGACGATAACTCTATCTATATATAATTTTCGCAGCCGCCATATTTGACTTCATTGCTGACTTCCGCAACCTAGTAAATTACTTAACTCCCACTTTTTCTTTTTCTATTACATATAATAAAAAGTCGCATGCAGACATATCCAACGCTTTTTAGTTACGTAACGCTGTTTTCATTACATGACGATTTCTACAATAATTTAACTCTTATCTCTTGTAAGTAAGTAACTTTTATTTATTTAAACATAGTGTACATACATTACAAGCAAGATAATAAGGAGATACAGAATAGATCAGACATGTTCAGCCGTATATCGTGGCGTACAAATTGGTAGGAAGAGATGGTGCATAAACCATTATAATATTCATCAAAATTACATTTCATCATTATTCATTAAAGATTAGGTATTTTATCACAATTCGATGTCAAAGTAGTGATTAAATTAGTTGATCAATAAAATATGAAATAAAATAAAATGTCACTAAAATTACAAATATTCCAAAATTTACAATGGTTAACAAAAATAATGTCCATAATAAAACATTGTCATCTCAAAAACTGACATAATACAAACACATAATGCGAGTCGCCTATAGATAATTTTGTATTATTTAAAAGTGACAATTTGCTCGATGTCGGGTGAGTCGACTAGTAAGCCACAAAATCAAATCAACAATTACACAATGCGAGGGATGGAGAAGTAAAGAAATCTTAGAAGCATGTACTTACCAATATTAAAAGATACGAAGAAAAATATTAGGGACGACAACGAAAGCCATTGCAGCTGGTCAGCTGCGGGATTCTGAGTGTTGTATAGGTAGAAATAAATACCAAGGGCAAACTGAAAACAGATGTTATATATAAAATAATAAAAGATTTCATTTCTGTAAATAGGTTTATTAAAACACTTTTACACGTCAATCATGTTTGTAAAACTAGATGAGGTTGGCGTTTCCTATCTGACTACTCTGAGAAGAAAGGCCGAAACAAACTCAGAGGTCACAGTCTCTTTTGAAGTCCAGACATATCTTGGTCAGGTCATGTGAAGACATGGTCTTCATATGACCTGACAGATTGATGTCTAACAGATTGGTGTCTTAATTCTCAATTCTCAATTCTTTATTGCGTACCATAATGTTAAAGCATAGTTGGAAGGGAAATCATTATTTAAGTCACAATTATGGACCCTGTCGGGCACAGCAAGATCAAGTAGGAGAGAGGAGGAAGAACACTGGGTGCTTGATTAGAAGTTATATTTTTGTTAATAATATTATACCTACCTACTATTTTTTATAACAATGTATAGATTTTAAGAATTATAATTATTGTTTTATACACTTGTTCAATTAGTAACTGTAAACTGTTAAAAACAAAAAAAAAAAAAAAAACGATATATACAAAAATAAACGACAAAAATAAACGATATATATAAAAATAACGATATATATATTTTTAAATGATTAATTATTGTTTAATTCACTATTATAATTGATTGCGTATTTAATCATTATTTATTATTCATGGTAAGTTTAATTAATTGGAAAGCTCCACTTATGCACTATAAGTTGGTAGGCGTATGTTAATTATAATTTATCATTTAAGTATTCCCCTATACTATAGTAACATTTACTTACAACGAAAAGTTTCAATTTATTGATAAAGATGTTATGTTTATTTAGATTCTTTATTATTTCGGGTAATTTATTGTATATTTTTATGGCCATGACAAAGGTACTATTAGAGTGCATTTTTAGACGCGATGTTGGTATGTTTAGTCTATTTTTATGCCTTAAAGTAATTTTTGTTTGTATGTCTTCTCTTTTTGTAAAGAATTCTGGGTACTTACGCACTAACTTACAAACTTCAAAAATATAAATACAGGGTAGGGATAGAATCTTTAGTTCCTGAAAGTGGGGTTTGCAACTATCGGTGACTTCAATATTTACTAAAATTCTAATTATTTTTTTCTGCAGGGTAAATAGCGTGGGCGCGTCAGTGCTGTTGCCCCATAAAATGACACCGTATTCGAGCCATGCGTATGTACGCGTAATACATTGTTAGTGCAGTTTTAAGATCTGTTTTTTTGATCTCGCGGAGGGCGTATGAAAATTTCGATATTTTTGCTTTTACTTTCTGAATGTGTGACTTCCAATTTACGTTTGTATCAATGTTCAGGCCTAATAGGGTGAAGTTATCCACTACTTCTAATTTATTATTTTTAAAGCTAAAGTTTATATTTATTGTTTTTTTTTGACGAGGATGGAATGACATTATTTTAGTTTTATTGAAGTTGATTTCTAGGTTATGTTCGGTCATCCAGTTTAATGTAGAATCTAGGATGGAATTTAATTTGTCATTTAAATTGGTGTTATTTTCACATGACGTTATTATAGATATGTCATCCGCAAAAAGGACACATGGCTCGTTTATACTATAAGGAAGGTCGTTTACATAAACAAGAAATAGGAAACATCCTATTACGCTTCCTTGCGGAATGGAGGCGGTGGTTATTTTGCTGTCGGATCTGATAAATTCTATTTCGTTTTTGCTGTTGTTGTAATGTTCAATTTCAACTATTTGCTCTCTATGTTTAAAATAAGATACAAACCAGTCATAGCATTTGCCGCGGAATCCTATACCATAAATGGTCTTTTGAGGAAAGAATCACACTGATTGAGTGGTCCTGTCAAATCGGAGCTCGCAAATGTGATAAATATCAGTAATCATCGTAACATTTCATTGAAACGGTGCCTGAGGTACCTGCACGATGGGCTACAAACTGCATGTAATATCGTGTTTCATATAATATTTTGACTTTATTATTGTGACTGCGTCGTTGGTCTAGTGGTCGCAAGCGCTACTGCTGAGCATGAGGTCCTGATTTCGATTCCAAGGTCGGACAAAGTATTATTGGGTTTTTTCCATCTGAAATTTCTCAGTTCCCGGATGCTAGATTTGTGGTTGATGGTAATAGGCTCGCCCCCTATTGCATGAGACTTAAACATAACAGGCGAAATGTGGGTGTATTACAGGTACTACACCTCTGCCCAACCCTTCGGGATATTAGGCGTGATGTTACGTCATATTATGACATTCGTATATGCTATATTTTTTGTTTATCAATAAGGCGTCTTATTAAAGGCACCTGTCATATTTTATATCATTTTGCAACTTTGCAAGCTCTTGTGTGATGTTGATAACATTTTAATTTGCCATGCGGCCATTTTATCGCCCGGCTAAATACCCATCTTCTTTCTGCGCCCTGGCGAGAACAATTTAGCTTTAAGCAAAGTTGAGCACGTCACCAAAGCTGTCTCACACTGCGCAGCTTCCTCAGACACAATCTAAGGGACATGGACCGATTATCTATCTAACTTCGACCACCATACACCTTGGTAAGACTGGTTACTGGTTGTCAAACTTTTGGGCTTCAAAGTACGACTGTCAAAGATATGCGATTGACAGCCGATAACAACGTCTTAACGTGGTTTCTAGTGCTCGGAGGGATCTCGATATATAATTTTACCACATCATTGAGTAAAATTACAAATATACAGAGCTGTTATTCTTTAAAATGTGAACTTTAAAGGTATTCAATAAAAGACGTGGTCTAAGATTTTGAAATTCTTAAAGAAACTAAAACATACAAAGAAATAAAGATACTTACTAAACTTACTGAACAGCCTGCCGTAGAAAATAACAACAGAGATTTCCTTCCAGTTCTATCAACGAAAAATGGAGTAATAGAAGCCGCTAAAACTTGAGTTACACCAACAATTATTGTAGATATATAAGATTCAAGGCTTGATCCAGTCAAATCAAAAATAGTCGTGACAAAGAAGATTACAGCAATGAATCCGCTCATTTGCTGCGCAATATTTAATATGATTATTATAAATAAAGCTCTTTTGTTAGTCTTGACAGTGAACATCTCCTCCAGTTGAGCGGCATTTGATATAGGCCGGTCACTTGCTGCTGCAGTGATAATTTCGTAGTCGTCTTTCCTGCCAAGTTTTTTGAGGTTTACCATTGCTTCTTCCCTGTAGCCTAAAAATCATAATATACTTGATCAGCCTATTATGTTCCTAAGGGACACAGGACTCCTCCCTACAGACAGACAGGACAGGTAGATGTCACATGTCTTCGAATTGTTAGTTTTACGAGATGTCATTTCCTCATGATGTTTTCCTTTACCGTTTTGAGAGCAGTGGTGATGAAATAATTCACACAAAGTCAAGGGCCTCCTCGGTAATCTCCAAGGTATTTTTTAAGTTCGGTCATGTCCTCTATTCCATTTAAGTAATTGATATTTGTCATTGTTATCGTTGATGGTCTCTTGATCAAGCAATAACCAAATAACTACTTGATGGGAAACAATCACTTAATTTAATTTCTAAGACGTGTCAAAGGGTAGCTCCAGTGTGATCCACTGAATATCTCGGAACCCCTCTTGAAAAGTAGGTACTGACGACAGTCACTATTTGGTTTAAGTCGGTAGAATGAAGTAAGTAAATTTATTTATAAGAATCCACTAGTAGACGGCCAACTAATGATTTTTTAGTAGGCGCAAGACAGTAGTAAGGTAACCAGTTTAGGCTAGCCTCTTATTCTATTAGAGTCTGTTCTACGTTAGACCAGCTCAAGGTCAAAATATGGGCAACGAGTGGTCGACTGTACTAGTAATTATATTTTGTTAGACAGCCTTCTATTCACCGATTAGAATAGTAACCTAGTAGCTGGACACCTGCACCCTAATTGCGAAACGCACAATTTAACAGAATCTAAATGGGATTGAAGATTATTTCTAAACCATTGCGTCATTTGTTCGAATAAATTGTCGGCTCAGCAACGTAAATAACGCAATGAATGTTGTGTAACTATGAATATTAAACCAATTCCTACCGATAAAAAGTTCCGCAATTACCCCTCTGGTAAGGATAAATGGTTTTATTACTGTGAGTAGGTTTGTACAAATACTTTTACACTTCAATCATATTTTAAAAACAAGATGAGGTTGGCGTTTCTTATCAGAATACTCTGAGAAGAAAGGCCGAAACAAACTCAGAGGTCACAGTCTCTTTTAAAGTCCAGACATAATTTTGATCAGATCATGTGAAGACCATGTGGATTGGTGTCAGAAATGGTATTTTAAGGAAAGAACCACACAGATTGAGTAGACCTGTCCAGTCAGTATACACATTTATCAGTAATCATGTAGCTCAAATCATAACGTATGAAGCTCAATGATTCGACGAACAATACTAAAGACAGTAGGCCGACATTTAATGCAGGGAAATGCAAAAATGGTTCAAAATGTAACTGTTATCACTGGTTGGAGGTGTTTGTCTAATATAAAATATATGTTGACAACTGGTTCCTAAGAAAAAACATTCTCACCTTTCATTACTTGATACACAGGTGTTTCTGGTACGACGAAAATTAATAAGAAAAGGTATGTACCAGCTGTGACCACAGCCAGCCAACACGTCACCTGGTACGGTACAAATGGACCTACTGAATATATAAGTAGAGTGCCCAATGTTGTAAATAATCCTGTTAGAGTCAGCAGTATGCCTCGGATGTGTGTAGATCTGAAAAAGAAGAAATATAAACTGCCTGGATGATCTAACAATTGTAAGTGCATCTACGTAATTAGTCTTTAATTTTCCCAATGCTGTGCCACAGGGTTTCTCTCTATGATAAGCGGTTCATAATTCGAGGTCTTCAAACTTTTGGTCAAGCGTGATTACTGAACTCAAAAGTATTTTCATAATATTTACAATGTTATACACAAATAAAACTAAACGTCTTTGGAATTTAGTCATTCTAGTTGCAGGCCAGGTGTGCCATTTTTAAAAGCGACATTATCTGTTCTGTTCTCTTCAATTTGATCCCTTATGCTTTCTTTTACACAGTATTTTAAGCGATTAGTCGCTCAAATATGGGACCGCCGCTATCATATCACATTTCTTCGGAAAACCGGAAGGCATCTGTTGGGGGCGACCATGTGGAAACTCGTAATTTTCCTTGTTTATTTGTTCACCGAACAAAAGAAACGCAACGTACACGTCTTCGAGAATTCGCCCCCGTTATACAGGAAGATTTTTTAGTCACCGTCGAAATTATGATATTTATATTTTGCGAAAATCATTTAATACTTACATTTTTTTTCTTTTAGTATCACTCAATACAAAAATATTGAGATATTACATCACAAAGTTATCTATAAAAAGTTGATGATTCTGGACACCCCCGCGCGCTAGGTAATAGTGCGGGCTATTACCTAGTGCGTATGCACCGCGCTAGGTATTAATTTCGGCGGCCCACCCCGCGCACCGCCGAAATTAATTGAAAACAATTTTCCCTTCATACTCTCACGAGCGGCAAGTGTAGTATTATTAACGTTTAACTTAGTGACCACGCAGAGCGGATAATTCTTTCGAGAAAATGATTTAAAATGAAAATTTTATGTATCGTTTTTTTTCTTTCTAAAATGGATTTATTGAATGATACCTAATGCCTAGAAAAAATTTGGACGGTGACTAAAAATCTTCCTGTATAGCTTCCTTATAAATACCGAATATCATTTTAATTTGTAAAAGGAACTCACGCTATCTCGCCAATGTACACCAGATTTGTCACAAATAATATGCCATTACTAACTCCGGTCATGATTCGTCCAAGATATATCCATCCTGCGTTCATGGCCATCGCTAGGATCGTGAAACCCAAGAAACAAATGACACCACCAAGAAACAGACTTGGCCTTCTACCAATCACGTTGCAGAGATATCCTGATATATAGGGACCTGAAAATTGGGGCTATATTTTAACCTTAATTTTGAGTAGCGTCATTTAGGATGAGCTTAGGACTAACTGGTTGAGTAGCGTCATGAAGGATGGGCCTAAGAGTAACTGGCTGATCAAATCATAGGCAATTTTTTACTTCCAGTCACTTTAATTTCGCATTATACCTAGATGAGAAATTAAAATAAGTGTCTCATTGCAGGGCAAAAATCTTCTCCGAAAGAAAGGAACAAGCATTGATGAACAGATTTGTTTTGAGAAGATATTTTGCAAAGAAAAGAAGCGCTTTCATTGTCGATGATGTGACTAGGATGGAGAGAATTTTGTAGAGACAGTTAATGCCATTTAAGGAATCTTAAAGTAAGGAGGATAATGAGAGTGGTATTGTTACCATATTTCAAAAGAAAAACGGTCTCAAGTGCCTGTTCTGAACATTTAACCAAAACAATGTAAAGATAATACCAGACGTGCATCCAAAGTAGAGAACAGATCCAACCCAAGACGCCTGGCCATCAGTCAGGACATAGTCCAACGGTGTCCGGTTAATATCTTGGAGTTTAGGAATAATTGGTGCTGTCCAGCCAAGCACATAGCCAACTAGCAGCTGTCCTATGTACACTGGAATTGGGAATATATTAATTATAAAGTTGCCGGGGTCGCGTGATTGTTCGAAAGAGATACCGTGACCCTGGCACATGGGCAACTGAAGGAACACGGGTGGGTTTTAGTCAGTAAAAGTCTGACACGCCCTCCCGCTCCGCCCAGAGCGGGAGAAGTCATTTGATGATTACCCATCCAAAAAAAAAAAAAAAAAAAGGTAGTTTATATGTAGAGGTTATTTGCGGAACTACTGATCTGATTGAAAAAAGTATTTCAGTTATGGGAAGCTGTACCGTGTGGTGCCGGACGTAAAGAATAACACCACCCCATTTCTTCCCGTGGGTGTCGTAAAAGGCGACTAAGGGACTTACTAGAGAATGGGCAGCAGCATTCTCTATGCATTCTACCACCATACTGCGATCGCCAACCCGCCTGCCAAGCATAGCGATTATGGCAAAGCCTCCCAAATTGGGGGAGGCCTAAGTCCAGCAGTGGACGTCTTACGGCTGAAATGATGATGATGAATGGGAAGCTACAGTATTCCAGTGTCATAAGATAACTTTTTGGTTAAAAAAAGAAATTCCACTAGGACGAAGTTTCATGCGGAAGCTAGTATATGTACATACATAGACGGCGATAGCGGTGCAGATCAATTTTCTTTCCTTTTCATAGCTATCAGTATTAAAAGACTTCTTCGTAAACTAGACCTGGGATACTACAACTACACCAACCGGGATAGTATACAGAGGTTTTAGCTTGTTAGCCTCGTTGCATCCCGCCCATTAAGATCGAGAACCAGCCAGATACCATGTTTGATCGAGGATCCTTTTTTTTTCAACTGAGGTTGAGTGAACTTTACACCCTTTTCCGCAAACCTCCAAAATATTAATCAAGTTTTACATAATTAGGTTAATGTTCGTACTCACAGCATCCTGCGACTTTATATTGTTTATTGATAGACTGGGTTGACTGATCGCCTTCTGGAATCCTAGTATTCGAGCTGATTTTCATCTCAAAGTAGTCAAGTCATTGTTTTTTAATAAATCAGGAAACATACCGTTAGAAAAAGTATGAATACCAGTAATGGAGACAAGAAGACAAGGCGTCTTGGCAAAGAGTCACATTAAATTGACTGAAAGTGAAAATAAAAGTGATGGTAGATCGCCATGGTTTGGTCCAATTACAGCCCAGAATCTACCTAAAGAGTTAAAACGAAAGGGATACACAACAGTTTTCATTATTATCTATATACGTATATTAACACGATAGGCAAATTTTGTATAGTTATAATAAGTTTATATGGAGAAGAAGTGCAGAAAGCTAATATGTTCATAATAATGCAATAGACATACATTAAGTTTCAAATGAATTATGGTTGCATTTCGACCACAGGGCGACCACTAGTTATAATAATGAAATATTGCACCCGTATCTTTACGATAATGTAATAAGTACCTTACTACAAGAAATCCCAGAGGTCTTTTATTACCCTATGTTTGCACACATCCATTTCTGGGCAGTATTTGGACCAAATACCCTGACATAAATAGACATCTTCGAGAAGATAATCCAAGTCCCATCATTTATTAAATTACCTAGTAAAACAATGTTATTTTGCTATTTTCTCAATAACGTGTTGCATTGCCAATCTCTATTACGCTTTGTTATTCGGAATCTTTTAAAATAATAGTATTTTAGCGGAATATCTTTGACGTAAGTTTGACTCTTCCTTGACGTTTTGATAGAGTTTCATTGGGATAAAATGTTCAGTTGACAACGGCAAGGTTATTATTAGAATAGGTTATCTTCTGATTGCAACCTTCTTTTTACAAGGTTTAGTCTGGGAAATCTAGCACTGAACAATAACTGGACATCTGCCATATAATCCATTCCAGTCTTTGCACATATACACCAACATAAACTCACTGCTTTTTCCAAAAGAGTAAACGGAAACAGAACACCGACTGCTACAATCCTCACATTCTCCTTAGCTTTAAAATAAATCAAGAAAATAAAAACAAAATTAATAAATAAGCATTTAATAAATAATATCACAGCCAAGATCTACTTAAAATCTCTTGAACTTCCAAAAGACTCTTTCCTTTTGTCTCAGGTACAAATACAGCACTAAAGAAGAACGTAAAAGCACAGGCACCAGCAAATATCCAGAAGGTAACACTAGGCCCCCACCCCGGCAACATGTAACCGAATGCGGTGGCTACTCCGAAACCGAACAGCCAGCCGATGGTTACCGTGAAGGTACCACCGAAACCTCTGCAAGTATCCGTGAACATCTCGCCGATAAAAGTGTTGGGAATGATGCCAAGACCTGAGGAAAGAAAGATACTGGTTAGCAAAGTATGAAGTACCGGAATACTTTGAGAAAGAGGTCATCCACGCCAATACTGGGGAGCTACTCTCTAAGGCGTTCAACAAAGATCCGGCCCGTCCGAAAGTTAGATACTTCGAAGTGAAACCTCCTCATCATTATTTCAGCCGAAAGATGTCCTCATCTGGACATGCTTCCCGCAAACTCTGCCACGTCAACCATTTCTTTGCTTCCCGCATCTAGCAAATTCCTGCGACCTTCACAAGGCCATGGTCAACTGAACCCTACACCCGATTGAGTAATTTATTCGGAAGGGTAACAAGTCATCGGAAAATGGCAATCAGGAATCGTTGGTAACTTCAGCCAAAATTATGGATTCATTTGTAGGGATTAGATCTCCTTCTATTCTGGCTCTGGTTAGAAGGTTTTCTGGGGCCAGTGTTATTATGAGCACAGGGGATATAGGGACTATAATTAATTATAAAGACGCCTGTCTGTCAAATTTCTTTAATAGGTTTTCAACTTTATCGCTATAGCAGGTTCAAAATTGATTGGGAAAATTTGACAGTTTCGGTGGCATTATGTGCTGGCGTCTGTACATTCAGCAGTGGATTGCAATGGGCTGATTTGATAGACAGTCAGATAGGCCACCTCCATCAATCAAATCAGCCCATTGCAATCCACTGCTGAATGTACAGACGCCAGCACATAAAGCTACCCGAAACTGTAAAATTTGCCCAATCAATCTTGAACCTAATGCTTTTGCGATAAAGTTGAAAACCTATTAAAGAAATTTGACAGAAATGTTTAATTTATAGTAGCGTTATGTGCTGGCTTCTGTACAAGCTCAATCTGCTCATTTGCAATTAAATTTCATAAAAAAAAACTTACCACTAAAATATGAAATAAAGAACAACATCAGTGATACAAGTGAAAGCCATTGTAAGTCGTCAGCGATTGGGTAACCATTTTCGTATAAGAAGAAATAAGTTCCAAGAGCAGTCTGAAAATTAAAAAAGAAAGATCAACATTTTTTAATTAATTGATTCGAATTAAATGAAGCAAATTTACAAAAAACAATCAAGTTAATATAGGTAGGACAAGATGTGGTGAGTGTTGGTGGAAGAAAAGTTCCAGGGTGACAAACATTCGTAAATGGACTGGAGTCACACGTGTAAGCTGTTCCGCCCCAAAAAGGCTAGGATAATTTTTAGGAGACAGCATTTGTCGTATCAATCCGATTGTGGTGGTCACTACGTTAAACAAAACCAAGATCTTACCAAACTTAACGCGCAAGCTGCAGTCGAAACCAACAAGAGGGATTTTCTTCCAGTTCTTTCAACAAGCACAGGTGCAATAGTTGCCGATGCCATTTGTGTGACTCCAATAATAATAGTGGATATGTGCGATTCCATGTCTGATCCCGTCATATCGAAGATTATCGTGACGAAGGAAATCACAGCAATGACTCCACTCATCTGTTGCATTATGTTTAATACTGTTATTATAAATGTAGCTCTTCTATTAGACCTGATTGTGTACATTTCAGTCAATTGAGCCATATAAGATTTTGGTTTTTCATTGGCTTTAGCTACTATTTCGTCTATGTCGTCTTGTCTGCCAAGTGAAGCGAGATTTTCCATTGCTTCTTCTCTTTTGCCTGCAATAATATAATTTTTTACAATATAGTTATATACTGACTCTATCATGACTACCTCGTTGGTCTACTGAGCATGGAGCAGGTAAGGTGTAATTGGGTTTTTCTGTCTGAAATTTCTTAGTAGCAGCTTGAAGTTTGGATTTGTGGCCATTTTTTTTTTCATCATCATTTCAGCCGTAAGACGTCCACTGCTGGATTTAGGCCTCCCCCAATTTGGAGGACTTTGCCATAATCGTCACGACTGGCAGGCGGGTTGGCGATCGCAATATGGCGGTAAAATGCATAGAGAACGCTGCTGCCCATTCTCTAGTAAGTCCCTTAGTCGCCTTTTACGAAACCCACGGGAAGAAATAGGGTGGTGTATTCTTTACGTCCACACGGTACCGTCCGGCACCACATGGTACATTTTTTTAAATTTGAAGTAATAGGCTCGCCCCCTATTACATGGGACTCAAACATAACTGACGAAATGGGGGTTCACTATAGGTACACTTCTGTCTAACCCTTCATTTTTTAATATTGTTTGTACAATTACCGAACAATTTTTTTTTAGGACTCAAATGTAATCATTCCTACTATGGCCGGTAGACAGGGATCTCACATTTGTGTAAAATATCAGGGATCTCACATTTGTGTAAAATATACATACAAATACGCACTCTAAAGAATAAATTGATCCTTACCCTTCATAACTTGATAAACAGCAGTTTCAGTTACGAACATAAATACTGAAACGATGTATATACCGCATATAGCCGCACCGAGCCAACAAACTGCTGCGTAAGATACAAACGGTCCTACTGAATACACTATCACAGTACCCAAAGTGTTAGACAGTCCTGTCAGCGTTAACAGTGTGCCTCGGATTCTTGTTGATCTGAAAGAAATAGGAAGTATTATACTTGATGCTACTGCGTAAGGTCTTGAATATGATACCCAGGTCGGTTTGTTTTAGGATTTTCTCAGTAGTAGTTTGATGTCTGGGTTTGTACCCCTATTCTCAATCTGTAGAAAAACTTCTTAGACTTGGCTGTGTTAGAAACGTTTGGGACCTTTCTATGTTTACACTTTCTTGGAAAAATGCGGTTGCTTTTACATACACACATACATAAGCTCACGCCTTTTTCCCATGGGGGTAGGCAGAAACTAAGGAACGTCACCTGCTATGATCTCTACACACTTCTTTTGCCTCGTTTAGGTTCGTACAATTGGTTATACACATACAACGGTTGCGAGTACTACGCACCTAACCTTTCTGAAGAAATTTCACCAATAACTTCACTATATGTCCTCCTAGGGCGTCCTCTCCCGGTGTTTCCACTCACATTTGCCTTGTAAATACCTTTTGTAGGCCGTCTTTCATTCATACTTTCAACATGACCAAATCATCTGAGCATACTTTTTTCAATTTTCGTCACTACAGCTTCTTGTTTTAGCGATTGCTTTTGTCTAAATAAATTGCCAACCACCAGCTCAATAGTCGAACCGGACGTATGTTTCATACGGAAATCAAACTATATTGTGCAATATATAAAACTTTCACGGAAAAATGTTTTCTTCTTTACTTTCCGGTTAACAAAGCATCTGCCTATTCTTTCGAACTATTTTGGGATCGGCTTTCAGCCTAGTTAGATGCAGCTGTTGAGTTGTTCCATGTTCTATGGTATAGGGGTTTGGTTTCCCTGCCAGGGTCGCGAGATTTGTAAGAAAGAGTAACAGTGATCTTACCAAACTCAATGTGAGTAACCTTAGCCCTGGCATATAGGCAACTGAAGGAACACGGGTGGCTTTTAGTCTGTAAAAGTCTGATATCCTCCCGCTCTACCCAAAGCGTCATTTGATGATTTCCCATCCACAAAAAAAAGGGGTTTGGTTTCCGCACTAAGGTCTTTAAGTGGACCATTGTGCGTGGGATATGGCGGCCGTCGGTGTTTATTCCAACCTAAATTAGCCGTTGAGCTGAATATCAGCAGGTTACATGGAGCAACAGCGTAACTAATCCACAGCCCAGTTACTTGGTAACATGATATCTCTTAGTACCTTTACCTGGACTTTTAATCGTATTCAGTAACTTGACAGTTGGAGGGATACCAGATTTTGACAAAAAAAGATAGTGAGGTGGTGTAAGAATGAATGAAACTGAATGAACCTTGAAATAGGTACTTACATGCAAACTTTTTGTTTTAAATTTAATATTTTGTCTTAAAACACGATACATACTATATCGATATATACATCGTGTAGGGTTTATTTATTTATTTGAACTTCTCGCACACAAAAAAGGTACAAAGGCGGAATTAATGCCTTAGGCATTCTCTACCAGTCAACCAAGGGTGGTGAAGAGATTAGATGGCAGGTGCTTTGGTTGAAAGGAACAGTTATTGAAAAATAGTATTAAAATACATCCTATAGCAAATTATAAATAAGATGGGAAATATAAATAGATTATAAACTTATAATACACACATACATATTTATTTACTATAATAGTATACTTACATACATATGTAGGGTTGCCAGAGGAAATAAAATGACAATAGCAAAAAAACCTAAAATGACATGATATTTAAATTTAGTTTTGTTTCCATTAGAACAAAAAAAAAAAGGAAAACTTTTATAAAAAATTATAATATTTAAATATGTTAGGACAACCAACACACCGTTATCTGATCCCAAACTAGGCAGAGCCTGTACTATGGTAACCAGACAACTGATAAATATACTTAATATTTCTAAATACATACATGAATTATTATACATACATTATGAATTATTCTTATTTATCACATCCTAAAAACAAATTTTTAAAGTTTTTTTTTTTTTTTAACTAAACCGTTTTTATCATTCATTCCTTACGTGAAATCGTTCACTAACCAACACTATTCGTTTTAGTATGGTATCATTATTTTTCATGGAACTGTCAAGGACTGAAAAGGATTAAAATTCCAAGTTTAAATCAAATAGTCGTACACAATGTTAATTTACGGACATAGAGCAACACGGATGGTCCTTGTTGCTCTATGTTTACGGGTAGGTACTCACGCAAATTCTCCAATGTAGACAAGATTTGTAATAAATATGACTCCATTGCCAACTCCGGTCAAGGCACGGCCTGCGTATATCATGGCCAAATTACCGGCTAAAGCCATCATAATGTAGGACAACATGAGAGCGCCTCCCCCAAGATATAGGCAAGGTTTTCTGCCTATCACGTTACCAAGATATCCTGAGACGTAAGGTCCTGGAAGATAAATTTGATTGTTATTCATCAGACTATTAGTATCATTATTGCGTAACACACTATTAAGTAGAATTTGAACAATTTTAATGACTTACTAATCAATACATCTGAATGTTTGTGAGAATTATGTTTTGATACTCTTTCATCCAAAAACTACTGAACGCATTTGGATGAGATTTGGCACAAAGATATCCATAATAATATTATAAATAGGAAAGTGTGTGTGTCTGTTTGCCGTCTTTCTCGGCTAAACGGAGCAACCAATTGACGTGATCTTTAAGTGGAGATAGTTGAAGGGATGGAGAATGACATAGGCTACTTTTTTTCTCTTTCTAACCCCCTACTTCCCTAAAGTGGAGGTGGAAGTTTGTATGGAGCAAAAAAAAATTGAGTAGGGGATGGAGGAACCGTGTTACCCCGAATTTAACGCGAGAGAAGCCGCGGGCAAAAGCAGTAGTAGCTAGCTAGTAGCTAGTAGTTTATACACTGGATTATCACATAATGTACTTTTATCCCGGTAGTAAGTTCCCGCGGGATAAGTTCTGATCTCCACGCTGGTGAAGCTGCTGGTAAAAGCTAGCACTTCATTGTGTTCGAAAAATTTGTTTGCTCAACATCGTTAACGAACGCAATGAATTTTGTTGAACTGTTAAAAATGAAGGCCATTTCTATCTTTAGTGTGTTACCCAATTATTCTTTTGTTCAGGCAAAGAGTTTTTGGGTTATTCACTAAAGGATTTCTCACAAGCAGCTCGGAGTCTAGATTTGCACTTATCATCATCAGCCTACAGTGGGCCACTGCTGGAATTACGCTTCTCTAATTGCACGTAATTCATTTTGATTCTAGGCAAAGGCTTACCCCCTATTACATGGGGCAAAAGTGGGAGTGGTACAGCACTACCTAAACTTTCAGGATTACAGGCACGGTGAAATTATGTTATGTGCCGTAATAACACGATGAAAAAGGTTTTTCATATATCTATACTAATCCACACTATCCATAATAATAAATAATAATAACAACTAATATGATAAATGCAAAAGTAACTCTGTCTGTCTGTCTCGCTTTCCTGCTAAAACTACTAAACCGATTTAAATGAAATTTGGTACACAGATAGTTTAGAGCCTGAGAAAGGACATAGGCTTTTTATTGCGGAAAAGGGGTGTTAAGGGGTTGAAAGGGAGGATGAAAGGTTGTGGGGAAGTATTGTCATTTTTAAAGCTAGAATGTTAAAACTTTTTTATTTGGCTTTTATTACATAATATATATTTATGAGTTATATTAAAAGTTTGTTAAATTTTTACCGTTAAGGGGGTAAAATAACAATAGGGAATAGGGGAGGAAAGTTTGTACGATTTTTACTGGACTTTTATTGGCAGATAGCTGATGTAATAAGGAGTAACTTAGGCTACTTTTATTTTAGAAAAATACCAGCGTTAATTTCCGACATCCACGCGAGCGAAGCCGCGGGTAAAAGCTAGTAATATTATAAAGCTGACGAGTTTTTTTGGTTGAACACGGTAATCTCAGGAAATACTAGACCGAATTGAAAAAATATTTTTGTGTTGGGTAGCCTATTTATTGAGAAAGGCTATATAACATCACGCTACAATCAAAAAGAGTGGAGCAGCAACGAAAAATGAACGAAAATTGGCAGGCAATACGACGCGACGGGGAGGGTCAGGGGAGCAAAAATTTGATGCGGACGAAGTCGCGGGCAGAAGCTTGTTTGTCATATTTGTTTAAAAATATAGGACGAACAAAATATACAACATGTCACATAATTAACACAACACCTCATACACTCCAATTAGAGAATTAAGTTAAAAGCATAATACAATGGCCAAAACTATTTTTTTAAAGTTAAAATAAATAAGAAAGTCGTGTTGATCCTAGCATTACTTAAAGCATTTAAAACTGAATCTTATCTGCTTTGAAATAAGACTGAATTGTCTCTACCTCAATCGGTGGTAGGTATGGCGAACTAAATAATATTTGAAAATAAAATACCTATATTCAAATTGGCTGATATCGATTCAGTGCTCAATTATAAACAAACTTTGTAGATAATAAAGAAGCAGTTCAGGTTAAAAAAAATACTCGCATTGGTATTTATCCAATTATGGTTTCGTCATAAAAAAATAAAAAAAACATTTTGTACTAAGTGGTCTTTGGAAGGGCTTGTGGCTAAGTAATAACAGCCGCATGGGTTGATCGTTCAGGTTAAGCTACGCTTGCCGTGGTTGGTCCCAGGACGGGTGACGATCTTTACATACCAAGACCCTTCCGTGCCTCGGGCCGTTGGTCCCGGCTGTCTTTCGTAGATCTTAGACAGTCTTTACGGGTCGTCAGAAGCACGAAAATCTGATAACTAGTCTTACCAAGGAGTATCGTATTACCCAGTAACTGGATTGCGGACATTAGATAGGCAGTCACTCCATGTAACATACTGGTATTACCCCTTGGTAAGACTGGTTGTCTTACCAAGGGGTATCGTATTACCCAGTAACTGGGTTGTGGAGGTCAGATAGTCAGTCGCTCCATGTAAAATACCGGTAGGTATTCAGCTGCATCCGGTTAGACTGGAAGCCGACCCCAAAATAGTTGGGAAAAGGCTAGGCAGATGATAGTCTTTGTGTTTTTGCGCCGTGTGGTGCCGGGCGTGGAGAATAGCACCATCGAATTTCTTCCCGTGGGTGTCCTTAAAGGCGACTTACTAGTGAATGGGCGGCAGCGTTCTCTATGTATTTTACCACCATATCTGCAATCGCCAACCCACCTGCCAAGCGTGGCGATTATGGCAAACTCCATTTAAGAGAGGCCTATGTTCAGCAATGGACGTTTTCGGCTGAAATTTTGACTAGTCTTTAGTTCTTTACTTTTCACTTTTTTGTAAGTATTAAGTCATCACCTTCTTAGCCTTTCCCAACTGTATTAACGTCAGCTTCTAGGCTTATCAGATGATCCACTGCTTATCTGACCGCCACAACCCAGACTGGATAAAACGATAACCTTGGTACGACTGATTGAAAAAACTGGCCAAGTGCGAGTCGGACTCGCGCACCGAGGGTTCCGTACAAACGTATGTTCTTTCAACCAGAATCAGAATTAGCTTTCCTCATCATTGTGTATGTAAGCGGGCACGCCCTTTACACCCGGAGGCTCTTATCAAGGTTTTAAGTTCTATTTACGATTTTATTATTTCAGCTTGAGTTTAGTTTTTTAATGTTTTGTTCGTATATTGGCGTGTGCTAGCTGACATATGACGCATAATTTGATGTATGTTTTGTTTTGTTTTATACTATTAATTACTTACATAATACTGTATAGAATCAAGTTCTTCTAACTTAACAGACAGCTGTGCTGCTGGGGAGTTTGTTCCGCCACTTCTTCTTCCCAGCTAAAGCACTAGGAAGTGTCGAAGGGTGGACGTTTTTGGGGGACTGTCTCATGTAACTTTGACGTTCAAAAAGTGCTGACTCTCAGCCTAGTTTGAATAAATGACTTTTGATTTTGATTTTGAAACCTGCAGGTATTCACGGTTTATGCATAAGGTTTATGTTTATGAAATTAAATGTTTTTTTTTTAATTTTTATATTTGAGTTGACTGAATGGAAGGTAAATTGTGGTTTACGATTTATGACGTATTAAAAAAAAACTACTTATTAGATCTCGTTCAAATCAATTTTCGGTGGAAGTTTACATGATAATGTACATCATATATATTTTTTTTAGTTTTATCATTCCCTTATTTTAGAAGTTACGGGGGGGGGGGACACATTTTACGACTTTGGAAGCGTCTCTCGCGCAAACTATTCAGTTTAGAAAAAAATGATATTAGAAACCTCATATCATTTTTGAAGACCTATCCATAAATACCCCACACGTATGGGTTTGATGAAAAATTTTTTTTTGAGTTTCAGTTCTATGTATAGGGAACCCCAAATATTATTGTTTTTTTTTTCTATTTTTATGTGAAAATCTTAATGCGGTTCACAGAATACATCTATTGACCAAGTTTCAACAGCATAGCTCTTATAGTTTCGGAATAAAGTAGCTGTGACATAATCGGACAGACAGACAGACATGACGAATCTATAAGGGTTCCGTTTTTTGCCATTTGGCAACGGAACCCTAAAAAGATAGCCGGGGTGGACCAGCGGCCTAAAGTGGATGCACTAATGAACCCCGCGAGGATCATATTTCTTCCGTTTTTTTGCAATTTGTAGGTCAGAGTCATGCTGTATATTTTATAGTATAAAACCACTATAAAACAAAGTCGCATTTCGTGTCCGTAGGCTTGAATCGGTTAAACTACGCAACGGATTTTAATGCGGTTTCTATTAAAAGACAGAGTGATTCAAGAGGAAGGTTTATATGTATAAAACGCGGGCGAAACTGACAAAAGTTAGTGTTTAATAAAATATGATTCGCTACCGTAACACAGACGTATTCACAGAATTAATGTCATTAAAATCATCAGTACATCGTTTTAAGATCGTTTAATCCCATTAACACGTTAACTGCCATGTCGGACTATGTGTCCGACACTTTTGTTCCATTCAGGCCTTGTCGGGCTATATGACCGATAACACATACCAAATCTGAACGTGTCGTTGCTGCCTGGCGGCCATGTTTACTCTTTCAGCTATATTAAGTGACCCGGGCGGCCTCGAGAGCACAATTACCGTGTCAATCAAACTTTTGTTTACCATTGCCTTGTGGAAAGTATGAAGTCAAAATAAAAGTAAGGAATTAAATTATAAAAATAGGCTGAATATAATGTAATAAATATGATATACAGTGACTCCACAAAGTATTGGTACCCTAATAAAATGTATGATATCTTTATATATAATGAAAATTATCTGTAGCTACCAATATAATAGTGGCGTTTTAAATGAATGTAAATGAAATATACAGTTTCTTAAAGATTATTTATATTTTATTGTGTGTAATAAAAACATTACAAAATTATTCTCACCATAAAGTATTCGTACCATAATGCAAAATGAAATATGTAACTTTACTCTGATATTTTATTAATACTTTGTAAATAATCCGTTATTATGAATTACTAATTGCAAACGTCGTGGCATTGACTCAATTAAATTTTGTACATATTTACTGGATACAGTATACCATTGTGATTCCAAGTGTTGTGTCAGTTCATTTTTATTTGATATTTTGTCAGTTATGGCAGTTAACGTGTTAAATGGTTTTTTCATGAAAAAGTTATTCAACTAAATTGATGAATTGCAAAAAGCAAAAACCGTTAGAAAATTTGAATTTCGAGCGCTATCACCTTAACGTGTTTTCTAAGGCACGGAGGGAAATGTGTTACAAAATCATTCTAAAATTATTTCTCTTACCAGTGATGGTTCCAAAAAAAATAAAGGACACGACCCAGGATGCTTCGCCGTCGGAGATTACATTTTCCAAGGGTGTCTCGTCAGGATTTTGCAGTTTGGCCAGTATTGGTGCTGTCCAGCCAAGAGTGAAGCCTACCGCTAACTGGCCTAAGTATACTGAAAAATATTTTTTCTTATTTAAGAGTACAACGAAACTACGTCTTAAGAAATGACGTGTAAAAGATTTATCTTTATTTGTACAGTGAAATATACTGGAGTACATTATTCAAGCCCACACTAATCTATATCTAAATATGTAAAATTCAAAGTCCTGAGTGACTGACTGACTGATATATCAACGCACAGCCTAAACCGCTGGTCCTAGAGACATGAAATTTGGAGGGCGTGTTCTTTGTGAAGAGTTGGTATCCACTAAGAAAGGGCTTTTTGAAATTTCATTCCTAAGAGGGTGAAATGGGGTGTTGAAATGGTGAAATTTTCGACATCCACGCGGGCGAAGCCGCGTGCTGAAGCTAGTATTTATATAAAATACTATTTATAAGTATGTAAAAAAAGACGAAAATATAATTTAAAAAAAAAAAACAGATTTTCGGTTGATTGCAAAATAAATTTAATGATTTCATTTTGTTTGATAGTAATTATTTTAAATTATAAGCCACTGTAAATTATGAATATGTATAAAAGTATTTTTCATTCATTCTGATTTACTTTATCCCATGATTTTTAACACGAAGTTTAACTAAAATTGCCTATGTACAAGATGTAGAAAAAGGAAGGTATTCGATTTTTGATTTTAATATCCTAGTTGCAATAATATTCAAATCATTTAATTTTTTTCAATTACGTTATTTTAATACGATGTTTTAGACATTGAATTTACTTACATTTTATTATTTTTTTGTTCTTACCTATATTATTATTTTCTGTGAATTTTAATACGGACTTTTAAATATTAAAATGCGTATAAGTAAATAAAAAAAGACTAAGTAAGATATTAGATTTTCGATTTTAATTCATTATTTCTGAATTAAAAAAAGATATTTGAGACATTGTGAGTTCTAAAACAAAAGGATTTTTTTGGTACTGCTGTTATTATTTGGACTTTTTAAATTCAAAATTTTTAGCTTTTTCTACATTAAAATTACTTAAATAGGAACTTACAGCATCCTGCGATCAAATATTGTTTCCTTAAACTTGTATTAACTTTGGCCCCCATTTCACAATTTCCACTTTACACTACTTTAAAAAAATAATATTTCTAAATAGCGACAGTGTCGCCTTTATTTACAGTCTGCATTGAACTGACTTGTTGTTTACGGCCTTTTATCTTATATTTCTTCGCGAATCAATTCGTCTGAATATTTTAGATTACCGATTAGGGATCAATGGCAATTTAACAAATTTAAAGCAACGTTTTTGCAATTCACAGACTAATTATTTAACTTAATTACGTAACACACTATCAATAAGAACGTGAATGATTTTGAAGAATATTGCAAACGCTTCAAAATTATTTAGATTCTGATTGGTAGTGTTACTACTACTAGTAACACTACAAATTACCAATTATGTAAGAAATTATCAATCAGAATGAGAATAATTTTCAAAAATTTTGCTAATTCTTCGAAATTATTTAGATACTGATTGATAGTGTTACTACTACTAGTGTTATTACTTCATTATGTAAGAAATTATCAACAGAATCTGAATAACTTTCAAGAATCTTGCAAATTCTTCAAAATAATTTAGATTCTGATTGGTAGTGTAGACCTAATTACGTAACAAACTATCAAGTAGAATGTGAATTATTTTGAAGAATATTGATACTTCTTCAAAATTGTTTAGATTCTGTTTGGTAGTGTTAACCTAATTGTGTAACACATTTAGAATGTGCATAGTTTTGTTCAACAACATGTCATTACGCATTTTTTTTGAACTTTCAGAACGAAGGACATTCCTACTTTTAGTGTATTATACTTATACCTACATTAGCACGTTGGATGCGATGCAAGCAAGTTAATAACGCGTTAATAAGTCGCGTTGTGTATGAACCACCATTGAAATGCTAAAACTGGGACATTCTGGCTACTCATTTTTAATTTTAGTCCGTAAGAAGTTCTTAATGAGGACTTGTGGCTTAGTAAAAAAACCGCACGAGTTGCTCAACCAGGTTAAGCTACACCGTGGCTAGGTGACCATCTTCACATACCAAGACCCTCATGCCTCAGAAAGCACGTTAAGCCGTGGTCTTTTTTTGTGGGTGGGAAATCATCAAATGACATCTCCCGCTCCGGGCGGAGCGGGAGAAGTCATTTGACTATTACTGACTAAAACCCACCCGTATTCCTTCAGTTACCCATATGCCAGGGCCACGGTATCTCGTTTGAACAATCTCGCGACCCTGGCAGAAGCGTGTGTTACTCGGCCTCCATTTGTGAATATTTGAGAGCAGTTACTCCACACTACACCAAAACTCAAAATACACACCTATACTCCATTTGTTTAGGTAGTTAACTAAAGGTAAACAATCTTGATATGTCTTTTTATATAAAATAAATCGTATAAAAGACCAACAAATATTATTTAAATTAAGTTACTTACCTAACATCGGTTTAAGCAAATACCTAATTGTAAACATTTTTAGATTCAATTTTTAGACAGTTTTTTAGATAAAAGACATGTTAAGATTGTTTACATTTAGTTAACTACCTAAACAAATGGAGTATAGTACCTATTTCTTTTGTATATTTTAAATTTTATTTTTTGTTTTTAAAGTCACTTTACTGTAGCTTAACTTTAACCGTGTCATAGTATTGTCTGAAACAATGAATTCGTTGATAGCAGCGACACAGATTATAACTCCTATAGCTATCATCATTTATATTGTAATTTACGTAAATGTGTTTCTGTTCCTAAATAAAAACTGTTTTACTTTTTTAGTTACGAGACAACTAGTTTTACCAAAGAGTACCGTATTAAAGCTCGTGCAGACTAGCGCGACGCGACGGTAACGTGCGATGCGGCGATTTATATTCGTAGAACAATTTCTATGAAAACATGCGTGACACATCACACAGGGGTGACAGGGGCGACCTGTCGCGCCGCGACACGGTCATAGAAATTGTTCTACGGATATAAATCGCCGATTCACGCGCGACGTCGTGTCGCGCTAGTCTGAACGAGCCTTTATACAGTAACTAGTTTGTGAAGGTCAGATAGATAGTCGCTCCAAGGAAACTACTGGTATTCGTATTCATCATCATTGGTAAATGCAAGGGAGTCCATTGTCTGCCAGGGTCGCGTGATTGTTCAAAAGAGATACCGTGACCCTGGCACATGGGCAACTGAAGGAACACGGGTGGGTTTTAGTCAGTAAAAGTCTGACACGCCCTCCCGCTCCGCCCAGAGCGGGAGAAGTCATTTGATGATTTCCCATCCAAAAAAAAAAAAAAAAAAGGGAGTCCATTGTTCCATTTTAGTTTTTAATTTAGGTAATTGTTTTTAACAAAATTATTGTCAACTTTTTATGTTTCCTTGTTAATTAATGTAATTGATATTGTACCGTTTTAAGTTACTATACATATATAAAAATAAATCATAATTTCAGCGGAAAGACGTCCACAGTGGGACATAGGCTTTACCAAATTTGGGGGATCATACCATAATCACCGCACTTGGCAGGCGGGTTGGCGATCACAGTATGGTGGTAAAATGTATAGAGAACGCTGCTGCCCATTCTCTAGTAAGTCCCTTAGTCGCCTCTTACGTCACCCACGGGAAGAATTGGGATGGTGTTATTCTGTATGTCTGTCATCACACGGAACACATTCTTATTGATACTGATATTTGATGTATTTTAATAGTATTTTTCAATAACTGTTCCTCTTAATCAAAGCACCTGCCATCTAATCTCTTCACCACCCTTGGATGACTGGTAGAGAATGCCTTAGGCATTAAGTCCGCCTTTGTACCTTTTTTGTGTGCGAGAAGTTTAAATAAATAAATAAATATTTTGTGCGGAACCAATTGTAATCAATTTAAATACTCAATACAGCGGAATCACTTGTGATAAATTCGTACCCAATTGATCGTGTCAAGATAAATGATATTTTTGTTTTTAATCTGTACAAATACGGTAGGCGCCACACATTGGCGAAAACAGACTTTAAAAATATCGCTGTAGAATTTAATCCCGCACTGGAGTTTCAACTTTCGGTGGTAAACTGAAGATTGAGAATCTAACAGAGTGTATCCCAACGCAATGATTGAGCAGTTGGGCAGTGGTGACCCAGAGGTATCGGACTTAAGAGCAGCCGGCTTAAGTTGCAGCCACTGCTCTCAGAACGGTGAAGGAAAACATCGTGAGGAAACCGAGATGTCTTAGAACCAAAAATTCGAAGACATGTGATATCTACCAACCCGAATTTGGCCCGCGTGGTGGATTATTGCCCACTCCCTCTCACCGAGAGGAGACCTGTGTCCCAGCAGTGGGAACAATATAGGCTGCTGATGATGAACGTGGACTATAACCCACGAGTGCGATAAAGTCACCGCGGGATTTTTTCACGCACGTCCATTACGATCCAGCCCATTCCTTGCTGCTACCAGCGATGCTCTAAGCCAAGGTCCGTACCCCACAGAGGGTTGCCCTTCCTGCCAGGGTCGCGAGATTTGTTCGAAAGACATACCGTGACCCTGGCACATGGGCAACTGAAGGAGCACGAGTGGGTTTTAGTCTGTAAAAGTCTGCAGTGGCGGATTTGCAGTCCTAGCCGCTCTAGGCCCCAGGTCACGTGCCGCCCCTTTCTCAGTACCCATCATTATAGACTAGATATATAATTTCGTGGGTTAAGAACTAGAGTAGCGTAAGGGCAAAATGACAACTTCACTGGAGAGCCGAAAAACAGCTCAAATTTACCTACCGTTATCTTATAGCTCTTTTATGGCAAAATCTATAGTAGTTAGAAATCTGATTTTTACTAATAATAAAGCTTTATTTATCGGCAACAGAATAGTGTAACTTTTTGGTCCACCAAAAAACGTTTTTATTTTAGTTAAACAAATTCAGACTACATAATCACGTATGACAAGATACGTTATTTGAGCGATCACATTGAAGGCATATTCGGTGTCCTATTCGCTCTGTAAATCGAGTTTCGATCGTTGTGCTCGTTACTTTTTTGACAAAATAATGTCCAAATTATTGTAAGTAGAAATACTTCATTTTGGCAGTAAACAAATATCTTTATTTTTATACGTTATTTTTGTACTAAGCAATCTACACACTATATCGCTCCAGTTTTTTGCCACATAAAAATATGGAGATTAAATTAAATTAAATTAAATTTATTTTCTCATCACAAATGTTGCAGGTAGGTACATAAAGTGCTTAAAGTAATTAAAAATACATAATAACATTTGTGAGAGACTGGTGCCCGGAGAAGGCATTGAATACCTGTGGGACCTGGTGACCCGTAAGGGTCACCATAAAAGCTAGCTTATAAAGCTAGTTTATAATATTTTCCGAGGTTTCAGGGATGATTGAACATTTAAATAAAACTATAAAACGGTTATGTTTTTAATAAAATAAATGTTTCACAATGTGTTTCAAAACTCGTCTGCACTTAAGCGCGGCAAAATCATTAATTAAATCTTCGCAATCCAATTTGCTTAAAAAATCAGCTTCTATGTTAAGCAAAGCAAGATCGTTTAACCTCTGCTCCGTCACTGTTGTGCGTAAATAGTTTTAACTCTGAGCAAACAAGAAAACGATCTTTCTCCTGTACAGTTACTGGCGGGTGTACACACACACATACGAAGAGCAATATCCACGTTTGGGTAAATGGTTTGAAGACCTTCAGTTCGTAACCATTTCAACAAACTGACTGCACTCTTTCGCTCCTGATTTTTTATGCTGCAGTGAGAACGAAAATGAAGACATTATTCTGTAAAATTGTAAAACACGCGCGTAATAACAATAGGTACCTACGTATTCTTCCTAGATCACTTATATTAAACTCAACGTACGAACTATTTTATATTTATGACTAGCTTCTACCCGCGACTTCGTCCGCGTTAAATTTCTTGTTCCCCGACACTTCCCGTAGCGTCGAATCGCCTACCCGTGCGATTTTCCCCGTTTTAGCAACATTTTGTATTACTGCTCCGCTCCTGTTGGTTGTACCGTGATGATATATAGCCTATAGCCTTCCTCGATAAATAGACTACCCAACACAAAAATAATTTTTCAATTCGGACCACTAGTTCCTGAGATTAGTGCGTTCAATCAAACAAACAAACTCTTCAGCTTTATAATATGAGTATAGATGTACGAAATTATTTATACTTTGATACGCAAAAATAGTGATTTAGGAAGATTATAATCATACGGTACGGTATGCGAGTCTTTAAAATATCAAGATACTTTGCATTTGAGTTATTTCTTGTTAATTTTGTTATCATCAGTGTTTTTTTTTTGGCACGATTTGCCGCCCTTAATATCTGGCCGCCCTAGGCCCGGGCCTACTGGGCCTTAGGGCAAATCCGCCACTGCTGACATGCCCTTCCGCTCCACCCAAGAGCGGGAGACGTCATAAATGGGGTTACCCTTAGCGCGTAGTCGCTCTAGTTTTAAGTTTTTTAAGCCCTGGCTGGAGGCTTCATTTATTACATACAGGCAAGTCCGGTTGAGCAGCCGACCACCTCATACCTACGAAATGACATTCCAAAAACAAAAATTCGCGCATTGGATCTTCAACCTACTGCTTGGCGCCAAAAGTTGAAAATTGAACAGCATGTTTTTGCTGAGACTCACTTGCACAGTACTCTGTTAGAT
This sequence comes from Aporophyla nigra, assembly GCA_947507805.1. Lineage (NCBI taxonomy): Eukaryota > Metazoa > Arthropoda > Insecta > Lepidoptera > Noctuidae > Aporophyla > Aporophyla nigra. The sequence goes on along the minus strand of OX382313.1, from coordinate 16,090,062 downwards.
TAATTATCATCCATAGGAGAGAAGATAAAGAGTAGACAGCGTGTATAAGAGAAAATAAAATACATACTGAAAAAAAAATTAACCCTTTTATGTTTCAAGAGCTTTACATTATTTCGTAAATGGATGGTTTTTGAACTCCTCAGAATATGTCCAAACAAATGTAAATAAATTAAAATATTTTTGATAAATTATTTTTAGGCCCAAAAGAAGAATATGCGGATGTGAATTTACAAATCTAAGGTTACGGTATCTAGACATTATCTTATAATTCAAGATATTATCTTGAATTAGAACCTACAAAATTGTTATCTCACCCATTCACTATCAGTATTCTGACACGCACGTAAGCATTTTTTACAATTATTTACGTCCTTAGGATGCAAAACATTACTGCTATCAAAAGATTGATAAATAATTGCAAACCGTGTAAGATAAGTTCATGACGATTATGTCTGTCTGTACCTATACATTCTGTGATTAAATACAAATCTTCTAATAAACAGAATCTCTATAATTTTTAAGGTAATAAAATAATGAAGAAAATTATACTTTGTGTAATTGAGATAAAGTTTAATTTTCTTTGTTGTTGAGATCATTTTGAACAGTGGTCCCGATATTATTGCCGCGATCTGTACAAAAATTTAACGATCGTCAACAAGGCATATATTCAGTCTCATTTCTAAATTAGTTCTAACTTTGGTTCCAGCTTAAAGTTTCGAGCGAGATTTTTATACCTCACTTTATTATAACCGAAGTTCTTTGCAAAAATTGACAAGTACAGCCCTATATACATGATGCAAGTACCGATGTGCTGGCATACCATACCATATCATCGAAGCAATAATTGACCGGCAGTGTTAACAAAACACGTACAATTATTACACAACATAGGCAAGTTAGTGGCCATTTAAAACTGGTATACAGCCTGTACGATACTATTAATAATGAAACATGTTAATGTAATCTTGAGAAAACATTCAATGAAATCAAATGAAATATTTGACCGCGGAAATACGGGCAATATTATAATTAATTGTACTTACAAGGACATGCAATTAGATAAGGCAAAAGTTGCATGCAATAATTGCCGTGGTGCAAACAGAAGTCACATGCAATTATGAATGGCAAAACTTGCATGCAATTCTTGAATGACAATAATTGAATGTGCTTTATGGCTTGCGGTTGCGAGTGTTGCTCTTGAACGTTCCAGAAAATTGCACCTTATTTTACCTAACTTTACACTTAGATTTAAAAACAGTTTTTGTATTTATAAAGTTGGAATTGAAGTTTAAAATTGGGTTGATGTTTTAAACCTGGGTCTAAAGATCAACCTTGTCTTGCCGATTGTTAGTGTACCTACTTTATGTCAAGAGGTCATACGTGTGGTGACTTACGTACAAAATAGCACCACCCTATTTCTTCCTGTGGGTGGCGTAAAAGGCGACTATGGGAATTACTAGACAATGAGCAGCAGTGTCCTCTATGCATTTTACCACCATACTGCGACCACCCGCCTGCCAAGCGTGGCAATTATGGCAATGCTCCCAAATTGATGGAAACCTATGTACACCACTCTTGTACATAGGTATCCTCTAATTTGAGAGACGTCCACATGTCTTATGGCTGAAATGATGATGACAAAAGGCAAAACGTGCTCAGGCAAATCGGACCGCAGAAATATGAAGAGAGGAAAGGAAAGAAATAAAATTTCATCATGTTCGGCAGGTGACATCAGCAAAACATCTTACAAAAGGAAGATAAAAAAATAGTAGTTCATGAAAAATGAGTATAGCCGACCATGTAAATTGGTTTTCAAAAACAAGTGTTAAAGGTAATGTTCAATCGCGCCGAAGATGATATTGCTGCCAGCTTTTTAAACGAATCCATTTTATCTTCTGTTCGGTCAATTTTGCCTCGCATAGGAAGGACCAATTAAGACTTTTAAAAATCATTTAACATCTTAATTATAAATAAACATTTAAACTAAGATTAATACTGTTGATCAGTTTTATTATCGAAAATGTTAGAAAACCGAACGGTTTTCTTTTAATATTTTTTCCATAAGTGGGTTGTTCTGTCTTCCCTTGCCTTATTTTAATCCGGAGCCTTATTTTATAATAGAAATAAATGTTGGCTAGCTTGGACAGTAAAAATGATAACGTGACTTGCATTATTATTATTTTTATCATTTAATGACATTTAGATTGATGGGCAGCACGCAGTTAGATTTCGAATTAATTATTACCCAATATTATGAAAGTTGCTGCTGTAGTCTGCATTTATTAATAAACTTAGGTACTTCTGTATAATGTTTTGTTATGATTATAAGTTATACCTATCTTAAATGAATAAATACCTAAAGCTTGTTGTAAATATTTTTTTTGTAACTATAACTTTAATACACGCCTGCGTCATATTGCAGTCGGGACGGAATGTTGCCACTTTAAAAAGAAAAAAAATATTACATCTAAGGATAGTGTTTTAAGTATTTATTTCACTGATTGTTTGCTGCACCGGTTGACCTCATCACGTCAGCGCCGGCTGTCACTGAAAACAGCGCTGGGACTCTGCCTCGCATAGGGTCACAGCATTATGCTGAGTGATGGCCGTTTTGCGTGGATGTGACGCATGTTTTCCCACAACTTATTTTTTCTGTATGTTTCTGCTCTTTCTGTGCGTCATGTTTACAGCAAATAAACGTATTTTCTTTCTTTTTAATAATAATAATATTTTGCAGTAGTTTCATTCAGATAATTTAACTTTATAGGTACGGTCACCAACGGAAATAAAATACCCAGAGACGTCGGCTGATACTGAAGTAAGAAAGCAATTGATCAACTGTACTTGGTTTTGGTTCTTGTGACCATAATACGTACGGAAAATATCATAGCCAAGAAATAATATAGAAACGTAACAAAAACATAAATCTTTTTATGGAATCAATCAAAATAGCTCACTATCAGACGTGAGTTTGCAAGTTGATAAATGACCAATTCGAATAAATTTCTAGTCATTTTCTATAGGTGTTACCTATAGAAGTATAGAGAATGACCAGAAATTACACCAGGTACGGGATGAACGTAACAAATGAGTTTTTGAACAGTTTATGTTGAATAGTTGTAGGACCGATATGCGCAAATAATTATAACACAATTTTTATTGATATAGATCGTTTTATATTATCATCAAAACAAAAAAAAAAACGAAAACTTCTAATACAAAAATGATCAAACTAAATTTACTTTATAACTGTAACCTAAGCATAATGTAAATTCACTCGCATGCCGTGTTAGTTCCTATTAAAATTGAAAAGGTAAAATGTGCGTAACGTTGTGAGTTACACATAAACTATTAACTTTAGATACTAATTATTATTAATTACTTTTCTGTAACTCTATGTTTTCCAAAGAAATAAATAGAATTATATGGAAAGTAATGATACGGTCTAAAATATTTGGTAGCCCAGAGCTCCAGTCTACAAGGAGCTCTTTCTTGATGACGATATAGTTGTTTTCTCTACCTACTGTGCAAAGTTCTAGAAGTATAAGCTTATTTGTACCCTGAGAAAAGACAGCTCTTATAGCTAAGTTCGACGCGTCTGTTGTGAAGATAAATACTAAAAATCCGAATATTTGAATATCTCATCCCTAATTTGACTAGCCTGTTAGTCTAGAGGTTAGTGACCCTGACTGCTAAGACTGAGGTCGTGGGTTCGTTTCCCACCCAGGACAAACCTTTGTGTGACGAGCACAATCATTTCTTCTGTGTCTGGGTGTAATTTATCTATAATATGTATGTATTTAGAAATATATAAGTATGTTTATCAGTTTTCTGGTTGCCATAGTACAGGCTCTACCTAGTTTGGGATCAGATAATGTTGTGTTGGTTGTCCTAAGATATTATATTATATATTATATTAATCGGGAGCATCTTATACTTCTCGAAACAGTCAACGTAATTTTGGTCAAACACAATTTTCGAGCCTTTTTTCAAGCATTGTGCCACAAGTATTGTCACAATTTCCTATAGTAACCAAGAAGACCCAGGAACATTTTAATCTCGTTATCGGAAGCGGATAATTCTGTATTGTGAATACTTTGTCGGGGTTCAGCTTAATGCCGTCTTTGCAATTCACATGGCCCAGGTAGGCTGTCTCGCGTATGAGGAACCATGTGTTCTTGTATTGACGTACAGAAGACGATGACGTCATCTAAATACACGAGGCATATAGTATTCTGAAGGTCTCTGAGAACAATGTCCATTACTCGTTGAAAAGAGGATGGACTATTTTTAAGACTCATGGGCGGCGGTCGCAGAAATTCAAAATGGCCATGCTCTATCTACTGTGAATGTTATTTTAGGAATATCTGCAGGGCTCATGTTTACCTAGTAAAAACCACTGGCTAATCTAAGGCTGTAAAATAATGATAATTGTCAATTAATTTATCCAAAATATTTGCAACATTCGGTATGGGGTTTCCAAGGTTTTCTCATATATCTTTCGAAAATCTACTACGAGTCACCATTTAGTCTTACCCAAAGCGTCCGATAATCCTGCCTTAAACGACCAGCACCCCTAGCCAAGTTGATAATCTGCAATCGTTAACGATAGTCGCTCAACGTTAAGTCACGTGGTTAGAACAAACGAATAGAAAATTCGTAGGCAAATTCACATCGTTCAAAATGATCGAATGATTTTTTATCGTTTCTAAAATGTTCCACGCTACATCCTTTGTTATAATGTGTCGTTTTTCTAAAGACATTGTAGAACGAGAGGCTGACTCAGGCGCGTCAACATGGCTACCAACTTATCGTTTGCTACAATTGCTGACACCGAGCCGTTATCGATTGGAGAACTGAATTTGACACGAAACGCTGATTTAGCTGATTCATCTTTAACCGAATCATTAGCTACTTCGAGCTGTGGATGACAACCCTGATCATAATCGCTATAATAGTATCTTTCCTAATAGTCATTAGGCTCCTTAAAGATAGGTATAATATAGCTATCGGTATCAGAATCTTCGTAATCCTAATAAGTAGAATAATCATTGAAATTCATCTCTCTACTTCCGAAATTATCACTAGCTAGGTAAATCCCTGATTTAGTCCAGTCATCTCCTTTTGCTGCGTTACTAGGTGGTAAAAGACTCAGCACAAAATGTGTTATTAAAACGGGAGTCAGGTGTTGTAGGCGGGGGTGACGGTGTTCCCTTGACGAAAGAGTGAAATTAAACCAGTCAGAATGTCGCAATCATTGCTTATATTTGTACACAGAAATGATATAGAAAATTACACAGAAATCACACATAAAATGGTTATAAGAAATAGTCAGTAGATACACAGCACACAATATAAAATACAATCAGAATAAGCAGAACACACAATTAAATCCTAGCTACACATTACTGAAGACTGGCTAACTAGTTATAGGGTACATCGCGACTAAGCAGTGGACAACGGAGTCCCTTACTTCACAAACACTACGTGGTAACTTGTTGACGCATGCTAAATTGTAAGAAGACTAAACTAAAAATAGAAACTCGGCCCTTATATAGTATTTACCGCATAGTGCAAAATGTCCTACGCACTTCCTTACTTCCCGGGCGCTCCGCCAATTACAAATGATAAAAATGGACTTTCCCAAAGGAGCAGGTCTCGACCTGTCGAGAATTCGAAAACACGTGTAAGGAAGTTCAAGGCTCCTAGTTTCTTATTGGATTAACAAATACACGTCGTCCTATTGGAGCATACATTCTTGCACCATGATTACTGAACTACAAGTTTAATAGTTAGGCATTTACATTTAAAGTATCCAAACGGTAATTAGTCTTAAATAAACAATGACACCGGCATTACAGTCTAGTTAGATTCCAACAGGTTAAAACATAAGTCAATACATTGTTATTACTAACATTCTACGGTATTCAAGTCAGTATTGTCTTAGATATCTACTACTGGTTACGAAAGAACATTTAGGTATTTATTTAGGTATTTTACATGGGCTATAACTTAGTTACCTTTTACATTAGAATGGAAATATTGGTGTCAATGGATAGCTAGTTTCATTGGGCTTTGCCCACAATAACAATGACAGATTAACATTAAATATAGCTCGTTTTATTGGGCTTCGCCTACATTCCACCCCCTGTAACAGGGTTCAACCGACTTACAACTCTTGGTCTGTGGGAAGCACAATAATCTTCGCTACGGGTCGACGTAGGACCCCATTTACAGTCTAAACATCTACTACACGGACGATACCATCGTTGCCGTGATACACAGCCTTGATGAGGCCTTTGGTCCACGCACTTCGCGGTCTATTGTTATCTACAATCACTAGAACATCACTGACACGTACGTTCGGCACATTGTTCGACCACTTTTCCCGACGTTGGAGCGTAGGCAGGTACTCTCGCAGCCGGCGTCGCCAGAACATGTCGGCGAGCGCGTTCACGCGCCGCCGCTGCCGGCGAGAGTCGATGTTTTTGGCGTCGCTCGGTGCAGACGGAGTACTCCCGGACGCAGTGCCCAGGAGTAGATGGTTCGGCGTCAGGACCACGGGCTGGTCGTCGTTCGCGTAGCTTAGTGGCCGGCTGTTTACGATCAGCTCGGCTTCGGTGAGGAGGGTGTAAAGGACCTCCTCACGAGGGGCACGCTACTTGAGCGTACTGCGAAGAGCGTTCTTCACGCATCTCACCAGGCGCTCCCAGCAGCCACCCATGTGTGGCGCCGCCGGGGGATTCAAATACCACTCGATGCCACGATGAGAGTTGGCAGTAAAGACGCGCTCGCACGTCATGACGCGCTGAAGGCGTCTCCACGATGAGTAGCGCTCGTACTCGAGGAGTGGCGCCACCGGTGCTGCTGCGGCGTGGACCCGCTGGATGCTCTCAAGGTCCGCCTCCGACGCCTCAGCCTCGGGACACGCAGGCCACAGCTCCTGTGGATTGCATAGAAACGAGGGGCCCGAGAGCCACTCTGCGTAGTCATCGGGCCAGCACAACCTGGTGGCCCTATCAGCTGGGTTATCCTGTGAGGGTACCCAGCGCCAGTTGCCTCTGTCTGACAGCCTATCTATTTTGGCTAATCTGTGCGAGACGAATCGTCGAAATTCCTGTGCATCGGAGTTTATCCATTTTAACTCAGTCTTGCTGTCGGTCCACAGGAACTTCCGATCGATTCGTATACCTAGCTCTTTGTGGGCAGTGTCTGCTAAACGACAGGCTAACACTGCTGCTTGTAACTCTAGTCTGGGAATGGATACTACTTTTTGTGGAGCTACTCGCGCTTTCCCTAGTAACATAACCGATTCCCTCCTACCTTCAGAGCCCACTAGGTATACTACTGCGGCGTAAGCCAGCTCGCTGGCGTCCCCGAACGCGTGTAATTCTAAATTATCGAGTTTTAACCCGTACCACCGCGGTATTTTTAAATTATTTAATCGATATAAATTATGAAGCCAATTAAACCACACTTTGGCGTCTTTATCTTTTAAGGGCTCGTCCCATTGGATTCCCGACTTCCATATTCGTTGCATTAGTATGCGTGATTGAATTACACATGGATATAGAAAACCTAGTGGGTCGTAAATCGATATTATCATACTAAGAAATTGTCTCTTAGTGGGCACTAGACTACCATTTATGATTTCAGGCGGTAGTCTTTTAAATGACAGATCAAAACCTAACTCGTCGTCTTTAGGTGACCATATTAAACCTAGGGTCCTCTCTACTGAGCCTGTTCCCTTCTCAAGGGCTACCTTATCAGGCATTTCTATTTTCAGCCTTTCCCTTAGCTCCGATGAGTTAGTGACCCACCCCCGGATTATGAATCCACCGGATGCATGTATTCTGGTCACTTCCTCTATTAACGTGTTAGCCTTCTCCTCGGTCCAAGCACTATCTAGATAGTCGTCCATATAGTGCCTAGATATAATGGCTTCCACAGCTTCGGGATAAACATCAATGAATTCATCGGCATTTTTATGTTTTCTTAAATTATCTGAAATGCCTATCGCTTCTAGCACAAACTGTGATTTTACTAGATTGTGCAAAATAGGAAGGGAAACGGTCATGCAATCAACACATTCTTTACTATCATTATTATTATTAAATGGTCCATGTATGACCCAACCTAACTTAGTGAGTGAGGCAACTGGCTTACCGGATCTTCCTTGGCGGATGTCCTGACTGACGAGCAGCTCCCAGTTGTCCTGTCCGAGCAGCAGCAGCGGTTCGGCTCCCCTCATCTCTACGCAGCCCAAGTCGCGTAGGTGAGCGTTGTCGTCGATCACTGCGGTGGACACTGTCTGCGTGGGCAGTTTTATGTCTACTATTGTCCGACACGTAATGTTATGACACTGACCGTTAGGTCCTTTAACGCGCACTTGTACCACTCGCGACGTTGAGTCTGTTACTCCGTAGCCACCCGCGGTTTTTAGCGAGAGGGGAACACAGGGACCCACTAAGTCGGTGGCGAGTGAGCTGTCGATGAGTGACACGGTCGCACCATCGTCCAATAGCGCGTAACACTGATTATCGATATTGACCGTTACTGGAATGATTTTTAGTAGGGCCGTAGCTCGCCACTCGCCTATATTAGTGACGCTTTCAGTCTTATTTTCTGATGGAATAGCCGCTTTTTCTTTTTCTTTCGGCTGCTTATCCGCGTGTAACAGCAGGTGATGTCCGAACCCGCACTTCTTGCATCTATTCGCACGGCAGAACCTCTTGGGATGTTTACTCACGAGACATTTGAAACATGTGTTCTTTTCCTTTATCGTGTCCCAACGCTGTTGAACGGTAAGCTTCTTGAACGGGTTACATTCTTCTATGCTGTGCTTTCGTTGACATATAACGCATTCTTCAGGAGCGGTAGACTCGTCGCTCTGCGTGTTCACTCGTTGTGTCAACGGAGGCCTGCTGGCGGCCGAGCGCGCGGCGTTGGCTGGTCGGGACTGACCGGTCCCGCCGTACTTCTTCTGTTGCTTGGCAGGGGGCTTTGATGGAATGGGCTCAAACATGCACGCCTGAGTGTAGTACGACGTTGAGCGTGTTAAGTGAATTAGAAAATGAGACAATATTTCTAGGTTCGGAGACACTCTTAAGTCCACCCCCTGTTCGTTGTCCAGGCCCATTGCGAAGTCACCGTATTGCGCACGTTGTAAAGGGGTCAGCTTGCTCAGCAGTTCATTCACCAGCTGTGGATTATTTATATATCCATCCGCCCGAATATTTTTGAGTAACGAAACACAATTTCTAACAGTTGACGAGAATTTCCTTAGTTCGCGTCCACTTTCCGTTACTCTAGGTAATTCTTTGACCTTTTGTATGGCGTACTGTAGCACTACGATCGGGTGACCGTACTCATCCTCTAGCGCGCGCATTATCTCGGTCGGATCAGTTGACGTTCGTAGTAAGTCCTCTACTGATACCTTTGCGTCGCCTTGTAACGAGGTTTTTAATCGTGCTAAGTTTTCGTGCGCCTTGAAATTATACATTTGTGATGCTTCCCAGTACATGTTCCGATATGATATCCAGTCGGCTGGGTCACCGTTAAAGTATGGCAATTCATATGCCTGTCTTGGTACCGGTCGTGGTGGTCGTGCCATGTTCGTGATAGCCTCTGCCAATCTGTCTATCTTCCGGTCTCTGTCCCCTGACGATTCTCTCCGCCTTTCTTTATCATCCGCTCCGTACTGCATCTGCCGCCGTGTATCCGACTCGAGTGTGGCTACTCGAGGTACACTTGCGGCCGGAGTGGTAAAGACGGGATAACGGCTGGGTAACCGGAACCTTACACCATCTGACGTTTCTGGCATGTACCTGGGCGTAATTGGTGCCGTTATGTTAGGTAACAGTACAGACGCGGATGCCCTAGGTACTTGGGACTGGTCTAGATCACACAACACTGACGATCCACGGTGGTTATTCACAAGATTCACTCTACTTACGGTTTCATCACGGGACTCAGATGTTTCACGGGGCGCAACCCCTTCAACGGGTGCGCCTGACACAGCCGGCGTCCCCAATACTTCTATCAATTGGGGGACTTGGGGCGTAGTTTTCACCCACACTTCGACGCGCTGTGTCGTACTCCCATCTGAGTGAGAATCATCGCTTTCAGCGGCCGCCTCTATCTCAGCTATTTCTGCCTCCATCCTTTTCTTAACAAGGTTTTCCTTGTCTTTGACCAGGTTCTCTTTCAACTGCACTAATTCGCGCTCCGCTTCGTACTCGATTAGTTTTCTAAGGTAATCGACGCGCCTGTGGCAATTTCTTGATGATACTTTGCTGCGTGGCGAGGTGTGGCGGCCCATGGTCGCTGCCTGCCCCCCGTGCACTCCCTCTGACGTCATTTCACTGTGGTCAATTAATCGGCCACCCGTCAGCGGGATATTACGAGCGGACGTCGATGCCAATGTCGGTACTACGAACGGAGAACCTGGAGCCCTCTCGGATGGTAAGCCTGAGTCAGAGACGATGTCCTCTGCTTGTCGCGTACACATTTCTTTTGCCAGTCTTCGTAGCTTGCTGCGTGTAGTGATTTCACTTCTGTGACTCATGATTCTGACTGGTTCACTCTATTCTATTTGAACCTGATCCGGCTCGTAAGGACCAAAATGTTATTAAAACGGGAGTCAGGTGTTGTAGGCGGGGGTGACGGTGTTCCCTTGACGAAAGAGTGAAATTAAACCAGTCAGAATGTCGCAATCATTGCTTATATTTGTACACAGAAATGATATAGAAAATTACACAGAAATCACACATAAAATGGTTATAAGAAATAGTCAGTAGATACACAGCACACAATATAAAATACAATCAGAATAAGCAGAACACACAATTAAATCCTAGCTACACATTACTGAAGACTGGCTAACTAGTTATAGGGTACATCGCGACTAAGCAGTGGACAACGGAGTCCCTTACTTCACAAACACTACGTGGTAACTTGTTGACGCATGCTAAATTGTAAGAAGACTAAACTAAAAATAGAAACTCGGCCCTTATATAGTATTTACCGCATAGTGCAAAATGTCCTACGCACTTCCTTACTTCCCGGGCGCTCCGCCAATTACAAATGATAAAAATGGACTTTCCCAAAGGAGCAGGTCTCGACCTGTCGAGAATTCGAAAACACGTGTAAGGAAGTTCAAGGCTCCTAGTTTCTTATTGGATTAACAAATACACGTCGTCCTATTGGAGCATACATTCTTGCACCATGATTACTGAACTACAAGTTTAATAGTTAGGCATTTACATTTAAAGTATCCAAACGGTAATTAGTCTTAAATAAACAATGACACCGGCATTACAGTCTAGTTAGATTCCAACAGGTTAAAACATAAGTCAATACTACGGTAATTCTACGGTATTCAAGTCAGTATTGTCTTAGATATCTACTACTGGTTACGAAAGAACATTTAGGTATTTATTTAGGTATTTTACATGGGCTATAACTTAGTTACCTTTTACATTAGAATGGAAATATTGGTGTCAATGGATAGCTAGTTTCATTGGGCTTTGCCCACAATAACAATGACAGATTAACATTAAATATAGCTCGTTTTATTGGGCTTCGCCTACAAAATGGCTTACACCAATCATACCTAGGCTGCTGAAGGTTACCTAGCGGTACGATATTACTAATATTCTGATTATAATTAGGAGAAACAAGAAAAGAAAGAAAGCTTCACACGCAAGAAATGTTCCATATCTAGCGTGCGCGTGATCCAGACTGATTTTATTATTTAAATTTGGTCACCATGGTGCAGGTATTTTTGGTATCATTGGGTGACCGAATGGACTTCTACAGGGTCCAGGTATATTAAAAGGGATGGTTTAGGTTGTGGCATGTTTAAACCTCATGGTAAGAGAAAATGTCTAGGTGGCATGATTTGGGGTGTCAATTTCTTCTCCGGAATTTAGTGACTATGCTGCTGCAAGTACAAAACGTGGTGTACCACGTTTTGTTCCTCATGAACAAACTTTAAGGGCTCTTCGGTGTTTTCGGGTCGCATATACCTTATCCACGAACCTAGTGGGTCTTTGAGCCCACGTACAAATGATACGAAGTCAACTTTTATATACGTTCATTTTATCCTCTATAGTAGTCGCTTCATCCTTATAAGAAATATCATCCAGGTCATCATTAACGTACTGCAGAGTTCTAAAATTTTTTTAAACTCCTGAGGGTTGGCAGACCTTTTTGACAGAATTGCAAAATCATCATACAATGCCGTCTCATCGCGCTTATCTGAGAAATTATGTACGTGAGATTTGCGTATACCAGTCCAATCTAATGGGATGCCATTAGATATTCATTAAGTCACATCGTTAGACACTTCAAAATGTAATAAAGTTTTAAAATTGCAACTTCTCCTGATCTGTAGAATTAAGAGTTTTGAAATAAAATCGAATTTTCAAAGTTCTTTATAGTTTAATAGGCATAAAAAAATTAATGTTTATAAAATAAGATAAAAACCAAATAAATGCCATTTTTAACTCACTGACAAACACGCAAAAATTATTTTTTACGCTTAAATCACATTTTAGCACCCCCTCTGACTCTAATAACAGCTTCGAACCGGTTTGGAATGTAACTGAAGACGAGGTTTTAGATACGATGTGGGCGAATATTGTCTCATTCTTCCTCTAGGGTGATAGGAAGTGGACTGTGGCTTCTGAATTGAGCTCATTCCAGAATTCTCGTGCTTATGGGGTTGGGATCAGGACTACTTCATGCCCAAGCCATGAAGTTAGATACCAACCTCATTTATTTAATCTTTTACGAGCTGAGTGTTATGTGGCCGGGCGCTATCAGCTGCTGCGGCTGAGAACAATGACTTGTACTAGGCATTACTTTTTCATGTAAAAAGCTAATCATAGCCACACACTACATTTTTAGCTGACTTATTATCTTTGAATGACAAGTGATTATTCAATAAAGCAGAGCACACATTACAGCTATGGCGGACCGCAGCGTAACAGATTTTCAAATGACGCCAAAAGCACATTAGAAGTTGAAAGCCACGTGCCCATCCCCTTCAACCAGCTCATCAGATGGCTACAGCAGTAAACCCACACACAAGTGATGAGCAGCAGTGCTGTTCTCTAATGATGCAGCCTTGGTCGTTATGATGTCGCAGCAGCGAAAAAACAGTGTGGTATTCACTAAGCTGCAAGTAACTTCTCAATTCAAATATTTTAAATCCATAAAACTCAGTCTAGACTGTTATATTATGATTTAAATACCCAGGCGTCACTCAAATTAGAACAGAAACCCTCGAATCAACCAAAGGTCTCTGAACAGACTAGGAGACCTAATGGGTATCTGGAGCGGGGTGGGCTGGTTGGATTGATCAACGATGACTGACACGGCCTACGTAGGACTATATGCGGAAACTAATCCCGATAACATAAATGGATAGCATATTAGGGATCGCGTTGGACCGCGCCATATTGTAGTAATTGTTTCAACCAGATTCAAATTTCGAATTACAGTTTAAACTGTCCAGTCCAAAGCAATCAAGCTGGGCACATTGACCCACCGCAATGTAGCCTGTAGGGTGCGATAGTTAATCCTACTTCCTGCTAATATTATAAACGCGAAAGTTTGTATGTATGGATGTATAGATGTATGGATGTTTGTTCCTCTTTCACGCAAAAACTACTGATCCGATTAAGGCTTCGTTCACACGGCATTGTCCTGCACGTTTTTTTGCCGTATACGTCTTAACGTATAAATAGTGACCATACCACGTAGATAGATCCATTCACACGTCGATTGTACTGCAAACAAACGTGTACCGCTTATACGTTTAAACGCATACTCAACGGACTTGTCAAGCAAATCGAATGAACTTTGACGTATTCGGTTCGCAGTGGCATATGTTATAGCTTTATCTCCTTCACACGACACGATGTCATACGTTTTTTATCAGATAGCAATCAAAGAAGCGTTGAGTACCTGAGCGTCTTTTGGAGGGGTGGCACGTATTTTATGTTTGATTTGGTTTGATATTCAAAATGGTTGAGGAATCTTCTATAGATAACGAACTATTAATTTCTTTAGTGGAACAAAATCGCGTTTTATGGGATAAAACTATGGAACTTTATAAAAATCGCGTCCATATCCATCAGTGACGTCTACTCACTGTGACAACTGTGTGGAAGCTGCGGCTATTCGTTTTTACACGAATGAAAATTTACCATATGAACACCCGGTTGACTATTCGTTAAAAAAACGATTACAAAAAAACGTGCAGGACAATGCCGTGTGAACGAAGCCTTAAATGAAATTTGGCACACAGATAGTTTATAACCTGGAGTAACACATAAGGTAGGCTTTTATCTCGGTAGTATGTTCCCGCGGGATGATATCCGACCTCCACGCGGGCGAAGCCGCTGGCAAAAGCTAGTACTAAATGTACGAAAGTAATGAAGGCAGATTTTTGCAATGGGTTGTGTTGTGGCCCACGTGTGCGCTAGCCTTAATAAAATCATAGTTCTCGAGTGTCATGTTGCGCAATATGAGTAAATAGAAACACGAGATTAAGTTTCGTCTACTCACCTAATCTAATCAGCTCATTAAAAAACGTTTTATCTTAATAAAAAACCAAATTCATTCACATAATGCGTAGGTATCAATCAAATTGTAGTTGTAATCTTTATCTTAATCGATTTTATCTCCCTAAATATCGATTTGTAATTATATAGGTAGACTATACCTACTCGCTTTGATTTCAAAGTGACAAAGTTTTTTATACTAGTTTAGATTAAGTTACAACAGCGGCACTGGTCGATTAATTAGGTTTAGCTACGTTGCCCATTGTTCATTCGTGAATGGGTGACCATCTTTAGACATCGAGACCCCTCTTATTTACAAACAGTGTTCCCATAATTTTCATCATCATTTCAGTCGAAATAAGTCCACTGCGGGACATAGGCCTCTTCAACCTCCATCATTTGGAAGGGTCTGTGCTTCCCCCACTCTTATTCCTGCGGCCGTCACAAGGTCATCAGTCTACCTTGACCTTCCAACGTTACGTCTTCTGGTACGCGGTCGCCATTCCAGAACCTTTCTGCCCCATCGGTTATCTGTTCTGTGAGCAATGTGCTCTGCTCACTGCTACTTAACTTTGGCAATTTTTTGGTCTAGGTATGTTGGTTGCCTTGGTTCTCCTGCGGATCTCTTCATTACTGATATCCTTGGGCGCGGAGAGTGTTCCCATCGGCGAAAATGACGAAATTCCGTACAAATTATTATCACTTACTGTTCTACTATTAGGGGATGATTATAGCGATATATAGAATATGATTAAAAAATTGCTTACTTTCTAAAAAATAAAAGAAACGTGTGCAAACTTTTGTGCTCCTATATAATCGGCTATGAGTTGTATGGGTTTTTATAACGTACAGATTCTTTTTTCTGTGAAATATTGCCCTCACATCAAAATGAAGCACATTATATAGGTAATTTCAAATCATTTGGGGGTGCAATATTCTTTACTTTATACAACATAGTTCCCAAGGGAATGGTTATTATGTACTATTATGTCGACTATTATGAGCAGTGCGTGGTCGCTAGGTACCTCACGTCCTTATATACTACGCAACCACGGCCAGTGGCTGCACGGACCAAATTCAACTCAAGAGGTATGAGTAACGCCTCATCTTCCATACAAGCCTCATTTTCCATAGAAAAGGGAGGAACTTCCGACTAGATAGGTGTTGTGTCTGATGGGTGATGGTTGTTGTCGTGTCAGTTTATATGGTAACCGCACGGATACCTCTGTTGCGATGGAGGATAATGTCAGTGTTGGTCGTATGTGGCGGTATGATCACCGCCAAGCAACTATAGGAATTGCTAGGCGCATTGGGAGCGAAACTGGCCGCACGACCGGCCATCCAACTAGTTGCTGCCAAATGAAGCGCAAGCCAGTTTCGTGTTCATGGAGCGCACTTGAGAGGTTTTCCTTCATTGTTCTTATCAATGTGTCACCTATACGAACATACAGGTAGGAACATCGATTCGTAACCTGATACCATGGATTCAGCACATGATTTTGAACCCTAACCCAAATTTTTCATCATAGTTTTATGGTTACAGTTTACGCGTCGATGGCGGAAGGCCATCTTGTTTAACTGATTGCACTAGGTACTCTCTACGGTTTTTATAAAACGTACAGGTACATGATAATATACTCTCCAAAAGTATTTAGGGACGAAGCACGTCACAAATAAGATGAGAATTTGACTAGTCGTCATTAATAAAACTGCAATACTTCTGAGTGAAATAAATTCAAAGAACGTTATTATAGCGAAAATATGTCATTTGAGCCAAGAAGAAATTGTCAGACCCTTGGGAATGTTGGAAGCTGATTGTTACAGAGTGTTATAACTTGACTTTGGACGCGTTACCGCATCATTCGCAGTGGGCAGAGCGATATAAAGGACGATCATTACTCACATCAGCACACGTAGACTAGATCGTTGCATACTGCTCGACAAAATCGTTCAATGGTTCTGATGATATAGGTACGAGGCTTCATAGCTTTTCGGGGATGTTAATAAAAAATCAAACAATTTCGGTTTCATGACAATGTGCGTTCCCGAAAGCTACGTGTACCACCTATTAAGTCCCGCAGTCGCAGAGCACGTTTATAATGGGTACGTGAACACAGAAATTGGGCACAAGAAGAGCGGTGTTTTGTTTGTTGTTCTGACGAATCTCGACTGAACAGCGGATGCCAAGGATGTTAAAAATCATACCAGGCAGTTTATCGAAACAGTGGTGGAACACATTCAAAAATTATTATTCAATCAATTTAAAGTAGACATTTTTGTTTAATTTCAATAGGGCATTATTTTGCAGTATTTGCTCTTTAACACTGTGTGTTAAGTGTGTATGTTATTGTTACGTAGATCGTAAAGACTTGAAACGCCATCTCTTATCAAGTAGCAGGTACTACACGAACAATTATATGTAGACGCCACAGCCATCTATTTTCGAATAATGGAATTAGGCAGATCTGTCTAGTACATTCTCGAAACTTCGCCACTAACAGAACTGTGAACTGTGGCAGAGAATCTCGAGTATTCCAGAATTATCAGCTTGGCTTATAAATAGCGGATTTGTTGGACTGGATAGACAGTTCGTTTACGAATGCTATCGAATGCAAAACAGTGTTGTTCAAGCGAGACAAGTGATTCTGTTTGACGTTTCTAATTACTGCGGTATTTGTGATTAGTTTATTAAACTGTTTAAGAGTGTTTTGATAAAATTGGTTTAAACTTTTTTATCCCGAACCCCAGCTCGTAATATTATTCTACAAGAGTTAACTTTGTTTGTTTTTGGGTGCAATATACGTGGAAACCACTATTTTGACGTCATAATCACGAACGACATCGTGGTCGTCATAGTCACATATCAAAACTGTCTAGAGATCATACACGGTATTGGTAGTTGCTATATGTATTATTTTTAAAATCTAATTTTTTAATTGATATTTTCGTAACTCCTTTGAATGGTTTTCAATTCTACATGTATGACTCTCCAATTCATGCCATTTAGCTTGACCCTAGACTTTTCTTATACAGCTACTACTAGATCAGCACTCCGTGAATATCGTCGCTTAATCTAGTCTGAAGAGTCCTTCACTACGTTTTCCGATTCACGGACAATAACACTCTATACCCAAATAACCTAAAACTCGTCGGTTCTACGGCTAATATGGTCAACTTGTTTACTCCACACCAGCTTACTAATTCTATTGGTTACGTTGAATGCTCTGTTTTTCTACCGGATTCACTACCTCAGAGAGGCAACGATCTACGTTATGGGATAAGGAAATTAAACAAAAGGTATATTACCAAAAATAAATAGTTATTTAATATCACAGTCATTAATTAAAATTAATCATCTCCCCAAGAGCTCTTGAACTTCCAAAAGGCTCTTTCCTTTGGTTTCAGGTACAAAAACTACACTAAAGAAGAATGCAAATGCACAAGCACCAGCAAATATCCAGAAGGTTACACTTGGTCCTAATGCTGGTAACATGTAGCCGAATGCGGTTGCTACTACGAAGCCAACTACCCAGCCTATGGTAACCGTGAAACTGCCACCGAAACCTCTGCAGGTGTCCGTAAACATCTCGCCGATAAATGTATTGGGGATGATGCCAAACCCTGGTAATAAAAGAATTCAGTGTTATTTTGTGACAGACGCAGAGGAAGTCGTAGTGGCAGGAGGTATTATAGAGATTGATTTTATGCAACGTGTAAACTCTACTACTTTACTAACTAATAAAACAAATATTCTCGATTTAAAAATCTTCAACGTTATCTTGCATAACTTTAAAATAATTCGAGCTAAAAATAGCACACCAAGGGTTTATTAATAAAAATGCGATAAGTAATGATTATTTAAACGTCTCTAACTCAACGTTTACAAGAAAACACAGTTTTAGCTCAGGTTGTGTAAGTAATACGACATATTTTGTAACTAAATTAACCCCATAGAACATCACACGAGAATTATGACAAAATATGAAATAAAAAAAATAAGCTTACCACTAAAATAAAATAGGAAGAAACACATAATCGACACCAACGCGAGCCATTGTAAGCTATCAACGGATGGATGATCATTATCGTACAGGTAGAAGTAAATCCCAAGAACAGCCTGAAAAATAAAAGTAATAAGATGATGGGAACTCAGAACTGTTTAAGAATCAAGATTGAAATGATAAATGGACTAGCCATCATCTGCCTAGCCTTTTTCCAACTATATTGGAATCCACTTCACGGCTTGAACACCAAGATTTTATATGGAGTGAGTGCCATGCCATCATTACAAACTATGGTTCAAATCTCAGGAGCCAAGTAAATGGAACAAAGGTAGGTTCATCAGAAAGAAAACAAAGTAAAGATAGTCATAAACTTACCAAACTTAGTGAACAACCAGCTGTAGAAACCAACAACAGAGATCTTCTTCCTGCTCTTTCAACAAGTAGTGGTGCAAAAATGGCAGCAACGACTTGAGTAACACCAATAATAATAGTAGATATATGTGATTCCATGGACGATCCAGTCATGTCGAAAATAATGGTAGAAAAAGACATCACAGCAATGACTCCACTCATTTGTTGTAGACTATTCAATGATATTATTATAAATGCAGCTTTTCTATTGGACCTGACTGTGTACATCTCAGTTAATTGCGCCATATTTGATTTTGGCTTTTCGTTTGCTTGTGCTACTATTTCGTCTATGTCGTCTTGTCTTCCAAGAGATATGAGATTGGCCATTGCTTCATCTTTTCTGCCTGAAATGAGAGATGGTTTTTAGAAATATGACTATTACCGTATCTAAGATACACGTATAGCATCTTTTGGTATAATGGTTTTTTTTCGGTGCATTATAATAGTAATATTTGTCTCTATAATTTTCGTATTCTGTAGGTACGTCTACGTTCATCATTGTCACTAAGCTATGGTCTGAAATCCGAAGACCAGTGTTGGATTTTAGTTTTACTAGTATTTATTTCAGAATTTAAGTCAATATGGGTGGAAACAATCTTACCTTTCATAACTTGGTAAACAGCGGTTTCAGTTACAAAAAAGAATACTGCAACCAGATATATACAGCATATACCCACACCTATCCAGCTGATCACCGAGAAAGGTACAAACGGTCCTACAGAATAACCAAACAATACTCCAAGTGTATTGAATAATCCTGTCAGAGTTAGCAATGTGCCTCTAATTCTGGTTGACCTGGAAACAGGAGAAACATTTAGATTAATTAACTGCCCTGTTGGTATAGAGGTCCAAAGCGCAAACTGCTCAACATAGAGTTCTGGATTCCATTCTCAAGGAAAGCAGTTTTTTTGTGTTTTTCAGTTTCTTCAACAACATGTGGTTATGATCTCTCAGAAGCAGCCCAGAGTCTAGATTTGTGTCCCGTTGATATCAAAAGGCTGTTCCCCTATTTCATGGGTCTTAAGTAAGTATGAGAGGCGAAATATCAAAACACACCATGGAACAGCACCAACCATCCACACATTTATGAAGTGTAACACCAGGAAGCCATATCATGCCTATACCGTCCTATATGTGTTTCTTATGGTCTTAAAATTGTGTTAGTTATCGGATTCTTTTTTTTTTTTTAAACTAATTTTGCTACCCTCACTGAGTTGCCTTTATTTTCTGGGGTGTCTATGCTATGTATGATAGAGTCTCTAAGTGAACGTTTTTCCCAGACATTCTTTCGAAAAAGCAAAATTATTTTTAAATGTACTTACGCCATCTCTCCAATGTAGACCAGATTTATGACAAAAATAATTCCAGTAGAAAAGCCAGAGAGAATTCTGCCTGCGTATATCATGATCAAATTTGTGGAAAGCGCCAAAAGAACGAAGGTCAGAAGAAAAATACTTCCACCGATGAATAGGCATGGTTTTCTGCCTATCACGTTGCAAAGATAACCGGAGAGGTAGGGACCTGAAAGATTTAGAGAGTTTGTATGTTAATGATATTGATCAAACAGGGAGAGGAACTCTCCCCGAGTTCTAATCTTTAAAAAAAGTTTCTTATACGTAATCAAAAGCCTTTTCCTAACTAAGTCGGGATCAACTTCCAGTGACTGCGCAAATACTATTAGGAAGTGGTAAAAATTGTTATTAGAAACTCAAATAAATTGACTTTTTCTGTTTAAAATGTACAGAAGAGAATCCATTTCTGAAGACTTATTCAAACAGATTGATGCGATATTTGTAGAAAAATTCCCATGGAAATTGTTCTACGAGAGTCACGTCGCATCTGTTTGTGGGAGCCTATGACTTAAGACTTTTGAACTGGATTCAACAGATTTTGGAACGCTGACCAATACGTCTGAAAGGTTCTGAAGTGGTGACCAAAAAACGTAACTTTGGAAGGCCTCGCCCCACAGGGTGGACCGATGACCTTGTTAAGGCATTCGCTGGATGTGGGAAGTGTTTAATCGAAGTGGCGGTGCTTGCGGGAGGCCTACGTTCAGCAGTGTAAATCTAGATTCCTTTCAAATTTTCAAAACAAGATGATTTATATTTTCATTCGCATATAAATGAAAATGAAATATGTATATCTGTTTTTATTTGTAAATTAAATATTTGAAATTTAATCTTTGTGGTTATTAGTTTAGTGTACTTAATGACCATGCCAAACTGCTCATTCTTAGAATTTTATCTGTGATTTCCTCATTCCTGAGTCTACTAAATATTGTTATTCCGTGTGCTTCTGTCTATGCTTCTACAAACTCTTTTCAGGAGATTAGTCTGATATTCCCCTCTTTAATTAAAACCATTTTTATGACCATACCTATGATAGTTCCTAAGGAAATTACGGATGTAACCCAGGCCGATTGTGCATCAGTAATGACATCCTCCAAGGGTGTCTTGTCAGGATTCTGCAGTAGGGCTAACACTGGTGCTGTCCAGCCAAGGTTGTAGCCCACTACTAACTGTCCCAGGTACACTGAAATTGGAGAAAGTATGATGTGTTAACAGAAGTGTCTTTAGATTAATCAAATGGTCGCAATGTTGACTTTGGGCATGAAGTCCTGCGTGGTTATTGTTATCACACTTTATTTCACAATCCGAAGGATTCCCGAAGAATTTTAAAGAAAATTCCTAATTCATTGCTTAATATGCTTGATACAATTGTTTATTCGACAACGTAAATAACACAATGAATGATGTTAAAAAGACCAATTTGGGGAAAAACTGAAACTTTTGGGGAGCAGCTCAGAGTTTGTTGTGTGTTTGTGACTAATTAATGATAATGAGCTTATCCTCTACATGGCAATGAAACAAAATGGGTGTTTATTATTTATTTTTACAACATTAACACACAATCTTTTTATACAGGAAGATTTTTTAATCACCGTCCAAATTTGCGAAAATCATTTAATAGCAGCATTCTCAGGTCTGGCGAAATGTTATAGGGTGTTTTTCTCTGGACTTTCTCAGTAGTAGCCAGGAGACTGAATTTGTGCCCGGTTGATGGCAATACGCTCGTCCCCTATTACGTGGGACTTAAACATAACTAGTGAAATGTGGACGTAATATAGACACCATTGCCAACCCGTTTGGGGAAACAAAGCGTTACGTTATGTTTTGTGTTGTTTCACTTTTTTGGGGTCTTTTAACTAGAGATGGGTTGTAACAGGTTAAACACAATATCTGTTATCACTGTTACTCAAAAATAACAGATCCAAATATCTGTTATTAAATAACAGGCTGTTATTTTTGTACGGATGATAAATACGTGTTAAATTCTCAATTGAATAATTATCATCTTTATTGCAATAAACATAAAGTCGTACATACATGGAACATTTTGCGACCAACCCTGTCAGACGTCAAACCAAAGACAATAAAGATAAAAGGTGTCCATAGACGATCACTGTAATTTTTTTGGTTGCATCTTTTTTCAAAATATGATAGAGTAAATGTTTTTTTTTTTTGTAAACAATAAAAAACAATCATGGCAAATTACTCTCAATAAAATTGATTTCATTCTCATTGTTGGGTTATCAAGAAAATCGTATACACCTGGAATATTTTACGATGAATTCCGTCAAATCAAAGATAATAAAGGCATTCGGACAAATTGCCATAAAGAAAAATATAATAATAAATAAAATAAAATTGTTTATTTATCCCAAATAAATAATACACACAGACACAGTTCAAAACAATGCGATAGGTATACAGTGAGCATAAAAACATAGCTTGTGTACAGAAGATATAAGTCTACAAAAAGAAAAAAGTCTATGCATACAAGAGAAATAATGAACCCTGTCTCTTAAACTAGGAAACCTGTATCTTAAGAGACAGTGCTCGGCCAAAATTTAAATTTTATAAAACTAAGTATACAAGAGTGAAAGTGTGATGATCTACCAGTACAAATGAATATTAATATTAATCAAATATGTGAGTGTATTGAGGTGTGTACATGCGTGTGTGTGTGAGAAGGGAAAGGGAGAGTGTAAAATGTTTATGTGTGTGTGAGTGTGAGTATTATGTCAAGCGAAGTATGATACTAGTAAAGACTCTGTTTTAATATAGTCCTGCTGTTTGAGCCAGTCAGAAGTTTTTGATTTGACATTAAATTTATTTAGGTCTATTATGTCTAGTTCTTTCTGTATTCTTTTGAAAACAGGATGGCTTAAGACATAGTATTGACGTCTTGCAAATGAGGTTTTATACTGTACACCTGGGGGAACATATGTACGCTTTCTTGGATCAGAGGGAGGTAAGCAGGCATGTATCCTCAGGACAGATTGGAGAATAAACAGCTGCCGTACTGTCAGCACTTTGCAATCAGCATAAAGTTGTGCTGTAGGGTATCTGTATATAAAACGTTTTTAAGTTTTTTTTATAATGGTCACTGGGCCGTAACAGGTAAGTAACACGACCAAATTTAGGGGTCACTTTTTCGAATATGTTGGTTCTTATCAGACCATCAACTGTATTTTACAGATTATAAAAACTAGGTGCTTCTCTTTTTAGCGTAGTTTAACCGTTTTAGTAAGAGTGAGAAGTAAACATATTTCGTGTTAAGTAAATAATAGGTGTTTCTCTTTTCAGCAAGGGTCATTCTTGAATGAGGAAGAGAGACACAATAAAAATCTTGATATTTTCCTTCTTTTGCGTATGAAAGTAACAGCCGTGGTAACAGTCTTCGAGTGTCCGTTATTTAAGTAACAGATAAGATAAATTGGTAGGAACAGTTGTAAGTTATTTTTGAAGATCTGTTATTTAAATCTGTTACGATAAATACGCCTCAATCCTACTTTTAACCATTACTACTGAGACGATGGATATTCGTCTTTATCTTACTTTCTGTATTCGCAGTAGGTACTTACAGCATCCTGCGATCACTAATTGTTTTCTTATACTTGTATTAACTTTGGCCCCCATTTTATCCGATTCCACTCAAACAAACTTAACACTCAAATTTATTTTATTTTATTTTTCTTTTAACATGATTATATATAGCAATAATTATCGCACGCGCTGTAGATATCGAACTGTTTGCCTTGTATGTTTACATTTCCTTATATCTTATATTTTCGCGAGGATCATAATGTATGAATCAGAAGTGCATTATTAGGGATGGGTGGCAAAACCATTCTTTAGCGCGAGTCCGGTGCAATTTTTTTTTTGTGTTTCTTGTAAAACAGTTTGTTCAGTGTCACGAATCACACAAACCTAATTAAGTTTTTATTGCAAGCTACACACCTGTTGGGTGTACCCATCATCTGCCTAGTCTTTTCCCAACTATATTGGGGTCAGCTTCCAGTCTAACCCGATCCTGCCAAGGTCGCGAGATTCGTTCGAAAGAGTTACCGTGGTCCTGGCATATGGGCAACTGAAGGAATACGGGTGGGTTTTAGTCAGTAAAAGTCTGACACGCCCGTCCGCTCCGCCCAGAGCGGGAGAAGTCATTTGATGATTTCCCAACCTAAAAAAAAAAATCTAACCCGATGCAGCTGAATACCAGTATTTTAGATGGAGCGACTGCACGAGCGACTGCCTATCTGACCTCCACAACCCAGTTACTGGGTAATTCGATACCCCTTAGTAAGACTGGTTGTCAGACTTACGAGTTTCTGACGACCCGTAAAGACTGTCAAAGATCTAAATGACAGCCGGCACCAACGGCTTAACGTACTTTTCGAGACATGAAGGGTTCTTGGTATGTAAAGATGGTCACCCATCCATAGAACAACCGCGGCAAGCGTAGCTTAACCTGATCGATCGATACGTGCGGCTGTTATTACTTAGCCATAGCCTCTCCTGTTGGGTGTACCCGTTTTTTTTTGTGGGTAGGAAATCATCAAATGACGTCTCCCACTTTTGGGTGGAGCGGAAGGGCGTGCCAGACTTTTACTGAGTAAAACCCACCCGTGTTCCTTCAGTTGCCTATATGCCAGGGACACGGTAACTCTTTCGAACAGATCTCACGACCCTGGCAGGTGGGTGTACCCGTTACAATTAAATCACTGAAAACCAATGCTGGGACTCTGTCTCGCATAGGGTTACAGCATTATGCTGAGTGACGGCCGTTTTGCGTGGATGTGAAGCATTTTTCCCACACCTTATTTGTATGTTTGTATACCTCTGGTCTTTCTGTGCGTCATGTTTGCCGCAAATAAACGAATTTTCTTTCTTTCTTTTCTTTAAATCATCCTACTAATATTATAATGTGTGAATACTTATGTGAAAGTTCCTAATATCCCACAAACTAGTGTTTCGTAGCTCCTTAAATCAATAGAATCTTAAGCATAGCCGTGCCCTGTTATGCCACCGGGACACGGTGTGAAAGTGATTCTGGAAAACTGGTCCGAATCACTGCGTTTTGTCGGGATTTTAAAATATATTTCGATTTATTTTCTTCCTTGGCTGTCGCGACAATAGCGTGCTATGTCTGAAAACAGCCAAGACAGCACTTATGCGCAAAAGTGTCTTTTGCATGGCGCCTGTTATTTATAACAAATTGCCTAGGAAATGGAAAGAGCTTCCCTTTTCATTATTTAAGAAGAGGCTCCGAAGCTTTTTAGTGGCTAAAGGATATTATAATATTAAGGACTTCCTAGTTGAGAAAGTATTTTTAAGTTAGTGTAATATTTAGTTTAGTTTTTGAAATTGTGTTAATTATTTGGTTATAAGATCAATGTTTTAAATCTTTTGCATGCCTACGTGGTAAAGTATGGCTGAACTCATATATTTTTATGTCATCATTTGCTGTTACCCATATTTGCAAATTAAAATTATCTTTATCTTTGTTTCTGTTTTCGATTCAATATTCGTTAGTATTTTTTCTCTGACTGTACCACTTCGATTATATCTGATAAAACGTGATTATATAGTACTAGGTTTTGTCAGCGGGTTCGCCCGCATAGAGGTCAGAAATTATTCCGCGGGAACGGACTACCGGATTGAATAGTAACCCATTATGTATAAACTATCTGTGTGTGAAATTTCATTAAAATCCGTTGTGTAGTTTTTGCGTGAAAGAGTTACAAACATCCAAACATCCTCATAAACTTTCACATTTATACGTACCTATAATGTTAGTGGGATATTATTGTATATTTCGGATACAATAATGGGGGAATCAGTACTATCTTTTTGTTTTATACTATTTAGAGATTAGAGATGAAGATAAGGAACACTATTCATCAATGTTACAGATAGACAAACATAAAAACCCAATTCATCTATAAGAGATTATTTGATAACTAAAGCCAACACGTAATTAACGTTGGTAGTCATTTAAGTGGGCTAAATATTTTATGTGGTTCCGTATCTATCATCATCATCATCATCATTCCAGCCGTAAGACGTCCACTGCTGGACTTTGGCCTCCCCCAATTTGGGGGGCTTTGCCATAATCGCCACGCTTGGCAGGCGGGTTGAAGATCGCAATACGGTGGTAAAATGCATAGAGAACGCTGCTGCCCATTCTCTAGTAAGTCCCTTAGTCGTCTTTTACGAAACCCACGGGAAGAAATGGGGTGGTGTTATTCTTTACGTCCGGCACCACACGGTACACGGTGCACAGTGTCCGTATCTATACAGGGTTATTTGTAAAACACCGGCAACCTCTCAGGACTGTGTTACTAACATCATAATCAACAACTTTTGTTCTATGACTTTTAAAAATTCGTCATATTTTAGTTCACCAGACATTAATAAAAAAATTAAAATATTTAAATTGAACGGTCTAAATATTACGAAGTCTATGCGAAACAAAAAAAGCACATAGTACATTAGCGAGGCGAGCGGAGTTAGGGTGGCGGGAGCGCTTGAACTTGAACTATTTACGGGCGGCCGATTTTTGTATGAAAATCTGATGAACTAAAATATGATGAATTTTTAAAAGTCATAGCACAAAAGTTGTTGATTATGATGTTAGTAACATAGTCCTGAGAGGTTACCGGTGTTTTACAAATAACCCTGTATAAGTTATAAAATCGTAGCGAAGACTAAACTGTTCATTGATTTTTTTTTTATCTCACAGGAACGTGCTACCGATACCGGAGTGATCTAATTCCAATTATAATTATTAATTTAAAATACTGTAGCAGAGTATCATGGCAGTTGTTTTATAACTAAATATATTTTTAATTTTTTAAAAGTCTTAAAACAGGAGGTGGGGTGTGAGGTGTGGTTTCAAGTTATCCTTTACTAGCTTCTGCTCGCGACTTCGTCCGCGTAAATTTTTTGCACTCCAACCCTTCCCGTCGCATCGAATTGCCTGCCAGTATTCGAACATTTTTCGTTGCTGCTCTACTCTTTTAATTATAGTGAGATGTTATATAGCCTTCCTCAATAAATAGGCTACCCAACACAAAAAGATTTTTTCAATTCGGACCAGTAGTTCCTGAGATTACCGCGTTCAACAAATAAACAAAGTCTTCAGCTTTATAATATTAGTATAGATTTTACCTTGGTGATTGGGTTGATGTCGACTGCGTTTCATTACTATGCGGTTTAGTAGACAACTAATGATTTATAGCAGCAGTTTTCTCGTGCGCCTAGTAGTAATGTAATATACCTGTCCACTTCCAATAAACAGTAATAATAATAATCAATCTGGGAAAGATTATTTGGATACAATCTGACGCGTCGTTGTACTCATGTCGATGTTTACCTTCAAATATCTCGCTTTATGTGACACTTTGGGGTACCATGTTACTGACATTTTTTGTTTGTCTGTGTGTCCTCTACCCACACATTTCACGTTCATCACGCCGCGATTTCGAAAAAAAAAACACAAAATAGCGGCGGGTCGATATGCCAGATCGGTTCTAATGTCAAAAAATGTATAGTGGTTTAGGCGTGAAAAGACAGACAAATAGAGTAACTTTGATAATATTAGTATGGACAGCCAAGGAAGAAAATAAATCGAAATATATTTTAAAATCCCGACAAAACGCAGTGATTCGGACCAGTTTTCCAGAATCACTTTCACACCGTGTCCCGGTGGCATAACAGGGCACGGCTATGCTTAAGATTCTATTGATTTAAGGAGCTACGAAACACTAGTTTGTGGGATATTAGGAACTTTCACATAAGTATTCACACATTATAATATTAGTAGGATGATTTAAAGAAAAGAAAGAAAGAAAATTCGTTTATTTGCGGCAAACATGACGCACAGAAAGACCAGAGGTATACAAACATACAAATAAGGTGTGGGAAAAATGCTTCACATCCACGCAAAACGGCCGTCACTCAGCATAATGCTGTAACCCTATGCGAGACAGAGTCCCAGCATTGGTTTTCAGTGATTTAATTGTAACGGGTACACCCACCTGCCAGGGTCGTGAGATCTGTTCGAAAGAGTTACCGTGTCCCTGGCATATAGGCAACTGAAGGAACACGGGTGGGTTTTACTCAGTAAAAGTCTGGCACGCCCTTCCGCTCCACCCAAAAGTGGGAGACGTCATTTGATGATTTCCTACCCACAAAAAAAAACGGGTACACCCAACAGGAGAGGCTATGGCTAAGTAATAACAGCCGCACGTATCGATCGATCAGGTTAAGCTACGCTTGCCGCGGTTGTTCTATGGATGGGTGACCATCTTTACATACCAAGAACCCTTCATGTCTCGAAAAGTACGTTAAGCCGTTGGTGCCGGCTGTCATTTAGATCTTTGACAGTCTTTACGGGTCGTCAGAAGCTCGTAAGTCTGACAACCAGTCTTACTAAGGGGTATCGAATTACCCAGTAACTGGGTTGTGGAGGTCAGATAGGCAGTCGCTCACGCAGTCGCTCCATGTAAAATACTGGTATTCAGCTGCATCGGGTTAGATTTTTTTTTTTAGGTTGGGAAATCATCAAATGACTTCTCCCGCTCTGGGCGGAGCGGACGGGCGTGTCAGACTTTTACTGACTAAAACCCTCCCGTATTCCTTCAGTTGCCCATATGCCAGGACCACGGTAACTCTTTCGAACTGTATATTCCTTTTGCTATACAAACTGGTTTTGTCCATCGCTTTTCCCACCTGGCGTGATCGAGATCAAGAGCAGGCCAATTCAGGAATAAAAAATCTACTCGACGATTTTTCTTGCAATTCTTCATTATCTAAGATTATTTTAACTTTATTTTAAATAGTTAAAATAAAGTTAAAATAATCTTAGATAAAACCACGCTCAAGCACTCACAATCACCCACACTCACCCTCACACACTAACACACACATGCACTCACATCACTTAAACTCCACATAAATCACGTACACAAATCTTCACACACTCACAAACACTTCACAACACTTATTTATTATTGTATAGGTAATATAAAAATTATCATTTAAGTTAGGTATAAGTTATTTCAAATTAATTAGTAGTACGACCAACCCGTTTGCTCTATTGGCATTTTATTGTTAAAATATCGAAGGTAAGGTACTGGAAACCGAAATACAGGCTTTACCTAGTTCGGTTACAGTAGCTACATCCATTTGTTAGAAAAATATACTGCCACACTATTTTCTGTAAAATATTATTAAGTTTTTTGAGAAATATAATTTACTTTACTTACTTACTTTTCATTCACGTGCATTCTTATTTATTCTGTGTGAAAAAAAAAATCTAATAAGTCTTTTTTTTACACAGTCGGGCCCCCAAAAAAAATTTGTTTGAAAAACATGGAAACACGCAATTAGGAATAAAAAATAAATAATAAAAGAAACAAGAAACTTTAATTTTGAGATTGACGACTGTACTTATTAGGTAGTACAAGCAATATCATGCCAAGGCAATATACCTAGGTCTTTATTATTAAAATGAAGTTGCCTCAATTTTTTTGCATTCCAAATTGCACGTAAACATAATACTATCTTCGCAGGATGGCTGGTAGCAGCTGGATGAGAGTTGCCGAGAATCGGGCTGAATGGCGTGCAATTGGAGAGGCCTATGTCCAGCTGTGGACTGCTATAAGCTGATGATGATGATCTAAACCAGGGTTACTCAAAGTGGGGTTCGCGAATCCCTAGGGGTTTGCCATACAACGGTAGGGGGTTCGCGACTAAATTTACGGCCGGAATGCATGAAAGCGCGCGCGCGACTGGGTGTGGTTGGGGGTTCGCTGTCATCTGGAAAGTTTGAGAAACCCTGATCTAAACATTTAAGTTGCATGTAATTTATGAAACCCTTTATTCTGATACCCACACGATAGGTATTGAGAAAAAAAAATTGAATACATATAATATAGCGCCAAAAGTCGACCATTTTAATTTTCACAATTTTGATATACCCTTTGTCACTTTCACAATGGAAACAAATCTAACGGCGCGGGGCGCCTCTTAAGCTAAAATCCATCATACGGCTACAGAGCATGCCAAAGAAATAAATATACATACATAGATTACCTACCCCAAAATCATAACCCTCCTTCTGGCGCAGTCGGGTAAAAAAATATATTTGCATCTAAAGAAATTATGTATAATTTTTTTTCCTTATCCGCTATCTCAAAGCTTAATTTGCTTATCAATGAAAATGTAACAGACACTTCCCTATTTGATAGGTTGGCACTACACTAGGCGTATTTGTCCAAATATTTGCATTAGTTCATTAGTACACTTTGAATTTTATCTCAATAGTCAAAGGGTATATTTTAAATTGTTCAAGTGTATAGCGAATATTTGGGCAAATTCGCCAAGAGAAGTGCCACATCATAGTATATTGTGGGTTACATAAGATAACATCAATCCTGTGTTCCTCAAAGGGTTAAGCAGAGGGGGTTAATTTTACATCCACATAAAACCAGTTATGTTTAAGTCCATTAATGGGGGGCGAGTCTAGTGTGGGTAATATATTTCCTAATTCATACTACAAAAAAATAACGATGGATAGCAAAATCTCCCTATTGGTTACAGATACAGATACTGTTGCAATATTTATCAAATATTTACACAATATTGCGACATAATTTATACTAATATCAAGGTACAATGTTTTTTAAAAGTTGCATAATGTTATGAAATATTAGGCAATTCTCAAAAATGGGTTTATACTATCTGTTTTTAATCAATCGATTAACTGAGCCGCAGTCTCCTTCCGGTGTACAATATCTCTTGATTTACCTACTAGCTTTTGCCAGCGGCTTCGCCCGCGTGGAGGTCGGAAATTATCCCGCGGGAACATACTACCGAGATAAAAAGCACCCTATGTGTTATTCCAGGTTATAAACTATCTGTGTGCCAAATTTCATCTAAATCGGGTCAGTAGTTTTTGCGTGAAAGAGGAACAAACATCCACACATCCATACATACAAACTTTCGCGTTTATAATATTAGTAGGATAGGATTCTGAGAGCTGATCTACTTAATTGACAAATATCAAATTGACAGTCACAGCGACATGTCAATTTATTTATTTTGCTGAATATAAAAATAATTAGGTGCCGCCGTGCCGGCTCCAAGCACATGGACTATTATTGCCAGCAGTGTCATGATTATACAGGTATTACCTGCCAAACCGAATTTTAAGATGAACTAGTTTTGTTTTGTTTGTAATGTTTTTTTTTGTTTTTGGCCTTATTGGCGATGTTCTTCAGAAAGGTCAGGTGTGTAGTACTCGCAACCGGCGTGTGTGTATGATCAATTGTATGAACCTAAACGAGGCAAAAGGAGTGTGTGGAGATCGTAGCAGGTGGTGTTCCGTGGTTTCTGCCTACCCCCATGGGAAAAAGGCGTGAATTTATGTATGTGTAGTTTTACCTAGGCTAAATCAGCACCCTAATTGCGAAACGCACAATTTATCAGAATCTGAATGGGATTGAAGATTATTTCTAAACCATTGCGTCATTTGTTTGAATAAACTGTCGGCTCAGCAACGTAAATAACGCAATGAATGTTGTTTAACTATGAACATTAAACCAATTCCTCTTCGTTCTTCCTCCTCATCAACATTATGACTCTACATGCTTATGTGTTACAGTTTACAACGGTTAAAGTTTCACATTGGATTGATACCGTGACATTACATCGATCGCTACTTCTCTTGCCGTAGTACGCTGTACATGCTGTTTCTTTTATCTGTTCTGCATAGGTCTATACTGGTTTGTCCTATCACGAGTAGGGAGAACTGGTCTAACTGGCCTAGGCGAAACTAGTTCATCCTAAAATCGGCTAAAATTTGGCCGGTAGCATAATACATGTTTTCTTGCTCGTTCTTCTCCAAAGAGCTCTACGTTTTGAACTAGCTTCAACAATTCGGACTTACTGACCAACTGTTTGACAATTAAAAGGTGCCTGTATATGGTTTAACTAGCTTCTGCCCGTGACTTCGTCCGCGACAAATTTCTTTCTGCCTGCCCGTGCGAGGTCTTCGTATTCGTGAATTTTTTTTTCATTTTGCTCGGCTTCTAATGGTTCTAGCGTGATGTTTTACAACTTATAGCTTTTCTCGGTAAATGGGCTACCCAACACTAAAGATTTTTTTCCATTTCCAGTAGTTCCTGAGATTTGTGCGTTCAACCAAACAAAGTCTTCAGCGTTATAATATTAAAGTATAGATTGAAATAAAACCTTAGATTTGAGTAATGGCTGTCAAAGACAGTCGGGACCAACGGCTTTCCGAGGCAAGGAAGAGTCTCGATATGCAATTTAATTTTTAATATAATTTTGCAATTTACATACCTATTGATAACGGTATTAACAGACATTGACTAGACATTAAAAAAGGTTGTAAATTGCTACTTTTGTACCTAATCTCTTCTTCGTTCTGAATGCATCTTAGTATTTAAGTTTTAAAGTGCAAAATTGAATAGTCATGTCAGTGATATCAATACTACAATGCGTAAGTTGTCTCAGTTCTTATCATTATATCACTTATCGCAAGAAATCGTAATGGAGATTATCTTGTGTATACACATTATTATCATAATACACTCACGAGATACATCGGAAAGTCATGACATCTTGAAAACATAGTGATTGACGGATCGGTGGCCGAAAAAGGTACGTTTTACTAACATCTAGCTTCTGCCTGCGACTTTGTTTGCATGGAACTCGTAAGACACAACAATATACTACAATAACAGCTACATTTTAATATGATTTACCTATACAAGGACATAAGGAATAGTATTATGCCATTTTTTCCCGTGGGTGTCGTAAAAGGCGACTAAGGGACTTACTAGAGGATGTGCAGCAGCATTCTCTATGCATTTTACCACCATACTGCGATCGTCAACCCGCCTGGTAAGCGTGGCGATTATGGCAAAGCCCTCCAAATTGGGGGAGGTCTATGTCCAGCAGTGGACGTCATTTGGCTGAATTGATTAATGATGACCTATACAAGGTTATTTAAAAATAGCTGGCAATAATTTACCCACGCGTTGGGTATCAAATACGATTTAAAAAACAAATGAAACAAGAAAAAAGACAGTTCTTGGTACACTGTACTCTTGAAATATTGACACTTGATATTGTAATTGACTGGACCAGTCGGCTAAGTCCATGTATAATATGGTGTCACTCAGCCAGCTCACTTTTGAGGCAGGTGTTCTTAGCGTTAATTTTTTCCACTTCCTTTTCAGTGTCTACCTTTTCCTGGAGCAATTGCTTGCATTCACTTTAAGAACCTTTCAACTCCTTCGAGGCCTTCAGTTTCATCGAAATTTAGGCTTAAGTGCAGTATCTCCAACGGTGCCTGATTATCGGTACATCGAGGTGTTAAAGTGTTTGTATGAAATCGCTATTACGACAGTCCGACTCCAGGACCAGACCTTGAAACCTATCCTTCTACAGCGAGGGGTTGAGACAGGGAGACTTAATCTTTCCGAAACTGTTGACTGCTGCACTGGCGGATGTCTTCAAGCTTCTGGACTGGAGAGGAGAAGCTACGCAATATCTTCTAGTCCTACATACTGTCTCAAGACGAAAGTTTTTGATCAGTGCGTATTGCCTGTGATGACCAATAGCACTGGAACGTTATCATCGTCAAGCAAAGGTCAATCAAGAGGGCTATGCTTGGAGTTTTCCTTCGAATCTAATCAGATATGAAAAGATCCGTACTAGAACCGAGGTAACCGACAGCATAAAAAATTGCCAAACTTAACTGGCATTGGGCAGGGCACATTGGTAACAGAAAAGATGTCCGATGAGGCCGAATGTTTCTGGAGTGGTGAAGGCGTGCGAAACGTAGCGTTGGAAGACCTCTCACAAAGTTTACCGATGACCTGGTAAAACCCGGAGGAATCTGCTGAGTGCGGCAATCTATGCCTATGACTGACCTGTTAGTCTAGTAGTTAGTGACCCTGACTGCTAAGACTGAGGTCGTGGGTTCGATTCCCACCCAGGACAAATCTTTGTGTGATGAGCACAATCATTTGTTCTGTGTCTGGGAGTAATTTATCTATAATATGTTTTTAGAAATATATAAGTATATTTATCAGTTGTCTGGTTACCATAGTACAGGCTCTGCCTAGTTTGGGATCAGATAACAGTGTGTTGGTTGTCCTGAGATATTTATTTATTTATTTATGTCCAGCAATGGACGTCTTTCTGCTGAAATTTTGATGAATGTGGTATTCTTATAGTTTAGTTCTAAAATAATCTGAATACAATCTTGAATGTTTTGCGTATGTAAAGTACTTGTGACTTAGCAATTTCCCATTGCTTACGAGGTTTTCCTTTTTTAGTGAATTAATACTATCTACTAACTATTACATACTTACATTTTAGTATTAAAGAAATGTAAAAAATAACTACAGAAAATAGTAATATGTATAATAGTTAAAAATAGTTTTTTTTTTTTTTTGGCTGGGAAATCATCAAATGACTTCTCCCGCTCTGGGCGGAGCGAGAGTGCGTGTCAGACTTTTACTGATTAAAACCCACCCGTGTTCCTTCAGTTGCCCAAGTGCCAGGGTCACGGTGTCTCTTTCGTACAATCTCGCGACCCTGGTAGGAATAATAAATCTGGCAACCACATTTTTGCAAATCAATCGTTCAACCGCTTATATAATTGCTTTGTAGAAAGTTAGCTAAAATAACTGTTCTTATATTATGCAGTGATACACTGCTTAGCTCCTTAAAGGTATAGCGGGACATTAATCATTTAAGAGGTCGTATAACTTTGTGCTATGTCACCCTTTTCAGCCCGGTAAAGTAATGGAATAGTACGACGGTTGCTATACATTGGTATGTGTTCGCTCTCACCTCCTACGAAAAATATTATGAGAAGTTTTTCACGTTTTCTGGCTTTTCTAGAAATCCAACCTCATTGGTCCCAAGAGTTTATGTCCGAAGAAGAAACACCATTACTGCCATAATATATATTTTTGAATGTGTAACTGCCCATTTTCTTGCTGACTGTCTTGTCAAATTTTCCCAATCAATTGAACCTAATACTATAGCGTTAAAGTTGAAAACCTATTAAAGAAATTTGACAGATTGTAGTAGCTTCAAGTGCTGGCGGCTGTACATTTTTTGAAAATGTGTGAATGCAGATCAGAGTGTTTCAGAAAGTTAAGAACTGCCTCCTAAGGCCATCTTCTGGTAGCGACTACGGTTACCTTACCTGTCCTAACTGTCTCATCTCAAAAATCGAACCTGTATTATGTCTTAATTGACTGCTTAACTTAATTATGGTAATTTTCGTGATGATAATTAGTTAAAAGGTCAAATGTGTAACTTTCTGCAACATTCTAACTGTTGGCTCGTCTTTTTACAGTGAGCGATAAACTATAGAAGATTACGGATACATTGCAATCTGCTTAACGGCAATAGTAAATGGCGTGGTCATTATACCCTACGGTCTGACCACACTTATAGAGTTATCTATGCAAAATTTGGACAAAATCTATTTGACGATTTTTGCGCGATTCTGGAACATATGTTCAAACAGAAAAATATAAAATGTATATTTTAGGCATTAGTATCGTTCCCAGACCTCCAAAAATACTTTTAAATAATGCACAGTTTTGACTTCGCTACGATTTAATTTTTTAATGTGATGAGCAGGCAGCCAGTGCTGTAGACATGTAACATAAAAACAACGTCCGTGTTTCCTGAAGGGTCAGCACCCCTAGCCAAGTTGATAATCTGCAATCGTTAACGCTAGTCGAAAACTAATCAAATGTATGGGAATGAAATTATCTCAACGTTAAGTCACGTGGGTAGAACAAACGAATAGAAAATTCGTAGCCAAGTTCACATCGTTCAAAATGATAGAATGATTTCTTATCGTTTTTACAATGTTCAACGCTACATCCTTTGTTATAATGTCGTTTTTCTAAAAACATTGTAGAACGAGAGGCCGACTCAGGTGCGTCAACATGGCCACTAACTTATCGTTTTATACAATTGCTAATCGAGGCGTTACCGATTGGAGAACGGAATTCGACACGAAACGGTTGTAACTTGGCTAGGGGGGCAGGTTCAGTTACTGGATCTGGACTTTTGGCCGGTTGTTTGCAGTAGGCTCGTTTCTTACTACTACAAAACTGACTACTACTAGACTTAAACGTAACTGGAGAAATGTAGTGTGTGTAGTGTGTATACATCTGCTCAACTCAGAAAAAAACAGGCGTGATGCTATACTATGGACTCTCATCTTGGAAAAAAAAAAACGAGATTTTGTGCAAATAAAGTACGAAGGGCATTGGAGTCGTTCACTATCTAGGAGTTAACATTTTCAATCAGCAAATATGAACACAAGACGGATTAACCAATGCAAATACACGGATTTAACCCGAGTTTCCACAGTACAGTAATTAGCTACACAAATGAAAACTCAAAAGTACAGATAAAATGTATTTGCCTTTTTTATAGTCAGATGAATAATGCTGATTTGGTTAAGCCAAAAATTAGGGCTGTCTAGATTCTGATGTCGGAATAATTTCCGCGTCTACTCTTTTTCTCTCTCTCTTTTCTACTTCTTATTCAAGAAATGGAAAAGTGATGGTTGCGAGGATCCAGTCTCCCAACTAACTATCCTTGTCAGCGACTAGTAACCTATGTTCCACTAATTTAATCATTCACTTTGTTTGAGCAAGCCGTTCTTAAACTATTATACATATAATAATAATAAGTTAATCTTCGTAGGTAAAGTTAAATCAGGATGAAATTATCCGGAAAAGAACCGGAGTTACAGACATATAATTATAGTGGCCAGTTGGAATCAGTCAATCAATCAATCAACTCAGTCTATCGCAGTCCACTGCTGGACAAAGGCCTCTCCCATGTTGCGCCACAACACCCTGTTCTCCGCCTTCCGCATCCAGTCTACCCCAGCTGCTTTCCTAAGGTCGTCGGTCCATCTATCGGGGGGGCGTCCCACACTACGCTTGCCGATACGCGGTCTCCACTCCAGGACTCGTCTGCTCCACCGGCCATCGGTCCTTCGACAGACATAGCCAACCCACTGCCACTTCAGCTTGCTTACTCTGCGAGCTATGTCGGTAACTACAGTTCAAAAGAACTGGAGTTATCGACATAGCTCGCAGACGAAATTATCCGGAAAACCGGATAATTTCGTTTCTGATTTTATCCTTCAAAGAGACTCCAAGCATAGCCCGCTCCATAGCGCGCTGAGCGACCTTGAATTTGTGGACCAGTACAACTATCAGTGTCCACGTTTCGGCACCATATGTCAGGACGGTTGAAGACCTTAGTCTTCAGACATTGCGGGATAGGTGACGAGAAGACTTGACGAAGTTTTCCAAATTTGGAATCAGTGCAACTTAAATATTTTAAGCATCTTAACTATAAACTATTTATTTATTTATAACTAACTATTTAAGAAGTGGTCATCAAATGACACTCTTCTAGATAAATTTTCTCTGTCAACTCTTAAAATAAGGAGATCGTATCATGATCAATCTTTCCTATACAAGATTTGTCACAATAAATTTGATTGTAACAATGTACTAAATCAAATTTACCTTCGCATACCTAGTCATTCCCAGCGCATTCGTGATATTTATTCTCACAGTCTATTCTTGCCTAAGCGGTGCAGAACCCGGGCACGCCATAATTGCGGCGGTAAGTCCCCTCTTTGAGGAGTGGATAGAGAGGCACCACGGCGTCCTCACCTTCCACCTGACGCAGGTTCTCACCGGGCATGGGTGCTTCGGTGGGTTCCTGTTCAGGATAAAGCGGGAGGAAACGCTCGGGTGTTTCCATTGCGAGGATCGTCTGGAGGACACGGTAGAGCATACGGTGGAGGTGTGCCCTGCCTGGGCAGAGCATCGCCGTGTCCTCGTGGAGGCGATCGGCGGCGGCGACCTCTCGCGTCCCACCCTGGTGCGAGCCATGGTACGGAGCGAGAGGGCATGGGAAGCCGTCACCTCCTTCTGCGAAGCAGTAATGCTCGCGAAGGAGGAGGCGGGGCGCGTGAGGGAGTGGCAGTCTCTGCGCCCTCACGTCCCTAGCCGCCGCAGGAGGAGACGCCCCGGGCGTCGGCACCGTAGGCGCGAGCTTGCGGGCGGCGAGCAATGGGTAGCTCGCCGCCCGGTAAGGACCAGGCTCGGGTCGACGGCGCGTAGTGTTCCACGTGCGCCTCAAAGAGATGTCAGCAGCACTGAAGGGGTCTGCTAGGACCGACGCCTGCCAGGGTCGCAAGATTGTTCGAAAGAGATACCGTGACCCTGGCACATGGGCAACTGAAGGAACACGGGTGGGTTTTAGTCAGTAAAAGTCTGACACGCCCTCCCGCTCCGCCCAGAGCGGGAGAAGTCATTTGATGATTACACATCCAGAAAAAAAAAGCGGTGCAGAAGCAACGCAGGAGAACGACCTCCTTTACGTCGTATAATGAAAAGGTACAACGATAATTTTGGTGATATTGACTTATTTGCATTGTCATTCGCACAGTTAAAAAAATTTATTCATAAAAATCCTTTTCAAATAACACATAGCTTCAGTACTTATATTCTCACATCTAATTTGTCACAAGTTATGTCACAAGACACAATAGTTAATCTATGATACACAATTTGTTTGTTAAGTTGCTTGGACCTTGTTGAAACTGTTTTTTTTTTTTAAAGTTAAATTAATATGTGGATAAGGATGCTGGTTGCGTTATTACTTAAGTGTTTTGTCAATATCTGTACCTTAATATTAAGCATTATTGCGCAATTATTTGTTACCCTGAAGAAAGAAAAATTGCCTTCTAGACATCCTCAACTCAATATTATTAACTCAAGATGTAGACCTGTTCACTGACAAACTAAACACAATCATATCTGTAACTGTATCTAGTTGTATATCACCAAAATGTTACCTGTTTGTAGACGCCTTGGGTTTACCTGTTAAATCTACAGTTTCAACGAATGCATGCTGAAGTGACAACTGCCCATGTTTGTCGATAGACCGATGGCTAAAAGAGCAGACGGCTCCTGGAGTAGCTAGAAGGATCGACGACCTGTATTAAAGTAGCTAGGACCGACTGGATTCGGAATGCGAAAGCTTGGGTGTTGTGGGCAGCCTGGGAGAGGTCTATCCAGGAGAGGATTGCGATAGACTGAGTTGGTGGTTGGTCCATTCGGGACATATGGTACTCATCATTGTACTGCGTGCACCACCCAAACACAAAGTTCAAAAGTGGGCCCATGTTATTTTGCGTTGCAATGCTGGAGATGTGTCGCTTTTTAAGTATATACTTAACTGAAAAATACTTACGCAAAAAAAAAACCAACTTCCAAAAAAAGACAGGGAAAGTGAAAAATTACTGTACTTTCGGAAGCTATATCTCTGGATCTGTACCTATTATAGTTTTTCCAACGACTTCCGAAAAAATAGTTTTTATTTTTCACTTTTGTTTTATCCACCCCGCACTAATTCGTGTACCACTACTGACCAGAGGGGTAATTGCGGAACTTTTTATCGGTAGGAATTGGTTTAATATTCATAGTTAAACAACATTCATTGCGTTATTTACGTTGCTCAGCCACAATTTATTCGAACAAATGACGCAATGGTTTAGAAATAATCTTCAATCCCATTCAGATTCTGATAAATTGTGCGTTTCGCAATTAGGGTGCAGGCTGCTTACTCTTGATTTTAATTCCGATCGATTGACATTGGAATTTTGATGTTTCGTATTCTTGAGTTACAAACTAGCGCCAAAATGTGTTTAAATTGGGTGTCCATTTTGGTGAACTAAGTGGAATTGGGATCGGGCGTTGTTGTTGTTCCAATGTTAACGCTATTGTTTTCAAGAGTCCCGAATCACATGTACGCAAAATTGACGCTGGAATCCTATTGGCTTTAGATTGGAATTAAAATTAGGTTGAAGAGTAGGCCCCCAGGAAGTTCTCGAATATCATCGCGATAAATAAAGTGGATTACATACGTATTATCGAAGCTACTGCAAAAACTACCAAAGCAAAGTCATTAAAATTTCTATGGGAGGTCCCATAAAAATGTTATTGACTTTGCTTTGACCCCTGAAGCATCCTGCCAGGGTCGCGAGATTGTTCGAAAGAGATACCGTGACCCTGGCACATGGGCAACTGAAGGAACACGGGTGGGTTTTAGTCAATAAAAGTCTGACACGCCCTCCCACTCCGCCCATAGCGGGAGATGTCATATGATGATTTCCCATCAAAAAAAAAAAAAAAAAACCCTGAAAAATAACCTATCCAAAAAAAAGAACTTTGTAATCGGTTCACAGTTGGCGGAGAAATCGACGAACATTAAACAAAAAATACTGTGGAACATACAACCTCCTCCTTTTTTAAATCGGTTAAAAAGAAAAGGTATTTGACAACCATGTATTAGTAAGAAGCGTATCGTCAGGTTAATGTGCTATTAACCTTATGTAAGTCAGAACATATTATCAGTGCAGTCTCTTGTAAGACGAGAACATGTCTCCTTATGTGTAGCTATCAGTTTTTAGTTGAAATAATGATCGCATACGCTCATCCTGTCTTGAAGCAATATTTAATTATTATAACTGGTAAGTCTTTTAATATTCTTAAGAGCAGCCAATCCGTCATAATTCTTGCACAAACGCTCGGACGTAGGTTGACTCCCCAAGCACAAAATTCGTAGTTTCGGCCGAACTTACGGGCCTTCCCCGAACGGGAAATACGGGAGTAGGGTTCATTACGAAGTTTCGAACCATACTCTCGAAAGGGCCGTTAAACTCTTTGACGGATTAAAAGAGTTGGCGTGTTTGTTATGGCATTATAACTATTTTGTTTTCTACATATTTTGAGCCCATTGGTATCTTGCGGTTTTTAACTAGGTATCTACGTACCATAAAAAAAAACTTTTAAAAGAAACTAATTTAATAGCTGGTAAAGACATCTGAAATATAGCATTTTTGTACAAGTTTTAACTGATCTTTGGTCGTTCATAATGTACTCATACATTAAAAAGGAACCCTCTTTCGCCACGCACATTTAATGGAGATTTTATTATTATTATTAATCATTTATTTCCATACATTCCATATAATTGTTAGTAAATCATACTTAAAACTATGTTAGTTAGATTATTAATGATTACATTAAATTGCGCTACTTATCATTATACCGGGCACCTCCGGAGCCGTGAATGGCATTCCAGTGCCTCACAACTGGGCAATCTTTCCCAGTATGATATTCAGTAGGCCGTTGGTGCTGCTTCGCACGCGGTGAATTTTAACTGACGAACATTTTTTTTCAAAAACTGGTACTTAAAGCTTTTCAAAAACAAGTATTTTCTGGAACTAGGTTTATGTTTCCGCGCGCCAATTGTCGCGTTCTCACTCGCTAGCATTGCGTTGGATGAAACAACAAGCTTTTCTAGCATTCACTACTTTCCGTTAACAGCGAATCTTTCCTTCATATGCGTCGGTCTCAGTGTGGCCTGGGCTTCACCAGTGCTGGTGAAGTTGAAGAATGAAACCCAGACGATTCTCTCAAGACCGGTCACCGAGGAAGAAGGATCATGGATCGTGTCTATAGGAGCTATCTGTGGGTTTGGTTGTAAGTTTTGTTATTTTGCTTCTCCATCAATCCCTATTCCGTGTGGTGATGGACGTACAGAATAGCACCATGCCATTTATTCCCGTGGGTGTCGTAAGAGGCGACTAAGGGGCTTACTAGAGAATAGGCTGCGGCGTTCTATATGTATTTTACCACCTTATTGCGATCGCCAACCCATTTGCCAAGCGTAGGGTCGCGAAATTGTTCAAACGAGATACCGTGGCCCTGGCGTATGGGTAACTGAAGGAAGACGAGGTTTTAGTCAGTAAAAGTCTGACACGCCCTCCCGCTCCGCCCAGAGCAGGAAAAGTCATTTGATGATTTCCCATCCAAAAAAAAAGTGTGGCTATTATGACAAGCCATTTTTTTGGGGGAGGCCTATGTCTAGCAGAAATTATAATGGTGATCATCCCCAAAATACAGTGGAGGTCGCTGGCTTATGGTGGTGGCCGATTTACTTTATAACTTGATGTTAACCTGTAAACCTAACTGCCAGGGTCGCGAGATTGTTCGAAAGAGATACCGTGACCCTGGCACATGGGCAACTGAAGGAACACGGGTGGGTTTTAGTCAGTAAAAGTCTGACACGCCCTCCCGCCCAGGGAGAAGTCATTTGATGATGTCACATCCCAAAAAAAAAAACCTGTAAACCTGTTTACTGTATTACCAGAGGGGTAATTGCGGAACTTTTTATCGGTAGAAATTGGTTTAATATTCATAGTTAAACAACATTCATTGCGTTATTTACGTTGCTGAGCCGACAATTTATTCGAACAAATGACGCATTGGTTTAGAAATAATCTTCAATCCCATTCAGATTCTGATAAATTGTGCGTTTCGCAATTAGGGTGCAGGATAGTAAACATTATCGGCTTATCATGTTCCCAATGTTGGGACACAGGCCTCCGCTTGGTGAGAGGGAGCCAGTGCGGGTTGGTGGACGTCACATGCCTATCAAGTTATGGTTCTTGGACAATGCGTAACACATTGTCAACTAGAATCTGAATAATTTTGAAGTACGTTGCAAATACTTTGCAACTGTTGAGAATATTGTTGAGCTATCAAAATGAAAGACATGGCTAGTGTTAGTGAGTTAGGTAAGCAAAAACCCAGCAGTTTCAGGAATGAAAGTAAGTATTATATTATCAAATTGAATCCTTAGATAACATTTGCAGCATCTCCCAGCATTCTCCATTGAACTCCATTTGACTGGCCTGTTAGTCTAGTGGTTAGTAACCCTGACTGCTAAGACTGAGGTCGTGGGTTCGATTCCCACCCAGGACAAATCTTTGTGTGATGAGCACAATCATTTCTTCTGTGTCTGGGTGTAATTTATCTATAATATGTATGTATTTAGAAATATATAAGTATGTCTATCAGTTGTCTGGTTACCATAGTACCTACAGGCTCTGCCTAGTTTGGGATCAGATAACGGTGTGTTGGTTGTCCTAACATATTTATTTATTTTATTGAACCTAATAATTAGACCACCTCACACAAGTCATGAGCTTCACATTTCTTTTAATTTAAACACGCTTTTATTAACTTCAATAGGCAACATGCAATATTTTTATTTTTGTTTTCAATTTAAAAAATTCCATGTAGAATAGACCACAAATATATAAAAAAATTAAAATATTGTAATTTATCGGAAAAAATGAGGTTTTAAATTGACAGTTTAAATTTTCCCGCGAAAACGGACCTATAGTTCCGATGACGTCATTCTTGTCTGTCACTGGTTGTATTTGTTGGTCGGCTTTCATACTTTTGCATATTTTTTCGACTTTTGAGATAGTTTTTTTTGAAAAATTTAAAATGGACTATCCGTCAACATCAGGTGATCATAACAATACCACTAATAATCCAGCCAGTGAGTCCGTGTATACTTAAACAAAGTTTCCAAATAAATTGTTTTTGACTGGACCTTGAGACCCAAAACTGAGAAAAAGTTGGTTTCAAGCTGCGAAAAGAAAATTGAGTTTTCTCGAAACACCATTTCAATACTCAAAACTTTATTGCAATCCACAATACATCACATCATCATCATGCATCATTCATTCTTCATTGCATAGCTTTCTTTCCTTTTTGCATTATTCGATGCTGTGAACTGTGAAGATCACTTTGACGTAATAAGTCAGCGAATATACTTGTTATTATGTTTAGTAAATCTGCTTGTACGTGAAAACACGTTAGTAACCTACCTAATACTTACAAACTTGTCTATAACATGTATTACATTTATAGTTGGAGAATGACGTCAAAAATTGGATTAAAGTTTAAAATGGGTGGAGGAAAACTTTTTCTGAAAAATAACTCTTAGTAAATTCCTGGAATCTGCTTTTATAAACCTACCTTCCATTTTTTACAATAAAAATGCAATAATATTCCCATAAAATAATATTAACTTTTACATCCATAGCCTCAATAAGTTGTCATAACAGGAGTGAGGTGACGTCACTCTTGTTATAAACGCTGATTGGTGTTTTGAAATACGTTTTGTTTCAAGTCATTTTTAACTCGTAATTATTGTTAAAAATGAACATTATGTAACATAAAAACATTGCAGTGGCCCTTCTTTTATACTTTTTTAACATTTTAATCATAAA
The DNA here is from genome assembly GCA_947507805.1 of Aporophyla nigra. Lineage (NCBI taxonomy): Eukaryota > Metazoa > Arthropoda > Insecta > Lepidoptera > Noctuidae > Aporophyla > Aporophyla nigra. The sequence goes on along the minus strand of OX382313.1, from coordinate 16,045,469 downwards.
ATTTTCATAAATAATATATTTGCATCTTCCCTATTGTATGTCTGTAACCGACTCAAACGGTCAGATTTCATTTAAGCTTTGTAGACTTATCGAAGACTAATGATAAAACAATAATTTCATAAATTTGTGCCATTATCCTTGCCAAGGTTACCAGGATAGCAAAAAAAAAAAAACTGTTTTCGAAAACTTCGCTGAAATACGTCTCAAAATTAGAACACAACCTAAAAACTTGAAAATAGTTTGGAAGCGTGTTTTTTCGTTTTTTTAAACTATTTTATTTTTAATGTTATCTCACTCTAATGCAGTTATATTTCTCATTTCCAGTGAACCTCTCATTAGGCTTCCTAATGGACAGACTAGGTCGTAAGACCTGCATCATCTTCGCCTGTATACCTCGACTGGTGATGTGCTTCTCGCTCATGTTCGCAACAGAAGTTTGGGTGCTGTACTTCGGCAGGGCTATTGATGGACTTGCTAATTCGTTAGTTATAACTGTAGTTCCTACTTATGCTTCGGAGATTGCTAGCGTGAGTATATCGTTTTTACTAAGTAGATTCCTTAATCGTATTTTAAAAAAAAAAACCGGCCAAGTGCGAGTCGGACTCGCGCACCGAGGGTTCCGTACAAACCTGTAGGTATTACAGCATAAAGGTATTATAGTCCTGAGTATTTGATACGAATTTCAATTTAATACCTCTACGCGTTCATGAAGAAAAGGGTAGTAAGTTTAAAATTATTAAAAATATTTTTATTATACGATTTAACTAAAAATTTACGGTTTTCGCAATTTTTCCTTTATTTGTGCTATAAGACGTTGCTTCGTACCTAATTTCAAAATTCTAGATCGACTGGAAGTACCCTTTAGGTTTTGATTCCCTTGTGAGTTTCGAAAATTTGCGGAAATTTGCGGCATAAACGGCTATATCTTTTGATTGCGTTAGCTTAGAAGTTTGATTTATTCACAGCTTCAAGGGACAGTAGACTTGAGTATTTGATATGAATTTCAGTTTGATATCTCCACGCGTTCTTGAGAAAAAGGGTCTTGACAGACGGACGGACGGACGGACGGACAACAAAGTGATCCTATAAGGGTTCCGCTTTTTCCTTTTGAGGTGCGGAACCCTAAAAATCATAGATAGTAAATGAAATAGTACCGAAAAATGATAAATTATTTTATATCTGTAAGTAGGTTTGAACAAACACTGTAACACGTGAATCATATTTTTAAAACTTTGTCAGGTCGGCGTTTCCTATCTGACTATTCTGAGAAGAAAAAGCACGAACCAAACTCAGAGGTCACAGTCTCTTTTAAACTCCAAACATAATCTTGGTCACATAATGTAAAGACCATATAGATTGGTGTATGAAATGGTCTTTTGAGGAAAGAACCACACAGATGGAGTGATCCTGTCCAGTGAATGCACGCATTTGTCACTACTCGTCAACACACAATCGTCACATGAACATGTAAACTGTCTTCAATTTACACATTTCCTATTGGAAACGGCTTTATTTATTTCTGTTGTTAAATGTTGGAAATGTTTACATTTTCAAAGACGAATGAAATAAGGAGCACCGCTATCGGCCTAAGTCGGATAAATCTAAGTATTGTAAAATCATAAAACTGTATGCTTGCTTCTGCTTTAGAATTTTATTGAAAAGTACTCAGTTAAGTCGTTTTACCGTGTGGTGCCGGACGTAAAGAATAACACCACCCCATTTCTTCCCGTGGGTGTCGTAAAAGGCGACTAAGGGACTTACTAGAGAATGGGCAGCAGCGTTCTCTATGCATTTTACCACCATACTGCGATCGCCAACCCGCCTGCCAAGTGTGGCGATTATGGCAAAGCCCCCCAAATTGCGGGAGGCCTAAGTCCAGCAGTGGACGTCTTACGGCTGAAATGATGAATGATGAAGTCGTTTTCTAATACAACATCAGATTTGCCTGTTATTTTTCGAAGAGTTATATTGAAAATGCAGCAGTGTGACTTCGCGGAAAATAGAGGTATTATATTTTCACAAGGCGCTCTGACAATAATAATAATGTAGGCTATGAGTTCGATCGCAGGCAGCCACTTTATTTTGTGTAAATTATTAGGAAACTAGCATATCTTAGAACCCAAAATTCAATGTCTTGTGACGTCCTCCAATTCGCACTGGACCCATAAGGTGGATAATAATAATAATGTTTATTTCAATAATAATTTAATATATGATAAATGGATATGTTCCAGCTGTGGGTACATTATGTCTGTATACCCAGCAGGACCCTACAATCAAACGTAGGGTCCTTCTGGGTATACAGACATGGGAACACTATAGGCTAAATATGATGATATGAAAACACCCCATGCTGATTTCGGCTACGGTGATTGTTCCCGACAGCCATAGGTTACGGGGGTGTTCTCTGATGTGGCTGTTGTAGCCTATCTTGTAAGGTGTTATAAATGTAATTAAAATAAATAAATAAATAAATCTTGACTGTAAATACCGTCGAATATAGTTGAAGTTTAGATTCTACAACATGTCCCGTAATTAACGCACACCCTCTTAACACGTTTAGCCCAGCGCCGGTCTCATGAGGTGCGCACATTTTGACACAATATTTTCTCATACTAAATGGACATACGTTGATAAACATTGTGCTCTTCAAGTATACTAGAGTGTTATAAGATTAAGCCGCAAAAAATTGATATGTTGTGGCTCTAGATGTTTGACATTTTGCAATTTTTGTGTTGCGTGCGGCGCAAATGTTCAACTAATGGAATTTACGATGGCTTCCTGGCGTTGAGAAACGTAGTGCAAATAATACCATATTTTTATTAGACCGGATCAGACGTTGTGTTACCAATAAATTGTACATATTTGTCGTTGTAAGACGTTGCTGATCCGAACGTGTTAAGGGGTCATTGTACTCATAATTATGAACAACTTTTACTATGTGTTAAGGTTTTGGTTAAATAAATCCCTCGATGGAACTGTGGCCACAGGCGACCCTTTAGTCTGCTCTAACACGTGGAAAAGTGGATAGGAGAGGAGGTACTCACGTCTTCCCAGTCGATGGCTTTTCGGTGGTACGACTCCAATACACAGTCCCGGGACGTCCCTGATGACACTAAACACTTCACAGAATTTTTGTAAGTCTTTGTAGGTAGGCCTTGTTAGAAAATTTGTTAAGGATGAACGCTCTAATGCATTACATCTTTCTAATAAAAATGTTTTTAACTGGTCAAACCGTGGAAACTCACACCCACTACATGAAAGTTCGCAACAACTCACTCGAGAACTCAGCAAGCAAGATGGCGTGTGATTCAGATAACTTTATTTGCTCAAACACGTGTTTACATACAATTACTTCAAGAAAATGCATGCATGGTGTTAAACGTACATAGAGTTGTGCAACATGTTTACCATATAGTCATGGTGTGCAAATATTAATTAAACAAATTAAATTAATTAAATTATTACAAACTAAGAATTAAAAAATAATAACAATTTTAATGAAAATGGACAATACTGACATAAGTAAATAACTGCCCCGTTGGTCTCGTAGTCGCAAGCGCGGCTGCTGAGCGTGGGGTCCTGGGTTCGATTCCCGGGTCGGGCAAAGTGTTACTGGGTTTTTCCATTAGGAATTTCTTATTAGCAGCCCGGAGTTGGGAAGTTGGCGGTGTGATACCCCCGTGCCTCGGAAAGCACGTTAAGCCGTTGGTCCTACGCCTGATCTCTCTCCGGTCGTGTCGGATTGCCGTCCCATCGGACTATGAGAGTGAGGGAAGAGTGAGTGCTCCTGTGTCTGCGCACACACTTGAGCACTATAATATCTCGTGCGCCGATGGCTAGTCTCCGTTGAGATTAGCCGCCGTGGCCGAAATACGGTCTGGAGGACTATATAAGTAAATAAATTAAATTAAACTGATTGATTACATAATTAATTAGAATAGTAAGGAGTTAAATACAAAATTTTAAATATTCCAATTCAAAAATAAAACATATTTATGTCAACGTAGGTCCAAAATATTCAATAGAAACATCATTATTAAAAACATTATTACAATAGATATATTTAACAATCAATTAATTTTTCAAAAAAAGGTCATGTCAATATAAACATGATTCATTTAAAAATTCTTTAACATCATAATATGCTTTACTAGCTAAAAAAGATTTTAATTTTCTTTTAAATGTTACTATGCTTAGCTCTTTCCAGGTATTGGGAAGCTTATTATAAATAATGGGAGCCATACAAAAAACACTCTTGCGCATAAGTGCAGTTCGGGACCAATGTTGACAAAGTTGACTGTTATCCCGCCTATTTCTAGGAAACCGGTCTGCCATGCGGGGAAATAATTTAGGATTCGTTTTAACAAATATGGCGATTTCCAAAATATAAATTGATGGTAATGTCAAGATGCTATGGCTTATGAAAAATGGCTTACAGCTATCAGTCGTTTTTAATTTAAATACGGATCTAAGGCACTTTTTTTGGGCTTTAAATGCGATATCTCTATCCGTAGAGACTCCCCAAAAAATAATGCCGTATCTGATAATGGTATCAGCTATGCCATAATAGGCGGTCAATAGGGCATCAGGCTTTAGTATTCGCGATAGTTTATATAAAGCAAATGCACTGTTACTTAGTTTTTTACTAAGAACCTCTATGTGAGCCTTCCAATTTAAATTACGATCTATGGTTAATCCTAAAAACTTAGTGGCATTTACTGCGTCGATTATATTATTATTATGTTTAATTGTAAACATTGGAAATTTTAACTGTCTTTGGCTAAAATGCATTATTACTGTTTTATTTAAGTTGATATTGAGGTTATTGTTTTCTAACCATAGAATCGCTTTGTTTATTGTATTATATATATCAGTTTCATACATATGCTTATTATTGTGTGCCGGCAATAAAACATAAATCCATCATATTCTAACAAACCTACCTACAAGACTTATAAAATTTCTGTGAAGTATTAAGTGTCATCAGGGACGTCCCGGGACTGTGTATTGGAGTCGTACCACCGAAAAGCCGTCGACTAACGAGAGCCCGCCACCCGTCGTGAGTACCTCTCCTCCATACCACTTTTCCACGTGTTAGTGCAGACTGAAGGCTCGCCTATGGCCACAGTTCCATTCGAAGGGATATTAGCATAAACCTTAACACTATGAGACCAAACCTGAAATCGCGAAAAAAAATCAGCTGTTTCGTACATTTTGGTCAAATAGGTATTGAACTTTTGAATGAAACAACAGATTTTTTTTCGCGATTTCAGGTTTAGTCCCATAGTAAAAGTTGTTCATAATGATGACCCCTTAAGAGGTTGGGCGTTAATTACGGGACATGTTGTATATATTTCAAAAGAGAATATTTTCTTGTTTCAAACTTTTTAAAGCGTGAGTTTTCAGTAGTACATTTTTGATTACTGATCGTAGATATATAATATTGATAGGCAGGGACTTTGTGGATATTTTTTTTTTCTACTTGCATGCGATGATTGTGTTACTAATGTCTTAATTACTATTGATGACTGTCTGCGTCTAGATGCTTAATTACTTTATCTTACTGTGATATTACTATCACAGTAAGAATGATTACTCATTGGCATCATGTTAGTAGAAAAGATACGTTAGGAAAACTGATTGTCAGGCTCTGCATTGATCAATCTGACTTATAAGTTAGTTAATTATTATTTGAGAAATAAATTTTATGCTTGCCAGCGTTTGTATAGAAAAAATGTATGTCAGACTGTCATATTTATTCTATAGTTAAAAAAAACACACGAATGAAAAAAGTGCCCTTATACAATCGACCGTGACGTTGACGTTCTGTGTGATGCCGCAGATGCTGAAAAGCACCACCTCATTTCATCCCGTGGGTGTCGTATAATTTCATTAACACACAAATTCCCTGCCATAAACGCAATTTTCAGACTTCCTAAATAATTGACTAATAATACTGATAGCCTGCATCATCCCACTGCTGGAGAAAGCTCTCTCTCCATGACTATCAGCTCTCCTAAAAAATCTACCCTATCGTATTTTTTTTTTTTACAGAAAGAAATCCGTGGTGCCCTCGGCACGATATCTCAAATAGCATCAGCGCTGGGTATGCTAATCTTCTTTGCCATCGGACCCTTCATGTCCTACTTTGAGCTGCACGTTATCTACACCATTATTGTTGCCTCCATCAGCGTGCCAATGTGGTTCATACCGGAGACGCCTTACTACTTGTATTCTAGAGGTAAGACAAAACTATTCGTTTTGCTTAGATTAAACTCAATCTCATATCTAGACTAAATACTATTTAAATGTATATCTATACTACTATTATAAAGCTAAAAAAGCTGAGTTTGTGTGTTTGGTTGAACGTGCCAATCTCAGGAACTGCTGGTTCGAATTGAAAAATTAGTGTTGGTATACTAATTGGCATACAAAAGTTGAATTGTTAAAAATATAAAATTGTTTAGCTAGCTGGCTGATCGGCTTAACCCATAGTCAGCCCATCACTACTATGCAACTCTTTTTAGACCTATGTTTTTTAACGCAGCTAATTAGATTTGAACTTATCGAAATCGTTCATGGTTTTTGAGGGTATAGAAGTCAATAGTGAGCTCAAAGTTAAAATCTAAGATTGTGGCTAGAAGACTTCTCAATTTTTAGGGTTCCGCACCTCAAAAGGAAAAAGCGGAACCCTTATAGGATCACTTTGTTGTCCGTCCGTCCGTCCGTCCGTCCGTCCGTCCGTCTGTCAAGAGCTTTTTTCTCAGGAACGCGTGGAGGTATCAAGTTGAAATTTTGGAGCTTTGAAAAAATCAAATTTGGTACGAAGCAACGTCTTATAGCACAGATAAAGGAAAAATTGCGAAAACTGTAAATTTTTAGTTACATCATATAATAAACAGAACAAAACACAGACAGAAATAAAACCAAGCTAAGAAACAGAACAGAACTACGACTCGATTGTCGTGATGGGTGAACTTTTACTTATACAGGGTTATTTGTAAAACACCGGCAACCTCTCAGGTCTATGTTATTAACATCATAATAAACAACTTTTGTTCTATGACTTTCAAAAATTCATCATATTTTAGTGCATCAGATTTTCATACAAAAATCGGCTGCCTGTAAATAAGTCAAGTTCAAGCGCCCCCGCCGCCCTAACCCCGCTCCCCTTGCTAATATACTATCGCTTTCTTTTGCTTCGCATAGACTCCGTAACATTTAGAGCGTTCAATTTAAATATTTTTATTTTTGTTTGAAAATCTGATGCACTAAAATATGATGAATTTTTAAAAGTCATAGAACAAAAGTTGTTGCTTATGATGTTAGTAACATAGTCCTGAGAGGTTGCCGGTGTTTTACAAATAACCCTGTATACCTACAGGTTTGTACGGAACCCTCGGTGCGCGAGTCCGACTCGCACTTGGCCGGTTTTTTAGTCATGGGTGTCATTTACATTATTTTCGGGGGTGCTGAAGCCGATGGTGAGGTCGAAATATATTTTGAGGATTTTAAAGATAGAGTTATTTTTGTTAGTTACATTCGGAAATGAAGAAAAAACGTAAGAAACTCCCTTCCTGACCCCTCGACTCGTTTTTTATTTTATTTTATATTTTAACGTTTAAATGTGCCTTACATACATACATACATAGAATCACGCCTTTTTCCCATGGGGGTAGGCAGAAACCACAGAACGCCACCTGCTACGATCTCTACACACTTCTTTTGCCTCGTTTAGGTTCATACAATTGGTCATACACACACGCCGGTTGCGAGTACTACGCACCTGACCTTTCTGAAGAACATCACCAATAAGGTCCCTATATGTCCTCCTAGGGCGTCCCCTCCCGGTGTTTCCACTCACATCTGCCTTGTAAATACCTTTTGTGAGCTGACCTTCATAAATGTGCCTTATAGAAAAATAATATTCGACTTAAGCAGACTGACTTTGAATGCAATTTTTATATATTTCCAGGGCGCAAGGATGACTCCCTAAATATCCTGAACAAACTTCGTGGTTCAGAAGACCTAGCCAACGAAGAGTACAAACTATACTCCTTAAACCAGCCAGAAGTATCCAAGAGAGAGATCTTCAAAGACAAGACAACGCTAAAGACCTTATTCAAAGTGATATTCCTGAGTACATTTCTAGAACTGATTGGATACAATGCAGTCATGTTCTATATGCAGACGATATTGGAGTCTACGCAGACTTCCGTGAGAGAAGATTTGGCTTCTGTGGTGTGTGGTTGCATACAGCTTCTGGCTAGCTTCTGTACGATCCTGTTGACAGATAGATTTGGAAGAAAGCCTATATTGATCACTACTTTATTCGGAATGGCTGTTGGGATGGTAAGATGGTTTGTTTCTTATTTCAATATTAAGACCTAATAACCAAAACGCGTTAATCCTGCGCGGGTGTAGGATTTTGTGGCATAAGGACTGATTTTGAAATGACCAGCTCTTTACGACTAGATAGCATTATTTTTGTCCGTTTGTATGTTCTGGATTAGCCCAAAAACGGGTGAACGGATTTGGATGAAATTTAAACTTTTAATCCCGGTACTTATAATACACATAGTCAAATTCAAAAGCGATTTTCTCTTCATAAAAAATGCAACTTTGAGATCAGGCCTATTTCATAATAGTGGCGGGTTCGAGAAATACTATATTCATAATAATATGAAATTATGAAAATAAATCAGATCAGATTTTAAATCACTTTTAAAAGTTGCTATAAATTACATACATAAATGTTCTCGTGACTGTACGTTCCCGTGGAATAATTCCTGACATTCACGCGGGCCAAGTCGCGAGAAAAAGCTAGTTTTTAATTATTTGCATTCAATTGTATTCTGGTGGAATGTATCCAAGGTAAAATGAGTATGAAATAAGCTGTCACTCCGTTTGATATTAGGGATTTACAAATTGACAGTTCACTACACCTGAGTTTCACGGTCAGATTTTTATAGAATAGATCGGCTGATATATTTGCAATATATAAAGATATATTATAATATAATTGGCAGCTCTGGACAGAGAGACGTGGAAAGAGAGTAGGGAGGCCTTCGCCTAGCAGTGGGACAGAAACGGCTAATAATAATAATCAAGAGCCTGATCCAGAAGGCAGTACTCCTTGACACGGCTCGCATCGTGAGGAGGTTCCTGTCTCTGGAGCTCTAACCACCGGTAGTTTGGACCCTGCTCCCGCTACCGGAGGTCCACTATTTTTTATATTTTTAAATGTTTTTTTGTTGTAAATTTATTTTTCTAAAAATATTTAAAAATGTAACTAATATGTGCCTATATAAAGAAATAAATGAAATAATAATAATATAATATGGTAGCATCCTTTATCATCATCCACATCATTTCATCCGAATGACGTCCACTGCTGGACATAGGCCTCCTCTAATTTTGGGGGCTTTACCATAACCGCCACGCTTGGCAGGCGGGTTGGCGATCGCAGTATGGTGGTAAAGTGCATAGAGAACGCTGCTGCCCATTCTGTAGTAAGTTCGTCAGTCGCCTCTTACGAGACCCACGGGAAGAAATAGGGTGGTGTTATTCTTTATGTCTTACATTTTATGTGAATATAGATCTTACTAAGTTTATCCTTTTTTGTTACAGATTGGACTGGGCACATTTTTCCAATTGAAGCAAGAAGAATTTTCAATTAGTGGGTTCCTCAACTTCCTGCCTCTCCTTTCAATGTTGCTTGTTATATTCTGCTTTAATGCAGGTAATTATATTATTTACTAGCTGACCCGACAGACGTTGTTCTGTCTTAACGATTACTATTTAATTCGAATCGGTATAATAATTTTCCGCGCAATTTTTTAAATTTTTTCTTTCATAAGAACCTTCTCCTGACAAT